>CM070748.1:10097881-11297881 GCA_036346245.1 Bonia amplexicaulis
TAAATTGATTTTATTTTCGGATTAGATTTTCGAAAATACTAGAAACAATATATTTGCTTGGAAAAATAATAAATAATATCTAAAATTCCAGAAAAATTATAGAATATTCCTGGAAACATTTTAGACTTATTAAAAATATTTTAATTCCAGATTTGCATTTAATAATTTTATAAAATTCCTTTTATCTTTTAAAATCAATTTTTAATTCCAGAAAATTCTCAAACATTATTTAAAAATTCTGGGAAGGTTGGGAAAAATAAAATGAACACTTTTTGGCTTTTATAAAATATTTAAAATATATTTTCTTGATTTAAACTTTGAAATAAACTCCAGAAAAGCCCAGAAAAATCCAAATAAAAGCCAATTACTTTAAAATAATTAATTTGAATTTAAATTTTTCAAAACTCAAAATTTGGGATGTTACAAACTGAGACATCATCAAGAAAAGTATAGCAAATGTAATAATCGGAGCATACAACAGTAAAGCTAGCCAAAAACCCAAGATCAATCTACCCTCACATTCATATATAATCTTAGGAATATGTCATTTCATCATAGAGCAAGTGAACCCAGTCTTTGCAATCTACAATCAATGATATCACACAAATATCAAAAATATATCTCAAAATTGCAAAGAGCAAACAGCTGACAAACTCACAGTGCCGGTGATACTCAAAATCACCGAGTAGCAAGCGAAGAAGGCAAGGCACGCAGGTTGTGCTGTCCTAGAAAACCAACAGCCTCGCTATGCCGAGCAAGGAGACGATGGCAATCAGAGATACAATGCCACACTCCCACCTCGAGTCGCCGAAGTAGGAGTCGATGGTTGGGAGAACGTCGCACAAGACCGACAAGTACTCGACCAAGAGCACCGTGAACACCACGTTCAACCACGATCTTCCCTTTTCAATATAGCAACACGAGTTCAGACCCAATGGAAATCCCCAAAGTTTCTTGGTGACAAATCTCAAAGAAAAGCCATAAGAAACCATAGGGAAAGCCGAGAGGTGAATCGGCCTTGCACAACCGCAGGTCTTGGAGAAGACCACAACGAATCGGTCCCAAAGCCCGAATCGAGATAAAGCCAAGAGATTTAGGAGATCGGAGAGGAGAAGAAAGTGAAATCACTGCTGCAGTTAAAAAGGAGAAGATGAGGCAACCTTTTAAAGGGAGCGGGCGAGGCCGTGATGCGACCACGTGCAAGCCTCGCGCCCACTCTAGTGGCGCTTACATCACCGTCCTTGCCAGATCTAATCACTCGGAGAGCGCTCTCAATGCTTCCCAATTGCGCAACCGAAAGGCTTGCTTATCCTCTCTCATCCCACGACAAGTGGAACCCTCCTCCTTTTCCTTTTTTCTTTTCATCAAATTGGGAAATTCCTAAAATTCCCTCATGAGTCCAAGAGTCCCCACCAATTATCTATTTAATAAAGGTGCTCATATATCCTGATTAATTATCTATTTAATAAAGGTGTTCATATGTCCGATTAATATATACTTTGATGATGGGTACCTTCGGTTTGAACCCAAAGCCTAGCAACAAGGAGTACGACTACATGCAGACAAAGGAGGACTTCGCCTTGATCCAATGCCTTGATGTAAGAATTTTGTCTTGGCGGCTTGCCTGTCCCTCTCGGTTGGGACGTTACTATCATGTCCTCGTATCTAGCTCATGAGTACTTAAGATAATATACCCTTATCTTCCTTTGATCGTGACCTCACGATCATACTCAGTCTTCTAGAAATCCTATAGGACAATTCCCGAAGTCATATAGACATCGAATTCATTAAGAGCTAATGCTCAACCTTCCATATAGAACGAGCATTGTACCTAATGGGACCCATTAGATGTGCTCTATAATCGCACATAGTTTATTGTCCTAGAGTCTAGTTCACGGGATCTCTGATCTTCTAGGATAGGTTACCACCAATGTGAGCCTTTACATAGGTATGAGCCCCATTCCTTAGATGTTGTAAGGATGGTCTTCCACGCTAATCCTTTAGTGAAAGGATCGCAAGTTCCTTTCGATGGATGTATTCTTCGAAATAACACCCATATCTACGGCATGCCCTATTGACTTAAGTCGTCTCTTTATATGTTTTGAGAACTTCATGTTGTCCTTCCTACTCTTATTCTTAACCAGAACGGTTTGGTTATCACAGAGGTCGAATTGGAATTGGCTTTTCCAACACGATAGGTCGGAAAAGAGTTCTCTAATCCATTCGCCTATACAACCGCTGAATCAAGCGCTACTAACTCGACCTCCACGGTGGATTGTGTAAAGATAATCTGTTTGAAGACTTCCACGAAATGGCCCCACCGCTAGAGTGAATACATAGCCATTGGTAGCCTTCATGTCATCCGAGTCACGATCCGTTAGAATCATTGAATCCTTCCAAGACCACCGGATGACCGAATAATATTTTCCCAAATTTGAGGTCCCTTTCAAGTATCGAGTACTCTCTAGTGATGTCTAATGATCCTCTCCTGAATTGGATGTATAAGGACTCAATTTGCTTAAAGCATATGAGATGTCTAGCCTCGTTGCACTAGTTAGATACATCAATGATCCTATTATTTGAGAATATTTAAGTGATCCTTCCCATGCCTAGTGTTTTATGTAGCTTTGCATTTGGCTCACGAGTGCGATCTTGACTTACAATCTATAAATCCAAATCTTTAGGACCTTGTCCACATAATGGAATTGTGAAAGAGTTCCACCGCTATTCTCGGACCCATAGCGAGCGGTGTGATCGAGGTCAAGCCCGAACCAAAAGGTTGAGTTCAAATCGGGCTTTGTCCAAGGATTTCGCGATAGGTGGTAACACTGTTGCTTCCACCTCTCGAAGGTGAAGTTTCATTGTACCTTCTATCGGAAGGATGGACACATGATCGAGAGATGCTTGTGCGCCAAGATTGCCTGAAGAGACCGTGTTCGGGCTCCTAGGCACATTCCAGGTCACCCGGACCTTAAGTGCACCTTTTAAATTTCCCCTTTTTTGGGTTTTTAAAGGTTATTAACATTTTTTAAATCCAAAATAATTTTGGGCTTGAACAAAAGGAAACCCCAAAATTGTCCTTTTTGGGGAGATTAATCAAAAAAAAAAATTTGTAAAACTCCCTTAATCAAAGTAGGCCCTTTTAGATCCAAAACTTTAAACCCAAAAGAGAAAAACATTTAAACGGAGGGCGTTTAGTAAAATAAATCCTTTTAAAACTTTCCCAACTCCAAAAAAACCCAATTCCAAAAAAGGGAAAAAAGGGGGATATAAGTGAAGAAGCCCTAAACCTTTTTTCCCTCGAAATTTTAGATTGGAAATTTCCACTTGGGATCATTTGGCTTTTTGGGGTTAGGGGTGGGTAGGTCCCCTTGCGGAAATTCGCCGGGCACTTGGGCCTTTTCCCCTCTTGTTTTTCCCCCTTCTTGCCCCTTCCCCTTTGCGGGCGGGGAAGGGGGCCACCCCAAAAAAACCCTTCTTTTCCCCTTTTTTCTTTTAAAAATTCTTTGGGGCTGTTTGGGCTTTTGGAATTTTAAACCCCCGGGAAAACCTAATCCCCCCCTTTTCCTGACGGTTCCCGGGGGGGGAAAAAAAAAACCCAAATAAAAAAAGAACCTCCTTTACCAATCTTCTCCCCTCGAGGCATTAGAAAAGAGGAATGTTCAAACCTCTCAACCATTCCCAAATCCTTAAGAACACCAAGAGTCACATGCTTCGGAAGGAACACACAAAAAAGAGCAAATACACAAAAACCCTCAAGGGGTTGCAGCCCTAACACCTATTTATAGCCCTTCAACGGGTCTCCAACCCTTCCCAAACCCTAACGGGCGCTCCCGCTTGTGCCCTTGCGAACTTGATTGCCCCTCCCCACCTTGGAAGCTCCGCCCTTGTCGTTCACGCAACCGCTTTTGACCCGGATTGGACCTCCGACCCTCCCAGTTAGTCTGCTTCCGCCCACGACCCAACGGTATCGGCAAATCGAACCTCCCTCCCCAGTCTAGTCGATCCATTCGCTTGCCCGTCGGTCCACCTCCCGGGTAGCCCGCTCCTTCCTCGCTGGCTCGCAACAACCTCCCTCGATCATCTTTCATCTCCCCGTTTGGACCTCAAACCCTTTGTTAGTCCCGGCCTCCCCCTTCACCATGACCTAGCTCAAGTCCCCAACCACGAAACAAAGTCACATAGCACCCTAACGGATAATCATCATTAACCACAATGGTGCTCACACATGAAATACCTAAATTGACCGATCGAGAAAGAAAACAAACGTTTAAGCACTCCGGCAATCGACCAAGTCCCGAAGCCGTTTTGCAAGCGACATGGTGAACCAAAACTCAAACTGACTTTCGAAAGTGTCAATTACTCATCATACACAGGATGACCTCCACATGGTCTCTCAATCTCCCCTTGATGAGTATATTGACAAACCGGAAAAAGCATGAAGTTGAGTTTGAAGAATCAATATGGTCCAAAGAGAAATGAAGCAAATGACCATGTCGGAAAGAGCAAAAGAAATAAAAGTTTTCCTCAAGCTCCCAAAGTGGCTTTTTCTACCACTATTCTCCCCTTTTAATAAACATCAAGAATGCAAGAAGGAGAAAAGTCATGATGATGGATGAAATGGCGATTTGATTAATCTAAGCATTTAGAGCCATGAGAATTATCCAAAATGACCATAAGGATTACATCAAGCCATAATATATAAGTATGCTATCCGATCATGACTATGTATGTAAAGAAAGCTAAGCCAAATAAGGTATAATCTGAATTTTTAGTTGAAGTGCTTAGCAAGTCAAGTCAAACATGATTTTAGTCTAGCTAAATGTATCCATGAATGATCAGGCCATGTCAATAAGCTAAATGGAACCGAAAGCTAGTATTGAGTCAACTAAGTGCTACTAGTTCAAGAATGATACATTGTTTTGAGTACTTGATTCTTGTAGTAATTTAAGCAATTTGAGCACAAATGACATATTTTCTTTTGAAATTTCATGATTGTTTTCAACCAGATTTTGTCATGTGCTAGATCTCAAGCCTTATGTGACTACTCCAAGCAAGAAGCTTAAGAAGATAGTCTAGGTCATCCAAAACTCCCCAGTTCATGCCTAGTGCAATGGCAAGCCGCTCATGAGAAAGAATTGGTGAGATCGGTTTTTCGCACAAAAGAATCTTTTGCTTTTAAAGTTGTACTAACTTGTGTCATCAAGAAACTAATATAGCTCAATCTATCGCCAACAAGGTTCAAGACTCAACTCCCTATTTGACATGACATGAATCATAAGAACATAACTAAAAGTGACTAGTCTCAAATATTAACTTGACATGAATTAGGTCAAATTGAGCATTTTAATCAACCTATCATGGCAAAGACTTGACTACACATATAAGGTCATGATCTATTTAGCAATGAAGCACAAATCATGACAAGATGTAATATAAATGAAAATATGTCATGAAAGGATAATAATCAAGGCTCCATGTATTTATTTTTCAATGTAAATGGAAAATCCACCCCCTCAACATGAGATGCAAATTTTAGTTCAAGTTGAGTTATGTCAATATTAAGATCTAAAGTTCCCAAAAACTCCCCCAACCAAAGCAATAAAATGAGAAGGCGGCAAATAAATCAAGAAGGGCAATCCTTAAAGCATAGATAAGATAGAAAATTAATGAATGACTCTTATCTACCCCATATGACCGGGACAAGTCGGGAAGCACACAAGAGCAAACCTTTCCCACCCGAGGGTGGCCCGACCCCGCTAGATCGCAAGGTGAGTGAGCTCAACCTAGTGAGATAAAGAAAACTATCCCAAGCACAAGATAAGAATAAAAGTCTAAGCAACTCAAGAGACACACTCTAACCTATCGAAGGACTAAACCCAATGCACTCGGATGCAATGCAAAGAGGGGCGGAAGCATAATTAATATGATAAAGTAGTAAAGCCCAAACCCCCCCAACAGTCCATAAGGACAAACCACCCCAAGCTCTCCCGGGGAAAACCTCGGTATCCAAAGGCTTGGTGAAGATATCCCCCGGTGGTCACTCTCCCCCGAACACGATGTCACCTTTCTACATGGTCTCGTGATTCGATATCGATGTGCTTGGTGAGAATCTGCCGGTTCTTGCAATTAATCGGGCGTGTTATCAAAAAGGCGGAACACGATCGATAGCAACCAGTCCCAGTCGAGATCATCCAAACACGGCTCAAAGGCCGGGCGAACGATCACCCGGTGGTGGGAACATCCCTCAAGACCGGAAAGGCGGTGCCAATGGGCGGTGCGTACTCTTCCTATCTATCCTCCCAAAAAGTCTACATCCGAAAAGGCTCAAAGGGATGACAAGAGGAGGATGGTACCGATACCATAGTCAATGGTAGCTCAAGGTCCGAAGATCGCTTCACCGGGCGGTGAGATCGGAACCCAAACCGAGCAATAAACACAGAAAAGTGTATGTCGGCTCAAGGCGGTGAGGTACAAGAAGAACCAATATACCAACTTTTTTGATCAACGCTCGCCTCATTTCGGTCAAGTGGCCATAGGCCATCGGAGTTGACAGCTTTCCATCCTATGTCAACGCTCGGGAGGTCACGGGTGTACGCCTTAATGCAAAAGTTACCCTCCAGTCGCTTGATCGGAAGCCAAGGAAGAAAGTCAACTCACCCATCATGCTCATCTCAAACTCTGCTCATGACATCCGAGCGTGAAACTAGAACATGAAAGAGCCGCCAGATGATGTCATCGACATAAATTTGGCGAGAAATCATTAAGCCGGGAATGAACAAGGTCTTGTCAACTTTACCCATCTAAATCATGCCTCAAAGATGGACTTAAGCCTTTCATACCAAGCTCTAGGGGCTGCTTAAGTCCTCAACTTTAAAGCTTGTAGACATGATTAGGGTATTTGGGGTTCTCGAAACCGGAGGCTCTCCATAGACTTCTTCCTCAATAAAGCCATTGAAAAGGCACTTTGGCGTCCATGGTAAAACTTGAAACCCTTAGAAGGCAAAGGCAATGAATTCTAATGGCCTCAAGTCTAGCTAGGGCAAGGTCTCCTCAAATCTAGACCCTCAACGGGAGTACCCCCGAGCAACCGCTAGCCTTGTTTAATGACCCCCATCCTCACTTTGCTTGTTTTGAATACCCACTTGGTCCCAATGATATTGTGACCGAGGGGCTCAACAAGCCACCTTGTTTCTCTCGAAACTCTCTAGCTCCTCATGCATGGTATTGACCCAAGACTCATCGGAGAGCATGACAAATGTCTTTGGGCTCAAGGGGCAACAAAGGCGAATGGAGACAAAAGAGTGACATGCCGTTTTGGGGTAACTCTTAAAAAGGTCTCCAATGATCGCTTTGAAGGATGAGATTTTGGATATGTCTAGGGGTCCAAGATGAGATGAAGAAGTGGCCTCACCTTGGGGAGGGGTGGACGAGCCACTAGCTCCGGGGAGGGGCGGCATGGGCGATCACCCAGTGCGGGGAAGAAGGCACCTCAAGGGGTGGATGAAGGGCGGATCGGGTGACAACCCCCTCCGCGCCTCATCATCCACAAAGATGGTCTCGGGCTTGAAAGAGATATCGGGCCGTCCCGGAGGCCTCATCGAAATCCCTCCCGGTTTCTACCATTTTACTTCGGCGGACCCTATGGCCCGAAGAAGTCGAGTAGCCTGAAATATCCCATCACAAGACTGACTCAAACTTATCTAGGTTCCCGACTTGGAATGAAGCACCAACCAAACACCGAAAATGTGAAACCTTGGGCCCTATCTCAACTTCAAGAGGGGGTGCAAGTGTCCCGAGAAAAACTCTTTCAAACATGGCGCGGTGGCTATAGCCTTAGCCCAAAACTTCCGGTGTAGAGTATTCATCGAGCATCGCCGCCATCTCGACCAAGGTCGGTTCTTCCTCCCGGCCTTCCGTTGGGACGGGGAGAAAAGGCGATGCTCTACCCGTCATCACGAACCTCTCAAAGTAGGAATTTTGAACTTGTGCCATTGTCCTGAGCTCAACAGAAGCCTATTGAGGCTAAGAAAAACACCCAAAGTACCTCAAATAGTCATCGACCACAACAAGAACGTACCACTTCCCTCCTTTGGTATCGGTGGTCCAACGTATCCATTGGGAACATGTTCCGGTCATTGTTGGGAGGATGAAAGCCAACCATCTTGGTTTGGGATGGGCGCAAACAAGATCTTTGACCATCTTGAGTTTCGGGAACCACAATGAGATCGTGGCCGTAACTCGGGTCAAATGGTCAAATCAATATGACCAAGTCTCCGGGAAAGGAAAGGCGGGACTCGAAAAGCAAACAAAGGAGGATCGGGACTAAAAATCAACGAAGATCCTCCCAAACGAAAACCTAAACCGGATCACAAGAATCAAGGCTTGCTTCTTAAAGCTCACCTCGAAATCGCATGGGGTGAGAGCAAAGCAAATTATTGCACTTACTAACCAAAGCAACATCTTTCAAAATAAATGAATCATTCGACGCCTTTGGGATGGCCCCGGATAAACATCTCGGTGATCATCTCATCACCGGGCAGGCAGGAAGTGAGAGATCATGGAGATGATCCCATGTTTGTGATAGTTTTGACCCTTGGGAAAGAAAATTGAGTTTGTTTTGGGCTCTTTATGCAGTCTTATCCTGGCGATGTCCAAGTCATAACACTTTCTCGGACCGCGACCATGTTTGAAGCGGTCGGGCAGATTGGAGGGCCCGACCACTCCGGCCTCCCAAATTTGGGCGTGATCGAGTCGGGGGGTCTCACCACGTTGAAGCCCGCACCACATTGGGCGTGATCGGAAGTCGGGGACCCCACCAGGGGCGCTTGGCGGGACGTGATCGTCTATCGGGGCGTCGACCACGTTGGAGCCCTCAAGATTTGACCGTGGTCGGCTGGCGCTGGGTTTCACCGGTGGGATCGGAGCCTCACCCTTGGGCGGTGGGGTCGACCACGTTTACCGATCGGATATCGACCACGTTGGGCCGGGTTTGACCACGTTGTGGTGGCCGACCACGTTAGCCGGGGTTTGACGTGGTGGTCGGGCGGGTCTCGACCACGTTTATCGCGGTGTTCGACCACGGTTACGCCACGCCGACCACGGGGCGATCGGATTCGACCCGTTGTCGGGTGACCGTGGTCGGTTGAGTCCATTCAAACCGGGTGGGGCACGTGGTGTCCGTTATGGTGGGAATCGGCGGTTGGGTTCTGGTGATGTTGTGGACCTTGTGGATTGGTTGGTTCACCATTTTGACAAGGTTTGTTCGAGACTAATCTCGTGGAAAAGAACTTGATCGGTTTGGGAGCGGGTTTTTCTTGTAGATCTGCTATGTGATGTTTTGTTGTCGTGTTGGTTGCGGTCCGAGGCGGCTTGGTGAGGCTTAGGAGGTCGGGACTAGACAAGGGAGTTGTTGAGGTCGACGGTGGAAAAGCCAAGAGGGCGGTTGCTGGTTGACGGGTTGGACAACAAGGCAAGTGGAGGAAGCTTGGGGAAGGCGAGGGGCATTTTGGAGAAATGTCTAAAGGGGGCCGCCCGGGAAACCTTGTGACCCTGGAGAAGCTCGGGTTGATCGGGTGTTCGACCAAAGGGTTGCCACGTTTATCTGGATTTTCGACTTGCTTTCTGTGGTTTGGTTATTTTTCTTAAGTCTTGTTTTTTGACTTCAAGCTTTTAGCTATAGGAGAAAAAGAAGAGGTAATACTAGGAGAGAATTTTCACCATTCACCCCCTCTTTTCCTTTCGGTCCTTCAATTGGTATCAAAGCGGTTAGCTCTTCTTCATAGATCTTAATCGGTCTCAAAGAGCCATGGCAAAGATAAGTATTCCCCGTGCCCATCTTTGATGGCGGATTACCTCGGAAGAGCGAATGGAAATATACATCCGGCTCGGGGTTGCCATCGGCAAGGTGAAGGTCGTTATTTGTTCTGGTAAAACATCAATGTGGCAACATGCCCGATGTTGAGGCCAATGCAAGGCAAGGAACATCATTCGGGGGCGAGGCGGTTTGATCGCATCTCCACCGTCGTCCCACACATCGGGGACCCTCGATGCATACCATGAGGCACCTCCCGGATCAAACGGTTCGCAGGACGGTTCAGCGAAGAAATTCGAGATGCTTGTTGAATCCCTCGACAGTGCTTTTCTGGTTTCACAAGATTTTGAGCAACCTTGAGGCCCGGTCTCAATACCCACTCGGATAACGCCGAGATGCTTTACTTTGATCTTGGGTTTGGGAGATGAAGGTGACTACCATCAAGGATACCAACCTCTACCCGACTTTGATGCGCTTTTTCGCCCTCAAGGCACGAGATTACATAGTCTCGGGTCAGTCTTCGATGGCTCTAGTCACCAATCCCCCGGTTTGGTTCCGCGATTCTCTTTGGGGTTCTCCTAGGCTTCTTGATGTAAAATCGGAGGCGCTAGAGGATGAACTTGCCCTCTTGAAAGTTCTCCCATGCTTACAAGAGAAGGAGGGGCGGAAAAAGAGGACGGGATTTGCTTTGAGTGTGGTGGCCCCAACCACATTCGAGCAAGCTGGGAAGGGCAAGGAGACTACGTTGGGCAAAGCGACTACAACAAGAACCCAACACGAAGCCTTGATCAACAAGAAGAAGTTCCAACTTTAGGAAGGCTAAAGGCTCTTCCACGCCTCACAGCCTTGACGACCTCGACCTCGTGAGGTGGAGGGATGGAGCGACACGACGGACGGGGACCAAGCCCCAAGGATGGCGCGACTTCTCGGCATAATCTTCATGGCCCTCGTGGGCGACGACTGCTGCAGATCCGACTCGGACGAGTATGCCCCACCTCGACCAGCTCAATCATGCTTTTCTTAAGCTAGGTGGTTTTCATGCTAGAGCTAAGGCTAGTGTACCTGAGTTAGAAGGAAGTAGATAGACTACCACGGGATTACTTACATCGCTCCCTCGTGATGATTGTGATACATCTGCGTTTTGGGTGACATGGAGAAACTAAGGACCTCGCATGATAGTGTGTCCTCGAGCTTGATATTGTTAAGGTGGAAAACATTAGTCTTCTTCGAGCTTGAGATGAGTAGGATAGTTCTGTTCATCTTCCTTGGAGACTATTTCTTGCACCTCATAGGATAAGGATAATGCTTTAGAGGTCTTTATACATTGCTTCTCGATGCGAGACTTGTGAAAGTTGTAACAATTTGAAGATGAACCTAAACAGCGATCATAAAATTGGCAATTACAAGCTTTTCTTCTTGAGCCTATTGTGTCATGTGTAAATTGTCCCAAGCTTCTGTAACTTGAATCACTCAGATTTCAAGAATTTGTTGATGATAATAAGAAAATGGCTTAGTATGCTTCTAAGGACCGTTAGCTCACCATGCAAAAATGTGATAAACTAAAATCTAACTTGATTGCATTGATGAAAATGTGAAGGTAACTAAGGACCTTCTAGAAAAATCACGCGCTTGTGCCTACAAGGCGAGGTGTTGGAAAAGGATAAGGACATGGTAGAGCGTAGGAAGTTACGAAGACCAAATGGCTAGGAATTAGGACTGCCTGTATTCAAGACCTCAAGGTTGAGGTGGCCGTGCATAAGGAGAAATATGCACGTGTATTAGGCTCTACGCTATTGGTTCAACTCTTCCTTTCTCTTTCTTCTACATGCTCCTCTTGCACTCTCTTTCGAGTGTCAGCCTTATGAACACTCTCGAGAATTTGTAGGATGCAAAAGAAACTCAATCTTATTCTAGACCAATCAAAGATTTGTAAGTTCAAACAGGTCTAGGATATGATCCGTGAGGATGTGAGGAAGCATCCACACTGCTCGACCGGAGCGCAGGTGTGATTGAGGTCAAGCCCAAGAACAAAATGTTCAATTTAAATCAAGGCTTTGTTCAAATTTACGACAAGATTGACTTCACACGACGGACCTTTAGAAGGTGAAGCCATCTCACTCTCTCCTCGCAATTCATCACCAAAGCCAAGGATGGGCTTGGATTGACCATTGCTAAGCGCCAAGATAGGCAAGAGACCGTGTTGAGTTTCTTAAAGGGTCGCAGTGCCTTGAGGCACCTAAGACCAACATGAGTCTAGGCTTGATCTTGGGTGCTACGATCAGACTTGGTTTTACGAGTCTGCTTTTCGTCCTCATGCCCTCAGTCGTGACTTCCACCGTCTCAAGGTAGATCTCGCTCCCTCGAGATGGCTACCAGGCAGATCGCGGTTGCGGTCGCTCACTCGTCCCATAGCGCGATCAAGCCGACTGGTCTATTCATAGACCTTACGCTTCTACGCTGGCCGTGGTAGTTAGAGGTCGACGCGTGTGACTACTTCTTCGCTCCGTGTGACTCAGTTGGTTCCAAAATCTATTTTGTTTATCCGATCTGAGACTTTGCTCTCGTTGTTCACTCTCGGCGAAGGAAAGGTTTGGCTTGTTGACTCGGTGTTCGACACATGACGAGCTTCCGTGGTTTCTTCCTGCCTGCTCCGGCTAATGCGATCACCTTTGGAGATCGTCGTGCGTCATTGCCAAAGCATGTCCATGACATGATTCATTTATTTTGAAAGATTGCCTTGGTTAGTAAGTGCAGATAATTTGCTATCATCTTTCAACCAAGTGCGACTTTGAGGTGAGCTTTCAGAAAACAAGCGCAAAATGGTCGATTCACGAAGTCAAACTTCGGATTTCGTTATGGGATGAATTTCGTGCTGATTTTTACGGTCTTCCATGGTCTCCAAGTCTCCTTGATTGAGATCTTGATCTTTCTTACGCATAGAGACTTGGTCATAATTGGCTTTGATGGTTACGAAGAGAAGGTCACTTCTCATTCGGGTAGCAGAATACAAGATGGTCAAATTCCTTATTGCTCTCCAATGTGGCTTCTATCATGGTTGCCCCTTCTGGCACTCGCATGACTATGACCGATGCAGAAAAGTGCTCATGGACACGGTCGGGAATCAAGTTTAGGCCGGAGGGATTTATGTTCCTGGTTGATGACTCAAGTGGTAACTTTGGGTATTTCTTAACTCGAATGATGAGTACACTTCCAATTTAATCTGTTTGTTGAGCGTGCCTTAGCAAGCGATCAACATGATTTTAGTGTCACAAGTTCAAGAATTCCTACAGAGGCTAAGTGGTGAGATAGGTAGAGCACGTTTTCCCGCTCACAGCAGTAATGGCTCTGGAGAGAATGAACTCCTTTGGTGAGATGGCTGGATTAATGAATTTACAACTGACATTTTGTTTTGAAGTATTTTCACCGGTTTCCATGTTTATATTCAAGCCTTATGCACACTTGCAAGCAAATATGAGTTGAGATATGGCGTAAAACCTTTTCTCATTTCAGTGCCTATGATGCAAGTGCTTTATGAAAGAATGTAGATCAGTTCGAATCACGTCTTGTGATGGGATCTTTCTAGGCTACTCGACTACTTAGGGTCTTATAGAAACAATGCTCAATCTAGTCAAATAAGGAACGTTGAGGTGACTTTCGATGAGGCCGTTCGGACTAGGCATGAATATAAGAATTACTTTAAAGCGACTGAGTCCAATTCTTGGATGATGAGACGATGGAAGAGTTGTCAACTGATCGCATTCATCCACACTTGAGGTGCCATTTCTACTACAATAAGGTGAAACATGAAGCTTAATATAAGAAAGTGGCTCTGTCCGGTATCAAGGCTCAGTGTCTTCTTCATGTCATCAGAACCTCCTCAACATTGGCAAAAATTTTAGTTCAAGCTTGATTTATTGAGACTATTAGACGTGTTACCCACTCAAACTCCCGCTCAAATCGTAATAATGAGCTTTTATTGCCTAAATCAAGCCCAAGGATGTTTCTCATGCTTTATAGATAGAGTTTTGGATTAATGCCATGCATGAGGGCTAGAGTTTCGAGTGAAACAAGTCTCGACACTTGTTGAGCTCGAGGTCACAATATCATTGGGACCAAATGGGTGTTCAAGAGCAAGCAAAGTGAGGATGGGGTAGTCATTAAACAAGGCTAGGCGGTTGCTAAGCACAACCAAGCCCAGATTAAGAAGAGGCCACATAATTAGATTAGGCCATTAGAATCCAAGCCTTTGTGGCTCAAAGGGTTTCAAAGCTCACCCAATGGCTGTCAGAGTGAAACCTCAATGGTTTTATAAGGATAGGTTAATGTCGATCGACCTCGGTGGTTCGAGAACCCTAAATACCCTAGTCATGTCTTCAAGCTTTCCATGCGTTAGGAAAGGAGCTCCTAGAGCTTGGTATGAGAGGCTTAAGTCCTATTTGAGGCATGATTTAGAATGGGTAAAGTTGACAAGACCTTGTTCATTCGGCTTGCAATGACCTACCGCCAATAATCGATCACATCATTGGCGGTCTTCCCATGCTCTAGTTCACGTTCTCGGATGTCATGAGCACCGGTTGAGATGAGCATGATGGGTGAGTTGTCATTCTTCCTTAGTCCAAATCAAGCGACTGGGAGACCTTCTGCATCAAGGCTCTTCCTATCTAGACCTCGAAGGAACGCCCAAAGTGCGAAGGGTCAACAGGATGGTTCTACTTCTTGACCATCGAATGAGGATGGCGAGAGTTGATCAAATGGAGTTCGAGGATTGACCTCTCTGTACCTCAACGCCGAGACGAAACACGTTAAAAGTGTATGTCGGTGCTCGGTTTAGGCTTCCGCAGATCCTCACCGCGTTTGATCTTCGGTACCTTCGAGCTACCATTGACTGGTATTTGGTACTCCCTCCTGTTATCCCTTGTGTCTTACTCCAATGGGAGAATAGATTGGAGAAACGAAATTTCAATTCGGAATAACTAGAGCTTTCGAGATCAACTTGCTCTTTATTTTATTGCTCTAGTGTCACTCCCATCATGCTACATGGTCAAATCTCTTTTCTCTCTTGGATCATGAAACTAGAACAAATCAACTTCATAATTTGATGTTTGTCAATATACTCATCGGGGAGATTGAAGAGATCATGTGGAGATGATCCCATGTTTGTGATGAGTATTGACCCTTGGTTGAAATGAAATTGAGTTTGTTGGGCTCTTTATCAAGTCTTCTGGGCCATTAAGTCATTACGACTTTCTCTGGACCGTACGACCATGTTTGAGGTGGATTGAGATGGAGGCGTACGACCACTCCTGCTCCTCAAAATTTGCGTTGAGAAAGGTAGCTGAGGTCTGACCAACGTTGAAAGCCCGAAGCGCAGTTGGCGGATTAATGGTCCTAAGTCTAGCGGGACCACGGTCCTAATCTACGACGTGACGGTGATGCAAGTCTATCGGTGCGACGACCACGTTGCAGCCCTCAAGATTTGCTTGTGTTTGAACCCGGCCCTAGGGTTTGCTGACCACGGTGGGATCGAAGCTCGACCACGTTGTTTGCTCGACTCGACCTACCCTCATGCGGCGATTACCAAGACTCTCGCGCAGGCTCTTCGAATCCTTGGGTCAGGTCGGCCAACCAAGGAGCGGATAAGTGAGCGATTTTGAGCTAATCGCGACCACTTATCCGGTGTTTGACCACGAGTTACGCTTGGTGCTCTAGGAGGTCCGAGGCGATCGGATTCGACCACGTGTTCCGTGAGTGACCGTGGTCGGTTGAGTCCATTCAAACTCGGGAAGGCAAGGGTGTCGATTATGGTGGGTCGGAAGGGTCGTGATGTTGTGGACCTTGTGGATTGTGGTCACCATTTTGACAAGGTTCTTCGAGACTCATCCACGATGGAAGAGACTTGAGCACGGTTGAGTGGGGTTGTCTTCCTGTAGATCTGATGTGATGTTTTGTTTACGTTGGTTGCGCGTGCAGTGCCTGGTGCGGCTTAGGAGGTCGGACTAGACAAGGAATTCTCAGGTCACAAGCAGCGTGGAAACTTTCTAGGAGCGGTTGCGTGGCACGTTGGACAACAAGGCAAGTGGAGGAAGCTCCGGGGGCTAGGCATTTGGAGAAATGTCTAAAGTGCACGGAAAACTCCTGAAAGCATGTGACCGGTGGGAAAAGCTCCAAAACTCTGTGAGTAGAGTATTCATCAGCAAAGTCGACTCGATCAAGAGAGTCTTACTCCACGAGCTGCAGGCGGACACTTGGTTAGCGGGTTGTCTTGGAGCCTCATGAGACTCTCAATAGAGGATTGTCTCGTGAGCAAAGAGGTTGTCCCGCAGATCGCTCCAGGTTCCTCTCAATCTAAGTGATTGTAGGCCTAAGAGCATGGAATCGTCTACCTCCGATGGAGGCAGAAAACCTCCATGATCAATAGAAAAGATCGATTCATCTCAGTACTTTCTACTTTGTTCTTGCGATGATTTGTTGATCCATTGCCGTCTCTGTTGTACATTGTCATATGTGTTCTCTTATAGTTAATGTGTTCACTTGATGAAGCGGGAACTTCTTTCGCTTGCTGGCCAAGATCATCAAGATAACCATGATTCGTGAAAACCGAATTAGTGCTTCGCAGGATCTCGGTTTAATTGACCTTTGGTTCTCTCTCACCATTGCTTAGAAAGTTGTTCTTGGTAATCAAACTACTAGAGACTTACTTGCTAGGATTCAATTTGCGGTGGATCTCCAAAGCGAAATCCGCAAATTCTTGCTCTCGAGAATGCGAGCAAATTGCATTTCTTTAAGCTCACCTCGAAATTTCGAAGGGGACCGAAAGCAAATTCGTCGACTACTAAAAGGCGTCAACCACGTTTCAAATATTGAACTTAGCTCCGGTAGGTTTGGCTATTTTTCAAGTCTTGTTTCTTTGATGCATAGCTCTTTAGCTATAGGAGAAAAAGAAGGTTGAAATACTAGGAGAGGAATCTTGGGCACCATTCAACACCCGAGTTGCCATCCGTTCCTTTGCGAAAACCACGAAGTCTCGTAGTGTAACACGGGTCTAAATCAAACCTTTCCTTCCCCAACCGGAACACGGTCAAGCAGATAAAGTCTCGATCTGATAAATCAAGGTGATTTTGGCACCTATCTGGTAACACGCGAGCGATGAAGTAGTCAAGCATGACCCTGATCTACCCCGCCTCGCTACTAAGAAGCGAAGGTCGTGCAGACGGCGATGCGGGTCGGACTTACGGAAGGCGAGTCGGCGCACGGACAGCGATCACGCGAGGGAGCATCTTGAGGAAAAAGATCTACCCTCGACGGCAAGTCCGACCGAAGGAGCAAGCAAGACCGTGGTCTTAGGAACCAAGTCCTCGATGCGACCAAAGCTACAGAAGCAAGTCACGAAGCCTAAGAGTCTCAACACGGTCTCTTGCGAAGTCTTGCATCAAATGCGATGGTCCTTCAAATGTCCAGTCGCGAATGCAATGACTTCACCGAGGCGGTAGCATGAGATAACCGCCTCGAGAGGTAAGTGAGTGAAATCACCTTGCTTTAGAAATCCTTTGGACAAAGCCCGCGATTTAAATTGAACATTCTTGTTTTGGGCTTGACCTCAATCACACGCTATGGGTGCGAGCACGACGTGTGGATGCTTCCTCACATCCTCACGGAAATCATATTCTAGACCCGATTGAACTTGCAAATCTTTGATTGGTCTAGAATAAGATTGAGCTTCTTCTTGCCTCCACAAATTTCTCGAGGTGTTCATAAAGGCACCGACACTCAGAAAGAGAGGAAGCAAGAAGAGCAAGGAGGAGAAGAGAGCAGAAGGTAAGGAGCAAGAACAACCAACACAGAGGGAAGACTAGCTTGTGCACGCACACCGACGGAGGAGACCCTCGCTAGCGGTTGGTTCGCGCGCTAGCGTCTCTACCTTACCGGCTTCTCCCCATCCACAACTCACACTACAAGCACAAGGTGGCTTTCTAGAAGGTCATTAGTTATCTTCAATATTTTTCATCAATGCAATCAATTTAAGTTTTAGTTTATTAATGAATGCATGGTGAGCTAACAGATCCTTATTATAGGCGAGCCATTTCTTATTAGTGTCAATCATTTCTTGAACTGTTTGAGACAGATTCAACTTCAAGATAACTTTGGACAATTCAAACATGAAGAAATGGGCTCTAGTAACATAGCTTGTAGATCGCCCATTTTATGATTATCTTAATTTAGATTTATGGGCAGATCGAGAAGCATAGTGTAAAGACCTCTAAAAGCATTGTCCTTATCTTCACAAAGGTGCGAAAGTAGTCTCAATAGCAGATGAAGGAACACAATCCTAGTCATTTCTAGTTCACTAGCGACTAACATTCTCCACCTTGAGAGTATCTAGCTCGAGGTCACACTATCATAAGAAGTTCTTAACTTCTCCATATCTCCAAGCAAAGAAGGGCATATATCATATTTGTCACGGGAGGAGCGGATATAAGTGAAGTAAGCTCCGTGACAATCTATCTACTTCCTTCTCCTAACTCGCTACATCTAGTTCTAGATCTAGCATGAAATTTACCTAGCTTAAGAAAGGCATCATTAGTGGTCGTAAGATGGGTATAAATGGGTAAGTGAGCGGATAGAGCTCATTCGCCCTCGAGGCATGAAGCACATGCGGAGAATCGCGCCATCTTGGGTTCTTGATCATCCTTGGGTTCTTGCGCTCCATCCCTCCACCTTCCTGACCTCGAGAGTCGTCGAGGCGCGAGGCGTGGAAGAGCTTGGCCTTACTTATTGGCGTAACGTCGCCTTTCTTCTTCGAGGGCTTCGTGTTGCGGTTCTTGTTGATGTAGTCATTCTTGCCGGAACCGAAGTCGTTTGCCCTTTCCTAGCTTGGGGCAGTTTGCCCGAATGTGGTTGGGGCCACCATACTCAAAGCAAATCACAGAACCTCCTCTTTACCATCCTCCTCCTCTTGTAGGCATAAGAAAATCTGCGCTAGGAGGGCTAGTGTTCGTCATCAGGCGCTCTAACCGATCATCGGTTATGTCACGGAGCGACAAGGAGAATCCACATATCACCGCAGAAGAAGATCCGAGCGGGATCATGACTAATGCCATCGATTGTGACTTCGACCGACGGAGACTATGTCAATCTCGTGAGTCTTGAGGCGCGAATAAAGCGCATCAAGAGTCAGGGTCGAGAGGTCCATGGTATCCTTGATGGTAGTCACCTTCATCTCCCAAACCCGAAGATCGAGTGCAGAAAGCATTTGTCGAGCGTTATCCGAGTCGGAGTATGTGAGACCGACGGCTCGGAGGTTGCTCAAAATCTTGTGAAAGCGAGAAAAGCACTCGTCAAGGGACTCGCCGACAAGCATCTCGAATTTGCGTATTCGCAGCTGAACGGTCCTGCCGCACCGCCTTTATTTGGGTGGTGCCCTCATGGTAAGCATCGAGGTCGCTCCAAATATCGAAGGCGCATGACGGTGAGAGGTGCGATCAAACTCGCTCGCTCAATCCTCGAATAATGATGTTCCTTGCCCTTGCGTTTGCCTCAACATCGCCATATTCCGGCATTGATGTTCTCATCGGCAGAACAAGAACTCGAACCTTCACCTTCCTCCAGATGGCATACCCCTGAGCCTAGATGTATGTTTCCATTCGGCTCTTCCAGAAGGGGTAATCCAGGCCATCAAAGACCGGAGGCTTAGTGGAATACTTGTCCGTCGCCATGGCTCTTGAGATCGGTTAAAGATCTATCGAAAAGAGCTAACCGGCTCGATACCAATTGTAGGACCGAAATGGCGACAGAGGGGGGGGGTGAATGTCGACTATTAAAATTGCCTTCAAGAATTCGTACACTGTTTTTAAAAAGATGCAAAACAAAGCACCTCATAGAAAATTAAAATTAATCTTGCTGAAATTTGGAACGCATGCGACACTCAAAAATTCAGCATAAATCAGAGAGTAGTCAGTAAAAATTTCAGCTGAAAATATTGCCGTTTGATCTGCATGCAAAAATGTCAAAGATTAGGACAAGAAAAAAGGAAAACCATGAAAGAGACGTCCAGCCGCAAGAAGACGAGAACCATTGAATAAGAAAAGATGCGGAACAAGAAGTACAAGGCAAAAGAAAAAAACAAAGGAGGGAAAATAAAGCAAACTTTCTCGGACAAAAAGCATTCCACTACCGAAAGAAAAGTTTGCAATCAAGGGACAGAGAAAAGATCAAGTGGATCTCTCCTTCTCAGAACAAAGCAACCGAGACTTTAATTTTAGAGAAACTGCATTCGGCGTTGGATACAGAGAGAAGGAACTTCCCAAAAGAAAAGGTTCGATTATGGGAAAACAGTTCACCGATTGAGAGGAGACACAAACTCAGAGCTCTACCGAAAATATGGTCACCAAGAACTGTTAGAAACAAAGCATCAACTACTACGGTGAGCATCTCGGAAAAGAACACCCAAAGAAATTTCAGCCTCTTTGCGAGAGAGACCAAAGGACATTGAGCTAAACATGAGGTGATAAGAATTGTACAACTAGATGGAGAGCGAGATTTTGATTTATCAAACATATACTCTAGAGCTCTCAAATCGACACCAAAAACACTTCTCATCAAGAAGCATGAACCAAGGATGAACATCAAGGAGAATAAATTAGAGTAACCAAGGCAAGAAAACCAAAGCACGAATAAGCGAAGCAGGAGAAGATCATGAACAAGAAAAACACAATCCATTTCATTCCAATAACAAATTACAAAGGAGTCCCCATACGCATGGACATTAGAACAAGAGGAATGATTACAACCTCAATCCATCCTCTCACTCTCAATCCTCAAGAACACCAAGAGCCTCACATGCTACTTGGGAGGAAACACACAAAATAGAGAGCAAATACACAAAAACCCTCAAGGGGTATGCAGCCCCTAACACCTATTTATAGCCCTTGGCTAACGGGTCTCCAACCCGTTCACGGCTAAACCCTAACGGAGCCGTGCTCCGCTTGTCGCCTTGCGAATTACCGATTCGCCCTCCCGCACCTTCCGGAAGCTTCGCGCTCCTTGTCGCTTCACGCATGACCGCTTTTCGACTCGACCGATCGACCTCCGACTCCTCCCGAGTCTAGTCCGGTCTGTCTCGCGCACACGACCGCAATGCGGTATCCGACCATCTCGAACCTCGACCTCCTCCACGAGTCTAGTCCCGATCCATTCGCCGTTGTCTGCCGTGTCCACCTCCGCAGCTCGAGCTCCGGTTCCTCGGTCTCCGGCTCGCAACCACCTCGAGACCTCGATCATCTTTGGCATCTCCGACCGTCGGACCTCAACACCTCCGTGTCTAGTCCCGGTCCTCCCACGCCTCACCATGACCTAGCTCAAGTCACGCAACCACAAGACAAGCAAACCGTCACATAGCACCGCATCTAAACGCATAATCATCATTAACCACAATGAAAGGTGCTCACACATGAAATACCTAAATTGACCGATCGAGAAAGAAAACAAAGCGTTCTAAGCACGTGGTCCCGGTGTCCTCTTAACTCGTCAAGTCCGACATAGCGTTGTACAGCGTCAGCGACATGGTCTGAACCATAGCTCAAACTAGACATTTGTATAATTTCTTTGGCTAAATTACTCAGTTTAGACACGGATGACCTCCAAATCGGTTCTCATCAATTCAAGATGCCTAAATCATTCTACTTCTTGGGACTAAGTGACTCGTTACCACGATCTAAGTCAATATCAAGTGTTATGCAATCTCTGGCTAAAGTGACTTAGGATGATTATGGGTCAAGCAGTGCAACGCTTTGGGGCAAGAATCGCTAAATGTAGTGACCTTTCCTCAAGGATTGCACAAGCATAACTGACATTCGGTCTCTTTTGCCACAAATGTTGTAGTAGTTTTCGAAAGCTATTCGGGGTCTTCTTGTCTTCTAGGGCATCTACGTTGACCCGGTACCTTACTCACAATGAAA
Organism: Bonia amplexicaulis; assembly: GCA_036346245.1. NCBI lineage: Eukaryota > Viridiplantae > Streptophyta > Magnoliopsida > Poales > Poaceae > Bonia > Bonia amplexicaulis. The sequence goes on from CM070748.1 coordinate 10,119,650, forward strand.
GCAAATTTGGTGAAATCCGGTTCTACAAATTAATCCTAAGGTGGACATCGTCAAATCCACTAGTTGCTCTTAACTCTTCAAGTGATCATAGCAGGTTGCAAGGTCACGAGGTTGCACAATAGCGGTGGTAAATACGTTTCATAATTTCTTTAGGCTAAATCAGTTTAGATAAATGTAGATCAAATGGGTTGCATCAACCTTAATCAACCACCATAGTGGGTCACTAAGTCCGATCTAAGTCAATATCAAGTGTGGTATAAGCAATGTATCTGTGACAATTTAATCCAATACAATTCAAGAAATGTAAATTGCAAGAATGTAAATGAGTACAAGGAAGCAAAGCATAAATTGACTTAGGTCAACATTATTAGTCATGTTGAAAACTTATTCTCCCTAGTCAGTTGAGGTACATATCCAAACAAATATGGACCGGTATATACAGAGTCTAAATCAGCACAACATCTCATGATCCACTAGTGGTAGTTCAATCCATTGATCATAAGAGTTTGCAACACATGTTATATATTGAGGAAAAAACTGCATACTTAGCTTAAGAAAATTAAATTGGGATGCATCAACCTTACCAACCATGGCATAGTGGGTAGTTTGTGATTATATATGAGTGATGGTATAAGCATGTAGATCTTGAGCAATCTTAAATTCAAGCAAATTTAACTATTGAAGATGCAAGCTATCGATCATAAACAACATCTAAGATGACTTAATCAACAGATAATCATGTGAACTGATATTAAGTCAATCTGAAACATCGCCCAACTAACATGAATACTATATAAGAGTCATAATAGAATCGCACAACATGAACGATCGAAATTCTACCATCGTTAATAAGAGTTTGACGGATTTCCATATCCATTGCTCTCTATTACAATGACTAGTTCCAAGATCAAAGCTAGGGCATCTCCACCATGCAAATGTAGTTTTGATTACATATGACGTTGTAGATTAGATCTTGAGCTCTAAATTACAAGCTTAACTCTAGAGAGACGCCCACTCTAGTGGCGCTCATCACCGTCCTGCGATCTAATCACTCGGGAGCGTTCTCAATGACCTTCACACACACAAAACAAACAAAGGCTTGACATCCTATCATCACAGATCCAAGGATGAAGACCCATCACTGCCTTCGTAATTTGTCTTTTCGATCAATGGGAAACTTCCGAAAGCCTTCGCGAATCCAAGTCGCCGTAGTCAAGTTATCCTATCTTAATAAAGCTGCTCATATATCCTGATTAATTATCTATTTGAGTAGAAGGTGAGTTCATAAAGTACTCGAAGTCTTAGGATAATATGAATAGATGGGTACCTTACAGGCTTGAACCCAAAGCCTAGGGTAACATATGGTACGATTCTGCATAGACAAAGCCAGGACTTCTTGATTTCAAATACCTTGATGTAAGATTATTGTTTAAAGGCATGCACTTCTCAAAGTTGGGATTGTTACTATCATATCCTCGTATCTAGCTCAATGAATACTTATAGATGAAGGTATACCTTATCTTGTGATCGTGACCAACACTTGATCATACTCGCTCTAGAAACCTATAGGACAACAAGTTCATATAGACATCAATCGATTAGAGCTAATGCTCAACCTTCACACTATAGACAGCATTGTACCTAATGGGACCCATTAGATGTGCTCTATAATCGCACATAGTTTATTGTCCTACAGCCTAGTTCACGGATCTACGATCTTCTAGGACTAACGGAGTTACCAACCAATCGTGAGCCTTTACATAGGTATGAGCCCCATTCTTAGATGTTGTAAGGATGGTCTTCCACGCTAATCCAGTGAAAGGATCTAGCCAAGTTCCTTCGAGATGCATTCTTAATAACACCCATATACCTGGCACGCCCTATTGACTTAAGTAGTCTCTTACACTGTTGAGAACTTCAGTTGTACACTTCCTACTCTTATTCTTAACGAGACGGTTAAGGTTATCTTACATGAGTCGAATTCGAATGGCTCTTTCCACGGCATGAGGCTCGGAATAGAGTTCTCTAATCACATTAAGCCTATACAACCGTACTCAAGCGCTAGCTAGACCACCTCCACGTGGATTGTGTAAACGATAACTGTTTGAAGACTTCGAAATGGCCCCACCGCTAGAGTGAAGCCCCTACATGCCATTGGTAGCCTTCATGTCATCCAGTCACGATCGTTAGAATCATTGAATCCTTCCAAGACCACCGATGCGAATAATACTTTTCCCAAATTTGAGGTCCCTTTCAAGTATCGTAGTACTCTATCTAGTGATTAGTCTACATGATCGCTCCTATAGATATGTGGATTGTACGGTAAGTGACTCAATTTCGACAAACACATGAGATGTCTAGCCTAATTGCACTAGGTTAGATACATACAATGATCCTATTATGAGAATATTCGTAGCGATCCTTCACCATACCTAGTGTTTATGTAGCTTTGCATTTGGATCCATGCGCCTGCTTACAATCCATAAATCCAACATCATGTTTGACCTTGTCCATCATAATGGAATCTGGCAACATAGTCGCCACTTATTCTCGACCCATAGCAAGAGTCTGATCGAGGTCAAGCCAGACCATAATAGGTTGAGTTCAAATCCAAGGCTTTGTCCAAGTTTATGTTGCAAGACTAAGGTGGTAACTACCTGACAATATGCTTCCACCTCTCGAGGCAGAGTTATCATAATACCTTCTCATCTATTGATGGACACATGATCGAGAGATGCTTAGGTGCCAAGATTGAGAGACCGTCGGCATCCTAGGCACATCAATCAGCGGTATAACAATTGAGTTGGATTAACCTAAGATTTACAACACGAGGTCAAGAGTTGCTCATGTTGATATGTTTGGGCAACATAGCAATTTGCGTTTTCAAATATTAAAACGATTTCTCAAACATGGGTCCTCAAGATTTGCCTCAAAGCGAGACTATCCGTCGCTTGAGTGGTAGATTCTCGATTCGTCGAGATAGCTACCCGCGAGATCAACATGTTCTTGGTGATTTCGACTCGCTCTTCCATAAGACAAAGCCAACAAAGCATTAATCACTATCAAATAGAACTTAACGGCCACGACTGAACGGAAGAATGGGGTAGTTTAGAGGTCAGATCGTATGACTCTTTAGAAAATTCTAGAAATTTGACGGGTCAAATGGAGTGCCAAAATCTCTTGATTTATCAGATCATGCCATCTCTCTTGAATGACTTAGGTAATTGAAGATGGAAAGGCTACGATTTCGAAAACAATTACTTTTCTATCGCACACAGAACATCATGCAAGGAGATCATGGATCGTTACCACTAGGCAGTATTTTTGAATTTTGAAATTGAGCATGAGCGAAACCCGGCGTCGAGCGTAGTAGTGGAAAGTGATCGTCGAACGATCGTATCGTCACGCGATCAACCGCTGCCGGCGGTCCGCATCTATAGGTTGTTGATGCCGATCAAGGCCGCAACCAGCGGCGATCCACGGATCCAGGTCATGTTGCGCCGATCGCAGTGTACGGATTTCAGCGCTAGGGTTTCGAGGTGGAAACGGCACGGATTAGGTGAGGAGTTATCGGGATGTCCTGCATTCGCCCTATATATAGACTCACTTGGAGCCTCGTGGACGATGGCCCAAGAAAGTCTATCCGATCTCAATTGAGCTCCATTTTCGCAATCAATGGTGGAAGGTTAGAGCTAGAGGAGGAAGAAGGAGAGGTGAGAAGAATATGACATGTTGGGCCCATGCATATACCGAGAGAGAGAGTATGGAGGTGAAGGGCAGGTCGGATTTGTGACACGTGGTAAGTGAATCAATCTCACCGTTGGATTTTAATGAAAGAGGATGGCTTGGATTTAATCAACGAAAGGTATCGGCCGTCGGATGAGCGACATGTTGGGCCGAGATTAAATTGATTTTATTTTCGGATTAGATTTTGAAAATACTAGAAACAATATATTTGCTTGGAAAAATAATAAAAATATCTAAAATTCCAGAAAAATTATAGAATATTCCTGGAAACATTTTAGACTTATTAAAAATATTTTTAATTCCAGATTTGCATTTAATAATTTTATAAAATTCCTTTTATCTTTTAAAATCAATTTTAATTCGAAAATTCTCAAACATTATTTAAAAATTGGGAAGGTTGGGAAAAATAAATGAACACTTTTGGCTTTTATAAAATATTTAAAATATATTTTCTTGATTTAAACTTTGAAATAAACTCCAAAAGCCAAAAATCCAAATAAAAGCCAATTACTTTAAAATAATTAATTTGAATTTAAATTTTTCAAAACTCAAAATTTGGGATGTTACAAACTGAGACATCATCAAGAAAAGTATAGCAAATGTAATAATCGACATACAAACAAAAAGCTAGCCAAAAAAGATCAATCTACCCTCACATTCATATATAATCTTAGGAGCCAGATCTAATCACTCGGGAGACGCTGTCTCAGATGCTTCCCAATGCATGGCAGAAAGGCTTGACTTATCCTCTCTCATCCCACGCACAAGTGGAACCCTCCTCCTTTTCCTTTTTTCTTTTCATCAAATTGGGAAATTCCTAAAATTCCCTCAGAGTCCAAGAGTCCCCACCAATTATCTATTTAATAAAGGTGCTCATATATCACGATTAATTATCTATTTAATAAAGGTGTTCATATGTCCCGATTAATATATACCGTTTGATGATGGGTACCTTACGTGTTTGAACCCAAAGCCTAGTAACAAGGACTACGACTCAGCATAGACAAAGGAGGACTTCGCCTTGATCAATGCCTTGATGTAAGAATTTTGTCTTGGGGCTTGCCTGTCCCTCTCGAGTTGGGATGTTACTATCATATCCTCGTATCTAGCTCATGAATACTTAAGATAATATACCCTTATCTTCGTTTGATCGTGACCTCACGATCATACTCAGTCTTCTAGAAATCCTATAGGACAATTCCCGAAGTCATATAGACATCGAATTCATTAAGAGCTAATGCTCAACCTTCCATATAGAACGAGCATTGTACCTAATGGGACCCATTAGATGTGCTCTATAATCGCACATAGTTTATTGTCCTAGAGCCTAGTTCACGGGATCTCTGATCTTCTAGGATAGGTTACCACCAATGTGAGCCTTTACATAGGTATGAGCCCCATTCCCTTAGATGTTGTAAGGATGGTCTTCCACGCTAATCCTTTAGTGAAAGGATCTGCCAAGTTCCTTTCAGACTGGATGTATTCTTCTGAAATAACACCCATATCTCTGGCATGCCCTATTGACTTAAGTCGTCTCTTTATATGTTTTGAGAACTTCATGTTGTCCTTCCTACTCTTATTCTTAACCAGAACGGTTTGGTTATCACAGTAGGTCAGAATTGCTGGAATTGGCTTTTCCAACACAGATAGGTCAGAAAAGAGTTCTCTAATCCATTCTGCCTATACAACCGCTGAATCAAGCGCTACTAACTCAGCCTCCACGGTGGATTGTGTAAAGATAATCTGTTTTGAAGACTTCCACGAAATGGCCCCACCTGCTAGAGTGAATACATAGCCATTGGTAGCCTTCATGTCATCCGAGTCACTGATCCAGTTAGAATCATTGAATCCTTCCAAGACCACCAGATGACCAGAATAATATATTCCCAAATTTGAGGTCCCTTTCAAGTATCTGAGTACTCTCTCTAGTGATGTCTAATGATCCTCTCTGAATTGGATGTATAAGGACTCAATTTGCTGAAAGCATATGAGATGTCTAGCCTCGTTGCACTAGTTAGATACATCAATGATCCTATTATTTGAGAATATTTAAGCTGATCCTTCCCATGCCTAGTGTTTTTATGTAGCTTTGCATTTGGATCACAGGGTGCGGCTACTGGCTTACAATCCATAAATCCAAATCTGTTTAGGACCTTGTCCACATAATGGAATTGTGAAAGAGTTCCACCTGCTATTCTCAGACCCATAGCAGCAGGTGTGATCGAGGTCAAGCCCAGAACCAAAAAGGTTGAGTTCAAATCTGCGGGCTTTGTCCAAGGGATTTCTGACAGTAAGGTGGTAACACCTGTTGCTTCCACCTCTCAGAAGGCGAAGTTTCATAGTACCTTCTATCAGAAGGATGGACACATGATCGAGAGATGCTTCAGGTGCGCCAAGATTGCGCGAAGAGACCGTGTTCAGGCTCCTAGGCACATTCCGGGTCAGCCCCAGACCTTGAGTGCACCTAAGAACAACACGAGGTCTAGAGTTGCTCATGTTGATGTGTTTGGGCAACATCGAGAATTTGGTTTTCCTGAGTTTTCTGATTTTTGTCCTCGATTTGCCTCTGGTCGTGATATCCGTCGTCTTGAGGGTAGATCTCGTTTCCCCCGTCGAGATAGCTACCCACGACGAGATCAACATGTTGCTGGTGTTTCGACTCGCTCTTCCATAGCAGTCAAGCCCAACAACAGCTTCATGTCTGCTCATAGACCTCCTGGCTTCTGAGCGACGGAGAGCGTAGGGTAGTTAGAGGTCAGTCGTGTGTGACTACTTCTTCTGCTCGTTGTGTGACTCAGTATTGGGTGCCAAAATCTCTTTTGATTTATCCCAGTACTGAGCCATCTCTGTCTTGTTGACTTAGGTAATGGATCGCGCGAAGGCTACGATAGCAGAAAACAAAACTTTTCTACCGCGCACACAAGAACATCATGCTTAAGGAGGATCATGGATCGTTACCACTAGGCCAGCGCAATGAAGAAGAGTTGGAGAAGCCGATCCAACCACGCGTCGGTAGTAGTGGAAGTAGTCGATCGTCCCGAACCGATCGTCTCCTCACGCGATCAACCGCAGACGAGCGGATCCGATCCGTAGGTTGTTGATGCCGATCAACGCCGCAACCGCCAGCGTCTCCACCGGTATCCACACGTCCGGTGGGCGCCGATCGCGAGTGTACCGGACTCGCGAGCGGCTAGGGTTTGGCTCGGAGGTGGCGGCTACGGATTAGCTCGGGATTATCGGATCGTTCCCTCACCCTCGCCTCCATATATAGACCTCCTCACTTGGGCCTCGTGGACCGAGGCCCAATAGGAGTCTATCCGGATCTCTATCCGAATTGAGCCCATATCCGAATCACATTCGAATTAGTGTTCCAACCCGTTAAGTGTGCGACCAGCAGGTTCACGTATACTTGGTCGCGACCGAAACACCTTTCGGTCACCGTGTTAATAGCGGCCTCTAGTAAGACATATTAACCCCAAAGTATACGTAAAGATCATATCTACACGAACACCGTAATGTTCTCATGTACTAATCCCTTTGCCTCACGATATAGATTAAGCTCAAGGCGAGACATGTCATCCTCTTAATAGCTCAATCACTCTCTCGATTCCGTGATGGATTATAAACTCGTGATTGACTCCTCAATCATCTTGGCATGGCCATGCACTTTCATAATCCATTACATCGAGGGGCCTAGAGATATCTCTCCCATAAGGAGGGCAAATTCTATCTTGATCATTCACATCCCACTACATGTTTCATGGCAAACCCAAAGACTACTTTTATGACTACCCGCTACGGAGTAGTGTTTAGTAGTCCCAAAGTAGCTACTACGCATCTTGGGAACCATGATGATCTCAAGTCTAAGGATTCCACATAAACACTACTTGAGACCAACTGATGACACATGGAATCTCTGCGGTGTCTCATGGCGGGTCTATCCAACATATGTTCACTAACACATGTCCATATTATTGATTTGGTATCTCCATACCATGATCCATGAGACATGATCATCAATCAATACATATCTTGATCTTTGAATCATATTTGTTCCTCATATGAAATATAATCGGGGATCATTTAGAAATAGCAACATTTTGGCATTAAGAGTCTCATGAATAAGTCACATACTCATTGATCAATAATGATAATGTCTATTTCAAGGAACAAAGCAATGTATCATAAACATAGTATGTGATATATTCAACATCTCCATGTTGCCTCTAGGGCATATCACCAACATTAGGTTCACCGGGCAGGGAAGGGAGAGGTATGGCTTGTGGACTCTAGGTGTTCTCGATACATGACCGAGATTCTCGTTGGTTCTCTTCCTTAGCCCGTGCTCCGGTGATGAGGCGATCGCCTTCGGAGATGCCTCTTCAGGCGCCATCGCCAAAGGTACGTGTAATGCGTTAATGATTCTTTCATTTTAAAAGTTGTTGCCTTAGTAAGAAATCTGCAATACAATTTTCTCTCGGTTCCCGACTTCTGGATGAATGCTTGCAAAATTCTTGATTCTTGAGGAGTCTAGTTTATGTGATTTCTAGATACTCTCGTGATTTTGTTGAGTCTTCGGTGATCCTCTCGGTGTTTAGTTACTTACGAGTCCCGCGACCTCACTTTACGGCATAGGAAACTTGGTCATAATGGATTTGACCATTTGACTCGAGTTAGTAGCCACGATCTCATTCGTGGTCCGCCTAAATTCAAGATGGTCAAAGATCTAATTTGCGCCCTTGCTTTGGCATGGCAAGGCAGTTGCCGCTTCTCATCCTCAGGTCACGGTGACTATGACCGATGCACCATGACAATGCTCCACATGGACACCGAATACCACGAACGTCGTATGGGCATCGTCTTTGAAGTAATGGGTCTTTAAAGTAGATCCAGTATTTGAGGCAGATCTGCCCGAGAAGTGTAGAAGTAGTAGATCCGAGCGACAAAGTAGCAGATCCGAGCGACGAAGTAGCAGATCCGACACCGGGGTTCTTCCTCCTTCTCACGCCCGAGATTGTTGGGTTGGTGGAAGACTAGGGTGAAGGATGGCATCGCGGCCACGGCCGGTCTCCGATGGCGCCATGGAGATGGGAAAGTTTTCTCGATGGGGTTTCTCTAGAGAGGGAGGCGACTGGGGAGGCGACTAGGGAGGCGACCCGGGCGAGGGAGGCGAAAGAGGGGTGTTTTTCTCTGTGTGACCGACTCGTCCGAGGAAAGCGCGGCGCCTCCCCCTTTATACTGCCGGCGCTAGGGTTTCTCCCAGCCGTTTTTGCATTTTGTCCCTTCCCTTTGTGTGATTTTGCAACCCTAACTCCTTTTTCTTGCTGGTTTTTCTGCAAATTTGCGCCTAGTTCGCGCCGGCCTGCAAAGAAATTGCAATACATTGTAAACAGTCCAAAAGGAGGGCAGTATATATATATAATTAATGAATTTATGTCAATTTTGAGCCACTAATAATATGATAATGATATGAAATTTCAGTACAATATGACGCACATCATACCCCCAAACTTAAATATTTGATTGTCCTCAAGCAAATAATATGATGATACCGAACCCGGGAAGCCAGAAAAACTGAAAGGGTCTAAGTAAATGCTTGCATCTGGTCAATCTGCACTCAAACTTTCAAAGTGGAGACTATCTGACTTTATTTTTACAATTATCCAAGATCAGAACAATCATTCTGGAAGAAACTTCAAGTGATGACTAAAGTTTTTGACAAAATTGAGTTACACTTAAATGACAGATTGCCCTGATTGATTACATAGATCAAACCAAAATTGAAAGGAATTGAGACTAGGTATAACAATCAAGAATAAGCATATCCAAGGGTCATGGTGGGCATTTACTATTTGAGATGAAGAGGCTAATACTTGCATGATATTTATGAAAAAAAACCCACACTTGAGCCAAGATGCCTTAAATTTTTGATGATTTTCGCAAGTTAAGAATCTTCAATGGGCACATCGCCACTTATTCAAACGTTTGTGAACCAATGTGACGTAGTCACTTACTAACACTCTCACATAATGCATCCCATGACATAGGTATACATGTGTAATTTTTTTTAATCAAGCATCTCTAACCGGTTTTCATTAATGCTAAATAACATTAAATCAACCAAGTCATTGGCTCAAGATAGGACTAACCCTTTCACAGACTTATCATTCAAGCAAAGTATCGCATCTAAAATAAAGTAGTATGCCCCAAGCATGAATTCTAGGATATGAACATTCAAGAGGTGATAACCGAATCAATTCACTCAGGAGATGGCAGATACAAGTGTAACTCGCAATGCATCAAAAACTATAGGATCACAAGATTTCTAAGCCATCAAGGATAATTGATGATTTTAATTTATACCGACGAGGTCACGTGGAGGATTACACAGATTGATATCAATCTCGGCTCAATTAAGTAACTTTTAGTCATCCATTCTAAATGATGCCAAGACAGTTAAATCGTAGTTAAAAAAATCTTCAATTCAGCATAAGATGATATCACATAATGATGATCAAGACAAGATAGTCACATGTAATTAGCAATGACCCAGTATGAGGATGGTGCTAGCCACAAATAATCAAACACACATTCATCAACTTCAATGCTCATGAGTGCGACCAACAATATATATATATATATATATATATATATATATATATATATATATATATATATATATATGCTAAAGAATCATCCACACATAAACAGGTTTTTCCCCAAGCTTGAATCAAAATTAACTCAAAATAGACATTTAGTGTTGGAAGCGACTCACCGGTGCAAAAGATGAATAAGTTCTACATCATCCTTTAAGCTTCCTGCATGCTTGGATGATGGTTCAGCATGTACCTGAAATAGTAACAAAAAGAAAGGATAACCGACAAAAGATAAAGTAAAAAGAGGAAAACTGAAGTAAAACAGTAAAATGCTCAGGTTGCCTCCTGAGAAGCGCTTGTTTTAGGTCTTTAGCTTGACCACCAAATGATCATTGCGTGGCACAAAAGGATGAGGAGGGTCAGGGTCAGGATTGACTGGATCTCCAAGACTGCCCTCCTCATTGAGATCAGAAAAAAGGTCTCTAGCAAAATAATGTTTTAATCTTTGCCCATTAACCTTGAGAATGTCCCCAGATTGACTCTCGACCTCAAAAGCTCCACTACTGAGCACTTTCTTGATTAGACAGGGCCCAAACCATCTAGACTTAAACTTCCCAGGAAACAAATGAAACCTTGAGTCAAAGACTAAGACAAGCTCTCCAGGGTGAAAATCACGCCTCAAGATATGACGGTCATGAATCTTTTTGGCTCGCTCTTTATAAATCCTAGAGCTCTCATAAGCATCAAGTCTCAATTCATCGAGCTCACTAAGTTGTAGCTTTCTATGCTTTCCTGCTAGCCCCATATCCATGTTGAGCTTTCTAATTGCCCAATGTGCTCCATGCTCAAGCTCAACAGGAAGATGACAAGCTTTACCATAAACTAACCAAAATGGAGACATTCCAATAGGTGTTTTGTAAGTGCCCTATAAGCCCATAATGCATCGAGGAAGCTTAAGGGACCAATCAGTCTGGATTTAGACACCACTTTTCTAGGATCCTTTATCTCTTTATTGGAGACTTCAACTTGCCCATTAGCTTGAGGATGATAAGGGTGGTAACCCTATGATTATGGACCCCATACTTAGCTAGAAGGATTTCAAATTGACTGTGATTGAAGTGACACCCACCATCACCTATCACAACACGAGTAATTCCAAACCTAGGAAAAATAACTAGCCGAAACAATCGGCAAACAGATTTTGAATCAGCATGAACAGTCGGTATAGCCCCAACCCATTGGACACATAGTCGACTGCCACCAGAATGTGCTTGTACCCTTGAGAGGAGGGTAAAGGTCCTATATAATCTATTCCCCAAACATCAAAGATTTCCACCTCAAGGATGCCATGTTGAGGCATCTCATGCCGTCTTGAAGTGTTCCCTGCACGCTGACATGGATCACAAGACTTGATGTATGCATGAATATCCTTAAACATGGTAGGCCAATAGAATCCAGCCTGGAGCACTTTGGCCTGAGTTTTTGCAGTGCTCGCATGACCCCCATGGGGACCAGAATGGCCGAATTTTTTCTATTTAAGCCCTTTTTTTGAAAAATATTCACATTTAGACCACTGGTGGTTTTAATTCCGTTTTGGACCCAGGGGGTCGGAGCCGTGGATCACGGCGCCAGGTAACACATCTCGGCGCGTGGACCACGGCTCAGGCCCCAGTGCCGCGCCACGCGCGCCGACCGTGGTGCCGATGTGGCGGCTCGGCCCAGTGATCCACGGCTCGAGCTCGGCCCGTGATTCGTGGCTCGACCTCGAGCCGTGGAGCGTGGCGCCGAGTCAGGAAAAATTCAAACCGGTAGGTGGCGCTCACTCGGCGCCTTCAAAATAATCCGTAGTTTTGGAAACATTCGGAAAAATGATGAAGTGTGTGAAACACAATTTTCGCTACATTTTTGATGTTGTGTTCAATCTGAAAATTTCGTGCTAGTATGGTAATAATGTTTGTAACTTTTTCGTAGCGGAACCGAATGGTCAAACACTAATTCTTTGGAGCAAGCATGGGTGGGCAACATTATGCACTCTTTTAAATACCGTCATACCGGTAGTCTCAAGTGCAGTCGATACAGCTAGGCAAACACAATACAATGCATAATAATAGGATTACAAAGACCGTAGATAGCGTGGATATATTACATTATGTCTACTGGGTGTAGCGTGATTGTTTCCCCTTTTGTCGCATACGAAGATGGCTCATTGCATCCTTCTTCTGTCACTCTTAGTCTTGAGAGCGCCTCACGAGCTTCAAGCTCTTCCTCCCGACGCTTGATGGCGGCTTCACATGAACTTAGCCGCTCCCGCGTCCTTGCGCTCATCCTCCTTGCCCTTAAGACGGTTTGGTCCACCCTAACGCGCGCTCTTGCTCAAGCCGCATCTGTCGTTCCACCTCGCGAGCCTGAGTCATCTTGGAAAAGTATTGTCCTTTGTTTTCCACCTGCATTGGCAGGTTCCGTGGCCATGCCGGCACCGATCCACCCATTCGAGGAACCCGCAAGCCTATGTGTGGGGTGGTTGATGTCATGGATCAAGTTGAAAAGCAAAACGAGAAACAAAGGATTTAGTTGTCGTCATTACCACGAAGTCGTCATCCGTGTCGGACACTTGAAGAACCTACGGTAGTAGTTGGCTCGTTTCTTGGATCCGTCCGGACGCACAACATTGTCCGAAAGCCGCAATGGCACCGGGCGCTCATGCCACTCCCAAGCACTCCAAATGGGTCGGACCTCCAGGAAGACATTGTGATGTCTTGAGGAGATGTGGTAGTATTGTGATGTCTTGAGGAGATGTGGTGGTATTGTGATGTGTTGAGGAGATGTGGTATGGAACACATATGAGGCCTTTATGTAGGCGGGTTATCCAGTGCGATGGGCATAGTCCATGGAGAGGATCTTTTCGCTTTCACGGATTCGGTGTAGCAATAAATGGCCCTATGTAGACTTTTCAGAGACTACAGTCTCGTAATAAATTCGTAGTTCGTAGCCTTTTCAGAGATTGGACCATTCAATTTATTTGGTACAACATAGCCTTTTCTGTTGTTTTCTGCTATAGGCCTATGTCATCCCAGTCATCGGGTTTCACAGCATCCGGATAAGGGATCTTATCTCTCTCATCCCAGTCCTCTGGCTTCTTGTCATCAGGGTCAGGAGTAGTCTTGGGTGGGATAAGTGCTGGCCCCGTTTTGTCATCTCACTTCAAAAAGCTGCCCCGTTTTGTCATCTCACTGAGTGTAGCTGCCCTTTTTGATGTCTCGTGGAAAGTGACATGTATTGTCACATCTCAATGTAAAGATGGCCCTTTAAGTCAAGTATGTACACGTAATCTTATCTTTTTGTGGTCACTTGCATGAAGCTGCCCATTTTGCTATAAGTAGCGGTTGGGGTCCCATGACATTGTAAATCGAACACGGTTGAGCTTCCTATATTCGTGGTGAAGCCAACCATGTCGGAAGCCGAGGGCGATGGGATTTGGGTCACCGAAGGAAGACATTCCCTTGGAAAGGAGGGATATGTTCGGTCCACAGTACCGATTGATACCAAGCCGGCGTGCTCAACCAGCGTGGCCGAAATGCAGACACAATGAGTACGCGATCGTGCGGATCTTGGATGGCCCGAGCGATGGCGGGCGACGTTTCTTCCGATGCTCACGCTCCGGGGTACAAATTAGTAATATTACATTTATTATGGCTTATGGACCCTCGAAGTTTACCGTCCTTTTTTTGCAGATGGCAAAATGCGATTTCTCCATTGGATCGACCCTCCTCATGAACGGTATGTTGATCGTTATGTGGCTACATTATGGGCTCGAATATGGGACTTGGAGTACCGAATGGAGAGTCTCACGAGGAGAACAACGACCTCCATGAGCAGATGCAACGCGAGAGAGGCAACGAGGAGGTCGTGAATATAGGAAGCTCTTATGATCCCACATGTTGCTGCGCGAACCCGAGCTGCATATGTGCATGCCACTACCACGACGGACAGCCACGTCCGAGGCGACCCCCTCAGCAATTCTCCATGTGGGTGCCACGAGGCTCGTTTGGCATGTAGGTAACGAGGGTTATGGTTGTGTCGTATTTTAGTTCATGTATTTGTTGATGTGTTGATGCTGTGGGGGTAGGACTGTTGTGTTGAATTAAAATGTCGTGGGGGGTTGCGACCCCGTCGGGATGAGGCATCGTTTCGACAGACTAGAGTGGAAGATAAATTTAATGTTGTGTGCTATTTTGTTTCTTGTGATTATTGTTATCCTCAAGTTGTAGTGCTGGAGGTTCTCCTCGTGTATGTTGGTAATGTTTTATGCTATGTTGTCGTCAAGCTATTTTGGAGTCGTTTCGGATTCAGGAAGCATAAATTAATAAGCGATAAATTCGTATCACTACCTTTTGCAGTCGTTTGCAGGAAACATAAAATCATTGCAGGAATTATAGAACAACAAAGTATCATTACAACATATATACAATGACCCACAAGCCTACACATAAATATCACTGCCTCCTAGCCTTACCCTTACCCTTACCAAGGCGTCGGTGCACAGTGTAACGGCTAGGCTCGCGGCGGCGTCTGCGTGGTACAGTGTGAAGGTGAGTCTCGAGAGCGCCTCGAGTGAGGCGGGCCTATCTCATCGTAAGTCTGCTTGCTCCACCTCGTCGTCGTCCTCACCCCCCTCGTCAGGGAAAGTGTCGCTCGTGGGGGATGAGCTCTGTGCCGTGTAAGACCCTCGCCGAGTCGGGTCTGTAAGTCGTGTCGCAGGCACGTCTACGTCCCTCCCCGCGCCGGTGCTGCAACCACAACGACTAGCCGCACGACGTAGACGACCTGCTAGCCTCTGTCATCCAACATTTTGTTAACCAACAAGATACGAAGATATTACGTACTAATTTTGTAAGTGGCTTTGTCGAAGCTTACCTCTAGGAAGGTAAGCGTCCTGGCGTCGCCGACTGTCCTGGAGAAATGCTCTATGTCCTGTACGGACTGCTTCAGTGTGTTGCCCTGCAAACAAGCAAAAGAATGGATAATTTGCTGTATGTAGTGATATTTATATCTATTGGAAAATAAACAATGAGATTGAACATTACCACACGGTCCAGGACTGGTGCCGTCTCCACCTGCGTCCCAAGGCGAGTCGACTGGTCGTACGGCGTGTCTTCGTCGCCCGAGGACGCAATGTCGGCGTAGTCATCCTGAGTCCATTGGCCCTTAAGCTTGGACCGCGTCCCACGCTGGTACCAAACTTGGTACCGCCGGAAGTTCTCGTTCTTTGTCGGCTCGTCGTTGTCCTCCACGTGGTCATGAAAGTGTCCCACTCCTCAGCGTACACGTGGTGGTGCTTTCAAGTCTGTGACCTTCTTACATCGCCGACGATCAAATCTGCATGTCACGTAAACCAAACGTTAAAAATAGAAAAAGCTCTGTGCAATTGGAATCCAAGGTTAGAATTGAAATTGCATGCCACTTACTTGTGCAAGGCCACAGACGTGGAGAAATGCGCTACTGGCCACAGCTGCCTCATACCAAACTGGCGTGCAACTCTATGTGGCAGGTGATACTCAACAGCATAGAAACAGATAAGAGGGCACCTCTTCCTGTAGAGGGCCTCGTCTATGCTGCATAGTGCGCTGAACTGAACGGCCTCCACCTCCTGCTCGGCGTACGGCTCCCACTTAACCTGCATTGAAACAATTTAACGTTAACGGTCATATCCTACCAAATGAAAATCACGATACCAAATGGAATTAACTTACACTGGAGGTCGTGAGCGCATCTAGCTCGTTCGTGTACTCTAGGTAGGCCCTCTTCGTCCGGGCGTAGGTGTAATACCCCAAAAGCGATTCGAGAAGTAATCGATTAATTGTGTAATCGGAGAGAGGGACCTTTTAGAAAAGAATTAAAAACAACAATTTTAGTGGGGATTTCTGAAAATTCACGGCAACTGGGCTGGGCCTTGGCCTGTGGAATCGACCAAAGGGAGGCTCCCACCCTCCCCAACCTAAGCCGCCCACCCTCCACTCCTTGCGCCTCCTCCCTCCTCCCCACAGCCGCCACCCTCCTCCTTGCGCCTCCTCCACCTCCAGCAGCTCCCTTCCCTCTCCTCTCCTCCATTGTTGGTGAGGAAGATCCCCATTGGCTGCCGTTCGTGCGGAAAAGGAGATCATTCGCGCAAGGCATTCGGATCGGAGGAAGGGAAGAACAAGAGAAGAAAAGGAGGAGAAGGAGAAAGGAGGAATTCGGGAGGAGATCTTCGTGTTCTTCATCCATTCGTCAAGGGTAATCCTTGTTTCCCATTAGAATAATATTCTTTGATCTTGATAGCAATTTTCGTCAGTCTGGACTGCTAGGACAGAATGTGGTAGACGGTGGTTTTGGGTTAGATCCGTGGGGATTCAGGTCTGGACCCCTCCTAGAGAATTGTAGAGGACGAAATTATCTTTCCATGAAGTCCTAGAACGCGTGATTCCGAGTTGCGTAGCAAAAGTTATGATTTTTTCTAAGCTGACTGTTTTGCATCTCGGAGGGTTTCCCGACGGGTTTCGGTAGATCGATTTTAGAAATTTGTAAACGGGCGAATCAGAGGATCTTCATATTAGGAAAGTTGTAGACAATTTTCTTATCTTTCCAGAAAGGTCAAGAAGTCCAAATTCCGAGTTTTGTGGTGGAAGTTACGGCGTTTTTAGTGCGCTGTCCCGAGATAAATACAGATTGAGGAAAACTGGTTGGATCGGGTAGAAGATGGCCGAATCTGGAAGGCTCCCCAAATAGGTTTAGTTAGATAATTTAATTATATTTCCATAGAATCTGAGAACGCCTCATTTGAACCTTTTTATCAAAAGTTATGAATTTTTCAAGGTGACTGTCTGTAGAAGTCAGGGGTTGGCCGAGGGAAGATTTGAGTTTGGGTCAAGTTAAAAATGTTGGGATAGTTTAAGGGTGTTGTTATTTTTTATCTAAAGACCCACTACTGTTGTCTTAGCAAATATTATAATTATTATTCAGGAGGAGGACGGATTCGCGGGGTTGCACCTTCTACTCATCCTCCGTTTTCTCGCGGTTAAGGCAAGTATAATGATGGTTTATGATTGATGGTGTGGATTATTGATGTTTGATGAATTGTTGATGTCGATGAATGGATGGTATTTGATCTAAATTGTGAGCATATGTGTTCATGATATGATAAGGATATGTTGATATCGTTTATGGTCGATTGCATTTGAAAGTGATTATGAGAATTTATGATGCATGGATATGGTGAATGCAATTTTTATTTTATTGAGACATTCACATATATGCATCATGCCGATATATTGAAGTCTTGGTCACGAGATGACCAGCGTCGAGGTCCCCGTCATGTTGATGTCATGACGGGCTAAAGGTCCCCATACTTGTGGAGTATGGGCAATTGGTCCCTGTACATGATGGTACAGGCATGGGTGTGCATTGACGGATGCACACTCCGCATTACCGGTAAAATGCGAAGAGAAGAGATAAAGAGATTTTTGATCATATTGCATAGCATGGTTCATTTTATGATTGATGGATAAATTTGTGAGATAATGTTCATGATTGTTCTTGTTACTACTTATTATATTTGCTGAGTCTTTGTACTCACTCTTCTTTGTCGTTGTTGTTGTTTGTTGATTGTTTTAGGTACTTTCATGAGGACAAGATGCATGGGAATAAAGGAGGATTAGTGTTGTTGCACTTGCATGAGTTATTTACCTTGGCGGAATTAAAGAACTTTAATTATTGATGGTTGGCTAGTTTAAGTGGTATTTGATTCATGGCCATTCAGATTATAATGTAATGATGAATTAGAGCTCTCTAGTTTGCTTCCGCGTTTTAATTAAGTTTCATAACTATTTGCTTAGCAATGCTTAAATATCATATGGTTAAACTATATCTTTGATTATATCTGATGGAACCTCAATTTTTATCGATAAACAAAGGAGGCTCTGCCGAAATTTTATAGCATGCTTTAACTTAGCATTGTTATGATGTTAGTTTAGTAGCATTCGTGCCAATGTTGGACCTGGGGTGTTACTGATTAGTATCGAGCGGGTCAGAGGTCCGTGGTTGATGAAATATTAAACTTGACACACTAAGCAATCGTAGGTGGGAATGGGGTTTGCATTGCATCTACATTTTCGCCGATTATCATAATTGAATATGTGCCTAATGTTTGACTTTGTACTTGCTATGAGATGATCTTTTGGGTGCTTATGATTTGGACTATATGGTATTATGTGTGTGGATAGTTAAGTTGAGAGATAGAGATCGCAGATCTGCCGTAGGTATGGCCAAGTTATAGCACTCTCTGTGGTATTCAATTGGTGAGGGATCTTTCCTTGGGTAAACTAATTTCAAAGGTTAGGAATAAGTTCTTTAGAAAAGTTTCTCTATTCCTTGAGTTGAATTCATCAATTCTCATCCTGTTGTGGAGGATGAATTTATCTTGGGGTTGTGATTCATTTCAGTTGAGGGTTTTTACTTGGTCTCTACATGTTCTTTGAAGCAATTGAGACGCTTTTGGCTATTTGGGGACATTGTTGATTTGCAAGGTTGGTCCTTCGTGGGAGTTGTGTCATGTTGTGAAACATGTCTTATTTGTTCGCTTGGTATTTTTATCAATGAAGGTTTTATGTTGTGAACTTGCTGACATAGGAAAGCTTTGGGATCAAGGAATTTCTTGGGATTATTTCGTGTGTGTTGAAGTTTTCCTCTTCTTTACGAAAGAGAGTGTTAAAACATTTATGGTGTTTTGCTATGCTTAAGTGAAAGGTGGTAATCATATAAACTAATTCATAAAGTATGAATTATCAAGTGGATATGTTAGTGTAGTGCATAATTAATTTCACTAGCATCTTTGAAGTGTAATTGATTAATTTGATATTGCCTTGTAATAGTTTTAGAAGAACTATGATTAATAACTTGTCTATTCATGATTGGAATTCATGGAGTTATTGAGGAGTGTGCAAAGAGAATTAGAATGATTATTATGACTGTTTAAATTTCTATCATGTTGGATGAATTGAATTATGTCTGTCTTTAGTAATTAATCTGACCATTTGGAATGATTAGTAAGGAGGTGTTGGGATATTGTCTTGGAAATATTAACCTTTAATCATCATTTATTTAGATCTTGTATGAGCATGTTCACCGCTAGTTTCATAAATCTTTCATCATGCTGAGTTGTTGAAATATGTATAAAGAAATAGATGAAGGTTGATGTATTGACTTGTAGAATCTTGTCTTACAAAGTGATTTTATTGAAGTTTAAAGTTATTTCGTTCTAATTCTTGAACATAAGATGAAATCTTTGAATCTATGCTTTTGATTGTAAACCGGAGTTAGGATCATGATTGTTGCTATAATAGAATAATAATCAATTATTGCTAAGTAATGACTAGAGTACAATCAATTTTTAGCTAAATTAGAGTTGAGCATCAAAAGGATTGAATATATGAAACTTAATGAGAGATTTATACTAGCATGTTCTACAATCATGCCCTGTTCTAGTATCATCTTGTTCAAGAGCTTTGTTCTAATATGGTGGCTTGCGTACTAGGCTTTTCCTAGATCAAGTAGTTGCAGTCTTGTTTAGATAATAGAAACATGATGAAGTGAATTAATATGTTCCTTTTGGAAAAGTTATAAAGGGATATGAGAATATGATGATTCTTGTTAGGGTGTACTACTTTGATGTTAGTATGATTATCGATAAGTGGTTTGATGAAAATGCCGAATGTTCAATAAATAAAAGAATTTGATAACTTCCATGATAGTATTTAAATCAAAAGTTTTGGGATTTGCGTCGCGACCTTCTAGACCTCATGACTTAGGTGGAAGCTGAAAATTGTTTTGAGCAAACTAACGCGTTGAGAAGTTTTATTAGTTCTTAAAAGATCTATGATTCGTGGTCTTCAAATCTCTTTCGTTGGAATTGATAAAGTAATATTGTAATCGAAGAAAAATTGTTCTCTTTGGTAAAAAAGATTGTGGTAAAAGTATTTGAGGATGGAGTCGGTTTGTGTAACTTCTATAGGTGTGCTTGATTTCTTATTTTCACCGCATAAGAGTTTCTTGAGTTTAAAATGATAAGGTTGTATTCTTATTGGTTGATATTCGATATTTCTCATCTTGAGGGGAATGTGGCTTCAACTGTGATCTTATGTTTTGTTTTCTAAGATCCGATCTATTTCTCTTGATCCGTGTATATTGCGATTGGTAGCACTTCTTTTATCTCTCTAAGAAAGGGTAACCGATTTGGGTTGCAAGCCCTTTTAGGATATGTTTGGTAACCGGCGGTGATTATGTGATTGGTTTGGGTGAGTGTGGGTGTCAAGTTGTTTGAGATTCTTGGAATGACAATTTTATTCGTCGAATAATTCTCGAGAAGATTTGATTTAAAGAAGATGTTGCCTTTGGAGCTAACTAGTTATACTGTTGCAACTAGAAGAACCTATAGTAAATTGTTGTTCAAGAGTGTTACGATTATTTGGAAGGAACATTAGAATTATTGAAAGTATGAGAATCTTGATCAATTTTATTGGAGTATCGTGATTGGGTACTTGTAGGGAGGAGGATTATGATGGTATAGTAATGAGATTTTAATTGTGAAGAAGTCGGATTGTTATGATAATTTTGGGATAGTAGAAAATGTTGAGATTATTGCCATGTATGAATTGGATTCATGAGTAACCCTTCGAGGTTAGAATCTTCCTATAGATAATCAAGTTGAGAATGAGTTTTAAATAGATGTTAATGATTGAGCATGGTTGATTGTGAAAGATTCTAGTCACCAAATTCGAGAGTTTTGTATCAATTGTCAAGTACATGAATAGGAACCACGGAGATGGAAAATTTTAGTTTAATGATCTATGCTAAGACCGAATGGCTAATGATGTTGCGTGAGAATAGTGGAATGGGTGGATTCTAAATAGTGTGATGAACCATGATATTATCCTTTGGGTGTAATAAATGAGTGTGTGGTGAGAATCCCATGATTGTTTATCCTTAAAGAATAGTGGTGAAGAGATTGTGGGTGAAACTAATGATGAGGTGCATTTGAAATTATGCATTAAAATAACATGTGGATAGAGGGTTGACTAGAGCATGTTAGTGTGAGAATAGTAGAGTCCTTCTACATAGGCGTGGTGGATGCACTCGGTTTGAGCATAGTGTTGATGTTGCAAATTTAAAGGAATGAGTGG
This sequence comes from Bonia amplexicaulis, assembly GCA_036346245.1. Taxonomy (NCBI): domain Eukaryota; kingdom Viridiplantae; phylum Streptophyta; class Magnoliopsida; order Poales; family Poaceae; genus Bonia; species Bonia amplexicaulis. Next base: position 10,141,206 of record CM070748.1, read on the forward strand.
TGTGGTATGTGATGATTTGGAATCTCGTGATTCAAGATAAAGTTTATTCTGAAAGAAAAAAGATACATGTATATATATATTTTCTTGGGTAGCAAAATGCTCTTTTGATTCTTCTTTGACCCACGTGATGAAAGTAAGATTCTTTTGTGGTTTGAAGTTGACTTTAAGTTGGCTTGTGTGGTTTTTCTGGTTCGGAGATATATATTTATGTAAGGGACTTGTTGAACATTTGAGTGATTCTCCTTTTACGTATGTGCTGTTTGTTTGCAAAACTACCTACTTGGAATGTGGAGAGGTTCTCGTGTTGAATCCTCGATTTTCTTTTCTTCTATGATTTGACTCTTTGGTAAGGAGTGAGTGATGTGTGATTGCAACAAGAATCCTTTATTTTCATTGTATTCGTTAGTAACAGAGTTTGTTTACAACGAGCAATCGGTGTGCGCCAGTAGTTAAAGGAGGTACTCCTTGTTAGCATAAAGAGATCGATTGAGAGTGGAAACACGAGATACACGTGTTGTGCAGGTTCTGTGGGTTGGTACTAAAGAGAATAATAACCCGACGTGTAATTAATCTCTCCTGTCAGTTGCGAGGAATCGGAGGTTGACCGCTTTGGGTCCAGAAGACATCTGAACGAGTGGACTTGGCGAAAGAGAATCTATGGGCCGTCCAGAACAGACAGAAAAGCTATGCGAATGTGAGAAAAAGGGATCTGGAATTTGAAGTGGGGGATCAGGTGTTTTGAGAGTATTTTCCACCTGTAGCGTGGTGAGGTTCGGTACCAAATGGAAGCTTAGCCTGAGGTACGTCAGGTCCCTCACGATCATGGCTCGGATCGGGAAGTTAATCTAAGCATGGGGTGCAAGCATGGAGGAATAAAAAAAAATTTAAAGTATGCGTGTTAGTATGGCCAGGTTTTAGTTGTGATTAATCCTCCGTGTAAGCGCGAAAAGAATTCGGGGTCGAATTCTGTTTAAGGGGGGTAGAATGTAATACCCCAAAAGCGATTCGAGAAGTAATCGATTAATTGTGTAATCGGAGAGAGGGACATTTTAGAAAAGAATTAAAAACAACAATTTTAGTGGGGATTTCTGAAAATTCACGGCAACTGGGCTCGGCCTTGGCCTGTGGAATCGCCAAAGGGAGGCTCCCACCCTCCCCAACCCTAAGCCGCCCACCCTCCACTCCTTGCGCCTCCCTCCCTCCTCCCCTGGCAGCCGCGACCCCTCCTCCCTTGCGCCTCCTCCACCTCCAGCAGCTCCCTTCCCTCTCCTCTCCTCCATTGTTGGTGAGGAAGATCCCCATTAGCTGCCGTTCGTGCGGAAAAGGAGATCATTCGCGCAAGGCATTCGGATCCGGAGGAAGGGAAGAACAAGAGAAGAAAAGGAGGAGAAGGAGAAAAGGAGGAATTCGGGAGGAGATCTTCGTGTTCTTCATCCATTCGTCAAGGGTAATCCTTGTTTCCCATTAGAATAATATTCTTTGATCTTGATAGCAATTTTCGTCAGTCTGGACTGCTAGGACAGAATGTGGTAGACGGTGGTTTTGGGTTAGATCTGTGGGGATTCAGGTCTGGACCCCTCCTAGAGAATTGTAGAGGACGAAATTATCTTTCCATGAAGTCCTAGAACACGTGATTCCGAGTTGCGTAGCAAAAGTTATGATTTTTCTAAGCTGACTGTTTTGCATCTCGGAGGGTTTCCGACGGGTTTCGGTAGATCGATTTTAGAAATTTGTAAACGGGCGAATCAGAGGATCTTCATATTATGAAAGTTGTAGATAATTTTCTTAGCTTTCCAGAAAGGTCAAGAAGTCCAAATTCCGAGTTTTGTGGTGGAAGTTACGGCGTTTTTAGTGCGCTGTCCCGAGATAAATACAGATTGAGGAAAACTGGTTGGATCGGGTAGAAGATGGCCGAATCTGGAAGGCTCCCAAATAGGTTTAGTTAGATAATTTAATTATATTTCCATAGAATCTGAGAACGCCTCATTTGAACCTTTTATCAAAAGTTATGAATTTTTCAAGGTGACTGTCTGTAGAAGTCAGGGGTTGGCCGAGGGAAGATTTGAGTTTGGGTCAAGTTAAAAATGTTGGGATAGTTTAAGGGTGTTGTTATTTTTTATCTAAAGACCCACTACTGTTGTCTTAGCAAATATTATAATTATTATTCAGGAGGAGGACGGATTCGCGGGGTTGCACCTTCTACTCATCCTCCGTTTTCTCGCGGTTAAGGCAAGTATAATGATGGTTTATGATTGATGGTGTGGATTATTGATGTTTGATGAATTGTTGATGTCTGATGAATGGATGGTATTTGATCTAAATTGTGAGCATATGTGTTCATGATATGATAAGGATATGTTGATATCGTTTATGGTCGATTGCATTTGAAAGTGATTATGAGAATTTATGATGCATGGATATGGTGAATGCAATTTTATTTTATTGAGACATTCACATATATGCATCATGCCGATATATTGAAGTCTTGGTCACGAGATGACCAAGCGTCGAGGTCCCGTCATGTTGATGTCATGACGGGCTAAAGGTCCCCATACTTGTGGAGTATGGGCAATTGGTCCCTGTACATGATGGTACAGGCATGGGTGTGCATTGACGGATGCACACTCCGCATTACCGGTAAAATGCGAAAGAGAAGAGATAAAGAGATTTTTGATCATATTGCATAGCATGGTTCATTTTATGATTGATGGATAAATTTGTGAGATAATGTTCATGATTGTTCTTGTTACTACTTATTATATTTGCTGAGTCTTTGTACTCACTCTTGCTGTCGTTGTTGTTGTTTGTTGATTGTTTTAGGTACTTTCATGAGGACAAGATGCATGGGAATAAAGGAGGATTAGTGTTGTTGCACTTGCATGAGTTATTTACCTTGGCGGAATTAAAGAACTTTAATTATTGATGGTTGGCTAGTTTAAGTGGTATTTGATTCATGGCCATTCGATTATAATGTAATGATGAATTAGAGCTCTCTAGTTTGCTTCCGTTTAATTAAGTTTCATAACTATTTGCTTAGCAATGCTTAAATATCATATGGTTAAACTATATCTTTGATTATATCGATGGAACCTCAATTTTTATCGATAAACAAAGGAGGCTCTGTAGAAATTTTATAGCATGCTTTAACTTAGCATTGTTATGATGTTAGTTTAGTAGCATTCCGTGCCAATGTTGGACTGGGTGTTCTGAGGGCACCGAGACCGGTCCCAAAGATATGCAAGTGTCGGACGTCGACGAGGAGGAACCTCTGCGAACCACGGACGAGGAGGCGAAACTGTGGGACGACCAACTGGTAGACGACACCACATCCACAGCTGGAGGAGGTAAAGGCAACCACCTACTGTCGCGTTCGGCGAACTCCGACGACACGCCTCGCAGAGGTGGCGGTAAAGGAACGCCAACACCCCGGAAGCCCAGCTGTACTGCCCCGCCGTGTCCCAGTCGGTGAGGCAGTGGATGTACATCCAGGACGCGCTGTCCCCCGTGCCGTCGGGGAAGAGAACGCACGCAAACAAGTGCAGTATCCATGCCCTGCAATTACATGTAAAATGATATTAAATAAAACTATGTCAATTTTAGCAAAAAGCTCGATTAGACGACGAGTTGGCTCGATATCCACCCCTACCTGCAGTAGTAGGCAATCGCTCGCCGTCGCGTGTGCGGACACTCTGCGAAAGTCTGCCGGAGCCATGTGATCAGAATTCCAGAAGTGCGATGGACTGCCTCAGCAGGAAGCTCTATCCCGAGGAAGGCCTCTACTCGGGCTCTCCAACCAGCAGGCACGCACGGTCCGATCACTGGACGGCCGTGAATGGCGACACCAAGTATCTTCTGAGTGTCCTGGAGCGTAATAGTCATCTCACCGAAAGGGAGGTGGAAGCTGTGAGTCTCCGGCCTCCACCTACACGATACAAAAAAGAGGAGTACATGTCAGAGAATTTGAGGCGCACATAGCCGACCAACAATGAACATGCAAGTGGAGCAATGGTTTAGGATAATACCTGTCAATCAGTGCAGTGATGGCCGGGGGGTTGAAGGTGGGCAACCCACGATGAACCTGGTAAGAGATGGCGTCTAGGCCAGCCCTCTCCAGGAAGGGGGTGTACCTCTCGTCGTACCGCATGTCCAGGAACCCGTCATGGGTTCGAGGACGAAGGATGGGCAACTCCTGTATAGAATAGAACACTTTTTTTGTTAATGCATCAACATAAATAATTAATTGTACAAGAAGTGATGAAGGCAGTACCATCCCCTCCGCGGTGAGCCGTCCTCGGTGGTTCTCCTCGTAGTGCGCGTCTAGCAGGTGGAATTGCGCCATCCTACAAAAAAATTGATTTTGTCACCCAACATAGAAGTAAACAAAAAATTGAACATGCATACAATATGGAAATAATAAGAAATTGAATAAGAAACATAGCAAATTACATATGAAAAAAATAACTAGACGAACTATGAAACATAACGAATAACAAGCACTACTTTTGACTAAGTGGCCAATGGCATGTGCGTGAATTGTGGCCAAGTCTACCACATCTCGCTACATTGGTTACGCTCGGGGTTAGTAAGAAAGGGGTTGCTCTCCTCGCCTCGTTGTTCCCGGAAGCGATCTATAACCATCTTGTGTCTCGTCCTTTTCACGGTTCCACGTTTGTTCCAACGGCTACCGGATCCGCAATGTATTTGGGCCGGTGTACGGTGGCCACTCTCCCTCATCCCGATAAGGCTCGAAACGGGGAGACCACGTAAGCACAAGGTTGTCAACACTGAACTCCCGAGGTATCTTGCTCTCGTAGTCAAAGTTGCGATGCCTCGCTGCTGCCACATAATGAGAACATGGAAAGTGGTACTGCCTCGGTTTACCACATGTGCATGAGAAAGCAATAAGGACAACCTTATGCCTCCTCGTCGTGGAGCTCTCCATCGATCGTTGTACCACCCTTTCTACAACCTCGTAAGTGCCCGTGGCGTCAAAACAATGTACCTCATGTGCCTCACCCTAGCCTTTGCCTTTTCAAGGTGGCGCTTGGTTTTGGCGCCCATCTCACTTGTTTACTCTGTAGCGCCATTGCATGTGCGTGTCTTTCGTTGAACCAGGCAACAAGCTTGTAAAAGGTGAAGGATACGATAGCATTGACGGGCATACCACGTATACCCCTAAGCAAACTATTGAAGGATTCGGCCATGTTGCTTGTCTGAAACTCGTACCTCCAGCCACCGTCGTCATGAGCCCTTGTCCATTTGTCGACATCTCTCATCAATCCCGTCAACCACTGTCTACCTTCTGCGTTTGTTGCAGTATTAAGCTGCTCCAACTTTTCCTGGAAGAACTTGACCTCTAGCATTCGAGCGACCTCCTCGAACAGAGGAAAGTTATCCTTCGTACCATCCTTACGGAGTAGATTCTCGGCAAGATGCCGACTGCACCAACGGTGGTGCAAAGCTGCATACCCCGGTATCTGCTCCTGTACGGCAGCAAGTATGCCCTGGTGTCTATCAGATATGACACCCACCTCCCTACCAGGGCCAACCACGTGCCTCCGAACGAGCCGCAAGAACCATCCCCAGCTGTCTTTGTTCTCCCTCTCAACCAAAGCAAACGCCAAAGGAACCAACGCGTTGTCTGCGTCACAGGAAATGGCTATCAGAAGTGTGCCCTGGTACTTGCCAAGAAGAAACGTATCGTCAATGGAGAAGACGGGACGACAATGCCGAAAGGCCTCGATGGACTGAGCAAAGCACCAGAAAGCACGGAAGAATATCTGCATCCCATCTTGAGTCCATTCGTTTGGTTTCGGACGTACTCATAATGCATGCCGGATTAACCGCTTTGATTGCATTGAAGAGTCCGCAACCGCAAGTACCCATCTTCCAGTCCCCATATATCATCTTCGGATGCGTTGCTTTGCCCTCCATGCTTTTCCATACCTTATCTCGTATCCAAATTTCTCCTTAACAATCCCAAGCAAGTGTCTTCACCTTCATATTGGGTTCTCCCTTTACTATGTGACACGGTGACTTGGCAATAATGGTAGAGGTCAATCTAGATGCTTCGCTTGAGCTCGCTTGGCACAAGTGTGTGGGCCAACGATTCTTGTGATCTTGAACTTTCCGTGTCCTTCATTTTTCCTAGCACAAACCCTCTATTCACATGTTTCCTTCTACACAACCGTGTACCTCCGCTCCACATAAGAATGCCTCACCTTGAATGGCCTTTTACGAATCATCGCATACTCCTGCACCACCTTCTCAATGCGACAAGTCCTCAAACATCATGCCCTTCTCAATTGTCATGCTTGAACCGCCTCGGGAGCATCTAGCGACTCGTCATCCCTTCCTTCGCATAAGCCCCATGAGAATGCCTAAGATCGCTGAATTCATGAACCGATGGATCCCGGCCAGGCAATAACGCTGATCGGCTCAATATCACTTTCGGTCGCTCTCCAAAAGGCGGTCATCGTCGAATCAACGGCCCTTGCGATCTCGTAAGCTGCGGATCATCCACAATTTGAACATCCACACCGTTGGAGTCCTGCAGACTTCTTCAACGTTGCGGATGGAGCAACGGAGGAACACCAACATTATCGTGAATGTCTCCGCATCATAAGCACGAAACGATGGGATTTAGACAAAAAACAGCAATGACGGAAAAGGCTAAAGTGTGGCTCGACACTTCGGGATGATCCCGAGGGCCGCCACAACATCATCGGTCCGACATTCAACTCGAATCGGTTGAGTAATCAACCTCGTCGGGCGAGATAGAGCATCGGGCACCTCGACCACTTCTTCCACATCCACCGCAAGATCCGTAACGGAGGGTCAAAGGTGCTGATCACCTAGTTCGGTGAATAACCGTGAGTGGTGGGATCAATGGACACCTTCCGCACAACAACGTCCAAACATTTTAACTCATTCCTCATAACCAATTTGACATATTTGTCCCACTCATCCTCTGAACCAATTAAGATCAACCGCTTTGAGAATTGTGTCTTTCGAACCAAGTGAAGTAACCCTCAACTGTGATGCTCTCCTCGTTTCCATGACAATGCGGCTTCTCCGAGCCCTAGCAACCAACTCACTAAACGACGGCCGATCACCGAATATCGAGGCACCATTTGCATTTCAACCAATTGAACATTTCTATAAGCATCACTTGTCACATGCCTCCATGATATAGGGTCACTAGGTTGTCTATCTAGTTCATACACAAAACCAAAATTAATACCTTTAAGCGAAATTTTGGATAAATCACATGCATACTTGTTTAAGCAATAAAATATCTAAATGAACCCTTTCCCATTCAAACATCTATATAGTCACATGAGATTTTTATTTAATAGCATACTTGTCTAATTGAACCCTTTCCCATTCAAGTCATGGGCTAAATGCACTCTTGTTCAAACATCTATATATCTAATAGGATCCAGATATAGTCACATGAGATTTTCGGTTATAATATGCACCTACATTGTCTTTTTTGAAGTCAAACACATGCGCATTTACAGATGCATTTAGAGTTGCGTTCTTCATATATACTACTCCAGTACGTACGTATAGTATCTCTGTCCCTATGAGCTTGTTTCCCTCCCATCCATCACTAGCTTAATTAGCTACACACGCAGTCACACTCACTCCTGCTCCCATTTCTCTCCAACCAGACCAACGCCACGAGCCCCCCAACCATTCAATTCGTTCACTGCCCCTGCAGTCACCTCCTCCTCGTTGCTCCATTGATTGTTTTGTTCGATCTCTCTCATCTGCTCGATTTCATTCTACTTCTAAGAGAAACAACAAGACATCTTAATTGTCATTTGCTCCGGCCAAAACCGAGGCCCTGTGCAAAGTCTAAAACGGGGCCTCGTAGGCTAGCAAAATATGGAGTGAACATTAAGCGACAGTGTGTAACATATGTGGAAAAAAATTCACGATATACTAGAGATTCACCTTGAAGGCTTGCGGGGCCGGGAGGCGCAAGGGCGGGAGGCGTCATACGGGGAGGCGGGCGGAGGGCGCCGCCGGGAGGCGGCGGGGCGGGAGGCGGGGGCGGGAGGCGGGGGCGGTGGCGGCGGGGGGCCGGGAGGCGCCAGGGCCGGGGCGGCGGCGGGGAGGGCGCCGCCGCCCAGGCGGCGGGCCCGGAAGGCGTCGGGGCCGGAAGGCGGCGGGGGCGGCCGGCCGGAGGCGCTGGCGGCGGAGCCGGGAGGCGGTGGCGGCGGAGGCGGTCACGGCAGGGCGGGTCGACGGCAACGCGACGAAATGAATGTTCGGCCCGCCGACCGGGTAAATCTGCGCTAGCTCGGCGCCAAGATCCACGGCGCGAGGTCGGAGCCACGAGTCACGGCGCGATGTCGAGCCACGAGTCACGGCGCCGAGCTCGAGGCCGTGGATCACGGCGCCGAAGCCGCCACGTCGGCACCACGCGGCCGGCGACGGCGGCGCGGGCTCAGGGCCTCGAGGCCGTGGTCCACGGCCCGAGACGTGTTACCTCGGCGCCGTGATCCACGGCTCAGACCCCAGGGTCCAAAACGGAATTAAAACCACCAGGGGTCTAAATGTGAATATTTTTCAAAAAAAGGGCTTAAATAGAAAAAATCCGGGCAGAATGGCAGTGATAAATCACATTGTGGACTTCCTCCAGGGGAAGGCAACGCGGATAACCCCATCCGAACAAAGGCGGTATAAATATGGGTCATCCTAAAGAACCGACGCACCTCATGAATGAACTTCCTACACCGGTAGGAGAGATCGGGAGGCAGTGACATGCACCAAATAGTTCACAATGTCTGCATACCATGGTGTGCGAGACTGAATATGAGAAATTTCTAAAAGTTGGTTTCCAGGGAGAGAATCTTCAATAGGGGGTAAGGAAACTGAATCAGAATTAGGCAATCTGGAAAGATGGTCAGCTACTGGGTTCTCAGCTCCTTTCTTATCTCTAATTTTCACATCAAATTCTTGCAGCAAAAGAATCCAACGAATGAGACGAGGTTTTGCATCTTTCTTACTCGAAAGATACCGATGGGTGCATGATCCAGATACACTATGCATTTTAGCCAACAAGGTAAGATCTGAATTTGTCAAAGGCAAATACTACCACTAGCAACTCCTTTTATGTGGTGGTGTGGTTGGTGCGAGTGTTATCTAGAGTTACGCTAGCATAGTAAATGACATGCAAAGCCTTATCATATCGCTGCCCCAAAACAGCCCCCACAGCAAAATCACTTGCATCACACATGAGCTCAAAAGTCAGGCTCCAATCAGGAGGTTGCACGATGGGTGCGGAGATGAGAGCAGCCTTGAGCTTACAAAAAGCATCCATGCAAGCCTCATCAAAATCAAAAGGAACATCACAGCCCAAAAGATGAGTGAGAGGATGAGCAATTTTAGAAAAATCCTTAATGAATTTGCAGTAAAAACCTGCATGTCCCAAGAAACTGCGAATACCCTTCACATTTACTGGAGGGGGCAGGCGCTCAATCACCTCTACTTTTGCTCTATCCACCTCAATCCCTGTAGAAGACACTAAGTGACCAAGGACAATTGCCCCTCGAACTAGAAAATGACATTTCTCCCAACTGAGGACCAAATTAGCCTCAAGACATCGCTGAAGGACAGTCTCAAGATTGGCCAGACAGCTTTCAAAAGTCTGTCCATAGACAATGAAATCATCCATAAAAACCTCCATGATTTTCTCAATAAGATAAGTGAAGATAGACATGACACAACGCTGGAAGGTACCTGGGGCATTACAAAGCCCAAATGGCAATCTACGGTAAGCAAAGGTACCATAGGGGCAAGTGAATGTGGTCTTATCATGGTCTGATGGGTGTATAGGTATTTGCAAAAAAACTGAATATCCATCAATATAATAGAAATAGGAATGATGGGCCAATCTTTCTAGCATTTGATCAATGAAAGGCAGAGGGAAATGGTCCTTGCAAGTGGCCTTGTTTAGCTTCCTATAGCCAGTACACATGCGCCAGCCTGTGGTAGTCCTTGTAGGAATCAAGTCACCCTTTTCATTGGCGACAACTGTCATACCCCCTTTCTTAGGCACAACATAAATGGGACTGACCCACTGACTATCTGAGATAGGGTAAATGACGTTGGCACCAAGAAGCTTCAGGATTTCTTTCTTGACAACCTCCTGCAAATGAGGATTAAGCCTACGCTGGTGCTCACGGGTAGGCTTAACATCATCCTCAAGGTGTATGCAGTGCATACAGGTGGTTGGATCAATGCCCTTCATATCATCGATCGAGAATCCAATGACAGCTCGATATCTACGAAGGATCTCAAGGAGTTGATCAGCCTCTACAGGTGTCAAATGATCACTTACAATAACAGGAAATTCATATCTTAGATGTTCAGGAAGAGGTTTAAGCTCTACTTTTGGGGCTGGGGAATGTCTAAGATCATGGGTGTGACAAGACTCCGAGGCAACATCAATGAGTACTACCTGATAACATTCAGTAGCAGTGCACTCATCATGCAAAGTGGATATCTTATCTTCAATTGATGTCGCGTTTTCAACATCTTTATATGTCTCGGCGACACATTTGTCAATCACATCTAAAGTGAAACACTCGTCTGGACAGTGAGGAAGGTGCGTAGGGTGTCTCATATCAAATGATAACTTCTCTTGTCCAAACTGAAGAGTCAGTTTAGCATCCTTAACATCAATCACAGCCCCTGTTGTGGCTAGGAAAGGTCTCCCAAGAATGATAGGCTCACTTCGGTCCTCTATCTCTAAGACAATAAAATCCACAGGGAAGGCAAGAGTACCGATTACCATTGGTACATCGGTTAAAATGCCTGCTGGGTGACAATAAGTCGATCGACCAGCCGCAAAGTCATTGCTGTTGGCTGAAGATCCCCCAAAGGGAGCACGTCACACACAGAGAGAGCACGAAAGTTCTTGGAGCCTAAGTGACACGGAATACAGAAACTCCCAAGATCCTCTAACTTAGGAGGCAACCTATTTTGAATGATAGCGCTGCACTCCTTAGTAAGAGTGATCACGTCAAGCTCATCTATACTCCGTTTCTTTGTAAGCAGCTCCTTGAAGAACTTTGCATACAAAGGAACATGCAAAACATCATCTAGGATGGGAATAGTGATCTGAACATCCTTCATCATTTCTAAGAACTTAGAAAATTGTTTGTCTTCATTTGTCTTTTCAAAGCGCTTAGGGAATGGTATCTTAGGTTTTGTAGAAGGGACAACAGCTAGAGTGGATGATGATAGAGTATCATGAGCTGGTGTAGAGGAACTGGATTGGTGCTCATCCTTTTCCTGCGAAGTATTTGCATGCTGGGCAGCCCTAAAGACAGGTGGTACATATGTGGATGGTGTAGGGAGAATAGGATCAGAAGTAGTCTTGCCACTCCTAGTTGAAATAGCTTCGCAATGTCCACGAGGGTTAACCTCAGGCTGTGCAGGGGAAGCCTCCCTTGGGCGTTGGAAGAGGTCTGGGATGCTAGCATGCTTTCCATGTGGCTAGTTAATGCACTCAATTGAGTTTCTGCATCATTATACTGAGCTTCCATCTTAGCCGCATGTGACTCTAGCAGCTGCTCTATTCTGGACAGTTGGTCTGGCTAGGAGGTATTGGGTGGTTGCTGCACTATAGGCTGCTGAAATGAAGCATGTGAGGGAGCTTGCTGTGACCTAAACCCTTGCGCCGAAACACCTCCCGGAAAGGATGAAACACTTGGGTTAGTGTTCTTGTAGGACAAGTTTAGGTGTTGGCGCCACCCTGGATTATAGGTTTGAGAATATGGCCCATGTGACTAAGCATAACTGACCTCAGATGTTTCAGCTGTGGAAGTTAAAGGGCACTCAACTGGAGTGTGTCCCTGAGCTCCACAAATCTGACACACAGTTGCCACATGGGCTGATGATGATGGCAATACTGAGCCATTTGAGGGGTACGAACCTGAACTTGGGCAGCCAAGGCATCATGAGGACTCACCTCATAAATACCAGGATGTGGAGGAGCAGTAGCTCTCTCACTGGACCACTGGAAATAGTGGGAGGCCATACTCTCAATCAAAGTGAAAGCATCGTCAAGAGTTTTGTTCATTATGCCTCCACCTGCTGAAGAATCCACGAAAGCTCTAGTTCTTTGGGTAAGTCCTTTGTAGAAAATCTGAAGTACCAGCCATCTTTCAAGACCATGGTGGGAACACATCCTAAGCAGGGTTTGATACCTCTGTCATGCATCATACAAACTCTCACCATCATACTATGAGAACCTCGTGATCTGATGACGTACTTCAGCTGCCTTAGAGGGTCGAAAATACCTCTCAAGAAAAGCCTGAAGTAAATGTTCCCAAGTATCTTTCAAATGGATGGGGAGAGAATGTAACCATATCTCAGCGCTATCTCTTAGAGAGAAGGAAGCAATGAAAGTCTAATGGCATCATTTGACACTCCATTACACTTCAAGGTATTGCAATACTCTAAGAATGTGCGAATGTGTTCATTGGGGTCTTCAGTGGAAGAGCCTCCAAAGTGAGTTTGCTGGACCATGGTAATGAGTGTTGGCTTGAGCTCAAAATTGTTTGCTTGAATTGTAGGTTGAACGATTCCATGTGAAATGCTTTGATCTCTAGGGATCCAGAGGTCTCGGAGAAGTGGCTTGGGGTCCTGATCACCCATTGTTTCTTGCTAGTTGAGTCGATTCTCCCTCAACAGTTTTTGAAACGTGCGTTCAATCTCAGGATCAATAGGAATGAGTGGATGATCTCCACTTCTGAGCATAAGCCAAAAGAAGTCTACCGAAAACAGAGGGAGGAATGGGAACTAAAGAAATGACTTAGTCTATGGTCTAATGAATTCACCAATATCTGGTCCCCGGCAACGGCGCCAATTTCTTGATCGTGCAAAACTGCACACCCGCAAGTGCACGGGTTCCCGCTAGAATAGCAGTGAGATGTCGTGTTCGCCACAGCGACTAGAGTACCGGTGACATGACACTCAACCAAAGCTAAATCGTATGATCTGGGATTGAAGACTAAGTGCAGAACCTAGGCAAACTAAAGGCAAGCGACTAGATATGCAAATGAGGGAATTAAGAGAAAGGAAGAGTTTAGAGCGCTGTTAATAAGAATATCTAGGCAGTAGAGAATAGGAGAAAGAAGACCGCAGAACTTATCCCTACAGAGAGATAGACTGAAGGAAGACAAGCTAGAAATGAAAGAGGAAGAGTTAAGGGGAACGAAAGGAGACAAAATAAGAAGAGAACTTGAGGAGAGAAAGAAACAAGAGATGAGATGGGAAGAAAGAAAAGCCTAAAGAAGATAAGAAAACTTAGAATTAGACTGGGAGAGAGGAAAATGAAGAAAGTGGTTTAAGAACTGGCTCCACCGAGAAAAGGTTGAGGGGTGCTAAGAAGGACTTACTAACGAGATGCAGAAAATGAATTAGAGAAAGAGTGAGAAGAATCAGAAGGAGGAAGGAATACGCGGGGAACAAACAAAGGAAGAAGAGCGCAAAAACTCCCATATAATCCCTTCACAGCAAGTGCACAAACAGGCAGCTTAAAGAAAGTAGACTATTATAAACAACCATAATGCATGATACACTACTGCAGAAATGAGACAATCCTAACTCCGAAAAGACTTAGAAATACCATAACCCTAACCATATTTTCTTCTCTTTTTGCCTTTTCTCAAATAGAAATGGACAAATCTGCATATATAATATTAAGTCTAACAGTAGATCTACTCTAATACTGAATAAGGTAACGGAATCATAGTAAGAAATAAGTCTACAAACAGAAGCAGCAAACTTTTGAATAACTTATAACTATCAAACAAGAACTATGGACCTAAACCAGATGATATGATCAACATGATAGTCTAAGTGCTCGAGAACAATAAAAAGTACTTCATAGTCCCAGATCCGAAGAGACATGGCACATGCACATTACAGATCTAACACATGAACATCTCAAGAAAGCATTCGCGGTGCTGAAATTAAAGATCGGAGTTAATACAACCCATGAGATTAAGCCGATTGAGTTGTAGAAGACGATTTGTAGTGGATGCCGGCAGAGAGATGCAGATCCAGTAGGGGAGGAAGAAGAATTGCGGATGCCGAATAGAGGAAGTAGTCCGACGGTAGAAGACGCCGTGGATGTATCAGATCTAGCGGAGAAGAAGTAGATCCAGCACGGGCCGTAGATCTAGCCCGAGAAGTCAGAAAGTAGTAGATCCGCGGCAATAGCGATCCGAGCGACAATGCAGCGATCCGACACCGGGGTTCTTCCTCCTTCTCACGCCCCGAGATTCGGCGCTGGGTTGGTGGAAGAGTAGGGCTGAAGGATGGCGTCGCCGGCTACGACCGGTCTCCTACGGCGGCCATGGAGATGGGAAAGTTTTCTCAGCAGGGGTTTCTCTGGAGAGGGAGGCGACTGGGGTGGCGACCCGGGCGAGGGAGGCGAAAGAGGGGTGTTTTTCTCTGTGTGACCGGCTCGCCCGAGGAAAGCGTGGTGCCTCCCCTTTATCTTCTTGAAACTTGCATTTGCCCCTTCCCTTTGTGTGATTTTGCAACCCTAACTCCTTTTTCTTGCCGGTTTTTCTGCAAATTTGCACCTAGTTCACGCCGGCCTGCAAAGAAATTGCAATACACTATAAACAGTCCAAAAGGAGGGCAGTATATATATAATTAATGAATTTATAACAATTTTGAGCCACTAATAATATGATAATGATATGAAATTTCAGTACAATATGATGCACATCAGAATCCTCAGTCTAAATGTAATATCCCGAACGTCGTTACGACGTAAGTTTTTAAAACAATCGCGGAGTCGCCGGTTTTTCGGCAAATCGCGGGAAGGGAAAAATATAAATTGTAGAACATTGCAAAATGAATAAAATAAATTAATAATTAAATAAAAATCTCTGAGTGGGCTGCCTGGAGAGTGGGCCGACCGCCTTGGGCCAAAGGCCCAAGGGGTGGTCGCACCCCTCCACCCCTCCTACTAAAAAACCCTAAGCCACCTCCCCCTTTCCCCCGAGCCACAGTCCCCCTCCCTCTTTCCCACAGCCACCACCCCGCCTTGTCCCTTGGTGCTAGGAGAAAACAAGAAGGAAGGAGAAGAAAGGGAAGAGAAGGAAGAAGAAGAGAAGGAGGAGAAGAAGAGGAGGAAAGAACAGGGGTGATCCCAAGAGATCCTCTAGGTAATTTTTTCTAATCCTAAACCCTCTATTTTTCAGAATAATTAGGGTTCTTGGCATGAATTTTGAAGGTAGTTAATAGATTAATTCCTGATTAGAGATTAGCTGCTGTCTGCCTGTAGATTGATTCGCGCAGCGCGTCTGTTCGTGCAGATTAGACCTAGTAAACGATTTTTGGTCAAAAGGAAAGTTGTAGAGGAATTCCAAATCCGTGTCCTATATTTGTTTCGGAATTTTTGGCCATGGAATATGGGAGTTACAGGGTCGGGAATACTGCTGTTCGTCAGGTGAGCAGATCTGTACAGACCGACAATAAACTGTGAATTTGAGGTAGTAAATGATTTTTATGATCATGGTCGTAATTGAGAAAGTTGTAGATAATCTGGCAATATATCTTCTGTAGAAAATTCAGAATTGTTAGACCTATTTACTGTTGCTGGGACGCAATTGAATCGTGCTGTCCAATCTGCCAGAACAGAGATCTTCCTTTGTTTTGGGCATTAAATTACACCTAGCTATGATCAAAATAAAAATATATGTTCTACATGAAAAATGTAGGCTTTTAAGTGATGAATCCAGAGAGGTATCATTTTCTATAATTGGATCATTATTTTTAAAGATACAAAATTGTGAAGCAGCGCTGCTGTAGAGGGTAATTTGCTGAATTGTGGAGCGGAGAGGAGTTTGTGCGGGTTCGGGGTTCTAGCGACGTCTTTAATATTTTAGTCGTGTTTGTATGCTGTGGATTTGTGCTGAGAGTTGTCTTTTGGACAGGTGGTCTTGTCACTGAGCGCTCTTGATTTTACTTCGCTTCGTCGGATTGAGGCAAGTAAATGTAGCGGTGGTTGCTACCGTTTAACTTGTTATTCCTTCTACTTGCAATTTACATTATTATCGTAATTTGATACATTATGCCATGATTGCATGATATTTTAATTACGGAGGTGATAGCAAGTATTGATCAATTGATATGTTGATATTCTGCTAGTAGACAAGTGGAACTATTACTTAATGTGATATCGTGAAACATGAAGTTAATATGTGGTGGATGAGGATATGTTGAGAGCATGATAATGCTCCTTGAGGATGAACTAATGTGATTTATGATTATCATATCATTAATGTCATATCATGTCATTTGCATATGTGGATGTCGCCGCACCTAGCCGCGATCAGTAGCGATCTGACATCGTATATTGCCGTGTCGATGCACCTCTTATCCGCAGAAGCATCGTATATTGCCGTGTCGATGCACCTCAATTCCTGCCCTGGAAAGAGTGATGTGGAGCATAGCATGAAAGCATTCATATGCATTGCATTATGGAAAGACTCATTTGCATACATATACAATATATTATGGTGATGTTATTTTGTGGAATATACAACTTTCTAGTTGTAATATGGAATTGGCTCATGTGAGCTATTTGTGGTATGAAGATTGTGGATGTGGTCGTGGAATGGGATTCGTCCTTTGTGTATGGTAAGGGTTGTGATTGTGGCATGAGATTCTTTCCTCATGTAGTAATTGTTGATAGCAATTGTGGATGTGAGAATTATTAAAATAGTGAGATGATCATTACATATGTTTTATTGTCTTTGGTGGTGATAGTGGTTGATGTTTTAAAGTAGTCAAACCAGATTTATTTGCTAATGCATTACCGTCATTGATGGTAATTTGAGGTTGAGGATATAAACATTGTCAATTATGGAAGATTAAATGTTGACGATTAATCTATTGTGGTTTATGGAAGATTAAATGTTTCAATTGCATTTAATTGTGGATAAAATGATTGCATTCATATGCCAATTAAAACTGAAATTGAAGAGGTATGATTCATGGAAGTTTGTGGTGGTTTAATAATTGTGGACATGAATTGTGGTTGTGGTAGTATGGAATTATAAATGATGATGTATAATTGTTTGTAGTTTGAATAGCCTGTTAAACAGTTTACTTGCTGAGATTTTATCTCACCCTTGTTTCCCCCTCCCTACAGGTGGACTTTGAGCATGCATGAGAATGGTAGAGCGGCACCACACTGATGCACGTGAATCATATTTTTATGCTGTAATAAAGTTGAAAGGATTCTAGACCTTTGTATAGCTTTGTTTACATTATCTTAATAATGTTAAATTTGTGAACTATGTTTTAGATTAAAATATTGAAGGATGTTTTGAATATTGAATTGCTATCATTATCATGTTATTCCTTAGTTGTTTATACTTCCGCTTATACTATCTTGTTTAGTATTGTTGCCAGTTTAATTTATCTTGTAAATTGGCTAGTTGTAGAGCAGTTTTAGTAGCATCCTAGGGTAATGTGGATCCTGGGGTGTTTCACTAAACTCGATGCACCTGATCCCTTCCTTGAAGCTCAATGAAGGGAGCACTAGCAGCCCAAATTTTCAGTAGCTAGTAGCAGTCTATCATGAGTCTCCGCTGTCTCTCAGCACATGAGGCAACTGCAGCAGGTCATGCCAGCCTAAGAGGGAGGACCGCAACAGGCCACGGTGTCCATTTGATCGATCCCAAAGTGAGTCACCTCGCAATAGTCCTCGATGCTTATTCATCTCACATGATCGACTAGGAGATGTACACCACATCCGCCGCACAACCGTACCCAGTCAGGCCGTAACTGGTGGCCAAAGAATGGGAGAAATCAGTGTCGCTGGCCACCCTCATCTGCCATCTCAATGAGCACTGCCTGGTTCCTGTTGCCTCGCGCCCTCGCTAACCGAAGGAAGTTTAGGCCCACCCGATCAGTATGTATTTTGCTCTAAATTTCTCTCAATTCTTCCTATTTGTTTCAAGAATAGGGGCTACTTTTTTAATATGGTGATTATTGATTTATTTTTGTCGAATTTTAGGGCTAAAACTTGTGGTTTCGATTATGGTTTTTGGAATACCAACCTAGCTCGTTCAAATGAGAGATAAATTGTAGTATTTGACCACAAAATCAAACAAGCCACTGGACATATTTTCTATTATACTGTTCTTGAACTGTTGACATACAAATATCTAATTGTCCTTTTCAATTAATTGGTAATGATGAATCATAGACTTATTTACTACGTGGAGAAATAAAAATTGAAGAAAATTACAATGATGTTATCGTTCATCGCTACATTAAAAAGAATGGAAATACTAAAAGGTAATGCATTTACTTACATTTGATCATTCCACTACTATTTTTTAGTTGAAAACTTTAAGTAATTTTGTTATCTTTTATACGCCACTGAGGTCGGATGATGTATTTTATCAATATTGACCAATTTTTGTCTATGATTTTGCCTTCGGTTCTTTTGGTTTGTTGCAACTAACAAATACTATTATTTGCTTTCTTCATTTTGGTAAGTATTTCTGTCACTACTTTATCATCATACATTGCTATTAGTTATGTTGAAATATTTATGCTAACAATTACCAAACGCACTACTATTTAGCATAACATCATTTAAAATTTATATATATTTGACGAGGATATAATAATCCTCGGATTTATTACATCATTATATCCCGGAATATGCTCCTTATTGATAAGGAGTAAATCCCACAATATAGTTGTAAGTCCTTTTACGACCATATAGTCTTAATGTCTTCTACGAGCATATGGTTGTAAGGTCTTCTACAACCGCATAGTCGTAAATCCTACTACGATCATGTAGTCATAAGTCCTATTACGAGTACCCTATGGTCATAAGTCCTACTGTGACTATCCCATGGTCATAAGTTTTCCTACAACCATGTAGTCGTAAATCCTACTATGACTGCCCGCTAGTCGTAAGTATCCCTACGACTAGACTATCTCCAACCAACTTGTCTATGACAATATCCATAACCGACTATCCGTATAACAGGGTGGTTAGAATGTGCGTTTATCCACTAACCGCACACAATCTCTCTCTAACAATAACCACGGCATGGTGAACAGACCTTATGTCTCTCTGACAGTAACCTTCGTCAGATGGTTATCATCCGAAGTGCTAAGCCGTCTTCTAGCGTGAGACAACGGTCGTCGCTTCACCAACTATATAAGGGTTAAACTTCGGGAGAAGAAGGGGGGAGAGATCGAAGGATAGATGCCTAGAGCATAGAAGCAAGAGATAGTGCTAGTCTTCCAGTCCATTTTTTGTTGTAATACTCTTCTCAAGTGATCAGCAATCACACATGATGTAGGGTTATTATTCTCTCAGGAAAAGGTCCAAACCTATATAAAAATTCCCGTGTCGTTATTCTGTATGTGCATTAGGTCTTCTTAGAGATCTAGAGAAAATCCTGAATCTAAACAAATTATACGTAAGATCGATATTAAAACATCGACAATATTGTTATATGTATGGTGAAGTAGTAAACTTCCTCATTTTTGTGTTTCAGTTCTGTCGCTGGCCTCTAGTCGTTTTTCTCTGGGTGCTGCATAAACAGATTGAGTGCCTCAGAACGGAATGCCAACCTGCTCGGGTTCACATGGTGAGCGCGGCACAAACCAACTTTCTGACGATCACACGCGCATGCAAGCATTCACGCCTCTGGTATTTGCAAAGTCTCAAAATGGCGAATCGTGTGGGTAATCTAAAGAAGGTTTAACCCGATGAAACATTTATCGCAAGTAAGGTTACGTATGAGGAGTACGTACATTGGTGATGTATATGCAATGATCGATCACGGCACGCACACATTAAAATGATCAAATATATATGTGAACGAAGTGTCCTCATGGTAGATCCCACTGTGTAGACTTCTAGCTTGGGAGCTTGTAACGCCCGCTTCCGAGGGCGTGACGGACACGGTAATCCGCAACTATTCACACATGAACAGTTATGGAGTGTCGCGCAAGAGTATACCATTGCATGATTACAACAAAAGACCAGCATATATTTCACATAAGGATTAACATCCAGTTTTCGACAGTGGGGCGTGCAAGCCCAAAGTATAATTACATCACAAAAGCTCCAAGATCTGCTTGAGCGCGGCGAAGACCTAAAGTCACGGATCCTCGTCGAAGAAGAGGCCCTCAGGGACTTCCTCAACGGGGAGACCTTCACCTTTGTCTTGATTCTCTAAAGAGGGGATTTAGCAAGCCGTGAGCCAACAACCAGCTCAGCAAATCGCAAAGGAACCCTACTTTACTACTTGCACGGATCAGCAAAGGAATGGAGTATACTTGGTTTATTAACTTTGAGTGGATCCATTTTTGTTTGTAAACCTTTTTGTAAAACTTGCCGACAAAACTACTCCTTAATCAACAGGGGTTTTCATGAAGAGTTAATTCAACCATCTACTCAGATTAAAACATTTACAAAACTACTTATTCGAATACCATTTATTTGACTCTGCAGAGTTTGCTCGGCTTTACCCACACGATCCCTTAACTCCCGCGACAGAGTTAAGAAAGCCAGGTCGTTTCGCTGCTCAATTCTTTATGTAGGCTCTACCCGGTAGAATTCACTCGGGTCTGGCACATGAAAGCTTCCATCCACTTTGAGTGAACTCTACCGTTATCAGGTATCTGCAGCACGGCATACCTAATCTAACCACTCAACCTCCAAACTTCTCAACACCTGTAGAGTTTCAATCGAGTTGAGCAGCTACAAAACCAGTGTTAACAAGTCAACTCCTGTAGTTGAGCGATCACTGTGACATTTGCTCAGCGTAAGGGTTTTAGTCCTTATATTTTCACATGGCCCGCAACCTCTCCAGGTCCGCGGCCACAACCTAGGGCAAGCGGTGGGCGTCGACCGACTCACGGTTTCCCACAACACCCTTACCTAACTTCAGCCTTAGGGTAAGGGATGGCGAACCAACTCGCGGCTCTTCCCCAACATCCTTACCCTACCTCGTGCACAGGCACTCTCCGCTCTGACACGGTGTCCCACACCACCCTACCCTAGGGTCGGGTTTTTGCAAATTCTATTGGCCCGCAGCCACGACCTTATCAGTGTAAGACTTTGCGTGATAATAATAACTTATAGTTATCTAAATTATCAAATAATTAAATCTAGGGTTACCAAGGCATGGCTACAAGTCGGACATGGCATTTGACGGTGGTAGGTTTAGCTACATAACATGTCATTCTAAACATTTTATTTTACTTTGAACTAGCATTGCACAACTATCATAATGCAAACAATATAATAACATAAATTAAAAACATGGAATACAACATGATCAAAGGTTTTGCGACTTGCCGTAAATTTGGACGATGTCGGCTAGCTCGACCGTAGAAGCTCCTAGATCCTGAGACTGCACCTGAACTTCTGGGATCTCTGAAACTAGTGTAAACACATAAAATAATTAAATCCAGCTTGAGACTAATCAAGCAAGGGAAAATAATCTATTAAAAAGGAGTAAAATACATAAAATAACCAATTGGTGAATTTTTAGAATTTTTCTGGGGTGAATCTGGGAAAAAAGGAGGTTACAAATGGGTCCAAGACATTATTTGGAGCAAAGTGGTGAAATTTGGTAATTTTTGGGATTTTCTGTGATTTTCTAAGATTTATTTGGTAATTAATAAATCTCTGGAAAATCGGTGAACAAGATCTTGGCCGGCCCAAGCGCTTCTGTGTGACACAACTCGTCTTGACCAGCGACATGATCAAGGCCAACGCGCCCATGGGCGCGTGACATGCGCCAAGCGCTAGCTCTCCTCCCGGCGGATGGCCGACGCGTGGCCAGCGTCCGGTGGAGATGGCGCGAGGCGGCGGCTCGGATGGATCGGGTTAAGTGGAATCGGACGACGAGAATAGGGGTAGGCGGGCGGCGATGCGGGAGATCGGACGGATGGGGTGAGGTCCGTTTATGAAGATCGGACGGCGCGAGGATGCGACCATCCGACGCACGAGTTTAAACGTAGCGGTTGGAGGAGCGGCGAGGATACAGCCATGTCGATCGTCTTCTTCTCTCGCGGCAGCAGATCGAGAGGCGAGACAACGGTGTCTCCGCTCTCCGTGAGGGCGAGGTCCCCGGCGGGGAAGGCACCTTCGGTAGGTCTCGGCGTGGGAACCCATTTGGGGCTTTGGAAAGCCGGAGGATCAACGGGAGGCGGGAGGCGAAGGAAGGATCCGCCTCCCGGCGGCGAAGGAGGGATGCCGGCGATCGAGCCAAATCGGCGGTGGTTTATGATCGGTGGAGCATGGGGCTCACATTGGTGGCGGTGGTGGCTCGAGAGACTCTGGAGGGCTGGCCACGGAGAGGGTGCTTCACGGCGGTGAGCTACGGTCTTGGAGCTCCTGACGATCACACAGACAGAGGAGTGTGCCATTGTGATTAGGGAGTAGTGAGGGTGCTCAGGGAGCAAAGAATTGGAAAATGAGGGAGAGGGAAGGGAGATCACCTCACGGGGTCGCCGGCAGAGGAGAGGCAGACGGAGCTGGAGGCGATGGCGGCTCAATCGGTGCTCGGGGAGGTTCACAGGAGTGGTAGGAAGAGAATGAGAGGGTGGGAGGCTTGGGGAGCATGGGTGCGCAAGGGAGTCGAGGGGTTTATGCTTGGTGGGGAGAAGGAACCCGAGGGAGGGAGGGCATGGGCGCGCGGGTCAAGGGCAGGGGCCACCAGGCGTCGTCCCAGCGCAATGGGCTGGCCACAGCGGCGATGATGGCGTCGCACGCAGCGGGAGCAGTGGCGGCGGCATGGGCGGGCGGGGCGTGCGGAAGAAGGAAAGGAGGAGAGGCGGCGGTGGGGTCCAAGGGGAGCGATGCCAGCGTGGCGCGGAGGGGTGTCGGCTTGGACCGCAGGCGCGAGGGCACGGCTATCCGAACCCAGTGGGCGAGGCGGGCGGAGGCGGGTGCGAGGGTGAAGGCGGGGAGGCGGGCGCCCGGAGGAGGGAGGGCGGGCGACGCCAGGTGAGGGGGAAAGCGGAAAAAGGAGGTGGCGGGCGTCCGCGGGAGGGAGGCGGGAAGGGGGAAATGCGCCAACAGGGAGGGGAGGCGGGATGGCCCGAAAGAGAAAGCGGCTTTCGGCCGGGAGTTTCCGAATTGGGAATGTTTTCAAAAATTCACCAAAAAATTCAGGAAAAATCTAGGAAAATTTTGGTTTGAAATTTTGGGGTCTTTCAAAGCTAAACCAATTGTCAAAGCTCCCTTCATTTCACTTTATAGTTTATGAGTTTTCTAAACAAATAAATAGGATAGCTTCTTCACTGTCTTTCCAAAATAATTTATTAGAATAGTCTTTTCAAAACGACTTTCACCCGTACATAGAACAGACTTAAAATATTGAGAAGTATCTGCCCAGACTCTAGAGCTTGCAAGCAACAAACTTTCGACAAAGCGTATACAATATGAAATTGGCGCAAAAGAGACAGCTCCAGCCAAAGATGTCCCCGCAACAACAGAAGATCCTTTTAAATCACCAGTAATAGGCAACAATCTATTTGTCAAAAGGGCACGACAGTAATCCGTAGAACAAAACTTAAAAACAAATCAAATCTTTGACGGTGCTAATCATATCGAATTCCACTCAGAAACTATCATCCGGCCCTTTATCGTTCCAGCACATTAAGTGTGTAACCTTGTAGCGTCATGTGTATTTTGGCCATGGGCCAAAAAACCCCCCTTTCTAGCCTATAAGTCGGTAGCAGTCCTTGGCAGGATATGACGACTCCGAAATATACATAAAGATTATATCGGACGAACATATATTGTACTTATATACCGATCCCTTTGCATTATGATACCAGATCGAACTCAAGGCGAGAAGCGTGCCATCCTATGATAGCTCGATTCTTCAGTCGAACCTGTAGTGGATTACTCAATTGTGCTTAACTCTTCAACCATATTCGACATGGACATGCACTTTCTTAATCCAACCATATCGAGAGGCCCAGAGATATCTCTCCTGTTAGATAGGTGGGACAAATTCCATCTTGATCGCTCATATTCATCCGCATGTTTCACAGCATACCCGAAAACTACCTTTGTTACCACCCAGTCGCATAGTAGTGTTTGGTAACCGCTAAGCAAACTATTACACATGTAGGAAAGAATGACGATCTCAAGTCTAAGAATTCTACATACACTATGTATAAGATCAACTGATGACACTTAAGGATATAGCAATTCCCGCAGTGTCTCATGATGGGTCAATCCAACATCATGTTCTCTAACATGTGTCACATTATTGATTTGATATCTCATATCCATAATCTGTAAAACATGATCATCAATCAATACATGTGTTGATATGTAAATCATAATGGTCCTATATAATGATATAAGATCAGAGATAATTTAGAATAACATCAAAACACAAATAAATAATTCATGAAGAATAATATCAAAACACGAATAAAGAGTTCACGAACAAGTCACATACTTGTTGATCAATATGAAAGATATTATTCAAGGGACAAAATAACATATTATGCAAAAGACTATAAATATAGAAGTGATACAATTATCTCCATGATTGCCTCTAGGGCATATCACTAACAGGATGTAGAGACCCGAATATGCAAATCCGGACTCTCCTGTGTATTCTACACCAATCCCAGACCACGCTAGTGCACACATTATAAACAAAGATGAAATACCAACCATATCATGATTTACTAAGAAAAGACTCAAATATTATTAATAATTATCAGAGTTGCGACCTTATGGCCAAGCTTACTATTAATAGCTTAAAAGGCTTAATGAAACTAGCAACGGGAACAAAAATATGCGCGTTAGCCATTTGACATGCCCACAGGAAATCGACCGGAGAGCAAAGTCCTAGTCGGCGAAGTCATTGAAGTATCCTCCTTCTAGTAGCTCCTGCTAATCTGGTCCTTCTTCCTCAACTGAGCAAATATAGATGAAGCCGTGAGTACATAGAGTACTTAGCAAATTATTTGTAACAAAGAATGCAATATAGTATGCAAGGCTTGCCAATGGATAGCTGAAAAGTTAATTTTGCATAAAGCAACAATTTGAAGTAAATACAAATAATAGATTGAAAAGTGAATTTTGAAAATGATAATAAATAGGCAATCCAAGAAATTGAGACTAACCCCAATGAACTGACTATTCACTCTAATGAACCACCCGTGAATCAAGATTCATGAAATGGATCACCGATGAACTAACCATTCACTCCCGACAACCCAACTAGGTTTTATGAAAACTCTACCTCTCATGTGAAATCATTGAGCATTGTCCATGACCGAGGACATGGCTATTCGAATAGTTTTACACTCTGCAGAGGTTGCACAACTTTACCCTCAAGAGATAAGTCATCTTAATAGCCAGCATGCTTCCTTAGGCATGAGACCCAGATAAATTATCACAAAGCCTTTACCTCACTCCAATCTAGTTAGACATCACCCGCTAACATTTCACCGCTGAAGGGTTAACCACCACAGTCAGAAGCCCCCTCTTGCGTCGTATGAGTACAGTAACCCTGTTCCTCACTGTGAGTAAACCAGTACCCCTGGTACTCACCTACCATTGGTGATATCTGAACTAAACCTTTGCAAGTTAATTTGCTAGGTCTATCCCATACTAGACAAGTGGTTATGCGGTAAGACTCAGATCAATAGCGCACAAATTTAAGTCCTTAGATTTACCCGGGCGAAACATCCACATCCCAATGTACAAATTGCACCCCTTTACTGCACGATCATTCGCCTAAGTGAAAACCAATTTTGTATAACCAATACCAATGACAATACCCATATCGTGGTACTCAAATTTTATAACTGTGGCCGACCACCATGTTCCAATATATCATTAAGTCAAAATTAATTAATTGATCGCATGTGATAACAAACCCAACATACTACAAGCATGACTAAGAAGTGTAAGCGTACAACCCATGTGACAACTAATATTAAATTACTAGATAATCACCCATCCCTATGGTGACAATGGAATCATGGCACTCAAATTATCACGGCTGGCTGGCTCATGGGTCTACGGAGCAAGACCTGCTGATTGGTGGGCTCGGGATATCAGTGAAACGGCACACGGTGGATCAAGTGCATGGAGAAGGTGAACCGGCGCGGGCGTGCGGGTGTGGGTGAGTTGGCGGGCGCGCAACGCGAGGCGGGCAGCATGGACCGAGGCATTGGCGCGTGGATCGAGGTGACGTGTGACGGCTGCGACTAACCGGAGCAGGCAGACGACGGTAGGGCGGAGTCGCTTACCAGCGGCGGCGAATGGCGGCGAAGACGGTGAAGCTCCAACGGCCGACGAAGAAGACGAAGATGATGTCCTCACAGGCGACGAAGACGAAGGCAGCGGCGAACTCTGACGGCGGTGGCGCATGGGCAAACTCGACAAGGACAGCGGCTCGGGATGCGAAGGACGAGGGTGGGTGTGGCCTTAAATACCCGGACCTCGAGGAGTCCACGGTGGGCACAGATGTCAAATCCAGGAAGGAGACGGAGAGTGGCGCACGCGGAGCGGACGCGGACGCCGAGACCGGGCCGGAGGCGGACGGCGGAGTCCCGAACGGAGACGACGACGAGAGCTCAGGAAGAAGATGATGAATAGTACCAGGTGTCCGCGATGGTTGACGTGTGGCGCAACAGACGACTGGGAAAGGTTCGGGTGGTGTCCATCGGATGGCTGGCGTGGGTGCCCGATTTCCGACACGTGGCGAGGTTGGCAGGCTGGGCCGAGCGGCTGGGGGAGAAAGTGGGCCAGAGGAAGTAGGCTTCAGCCCAATGGCTTAAGTTTTTAAAAGGATTTTTCTTTTAGAAATTCAAATAAAATCAAAGAGCTCTAGAAAATGGAAAATAAACATAGAAAAATCCAATAAAATTCCAAAAAATTCCTTGAGACTCAAGGAACCCAAATAAAATATTTTAACTAAATTCTAATGTTTTTTAAACATATGAAATCTTTTTAATTAATAAAAATTCCAATTAAGCTTTAATTAATTACAAAAAAATCCAAATGGTGAATTTTATTTTAAAAGCTTTAAAAAAGGCTTTGAAAATCAAGATGTTACACAGGAGCACTTGTGCGGTTCACGGATAGAGAGATTAGGGAGGTGAGGAGCTACAGGCGCTCGAACGTCAACTAGCGCTCGCACGTACGATGGGATAGTTTTGTACGTTTTCCGTTGCTGTCATATCTTATTCAGGTCATGTGTCAAAGTATTCACGGAAATGGACTGTCTTTGGTTTGCTCCCATTGTTGTGTGGAGCTGCGAGTTGAGGTGAAGCCTACCTCCGGCTCGTCACCGTCGACAACTAGAAAGCAACACCAGAGATCCGGAGAACCAGAGCTTCCTTGTCATTACAGCGAGGTGGATTTCAGGGCTAGTCTTTTACAGTTTGACCTCGACTTCTTTCCTTAGTGGGATTACATTACAAACGATGGGCATGTCCCCACCCATCGAGGAGAGCCCATGTGCTCAAAATTTGCTTGCTCTTCGTTTTGTCATGTGGTCTAGTAAATAGTTCTAGATGAATACTATACAATTTGATAATATCTACAAGATTTGACCATCACTTGGTTCGACGCAAAAAATTGGCAATGCCCATGAAATTTGGTAACACCCAAAACAAAACACGCCGAAACACCGGCAATATCAGGACGAGCCACCCGAATTTTGGCTCGGTCACGCGCATCCTTATAGTCTAACGTGGCAAAAGTTGGTTGGATGTATTAAATATGAGTTTTGTTTGATTAATGAGACATCGTTCTTAATTCAATAACTTGTCACAGCATTCTTCATGCCTTCCAACTCCACACTCGAAGCCACTTATGAAACTCGTGCAGATTAATCATATATATAGATATTACAATTACTAGAGTTGTTTAGTAAACACAACTGAAATTTTTCGAAGGAATTAGAACTACATAACAAATACAATATTTTGCAATATCTAGCCAGGCAATTCTGCTAGTTCTTTGGCACCAGCAATCATATGGAACTATCCAAATACTCATGGATTAGCATGGGGACTTTGAAACAAGAAGGTAATTCTCTTGCACACTTTGCTGAGGACAAGTTCTGATTTATTTCACATTCATTTCCATTATCTTCATAATTTACACAAGAAATGCGGGCGGGGGGGCTGATCATCATGTATTGAATATATGTTCACAGCTAACGCATCACGGTGGACAATCAAAGTAAACATAATAAATGATTATTTGAAACACCGAATGGTACACCCCAATCAAATATATTAAAAGCTTGTTCGAAACACAAAGATGAAGAAGGATTTCCATTCGCTATTAATCTTCGAGACCTCTTGGATGGAGAAAAGTAAATAACCTGCAGCTTCACATCCATCTCCAATACCTTATTTCAGAAACAGAAGTAAATTGCAAATTCACAATCAGCACAGAAAGTCAGAAATTAAGCAGAGCACAAAAGAGAAACCTTGCAGTATCATTCATGTTGACTATGCCTATAGTCCAAGGGGAAGGTAGGAGGCCGACCATCATGAAGGAAATATCCAAAACAAGTCGCCAGTCTCAGGAGTCATCTCGAACACTTTCTCCACTGCCCTGCTCCTAAAATGAATCCAGAAGACTTGGTGATCCAACTGCCACCTTATATCTTATCCACTTTACCCCCTTCACTCGGACCAATCCACCTAGTCGACTTCTTGTATTTCTTGTGAGATGTGTATTCACTCCAATAATACCTTTTAGTATCAAAGGGCTCTTCCTATGCGCTTGTACTTACGATTAACCAGTTAAGTATAAAAGGATGAAATTAAATGATGATTGAGTACACATGAAAACATGAAGCAAAAATTCACAGCAGTGCTTGTAATGTTACAGGAAAAAAAGAGATTTCTATAGTAAGGGATCAATGCTCCTATAAGATTTGTAGGTCAGCATTCATATCAAGTATAGGTAAACAAGCAGTACAACTGTACAACAAACTGTTGGATTAATTGGGCTTGGTCCATTTAATTTAGCAATTAATCAAATGAAATTCCTAGGCACACATGGAAAAACTATTTAGTACCATATGGAGAATTGAATGGGAGTTACACCACTTTAAAAGGTGGAACGTGGTAACCCCCTTGTGAAGTTGGAGAGAGCCAATACGCGCGCGCGCGCTCGCTCGCTCGCTCGCCTCGCCACGCCGAGCCGAGCCGAGCCGTGCCGTGCGATGTCTTCTGGTGCGTGTGCGTGTGCGTGTGCGCGAAAACTATTTAGTACCATATGGAGAATTGAATGGGAGTTACACCACTTTAAAAGGTGGAACGTGGTAACCCCTGTGAAGTTGGAGAGAGCCAATACGCTGGCGCTCGCTCGCCGCCACGCCGAGCCGAGCCGAGCCGAGCCGAGCCGCGCCGTGCGTCTTGCGTCTTGGTGCGGTGCGGTGCGTGTGCGTGTCGGGTGCGGCGCGTTTTCTTTATCTATTCGAAATTGAAACGCCCGACTCGCGATAAATGGTATTAACGATTGGTGGTCAGAACGGTGCGATTACTAGTGGTTTATGGCTGCAGTTACTAGTGACTAATGGTTACCCTGGCTCTTCGTTTTTGCTGTTACGGAGGGCTCTCTACTCCATACGGTACATAAAGGTTAGTTCTGTTTTTGTTGCTGCTATCTGCAATCTCCGGTCCGTAACCTTGCGCGAAGGCTCAGGCGAGTAGGCCTCGAAACTCCGTCCGTCCGAGTACCGCACGGTAGACGGGCGATCAAGTTTTTGGGAGCGCATTGGCGCGACTACTCATTCTGTGACTTCGTCTTCATCCCGGTGGTGAATCGCTCGCGATCTCGCATGCGAACATCTTCACGCATCACGCCTCGTCCCGCATCAAGCCTCGATCGACTACATCGAATAGGCCATCATGTCGACTGATGGTAACGGCGCATCCGGTGTCACCGACACTGGCCCCGCCCGAGGGTATAACCTGAACTCTCCTCTGATGTATTCATTTCTGTGCGCTGTGAATATGTTAATAGGTGCTGATGTTAGCTTGTTCATTAGCGAATATGAATACATGATTATTGAATCACTCATGCTCTTGTATGTCATGCTTAATTTCTGGATTAAAATATGCCGAAAATTGACTATATATCCAACAATCCAAAAACTTGATAGGTCTTTTTCGGTAGTTGGCTTTGCGTCGTCGCTTAAGCCGCACCCTCCGTTTGATGGTTCCAATTTTAAGAGATGGCGTGCACGTGCGATCCTGTGGTTTACTGCCATGGAATGTTTTCATGTTGCACAAGGCAAGCCCGCTGAGCCTCTATCTGCTGAGGACGAACGCAAGTTCAATTTAGCGGATAACTTGTTTCGAGGTGCGCTTGTCAACATACTGGCAGATAACATTGTGGATGTGTACATGCATTTGCCTACGGGCAAAGAGATGTGGGATGCACTTGAGGCCAAGTTCGGAGTTTCCGATGCTGGTAGTGAGCTGTATGTCATGGAGCAGTTCTATGACTACAAGATGGTCGATGATCGTTCTGTAGTAGAACAAGCTCATGAGATTCGTGCTACCGGCAAAGGAACTTGAGAATAATAAGTGCGAGTTACCGGACAAGTTTGTGGCTGGCGGTATTATCGCCAAGTTACCACCTTCTTGGTCGGACTTTGCTACCTCTCTGAAACACAAGAGGCAGGAGTTCAGTGTTACTGATCTTATTGGCACTCTTGGTGTTGAAGAGAAGGCGAGGGCAAAAGACACTCGTGGCAAGAAAGTTGCTGCTGAGGGAGGTTCTAGTGCCAATTTGGTGCAGAAGAAGAACCCTCAGGTTGCCTACAATAAGAAGAAAAATAAGCCTTTTGTCAAGCCAAAGACTACCACTGAGTTTAAGAAGAAAGGCAAAGGAAAGGGCAGCTGCTTTGTGTGCGGTGATTCTGGCCATTGGGCTAAGGATTGTCCAGACCGCAAGGATAAGCAGAAGAAGTCGGCCAACATGATTATTAGTGATGCTGGAGGAACATCGGGGTACGGTAATTATTTACCTACAGTTCTTTCGGTTTGTCAATCACCTGAGTGGTGGATTGACACTGGTGCTAATATTCATGTGTGTGCTGATATTTCCTTGTTTTCATCTTATCGTCCGCCGAGGTTCCTCCTTGTTGATGGGGAACGGATCGCATGCAGCTGTTCATGGTGTTGGTACGGTCGATCCGAAGTTTACTTGGAAAGACCGTGCAATGAAGAACGTCAAGATGTCCCTCCATAAAGAAGAATTCGTCGTGGATCTCTCTTGTAGAGATGGTTTTAGGCTTACATTTGAGTCCAATAAATGTGTCGTTTCTAAGTATGGAACATTTGTTGGTAAAGGTTATGAGAGCGGAGGCTTGTTTCGTTTCTCTTTGATGGATTCTTATAATAAAGTTGTGAACCATGTGTGTAACGATGATGATGAGTCTAATGTTTGGCATTCACGACTTTGTCATGTTAACTTTGGGTGTATGACGCGCTTAGCCAATATGAGTTTAATCCCGAAATTCACTTTGGTCAAAGGTTCTAAGTGCCATGCGTGTGTTCAATCGAAACAACCTCGCAAGCCTCACAAGGCAGCAAAAGAGGTGAGAAATTTGGCACCATTAGAACTCATTCATTCCGATTTGTGCGAGATGAATGGTGTGTTGACTAAAGGTGGAAAGAAATATTTCATGACGCTTATAGATGATTGCACTAGATTTTGCTATGTGTACTTATTGAAAACAAAAGATGAAGCATTTAATTATTTTAAGATCTATAAAGCTGAGGTAGAAAACCAACTTGAAAGAAAAATCAAGCGGGTAAGGTCTGATCGTGGGGGAGAGTATTTTTCAAATGAGTTTACTTCATTTTCTGAGGAACATGGAATTATTCATGAGAGGACGCCTCCCTATTCTCCCGAATCAAACGGGGCTGCCGAAAGAAAGAACCGCACTCTAACTGATTTGGTTAACGCCATGTTAGACATTGCGGGACTTTCTAAGGAATGGTGGGGTGAGGCTATATTGACCGCGTGTCATGTCCTGAATAGAGTTCCTACAAAGAACAAAGAAGTAACACCATTCGAGGAATGGGAAAAGAAGAAGTTGACTCTCTCATACTTGCGCACCTGGGGATGTTTGGCCAAAGTTAACGTGCCAATTGTCAAGAAGCGTAAACTTGGACCAAAAACCGTAGATTGTGTATTTCTTGGTTATGCTATGCACAGCGTGGGTTATAGGTTCTTAATTATAAAATCTGGAGTACCTGACGTGCGTGTTGGTACAATCATAGAGTCCAGAGATGCTACATTTTTTGAGAATGAATTTCCTATGAAATGTGATGTACCTAGCTCATCTAGTCAAGAACCTATAATTTCCCTTGATTCTTTTGTGCCGATAGAACATGTTGAGCAAACGCCTATGGAAAATCCTGAGGAGGATAATAATGAAGTTACTCGAAAGAGTAAGAGACAGAGAATTGCAAAATCTTTTGGTGATGATTTCATTGTATACCTCATGGATGACACTCCAAGAACCATTGAAGAGGCATATTCTTCTCCTGACGCTGACGACTCTTACTACTGGAAGGAAGCAGTACGGAGTGAGATGGATTCTATTATGTCTAATGGAACTTGGGAGGTTGTTGACCGTCCTTATGGGTGTAAACCTGTAGGATGTAAATGGGTTTTCAAGAAAAAGCTTAGGCCTGATGGTACAATTGAAAAGTACAAGGCAAGGCTTGTGGCCAAGGGTTATACTCGTAAAGAAGGCGAGGACTTCTTTGATACTTATTCACCGTTGCCCGATTGACCACAATTCGAGTACTACTTGCCTTGGCTGCTTCTTATGGTCTTCTCGTTCATCAAATGGATGTTAAGACAGCTTTCCTAAATGGAGAGCTAGAGGAGGAAATTTATATGGATCAGCCAGACGGGTTTGTGGTAGAAGGTCAAGAAGGAAAGGTGTGCAAGTTGTTAAAATCTTTGTATGGCCTAAAGCAAGCACCTAAGCAATGGCATGAGAAGTTCGACAGAACTTTGACATCTGCTGGCTTTGTTGTGAATGAAGCCGACAGATGTGTGTACTATCGCTATGGTGGGGGAGAAGGAGTGATCTTGTGCTTGTATGTTGATGACATATCGATTTTGGGACCAACCTCAATGTGATTGAGGAGGTCAAGGACTTTCTGTCCAAGAGTTTTGAGATGAAAGATTTGGGAGTGGCTGATGTGATTCTTAACATTAAGCTACTGAGAGGAGGTGATGGTGGGGTTACACTTGTGCAATCCCACTATGTGGAGAAGGTCTTGAGTCGCTTTGGTTATAGTGACCGCAAGCTCGCTTCTACCCTTATGATCCTAGTGTGTTATTGAGGAAAAACCGAAGAATAACAAGGGATCAATTGAGATACTCCCAGATTATTGGCTCATTGATGTATTTAGCTAGTGCTACGAGGCCTGACATCTCGTTTGCTGTGAGCAAACTAAGCCGATTTGTTTCAAATCCGGGAGATGATCATTGGCGTGCTCTTGAGAGAGTAATGCGCTATCTAAAGGCAACCATGAGTTATGGCATTCACTATGCTGGGTACCCAAAGGTACTGGAGGGCTACAGTGATTCAAACTGGATCTCTGATGCTGATGAGATAAAAGCCACGAGTGGATATGTGTTCACACTTGGAGGTGGTCTTGTTTCTGAAGTCTTGCAAGCGCACCATCTTAACGAGGTCAACAATGGAAGCGAACTCACAGCGTTAGATACCGCCATCGTTG
Source organism: Bonia amplexicaulis (assembly GCA_036346245.1). Taxonomy (NCBI): domain Eukaryota; kingdom Viridiplantae; phylum Streptophyta; class Magnoliopsida; order Poales; family Poaceae; genus Bonia; species Bonia amplexicaulis. Next base: position 10,175,019 of record CM070748.1, read on the forward strand.
AGGCCGAGTGGCTTCGTGAACTCCTTATGGATTTGCCAGTGGTTGAAAAACCGATACCGGCTATCCTGATGAACTGTGATAATCAGACTGTAATTATCAAGGTGAACAGTTCTAAGGACAACATGAAGTCATCTAGGCATGTTAAGAGGCGGTTGAAGTCTCGCCGAAAGCGAAAAACTCCGGAGTGATAGCATCGACTATGTCCGCACGACTAAGAATCGCCGACCAATTTACAAAGGGTTTATCACGTAATGTGATAGATAGTGCATCGAGTGAGATGGGCCTAAGACCCACGTGAGTCATACCACAGTGGTAACATGTTCTATGTGATCGGAGATCCCGTGAAGTAGAATGGTGAAACAAGCTATTGGTTGATCGAGGAGAGACCTTCTGGGCTCATTTCTTCAATGATGCGCTTCTTTCCTATTCGTATGGCAGGTTGGTTTTACCTTAATGTGATCCGAGTGGCTTATTTAAAGCGTAGATGTCGGCCTCTGTGACATCTTAAAAGGAACACACCTATATGAGTTCGATCTGGTCACAGCCTATGAGATTTGGGTGATCTCTAGATACTCATGAATAGGCTTGGAGTATGACTTATACGCTCCAACCAGAGGGGATGCTTTATGCAGCCTAGTACTAGTAAAGGAATTGGGTAAAACTTGTTCACACAAAACTGTCAATTCAAGGCATAGTCCATTGTTCGCCAGTGGATGAGTGTAACTCCTTTCCTAAGTGGATGTTCAACTTAACAGTCTCCATCGAAATACTAGTATATCAAACAACAAAGAAACTAAGAGCATTTCTCCGTGCCTTGAAATTTGGTGGGGATTGTTGGATTAATTGGGCTTGGTCCATTTAATTTAGCAATTAATCAAATGAAATTCCTAGGCACACATGGAAAACTATTTAGTACCATATGGAGAATTGAATGGGAGTTACACCACTTTAAAAGGTGGAACGTGGTAACCCCTGTGAAGTTGGAGAGAGCCAATACTGTGCTGCTGCCGCTCGCTTCGCCGCCGCCACGCCGAGCCGAGCCGTGCCGTGCGCGTGCGGTGCGGTGCGTGTGTGTGTGCGCGTGTGCGCGCGCGCCGCAGCGTGTCGGGTGCGGCGCGTTTTCTTTATCTATTCGAAATCAAACGCCCGACTCGCGATAAATGGTATTAACGATTGGTGGTCAGAACGGTGCGATTACTAGTGGTTTATGGCTGCGATTACTTTCGGTAATGGCTGCGCTTACTAGTGACTAATGGTTACCACGGCTCTTCGTTTTTTTGTATTACGAGGGCTCTCTACTCCATACGGTACATAAAGGTTAGTTCTGCTTTTGTTGTCGCTATCGCAATCTCGGTCCGTAACCTTGCGCGAAGGCTCGGGTGAGTAGGCCTCAAACTCCGTCCGTCCGAGTACCGCACGGGTGACGGGCGATCAAGTTTTGGGAGCGCATTGGCGCGACTACTCATTCTGTGACTTCGTCTTCATCCTCGGTGGTGAACCGCTCGCGATCTCGCATCGCGAACATCTTCCTGCATCACTTCGCCCCGCATCAAGCCTCGATCGACTACATCGAATAGGCCATCATGTCGATCGATGGTAACGGCGCATCCGGTGTCACCGACACCGCCCCGCCCGAGGGTATAACCTGAACTCTCCTCCGATGTATTCATTTACGTGCTTGTTGTGAATATGTTAATAGGTGCTTCTTTGTTAGCTTGTTCATTAGCGAATATGAATACATGATTGTTGAATCACTCATGCTCTTGTATGTCATGCTTAATTTCTGGATTAAAATATGCCGAAAATTGACTATATATCCAACACAAACTTCACCAGTCTGCAAGCCTTCTTGTAAAAAAAAGGAATCTATACATTGTTCACCAGTCTTTATGTGGCAATGCCCATGATAAAAAAGATCGGTTATATCCAACATGAACAACAATTAACAAGGCATAAGGCTTGGAACTGGGGAGGCAGGAGTTATTAATATATAATAACATGAATGCGACTCATGGCATCTTTGGTGAAGTGGTAATGTCTGCGAAACAATGTGAGCTTTAGAGAAAAAATGTGACTCTATGACTATGCAAAATTATAAAATTACTCTATTTGATAATGCTTGGCCAACCTTACAAAAAAATGTCATTGCATATGTAGTTTATTCACTTACCAAGCCTAATCAACAGGGTGTTGATTAGCAAACTTGCAATTGTCAACCGCTCATCTAGATATTGATTATAAGAAACGAAACCAACAAGGAAGCAACCAAATTTAACTCTTCCAAAGAATTAAAGAAAGGAGCTAAACATGTGCTAACCAAGGGGTCGAGGAATATGTACTGTATGTTTGCATTTGCTGGGAGTTCCAAAGAGAATGCACCGTGAGCATGTTTACAGAGAGAGGGGGAAAATGCACGTTGAGCATATAATACAGTACAAATTAGAGAACCCTAATGTTCTCTAATTTGTACACAGGCTGTTGGCCTGATATTTCACAATACGACAGCATCAGTCGCTTCTCTCTTTGGGCTCGGCTAGAACAAATAGGACTTCCATGCAAGAATTTGATGTGTATGTACTCCCACGACCAATCCCTAATGCCTCCCGTGTGTAAATTCCAACAACACTGCCGTTCCCTTGATTGTGTGAACAGTGGTTTTCAGTATATACAATTACTGTTGATTGTACAGGAGGTATATACAATGTTTATGGGTCACATGGGTTATGGGCCTCATGGGCTTCATACAAAAAGAGATACTCTTAACACCTTCCTTAAACTTAAGGTAGATCTGATACATTGAGTTTGAGAACATGAAGCCTATGGTGTTCTCGGCTTGAGCCTTCATAAAGAAATCCGCCACTTGAAGCTCCGAAAGAACACACTAGAGACGAATAGTTGATTGTTGGCAATGAAAACGTAAATGAAGCATCCACTCCAATATGTTTGGTTAGCTCATGCTTGATGTAACCATTTGCAAGTCGGATAGCAGACAATCTTGTCATAAAGATTCTATGTGGGTGCATCACATGGAACACCAAGATCAACCAAAAGCCACCGAAGCCATACGATCTTTGATGTGGTAGTAGCAAGTGCTCGAAACTCAGCCTCAACGCTGAACAGGACACTCGCAGCTTTGTTTCTTGGACTCCAGGCAATGAGGAAGGTGCCAAGAAAAAGACAATAACCAGTGACTGAGCAATGGTCAATAGGATCACTGGCCTAGGTGGAGTCGGAGTAAGCATGAAGCTGAAGCTAATTAGAGTGAGCATAAAACAAACGACGAGATGTTGTCTCCCTTAAGTACCGAAGTACGCAAAGTAAGTGGCAATAATGAACTAAGGTAGAAGTGCTGACAAACCGATCGAGAATATGAACTGCATGAGCAATATCAAGCCTAGTCACGATGAGATACACAAGGCTACCTACAAGATGCCTGTAGTGAGAGGAATCCTCAAGAGGGGTGCCATCAGTAGGACGTTGTTGCAAATGGAGCTCCATAGGTGTAGCAGTAGTGCGTGTATTAGTAAGATCTGAGCGAGAGATCAAATCACATAAGCTAAAACGCTCAAACCAGGCACAAGGGGCTTGCTTGAGCCCATAGAGAGTGTTAGAGTACAATATAATTGGTAGGATGGATTCCATTGGGATTACAATCCCTTGTACCATCTTGCCCCCCAAGTCTTGTACCTCTATATATACCGCCCGGGAGGCTCAATGCAATACATCTAATTCCACCCAATTCTATCTTCCTTCATGGTATCAGACGTCTAGGTTTAGATCCTAATCCTAGCCGCCGCTTCAAGACCGCTGCGCCGGGAGATCTATCTCCGCCGGGGGCAGCGCCACCGTTTAGGCGGTGGATCCTATTGATCCGGCCACCATCGTCATCGTCGTCAAGCAGCAGATCGGGCGTACCTCCTTGCGATCGTCACGCAGCAGATCAGGCCTCCCTCCTCGTCACGGTCGGGCTGCCGCCGCCCCGTTCCCCAAGCTCGTTGCTGGGCCATCGCCGTCACCCCCTTCCGGATCTTCGCCGCCCCGTCCTGCGTCGCCGTGGTGGCGGTCGGGCTTGGCCGCGCTCCGTCCCTGAGCCGCCATGGCGGCGGCCGGGCCAGGACGCGCGCCCCATGCTAGTCAGATCGTCGGATCTGGCCGTCTCCATCACGCGCGCCCCACGCCGGTCTCCGCGCTGCCGCCGGGGGCGGTGCAGGGTCGCTCCGGACCGTGCCGCCGGCCAACTTCGTCCGATCCCGGCCTCCTCGTTGCCGGATCCAGGCTTCCCGCCACTAGATCCGGCGGTCGCGCCCGCGCCGCCACCCTTAGAACCCTCGTGGCGAAGGAGGGAGTCGCAAAGACTGCGATTCTCGCAGTCGCTGCCTCCCGCCTTGGTTTCCTCTGCAGGATGGTGCTTCGTCAGATCCGCCGCCTGAGGAGATCCTCCGCCTGGGGCCGCCGCCTAGAGCAGCCGCCGCTTGGAGCCCGCCTCGCCCCTCCGCGCGCGCCCCTCCGCCGTGTTAGTCGCTGGACTCTTGCTCTTGGTGATAGCAAGATCCTTACTCTCATGGAGAGGATGACACTTGGATATGGGGCAATTTTTCTTGGTTTATTTCTCGCACAATGCCATGCCAACCTGAGGGGTTGGGGATACAAATTTATAGGCTGAGAACCAGCCAAGCATATGCTAAGATCCTAGTCCTAGATGCTAGTCAAAAGCTGCCCTAAAGCTAGTCTAAGATGCTAGTCAAAAGCTGCCCTAAAGCTGCCCTAAAGCTAGTCTAAGATGCTAGTCAAAAGCTGTCCTAAAGCTGCCCTAAAGCTAGTCTAAGATGCTAGTCAAAAGCTGCCCTAAAGCTAGTCTAAAGCTGCTATACAAGAACCATGTGCCCACCCCACAAAGACCACAGTACGGGGACTTATTCATCATTCTCCCCCTAAGTCTTGTGCGTCATCTTGTGGGAGAGTTGAACCATCCCGATCCTAGAGCAGAGCTCGAGGAATTTGACCCTCCCAAGAGGCTTGGTGAGCAGGTCCGCAAGCTGATCCGTGGTGTTGATGTAGCTCGCCTTGATGCTGCCTTCATCCAAACAGCCTCGGATGAAGTGGTACTTCATCCGGATGTGCTTGCTCCGTTCGTGGAAAACAGGGTTCTTTGCCAGAGCTAGAGCGGACTTGCTGTCCACCCTGAGCGCCACCGCTTCAGTGTCTCTGCCGAGGAGATCACCAAGCAGTCGAGCGAGCCAGAGCGCCTGAGTCGAAGCGGTGGAAGCCGCTATGTACTCGGCCTCACAGCTGGACAGGGCCACCACCTGCTGCTTGACTGACTGCCAGCTAACGAGGCACTTGCCGAGGAAGAAGAGAATCCCGCTTGTGCTCTTGCTGGTGTCGATGTCGCCTGCGTGGTCATTGTCATTGTGCAGATGAAGTCGCCGCCGGGACACCTCGGGTAGTGCAAGCCGTGGTCGGAGGTGCCCGCAATGTAGCGGAGGATCCTCTTCACGGCCTGCTGATGCTCCGTCGTCGGTGGCTGCATGAACCGACTGACGTAGCCGACGGCGAACGCCAAATCTGGGCGCGTGTGGACGAGATAGCGAAGGCTGCCCACGATGCGCCGGTACTGCGTCGCGTCCACCTCCTCTGCCGTGCTGTCGCGGCTCAGCTTCAGCCTCTCCTCCATAGGAGTGTGGGCTGGGTTGCAGTCGGTGAGGCCGCCCAGCTCGACGGTGCGCTTGGCGTAGGCGGTCTGACGAAGGGAGATACCGGAGCTGTCTTGGTGGACCTCGATCCCCAGGTAGAAGGAGAGGAGCCCCAAGTCGCTCATCTGGAAGGCGGTCTTCATCTCCGCCTTGAACGCCTCGACCTCGGCCTCCTTGGAGCCGGTGATCACCAGTCGTCGGCGTGACGCCCACCGCCAGGCGTTGCCGCCTTTGCCACGCCGGTGAGACCGCACCTCGTGTGCGCTCTGCTGGAACCCCATATGCTTGAGGGTGGAGTCCACTTAGCGTTCGGGCTCGTGGTGCCTGCCGCAAGCCGTAGAGGGCCTTGCGCAGGCGGAGAACCTTGCCCTCCTTGCCGGGGATGACGAATCCCGGCGGTTGACGGACGTAGGCCTCCTCCTTCAAGTCGCCGTTGAGGAAGGCAGACTTGACGTCCATGTGATGGACGCGCCAATCCTCCTGGGCTGCAAGTGCGAGGAGAAGACGAACGGACTCCATGCGCGCGACGGGTGCGAAGGCGTCATCGAAGTCGACCCCCTCCTGCTGCATGAAGCCTCGTGCCACCAAGCGAGCCTTGTGCATGACGATGGTGCCGGCTTCATCCCGCTTGGCTTGAACACCAACTTAAGGGTGATCGCGCGGTGGTCGGCGGGAAGATCCGCCAGCTCCCACGTCTGGTTCCGCTCGACGGCGTCCATCTCCTGCTTCATCGCGACACGCCACGCCGCGTCTCCCTCCGCCTCAGCGAAGGAGCGGGGCTCGCCGTCGTCGCACGCCAAGTGCAGCTCCGCCTCGAAGTCGCGCTGCGCCAGTCCAGGGACGGGCAGCTCGCCGAGGATGTTGTCCATGGTACGATAGCGCAGAGGCTCGTCGTCGTGGTAGGCGTCGACGCGGTCCTCGTTGTGAGACAGCGGAGTAGCGAACTCCACCATGCGCTGCTCGTCGTGGACCAAAGCTGTTGGGGCGATCCGGTGGTGTGGCCGCGGTGCGGGAGAGTGGCGAGCCGTGCGGGAGGCGTGGAGTGGCGGTGGTGAAGAGTGGGCGTGGCGTGCCGAAGGTGGTGGAGCACTCGCCGGAGCTGGTGGCGAGCAAGGTGTCGAGGTGGACGAGCTCGGTGAAGACGAGCTGCTAGCTCCCCCGGCTCTCTCGAAGTGGACGTAGTCGACAACAAAGTCCCTGAGAGTCGAAGTCGAACCGTCGTCCACCGCCTTGTCCCACGTCCAGCCTCGCCCTTCGTCGAACACAACGTCACGCGAGATGCGGACGCGCTGTGTGACAGGGTCGAGGATGCGGTAGGCCTTCGAGCCCTCCGCGTAGCCGATGAACACTCCCGGAGTGCTCCTATCGTCGAGCTTACCGATGTGGCCAAGCTCCTTGGCGAACGCGAGGGAGCCGAAGACCCGCAAGTGGGAGACCGCCGGCTTGCGCCCATACCAAGCCTCGTACGGCGTCCTGCCATCGAGCGCCTTGGTAGGCGAGCGGTTGAGGATGTAAACGGCCGTCACCACCGCCTCCCCAGAAGACAGCCGGCATCCCTCTCTGCTGAGGAGGGCTCGAGCCATCCCCACAACCGCTCGGGTTGTCTTTGCTCAACGACGCCGCTTACTGCTGCGGGTACGGCGGCGGAGTAGTGGCGCCAATGCCCTCATCGGTGCGATGACGACGCGAACTCGGCCTCCGCAGCAACCTGCGTGCGCTTGATGGCGTCCGCAACCTCTCCCTTGCTGCCGAGGACCATCACCCACATGTAGCGGGAGAGGTCGTCGACGAGCAGCAGGAAGTAGCGTCGTCCTCCCGGTGTGGCCGGTGTCACCGGGCCACACAAGTCCCCGTGCACGAGCTCGAGCCTCTCCTTGGCTCGGAAACTCGCCCGCTGGGGAAAGGGGAGTCGCCTCTGCTTCGTCAACACGCAGACGTCGCAGAACTGCTCCACATGGTCAAGGCACGGCAGGCCTCGCACCATTTCCGTGGCACTGAGCCGCTTCAGGGCCTCGAAGTGAAGGTGCCCAAAGCGCTCGTGCCACTGCCACGCCTCGTCGTCCCGACGAGCAGCGAGACAGAGGGGTTGTGCCACCTGCACGTGAAGAATGTAGAGTCGATTTTAGCCTCGGTTACCTTGGCAAGAAGGCGGCGAAGGTCCCAAATTCGCAACACCCCGTGCTCGATCTCGACCCGCGAGCCGTTCTCATCCAGCTGTCCCAAGCTGATGATGGAGTTCCGCAGATCGGGGATGTAGTAGACGCCGGTGAGCAGCCTGTGCTCACCAGACACGGAGGTGAGGATGATGGAGCCGACGCCCTTGATTTCCACGCCGGAGGCGTCCCCAAACTTGACGGAGCCTCGGACGCTAGAGTCAAACTCGGCGAAGAACTCCCGTCGACCGGTCATGTGATGGGTGGCGCCGGTGTCGAGGCACCACCGTCGATCTTGTCGTTGCTGGCCGTGGCCGAGGAGGGCATGTGCTTTGGCTCGTCAAGGTGGAGGAGAGCCACTGCGGCGGTGCGGCGGAGGTAGTTCGATGCTCGCATGAGCAATGAGCGAGCCGGCTGCTCCTCCTCCTCCGCTGTGACGTGGGCTGGCCGCGTCGTGGTCGCGACAATCCATGGCCCAATGACCATGCTTGCCGCAGCTGTGGCAAGAGTCGTCTCGTCTTGGCCTTTGCTTGCCGGTGCGCCGCCTGGCGCCTCACGGTCACCACCCTCGGACGTCCTCGCGCCCTGCACAGCGTCTTTGCGCGGCTTGCCGCGCTTGCCATGCTTATGTCACTTTCGTGGAAGAAGGCTCCCCTTCTTCCCGCCACCTTGGCCGACGACCCACCGCTCCCGAGTGAGGAGGAGCTTCCGCCAATGGTGACGGGTCCCGAGAGGCGCCTCCTCGTTGTCAACGACCTTGAGGCGACCCATCGCCTCCTCGATCGTCATCGTGGAGGTCCAGCGAGACTCGATTGAGCGAGCCATCCGCTTGTACTTCTCGGGGCAATGGAAGAGCTTTCCACGCTCTCTCCTAGTCGTAGGTGTCGTCGCCGAACTGCACCAACTTGTGCAACAGAGTGTTGAGATGGAGAGCAAAGTCATCAATGTCCTCACGGCTTGAAGGCGGTGCTCCCACCCGTGCGTAGTGCACGCAATGTAGACTTGCGGGCGCGGTCCGCCGATGCGTCTTTGCAGCGATGGCGTCCCAAGCCTCTTTGGCGATCCGCTTGTTGGTAGCGAGCGCATCTCGGGCGGGGCTGCAGCGATGAGAGCATCCACGCCGTCGATCCTGGTCGTAGTCGACGTCGCCGTACCGGATTGCATCCCACATATGCCGCACTTGGAGCTTCACCCTCATCACCGCAGCCCACTCGACGTAGTTGGTCTTGGTGAGGGTAGGCCACCCGCCGCCGGGGCCGACGTCCCTGACGATAGCCTGGTACTCGTGGTGACCATGGTACCGAACCGGGGAGAGAGAGCCGCGTCGCCTGTGAAGGCCGCGCTCTCCGTCGACCCGTACGCCGCCGCCGTCGTGCTTCCTCGAGGCGCCGCGGCCCGCGTCCGCTCTGTCTGGGCTGCCGCCGCGCTCGTGGCGTCGCGGCGGCCCATCGCGCCGCTTCGCCCTCGCCGCCTCCTCCTCTAGCAGCTCAAGGTCTGCGTCGGCGCGCGTAGAACCTTGACCTCAGCTGCTGCCGCCGCGCTGCATCTGCCGCCACCGCCGCCACCTCCTCCGCTCTGCCGCCGCCTCCCGCCGCCGCCTTGACGCTTTTTCCCGCCGCCGCGTCTCTCTGCCGCTGCTGCTGCTGCTGCTGCTGCCTGGCGAGCTCGGCCGTCTGTGACGCCGCATGCTCGAGGCGACCGAGCGCTGAGACGGCCCTGCGGACATGGCGCGCTACTGGGGGGCTGTTGCGTGGAGGGCTACTCGACGAGCCGCCTGTCCCGAGAGGAGTGAGCGGGGACGGTAGGGCGCTTCTTGCTACCACCGGGCCGTCGCGAGGCCGGAGAAGGAGATGAGCAGGAGATGCTCAGGCTACAGGATAGTATAGCTCTGATACCAGTTGTTAGTCGCTGGACTCTTGCTCTTGGTGATAGCAAGATCCTTACTCTCATGGAGAGGATGACACTTGGATATGGGGCAATTTTTCTTGGTTTATTTCTCGCACAATGCCATGCCAACCTGAGGGGTTGGGGATACAAATTTATAGGCTGAGAACCAGCCAAGCATATGCTAAGATCCTAGTCCTAGATGCTAGTCAAAAGCTGCCCTAAAGCTAGTCTAAGATGCTAGTCAAAAGCTGCCCTAAAGCTAGTCTAAGATGCTAGTCAAAAGCTGTCCTAAAGCTGCCCTAAAGCTAGTCTAAGATGCTAGTCAAAAGCTGCCCTAAAGCTAGTCTAAAGCTGTTGTACAAGAACCATGTGCCCACCCCACAAAGACCACAGTACGGGGACTTATTCATCACGCCGCCTCGGCCTCCGCCCAGCCGGACCGCGTTGCCACCGCCGCCGAACCTTCCGCCCCAGCTGGGCGCCGTCGTTGGCCTCCGCCCAGCCGGTCACTGACGCTTGAGTTATCTATTTGAATATGGAACATAAATTAAACCTCTAAATGAAAGAAAAACACTTCAAAACAACGCAAGGGTGAAGAGTGGGCAATTACAAACCCTTCTTCCAATAGTGTTTTGACCATTCAAAATAAGCAGCGCCACAGTCATTTGCATGTATTAGCACAACAAGAGTACATGTAAATGGCAATTCAAGTTCAAGGAAAACAATGATCCACCTTCTATCTACACCATTATTTCAATAATTCTTTCTAGGAATAAGAGAAGCATGCCAAATATAGAGGTGTACTTGGTCAACATCCTCGTGAACAATGCATTCTTTCATTACGCATCGTTCACAAAGACCGGTCGTGAAGAATACGGATAGTGCGGGCGATCGCTAACCGGCAAGAACTCCTACCGGATGCGCTATGAGGCTAGCGGTGACAACATCTGGAAGGGCTGTAGGAGCAGAGTCGGACACGGCTACAACAGGGTTAGTTGGGGATTCCGAATCAGAGAAGGATTAGTAGTTTGTATTAGGAAAGGCTATTATATATTCCGAAGTGCTTGATAGCAATAAGTATCTTTGTATTAGACAGTCCTTTTGAGAAGAGTTCTAGTATTAGCTCGTTATAGAGTTTCCTTGTTAGGGGCACCTCTTATATAAAGGTAGCCGTCAGTTCTTAGAAGAGAATAAGAAAAGATCAATTCATCTAAACCTAGGGTTTGGTCAAAGCCTTGGCCACAAGGGCTAGGGGTGACCTTCGCCAGCTATCTTTCCCCAATTCAAGCCATAACATGTAAACAGGTAAAGAGATTCAATACTGGTACTTTGCATTTTTAAGTGAATGCATAACCTCCCCAATACAAGTAAAAATTTTAAAGCAAGGGAAGGGGTAAGTGATCGTCATCCACCCTTCATTCATGCTTCAATATTTGTGCAACTTTGGAATAGTGATGCAGAAGCACCTCCCTTAAATCTATCAATCAAATCAGCCCATCCGCTAGAGGTGCAAGCATTTGAATGGCAAGCAAAGAATTGATGTGTATTCCATGTAGAAAGAAAGTGCTTTATGAAATATCTGGTAATCGGTATTACTTGAACATTCGATAGTTACATTCCAATTTCAGTATTTCACTAGTTTCACATACGCAATTCACATTAGTTAATTTCACTATTTTCACATTAATTAAATTTTACAAACTCTGCAGGACAATATGTTTTTAGTATTTTACCTCAATGCTGTCTTTTAGCTGCAATAGTAATTGAAAGAAATAGCGAAATGCATTTCTTGCTAGACAAATCATTTCCTATCATAATTTGCATGATTTAAATTACTATTTGGGTTCACTAATATGTAGCTAACATGGAACTACAAAATGGACAGATAGGGTAAGAGATAATTAACCCATGTGTCAAATGACAAAACTCAACCATTTGTACCTCCACAACATGTAGGTAAGGCAGAGATCAAAGCTTCAGGCAAAGCTACAAAGCAATCGTGAAATTGAACTGGTTAGCTCTATCAATAGGTGCAAATATGATTATTTGTAAAATTCATCACAAAGATCGCTTAACAAGATCTACGGATCTTGGTATGTGAGTTTTAGCTCTATCGGGTAATGTAGTAAAAAATAATACAATAGAACCCACAAGACTGGAGCTAACAGATGTCATACCTTTCCTTTTCTCAGATATCCACTTCATGAACATCTTGAGGTATTTGTGTTGTTTTACGAGCAGTTTCTCCCACTATGACAATAACCTACAAGAAGGAAACATATGCCCAAAGATTCAAGACAACATTATGGACATAATTATACCATTTGCAAGTTAGAAACGGGATGAAGTGTGGAAAAGCAATTGAGCAAAACATGAACAATTTGTTTCTTGAAGATTAGATGTAATGCAAACCCGATACTCATCAATAGCCTTGAGCAGTTCATCCTGAATTTATAGATTGGAAGAGTTTTCCGCTAATCACGGTTAAAAAGGAAAGCATGTTAGACGAGAGACCAAAGAAAACAATTGTTGGGGTCTAATGTAGCTATTATTAAGACACGGTAGATAGACGTGTTGTAAATGTAAAAGCTAAGTTGAACTTTTTGCTTCATAAAATCTGGTCACACACACACACCGGGAGCTCCCTTTTTAACATATCTTTTGAATCAATGTCCTCTTGGTCCGAATTGTCTTCAACCTAGAATTAAGAAATTTCATTAAAACAATATCTAAGCCATTAAACTAGGAGAGAGAACAAAAGCGTTTAATGGATTACCGTGTTCCTTCTATGATGATGATTTAACAAAATCAATGCCATCTTCAAATACATACCTAAGAAGTTGGAACAATAATATGAGCAAAATTAACGGTAAACAAGGGTGCGACCAAGGCTATCACGAATTCATCGAACTAACGCAATAAGAGAAGTTTAACAAAATACATACCTCGAAGTTGGAACAATAATATGAGCAAAATTAATGTTAAACAAGGGTGCAACCAAGGCTATACTGAATTCATCCAACTAAAGCAATAAGAGAAGTTTAGTTCAAACTTATTTTGGTATTTTGAGGATTTTTACTCCAAACAAAAATTCACCCGGACTTTTGCCTCAGAAACCATGTGCGGTTCACCGATCGTGATCAAAACAACAAACAAAACACCGATAAAATTGGTTAGTGCCTTCTCGATCTTCCAATCGAAACGAAATTCTACCATCACCCTAAAAACTACCTTATATGACACTGTCATAACTCATAACTTTAACAAGATAGATGGCCCCTCAGAAATCGCACAGCAACAAAACTTTGTGGACGAATAATTCAATAGAGAACAAAAATAGTAGATGACTTACTGATAGTCATCAAAAGCCCGCTCTATCTTTTGATCCAAATTGCGCTTAGACTTCCTGTATATAATCATGCTCAAGTCAATCTCTTGCTAAATATATAACAAAGAGCATAAATATAATTTTCACCTATCTTGTGACAATAATAATCGATCAAAGACAAGACAAAGCGTAGATAAATCCAAGCAGATGATATATTTACCTATTTGATGTTCTTCCCATGCTTCTGTTCAAAGAAAAGGGTTCATCTTATCCTTAGCCTCGGGATCTCTGTTTGTCCAACAAATTCAAAAATGCAAGACATGCAAATAAACTCAGTGCAAAACTGCAAATTACACATCTTATGCAGAAGGCCTCAAAACTAGAAACTTACTCGTATCATTGCATTGCTCTTGAGAATCTCTTCTCTTGATTGACACTTTCACCCATGTCATAAGCTTGGTGCATTTTGTACTCATTCACATGTATATGATTTTGTAGTATTAGATACGATTTTACTAGGGCAATTCTCAAACAATGCATAAGTAAAATTTCGAACTAATTGACAAGTTAGAAGAAAATCGTCAAGACTCATAACATGTTGAACTGAACCGTCACGATAAATAACATGGATGGAGGCGAACAAGAAAACAAACTTCTGATGGGCAAACAGACATGATTACAAGAAGTATGTTCCTATTGTTATTGACAACATAACAAAACTCAGCACATCATAGATGTTAATGCAATTACAAATAACAAGGAAATATTTATATTTAATGGGTTTAAAGATCAGTGCATCTAATGAATGGTTTAACAATCAAGACCATGCATCACTTTCATGTCAAAACAAAAGACATGCAACACTTCAATGATATCGAAGATATTTCCAACTAGTAAAAAGTGACCATCATGAACATTTGAATGAAAGGAAAACCACCAAGATGGATGTTTTATCACCATATTTGCCAAAACTCCATCCTCTCTATTTTATGCTACAAGTGAATCAAAGATTCGTAGGTATACAAGTTAATTAACGGGATGCATTTTAAATTTATTTTATATGAGTAGCAAAGAGAACACATCAACACTTACAGATTCACGACAAAGACATTCAGAGAAATAGATACACATGGCAAAATGGGACGATGTATGCTTTTTAAAATTCTAAATGATAAAAGAAATAAAAGTTTAACAGTATTGCAATTATTTGACAAAGATATTCTAGTTAACATAGAGCAAAAATAATGGCATCAAAATATGACAAGTTATCATTACTCTACAATATTCCCAAGAAGAAGAAACATACCTCAACAATATCATCAGATACTCAACACGCCCTTCACGAGATCATAAATCTTCTTTTGTATCGCATACGAAACCATTAAATGCCAATGTTTACTTGCATATGCACGTTCTAAAAGTCTTTGTGTGTATGCTAACCAAAGGAACACAAGTTACACAATCATAGCTTATATCAATCATCAGATTCAGATATCCTAAGTACAAAATTAGCGTAAGAGAGTAACTTTACAGACTTAGATAGTTAGAATCATCACCGAACTCCTTTTCTTCTGCTGCAGTTAGTTTCACATCCTGAAAAATGTACTCATGATCTAGAATCTCATCCCTGCAATGACCCACCCCAAAAAAAAGTTAATACCTGTACCAATTCAACTATAGACAACGAAATCAACAAAGAATAAACCTATACTAGCAGATTCTTGTATTGACCGAATCTCATCAATTTTTTGTCCCTTCGCTTTTGCATGTACGCTTGCCTTGAATATTTTCTCAAGATTAATTTTAAGACAAAGTGAATACTCCTCGAATATCTTTTCAATGTTATAACTTGATTTTTCTTCTATCTATTTGAATATGGAACATAAATTAAACCTCTAAATGAAAGAAAACACTTCAAAACAACGCAAGGGTGAAGAGTGGCAATTACAAACCCTTCTTCCAACAAAGTGTTTTGACCATTCAAAAGCGGCGCCACAGGTCATTTGCATGTATTAGCACAACAAGAGTAGATGTAAATGGCAATTCAAGTTCCAAGGAAAACAATGATCCACCTTCTATCTACACCATTATTTCAATAATTCTTTCTAGGAATAAGAGAAGCATGCCAAATATATAGGTGTACTTGGTCAACATCCTCGTCGAACAATGCATTATTTCATTACGCATCGTTCACAAAGACCGGTCGGCGAAGAATACGGATAGTGCGGGCGATCGCTAACCGGCAAGAACTCCGCTAGATGCGCTCTGAGGCTAGCGGTGACAACATCTGGAAGGGTCAGTAGGAGCAGTAGGACACGGCTACAACAGGTTAGTTGGGGATTCCAAATCGAGAGAAGGATTAGTAGTTTGTATTAGGAAAGGCTATTATATATTCAAGTGCTTGATAGCAATAAGTATCTTTATATTAGACAGTCCTTTTGAGAAGAGTTCTAGTATTAGCTCGTTATAGAGTTTCCTTGTTAGGGGCACCTCTTATATAAAGGTAGCCGTCTGTTCTTAGAAGAGAATAAGAAAAGATCAATTCATCTAAACCTAGGGTTTGGTCAAAGCCTTGGCCACAAGGGCTAGGGGTGACCTTCGCCAGCTATCTTTCCCCAATTCAAGCCATAACATGTAAACAGGTAAAGAGATTCAATACTGGTACTTTGCATTTTTAAGTGAATGCATGATCGTGCTAAACTAGCACACCCGCAAGTGAACGGGTTGCCACTGAAATAGCGGCGAGTGTCGTGTTCTCCACAGGGGACTAGACTTAGGCTATCGGTGCTCGGCTAAAGCTAGGTCAAACAAAGCGGAGGAGAACTAAACTACTCAACGAACTCTAACTAGCACTAACTAAACGATTTAATGAACTAGACAATCGAAAGACGGCGACACAAATGACACACGAACTATAACGACTACCGATCGACGATATAACTAACTACCGACCGCGAGACAGCAGGAGAAAGTCGAGAAGAACGGAGGGAGTCGAGAGAGAAGAGAGAAACGATCGACGGCTAACTAAACGACGACGCGACAACACAACAGACACGACAAACATTCACAAGACTCTAACTATCGACGCATCAGAAAGGAGAAAAGAGGAATCTTGAAGCAAGAAGGAAATAGAGACAGCAACGGGAAGGGAACGGTTGCCGGCTAGCTAAATCTCGCAACACAAACGAACACAGCTACTAACATTGACAACTAACACATATCACAACCGATGACCTAAGCATAGATTATAAAAGACAATTACTAATGCAAATTACTAACATCAAAATTAACTAGCATAAAGATCGCAAGATCAACACAGATGACAAATTGTAGGCATTGATTTTACACTACTGGAACTTAGCAGTTCTGGACAAATTAACCAAGCACAATACATCATCTCAGTGAGCACATGCACAATCACGGTTCTCGAAAAACATTCCTCAATTCATCATCACAATTGCATAACTCATCAATTTAATGTAGCAGGTACTAATCTCATGCATCACAGTCACAGATCACAATTAATATCCACTGTGCAATAGCAATTAACAAGCACTAACAAGAATTCAAAGAGCGATGGTGAGAACAAAGAAGAAGATAAAGGGAGAGGATCTGGAGATGAACCGAGCAGCAGAGCAGCAGTAGGGGAAGCAGAGCAGAGGAGAGTGTCGGTGGCGCCAATCTGGGAGGCGGCACTGATGGAGGAAGACGGGGTCGCGGTCGGTGAAGAGGGCATGCAGGGGGGGCGGCGAAGGAGAAGTAGCCGAAGAGCGGCGGCGCCGAGGTGGGGCAAGAGGAGAAGGACGACGGCGGTCTCCAAGAAGAAGGGAGCGGTGATGGCGGCGGCGCCGAGGTGGCGTGGTGGCGAACCGAGAAGGGAGGCGGGAGAGGTGGCGCACGGTGGAGACGGTGCGCGGTGGAGAGAGGCGGCGGAGAAGGTATGGTGGAGACGATGGCGCGGCGAGTCGGATGTGGAGAAGGAGGAGGAGAAGGAGAGGCAGGGGCTGGCGGCCGGAGAAGAGAAGCAGTGGCGTCCCAGAGGAAGCGGATCGGAGGAGAGGCAACAAGGGGGAGAGGAAGAGCTAAGGCTACAAGACCGGTGGAAGCAAGGTAGTGGCGGGGCTAATGGAGGAGATGGGGATGGTTTCGAGGAGCAGCAGAGAGATGCGGTGGTGGCCGAGGAGTAGAGGGCAACGCTATGGTCTAGCAAGCCTCGGCACCAAGAAGAGAATGGGGAGGAGAGCGAAGGGGCCAATGAAGAAAGAAGCGCCGGCTCGGTTCTCCCACGTCTTGGCGGCTTAGGGTTATGAGGCCGGATGGGGAATTCGGCACTTTTGCGATTTAGTCCTCCGGCTTTTTGGTATTTACAATGAGGTCCTTCTCCCTTTACTTTCTTCTGTTCTGGCCCTCCGGAAGTCCGATTTCATCGCGGTTTGATCCTACGCATCCGTGACGACGCGCACATCTTTACGGAGCAGTCCCAAAAGTCCAGATTTGTGGTTTATACGCCTCGATCGCGTCGGCCTACGGAAAAGCACAAGAAAATGTAAAATGGTCCATTTCGAGCAATTAATTATAGGAAAGCATGTAAATGATGATAAATGGTTCTAAAATATGGAAAATATGAGGGTAAAATAATGGCTAAATATATGTAAAAATGACGCATGTCAATGCATAACCTCCCGAATACAAGTACAAATTTTAAAGCAAGGGAAGGGGTAAGTGATCGTCATCCACCCTTCATTCATGCTTCAATATTTGTGCAACTTTGGAATAGTGATGCAGAAGCACCTCCCTTAAATCTATCAATCAAATCAGCCCATCCACTAGAGGTGCAAGCATTTGAATGGCAAGCAAAGAATTGATGTGTATTCCATGTAGAAAGAAAGTGCTTTATCAAATATCTTGTAATTGGTATTACTTGAACATTCAATAGTTACATTCCAATTTCAGTATTTCACTAGTTTCACATACGCAATTCACATTAGTTAATTTCACTATTTTCACATTAATTAAATTTTACAAACTCGCAGACAATATGTTTTAGTATTTTACCTCAATGTCGCTTTTAGTCGCAATAGTAATTGAAAGAAATAGCGAAATGCATTTCTTGCTAGACAAATCATTTCCTATCATAATTTGCATGATTTAAATTACTATTTGGGTTCACTAATATGTAGCTAACATGGAACTACAAAATGGACAGATAGGGTAAGAGATAATTAACCCATGTGTCAATGACAAAACTCAACCATTTGTACCTCCACAACATGTAGGTAAGGCAGAGATCAAAGCTTCAGGCAAAGCTACAAAGCAATCAGCAGAAATTGAACGGGTTAGCTCTATCAATAGGTGCAAATATGATTATTTGTAAAATTCATCACAAAGATCGCTTAACAAGATTCACGGATCTTGATACGTGAGTTTTGGTCAGACGGGGTAATGTAGTAAAAATAATACAATAGAACCCACAAGACTGGAGCTAACAGATGTCATACCTTTCCTTTTGTCAGATATCCACTTCATGAACATACCGAGGTATTTGTGTTATTTTACGAGCAGCCTCCCACTATGACAAGAACCTACAAGAAGGAAACATATGCCCAAAAGATTCAAGACAACATTATGTACATAATTATACCATTTGCAAGTTAGAAACTGGGATGAAGTGTGGAAAAGCAATTAAGCAAAACATGAACAATTTGTTTGCTGAAGATTAGATGTAATGCAAACTCGATACTCATCAACGACCTTGAGCGCTTCATCCACGAATTTATAGATTGGAAGAGTTTTCCGCATCCCGGTTAAAAAGGAAAGCATGTTAGACGAGAGACCAAAGAAAACAATTGTTGGGGTCTATATGTAGCTATTATTAAGAGCACGGTAGATAGACGTGTTGTAATGTAAAAGCTAAGTTGAACTTTTTTGCTTCATAAAATCTGGTCACACACACACACACCTGGAGCTCCCTTTTTAACATATCTTTTGAATCAGTGTCCTCTTGGTCCAAATTGTCTTCAACCTAGAATTAAGAAATTTCATTAAAACAATATCTAAGCCATTAAACTAGGAGAGAGAACTGTTAGAGTTTAGAATCTATCTCTAGCTTATCTCTTCCCCTGTTTAGGAGATCCCCTTCTTTCTCTAGAGTCCAAAGGTTAAGCCTATCCCAGTAGCGCATACACCTAATCTCCTAGATCTCCTACCCGACATCGCTTTATAAATCGGTTAGAGATATCCTCGAGATGGTTATATATCTTGCACCCTGTTATTCAGTAATATACAACAAACATATGCGCTATCATGGTATCAGAGGCCGTCCCGATCCCGTGACGACCTCGCTTCCGCTAAAACCACCCACCTGTGTCGCCTCCCTGGTGCCGCGACGCCATGCCTTCTGAGGATTCTCCGCTCGCATCCACCGCCGAAGAAGCGGCTGCCCAGGAGAAGTCCCGCCAGGATCTGGTCGCTGCCGCCCACATAGCCGCCAGCGTACCGCCTCCAGATCGAGTACACACCGCCCAGGACGTCCTCGCCAAGGAACGCCGGGCCGCCGCCGATCTTGAGCGCGCAGCAACCGCCGCTCGCGACGCCGCCTTCCCATCTGAAAACAACGACACCAGCGCCGCCGACGACCTCGACAATTATGAAGCGGCCACCGTCGCCAACCTCCACGCACAGGCGGCGGGAGTCCAGAACATCCGTGCCCTAGTGCCCGTGGTTCTGGATCCCCTCTCCTCTCACTACAACCGCTGGCGCGATCTCGTCCTCCTCGCCCTCGAGCGGTACGCCCTCGCCGACCACGTCCTCTCCGACGCTGCTTTCCCTGTCGTGCCGTCCTGGCGGCGCATGGACGCCGTCGTCCTCTCCTGGGTGCTGGGCACACTCTCCCCCGAGATGATGGAATCCGTCCGCACCCGCAACGGCACAGCACGCCGCGCATGGATTCTCGTCGAGGCGCAATTCCTCGGCAACCGCGAAGCTCGCGCCCTTCGCCTCGACGCCGAGTTTCGTGGCTTCGTTCAAGGCGACCTCTCCATCGACGATTACTGCCGCAAGATGAAGGGGATGGCCGACGCCCTTGGCGACCTCGGCGAGGTCATCCTCGACCGCACCCTCGTCCTCAACGTCCTGCGGGGCCTCAACGAGAAATTCGCCCACATGAAGGCCCACTTCAAGCGCTCCAAGCCGTTCCCCACCTTCGATGAAGTCCGCAACGACCTCATCCTCGAGGAGATCGACTCCAGCGCGCCGCCACCTCCTCCAGCGGCCGCCTTCGTCGCTGCTCCAGCGCGGGCTTATGGCCCCTCTGTTCCCCCCCGCATCCCCTCCGCTGGTGGCTCGGCCGCACACGGCGGATCCACCCGATCTTCAACGCCCAGCGGTGGGTCTGCCGGTGGTAATCGTCGGCGCCGTCGTGGCAACAGCGGCAGCGGCAGGAACACGGCGCCATGGCCCTCGATCTACAACCCATGGACCGGGCAAATCACCATGTGGCCCGGTCCACCTTAGCGCGGTGGCCAACCTCTGCGCCCTCCTGCACCCCTGGCCGCGCCCCAAGGCTCGTCCCAGCAGGCTCTGCTGGCCGCCCCCGCCTACTACGCTCTTCCGCCGACCACCTTCGCCCAGCCCCACAGGCCACACCGCCGATGCACCGGTCGGCCCGACCTCCTCTGCATCATTTAACACCGCCTGCTGCCTCGACTGACCACGCCTCACTGTGGACTCCATGGTCCGGAGCACGATCGGTAGTCTCGCCAAAGAACTTTAGCACCATGACCCTCAATACTCCAGGAGCAAATGATTGGGTCATGGACTCCGGTGCCTCTAGTCACATGACTCCCGATACTGGTAACATCTCATTGTTTCGCCCACCATGCTCCTCCTCCATTGTCGTTGGCAATGGTTCTACTTTACCCATCACAACGTCAGGCCACTCTGTCCTCCCGGGTCCCTTTTATCTCAATAATATCCTTGTTGCCCCTGATATCATCAAAAACCTCATCTCTGTTCGTCAGTTCACTATTGATAATAACTGTTCTGTCGAATTTGACCCATTTGGCCTCTCTGTGAAGGATCTCACCTCCAGGAGCGTGATCGCCAGGTGCAATAGTTCCGGACCCCTCTACACTCTCAACGCCCCAGTGCAGCCCACGGAGTCCTGCGCCCTTGTTGCTACAGCCCCCTTCACCACTTGGCATCGTCGTCTTGGGCACCCTGGTCATGAGGCTCTGTCCAATCTTGCTAAATCCTCCGCCATTCGTTGGAATAAAACTACTAGTGATTCCCTTTGCCATGCTTGCCAAGTTGGGCGTCACATTAGATTACCTTTTGGAAATTCTTCCTCTCGAGCTGTCAAAATTTTTGATTTGATTCATTGTGATTTGTGGACCTCCCCTGTCCCCAGTGTGACCGGTTTTAAATATTATCTTGTCATTCTTGATGACTGCTCGCACTTCTTGTGGACTTTCCCGCTAAGACTAAAATCCGAAACTTTTCCCACCTTGGCCAATTTTTTCTCTTATGTGAAGACGCAGTTCGGTTGCACCATTCGGAGCATTCAATGTGATAACGGCCGCGAGTTTGATAATTCCTCAACTCGCGCCTTCTTTCTCACCAATGGCGTCCTGCTCCGGATGTCATGCCCCTACACGTCCTCTCAAAACGGAAAATCCGAACGTATGATTCGTTCCATTAATAACATCATACGTTCCATGCTTTTTCAGCCTCCTTCCCCATCATATTGGGTCAAGGTCTTCACACCGCCACATACCTCCTCAATCGCTCACCCACCAAAACTCTAGCCCTCAAAGACCCCCACCTTGCTCTCTTTGGTTCTCATCCTCCCACGATCACCTCCGTGTTCGGTCACAGATGTTACCCCAACATGTCGCCAACGCTACCACAAACTTGCTCCAAGGTCCGCCTTTGTGTCTTCCTTGGCTACCCAAGAACCACAAGGGTTACCGCTCGACCTCTCGTCCAATGTAATCATCATTTCGCCATGTGGTATTTGATGAAACTAGCTTCCCACTCTCTAACTCACGACCATCGCCAACTGACCTTGACTTCTTGTCTGATGTTGAGATTTCGATTTTTCCAATCGGACACTCACCCCTTGCAGGTTTACGCTGTTGGTGATATGCCCTAGAGGCAACATGGAGATGTTGAATATATCACATACTATGTTTATGATACATTGCTTTGTTCCTTGAAATAGACATTATCATTATTGATCAATGAGTATGTGACTTATTCATGAGACTCTTAATGCCAAAATGTTGCTATTTCTAAATGATCCCGATTATATTTCATATGAGGAACAAATATGATTCAAAGATCGAGATATGTATTGATTGATGATCATGTCTCATGGATCATGGTATGGAGATGCCAAATCAATAATATGGACATGTGTTAGTGAACATATGTTGATAGACCCGCCATGAGATACCGCAGAGATTCCAAGTGTCATCGCTGGTCTCAAGTAGTGTTTATGTGGAATCCTTAGACTTGAGATCATCATGGTTCCCAAGATGCGTAGTAGCTACTTTGGGACTACTAAACACTACTCCGTGAATCGGGTAGTCATAAAAGTAGTCTTTGGGTTTGCCATGAAACATGTAGTGGGATGTGAATGATCAAGATAGAATTTGCCCTCCTTATGGGAGAGATATCTCTAGGCCCCTCGATGTAATGGATTATGAAAGTGCATGGCCATGCCAAGGTGATTGAGGAGTCAATCACGAGTTTATAATCCATCACGGAATCGAGAGAGTGATTGAGCTATTAAGAGGATGACACGGTCTCGCCTTGAGCTTAATCTATATCGTGAGGCAAAGGGATTAGTACATGAGAACATTACGAGTTCAAATAGATATGATCTTTACGTATACTTTGGGGTTAATATGTCTTGCTAGAGGCCGCTATTAATGTGGTGACCGGAAGGTGTTTCGGTCGCGACCAAGTATCGTGAACCTCTGTGGTCGCACACTTAACGGGTTGGAACACTAATTCAATGTGATTCGGATATGGGCTCAATTCGGATAGAGATCCTGATAGACTCCTATTGGGCCTCGGTCCACGAGGCCCAAGTGAGGAGGTCTATATATGGAGGCGAGGGCCGAGGGAACGCACCGATAATCCCGAGCTAATCCGTAGCCGCCACCTCCGAGCCAAACCCTAGCCGCTCGCGAGTCTTTGGTACACTCGCGATCGGCGTTCCACCCGGACGTGTGGATACCGGTGGAGGCGCTGCTCGTTGCGGCGTTGATCGGCATCAACAACCTCTGATTGGATCCGCTCGTGGTGTGGTTGATCGCGTGGAGGAGACGATCGGTTCGGGACGATCGACTACTTCCACTACTACTCGACGCCGCGTGGTTGGATCGGCTTCTCCAACTCTTCTTCACCGCTGCTGCTGGCGTCTAGTGGTAACGATCCATGATCCTCCTTAAGCATGATGTTCTTGTGTGCGCGGTAGAAAAATTTTGTTTTTCTCGCTCTCGTAGCCTACTCGCGATCCATTAGTGGTATCAGAGCCATCTTGCTTAGTTTGCGATCTGGATCAGCGCATATGTTGATATGCGGTTGTAATAGATTGGATCTATTGCGGACTAGATCAATCGGTCATAAGGGGTTGGAATATGTATGAGTTGATAGCATCATGTGGCCAAAAGATTAGTTCGTGCTCCTTCTTTGATGTACGCGACTTGCCCCTACCTACCGGTAACACCATCGGGGCTAGCTACAGCCACGCTTAGTAGATTGAGCCAACAGATCGAGGTCTTGTGTTGCGGTCTCCTCAAGCATACCGATCGCGATGATTGATGTGATTGATCTAATGAAAATTGAGACATTTTGAATGGCTCGGATTTGGGTTGATTTGATCGGCCCGATGAGATTT
Organism: Bonia amplexicaulis; assembly: GCA_036346245.1. Lineage (NCBI taxonomy): Eukaryota > Viridiplantae > Streptophyta > Magnoliopsida > Poales > Poaceae > Bonia > Bonia amplexicaulis. Next base: position 10,198,986 of record CM070748.1, read on the forward strand.
TCATAGCGATTTCATAGATGCGGTCTCCTCAAGCATACCGATCGCGATGATTCATATGCGGGACCGCCGTTGCGTACACGCATAGATTGTTATAGAAACACATTCATGTCGTATGTAGAATATGTTCTACGCTAACTTGTTTTTGCAGGGAATGATGTGAATGGTATGGCATAGATGCATATGTGATGCATGTGTGTTTTGGCGGCTGTGTGTCGTATTAATCACACCGGGGTTGAGGTCGTTCTTTAATTGTATAACGACTGCGTGTCGACTTGTGATGCTTGAGCTCCTCATGTAATTCATTTGCTACCTATTAGTTGTAATAGTTTAGTTCTTTGCTATGGAGGCTTCAAGCATGATGACAAAGAGGACAAGAAGTGTGGCGAAGAATATCACCGTGGAACCATGGCGATGGCGACCACTACGATACAAAATGCCATACCATTCACGGTATAATGTGATTATATGCATGTGATGTTTATTTCTTGTCATACTATTCTTTCATGCCATACCAACTAAGGGTTAGTTTTCATGATAGAATAGCTTCTCTCAAGAAAAATTAAGAATTTGTTTTGATGCCCTTCCAATTGTCGCGCTTATAAGAATCATGATCATTGTTTGGTAGGTCTCGCCAAAGCAAGCGCATACATCAACTATCTTGATCTAATAGGGTGGATGTCGGACATCCACATGCATAGTATTGGTTTACTTGACAAGGCTATCAAATTAGATTTGGGCCTTGGGGCATGGTGTTGGGAGCCGGGGCATTGGATGCCACCCAACAAACAAGAGTCACATAAGATGTGATTAGCAAGTGTTGCTTACCTACGTCACTAGGTTTCTAGCAGTGATGCCAAAGCTCACTAGAACTTAGATGAACATGGATCTTGACCACTATATGTCGTTAGAGGAAGACGATTACAAAACATATAGTGGGAGTATCTTTGTTAAATTGTTTAATGGAAGATCAAACATGAACATAGTGCTAAACTTTGCATATTCTTTGTTGTAGATCATGTCAACTAATGCCGCATCCAGTTCTTTTAATTTGCGATCTATTCTTGAGAAAGAAAACTCAATGGAACGAACTTTTTGGATTGGTATCGCAACCTGAGAATTGTTCTCAAGCAAGAGCGCAAGGAGCATGTCCTTGAGTCTCCTTATCCTGATGACTTGCCTGATAATGCTACTATGGCTGCACGGAAAGCTTATGAGAAGCAAACGAATGATTACCTTGATGTGAGCTGTCTCATGCTTGCCACAATGTCCTCTGAGCTTCAGAAGCAATATGAGAACACAAATGCCTACAATATCATTGTGGGGGTTGCGTGGTATGTTTGAGAACCAAGCAAGGGCTGAGAGGTTCAACACTTCAAAGTCCTTGTTTGCGTGCGAGCTTGCGAAGGAATCCGTCGACCCTCATGTGATTAAGATGATTGGCTACATTGAGAGTCTGGAAAAGCTTGGTTTTCCCCTTAGCCAAGAGTTGGCTACTGATGTGATTCTTGATCGCCCCCTCGAGCTTTGAGTCATTCATTCGAACTATCACATGAACAACATGGACAAGACCTTGGCTGAGTTGCATGGGATGCTAAAATCACCGAGGAAAGCATTAAGAAAAACAGCCATCATGTGATGATGATGCGAGAAAGGCAAGGGCAAGCCCTATGTAAAGAAAGGCGCGGTCAAAGAAAGTTAGCTCCCGATGAGATCGCGAGCAGTTCTAAGGCCAAGCAAGTCAAGAAGGGCCCTGCTCACGATGCGATTGCTACTATCAGAAGCAATTAGGACATTGGAAAAGGAACTGCCCAAAGTACTTGGAGGATCTTGAGAAAAAGAAGGGAAGTACGACTTCCGCTCCAGGTATAAATGTTATAGAAATCAATCTTGCTACTTCATCTTCGATTCTTGGGTATTTGATACGGATCGGTTGCTCAAATTTGCAAATCGTTGCGGGGCTAAGAAGAAGTAGATGTTTGAGGAGGAGCGAAGTGGATCTTCGCGTTGGCAATGGAGCAAAAGTTGTCGGTGGTGTTGGCACCATGCCATTGTCTTTACCTTCGTGATTAGTTTTGGAATTGAATAATTGTTATTGTGTTCCATCTCTTTCCAAGAACATTATTTCTACTTCATGTTTACAAGCAGAAGGTTATGACTTTAGATCCGTGAACAATGGTTGTTCTCTTTATTTCAAAGATATGTTCTATTGTCATACTCCATTGGTGAATGGGTTATATGTTCTTACTCTTGAAGAGTCATCGGTCTATAACATTAATACAAAGAGGCAACGATCGAATGATTTGAATCCCACGCTTATTTGGCACTTGCCGCTAGGTCACATAAATGAGAAACGCATGGAGAAGCTCCATAGAGATGGTATTCGCACTCATTTGATTTTGAATCATTTGAGACATGCGAATCTTGTTTACTTGGCAAGATGACAAAAGCACCTTTCACCGGTCAAGGTGAACGGGCAAGTGACTTATTGGCACTCGTACATTCGATGTATGTGGACCAATGAGCTCAACGACCAGAGGTGGTTTTCGATGCTTCATAACTTTTATCGATGACTTTAGTAGATATGGATATATCTACCGATGAAGATAAGTCGAATCCTTTGAAAAGTTCAAAGAATTCCAAAATGAAGTGCGAATCATTTAGGCAAGACAATCAAGTTTCTACGATCCGATCGTGGAGGCGAGTATTTGAGCCATGAGTTTGGTAATCATCTCAAGGATTGTGGAATTGTTCCACAATTGACTCCGCCGGAACACCTCAATGGAATGGGGTATTCGAACAGAGAAATCGCACCTTATTAGATATGGTGCGCCCATGATGAGCCACAGTGATCTTCCGTTGTCTTTTGGGGTACGCTCTTGAAACAAATGCTTTCACACTAAGCGAGTTCCATCAAAATCGATGAAAAGACACCATATGAGATGTGGACAGACAACGTCCTAGCTTGTCTTTTCTTAAGATTTGGGGATGTGAGACTTATGTAAAACGTTTACAATCGATAAGCTCACCCAAAATCGATAAATGCTTCTTTATCGGGTATCCTAAGGAAACAAAAGGATATTACTTCTATAATCAAGAAGAAGACAAAGTGTTTGTCGCTTGGCATGGTGTCTTCTTAGAGAAAGAGTTTCTCTCAAGAAGGGATAGTGGGAGCATGGTGCAACTTGAAGAAATTCGAGAAACACCGAAAACGTTTCAGCCCTGAGAACCACAACAGATGAACAAACTGTTGAAAACCTGTGGACACACCGCACCACGTGAGGTCGAGAGGTCACGTCGTGTACCGAGAGGTACATGTTCTTGACTACTCAACAACGGGATATATTGTTGTTAGACAACGATGAACCTAAGACCTATGAAGAAGCGATGGTGGGACCAGACTGAGAAATGGCTTGAAGCCATGAGATCCAAATTGAATCCATGCACGGTAATCAAGTTTGGAACTTGGTTGATCCACCGATGGTGTTAAAACCATTGAGTGCAAATGGGTTTTCAAGAAAAGATAGACATAGATGGAAATGTTCACATCTATAAAGCGCGACAGGCCAAAGGTTTCAAACAAATTCAAGGTGTTGATTATGATGAAACTTTTAGCCCGTCGCAATGCTAAAGTCTATTCGGATCATTCTAGCGATTGTCTTTGCTTATTTCGACTATGAAATATGGCAATGGATGTCAAAACAGCTTTCCTTAATGGAAATCGAGTGAGGATGTGTACATGACACACCCACAGGTTTTGTCGATCCGCAATCGACTAGAAAGATATGCAAGCGCAAAGATCCATTTATGGATTAAAGCGAGCATCTCGAGTTGGAACATTCATTTTGATGAAGTAATCAAAGGGTTTGGTTTCATCAAGAACGAAGAAGAGCCTTGTGTTTACAAAAGGCTAGTGGGAGCGCACTTGTGTTTCGGGTCGATATGTGGATGACATATTATTGATCGAAATGACATTCCTATGTCGAATCTAAGTCTTCATTGAAAAGTAGTTTCTCTATGAAAGACTTAGGAGAGGCGATATATTCTGGGCATCAAGATCTATAGAGATAGATCAAAAGGTCGATTGGATTAAGCCAAGATACGTACATTGACAAGGTGTTGAAAAGGTTCAACATGCAGATTCCAAGAAAGGCTTCCTACCTATGTCACATGGTATAAATCTTAGCAAGAATCGGTGTCCTAGTACACCGATGAGCGGGATAAAATGAATGCGATTCCATATGCTTCACTATTGGATCCATTATGTATGCCATGCTTTGTACATCGTCCGGATGTCTCGTATGCTTTAAGTGCTACGGTAGATACCGACGATCCGTGAAAGTCATCGATTACCGTAAGAACATCTTGAAGTACTTGAGAAGAACTAAAGATGTGTTCCTCGTCTATGGGGTGAGGAAGAGCTCGTTGTAAATGGTTACACCGATGCTAGCTTCCAAACCGACAAAGATGATTTTAGATCGCAATCGGGTTTGTGTTCTCACGAATGGCGGTGCGGTAAGTGGAAGAGTTCCAAGCAGAGACAGTTCTTGATTCTACAATGTAGCCGAGTACATAGCGGCTTCAAGTCGCTAAAGAGGTCGTTTGGATCAAGAAATTTGTTTCGAGCTTGGTGTGATGGCTAGTGCCTCCACCCAATGGACCTCTCTTGTGACAACAAGGAGCCATTCGCAAGCCAAGGAGCCTAGATCGCACCAAGTCCAAGCACATTCTACGGCGATTTCATCTCATCCGCGAGATTGTGGAGAGAGGCGATGTTAAGATATGCAAAGTACACACGGATTTGAACATTGCGGATCTGTTGACAAAGCCGCTTCCCGATAAAGCATGAGGCTCACACTAGGGCAATGGGTATTAGATACCTACATGGTTGACTCTAGTGCAAGTGGGAGATGTTGGTGATATGCCCTAGAGGCAACATGGAGATGTTGAATATATCACATACTATGTTTATGATACATTGCTTTGTTCCTTGAAATAGACATTATCATTATTGATCAATGAGTATGTGACTTATTCATGAGACTCTTAATGCCAAAATGTTGCTATTTCTAAATGATCCCTGATTATATTTCATATGAGGAACAAATATGATTCAAAGATCAAGATATGTATTGATTGATGATCATGTCTCATGGATCATGGTATGGAGATGCCAAATCAATAATATGGACATGTGTTAGTGAACATATGTTGGATAGACCCGCCATGAGATCTTTGCAGAGATTCCAAGTGTCATCGCTTGGTCTCAAGTAGTGTTTATGTGGAATCCTTAGACTTGAGATCATCATGGTTCCCAGCATGCGTAGTAGCTTACTTTGGGACTACTAAACACTACTCCGTAACTGGGTAGTCATAAAAGTAGTCTTTGGGTTTGCCATGAAACATGTAGTGGGATGTGAATGATCAAGATAGAATTTGCCCCTCCTTATGGGAGAGATATCTCTAGGCCCCTCGATGTAATGGATTATGAAAGTGCATGGCCATGCCAAGGTGATTGAGGAGTCAATCACGAGTTTATAATCCATCACGGAATCGAGAGAGTGATTGAGCTATTAAGAGGATGACACAGGTCTCGCCTTGAGCTTAATCTATATCGTGAGGCAAAGGGATTAGTACATGAGAACATTACGTGTTCACCGATATGATCTTTACGTATACTTTGGGGTTAATATGTCTTGCTAGAGGCCGCTATTAACGTGGTGACCGAAAGGTGTTTACGGTCGCGACCAAGTATACGTGAACCTCTGGTCGCACACTTAACGGGTTGGAACACTAATTCAATGTGATTCGGATATGGGCTCAATTCGGATAGAGATCCGGATAGACTCCTATTGGGCCTCGGTCCACGAGGCACAAGTGAGGAGGTCTATATATATGGAGGCGAGGGCTGAGGAACGCACCGATAATCCCGAGCTAATCCGTAGCCGCCACCTCCGAGCCAAACCCTAGCCGCTCGCGAGTCTTTGGTACACTCGCGATCGGCGTTCCACCCCGGACGTGTGGATACCGGTGGGGCGCTGCTCGTTCGCGGCGTTGATCGGCATCAACAACCTCTGATTGGATCCGCTCGTGGTGTGGTTGATCGCGTGGAGGAGACGATCGGTTCGGGACGATCGACTACTTCCACTACTACTGACGCCGTGGTTGGATCGGCTTCTCCAACTCTTCTTCATTGCGCTGCGCGTCTAGTGGTAACGATCCATGATCCCTCCTTAAGCATGATGTTCTTGTGTGCGCGGTAGAAAAATTTTGTTTTTCTGCTCTCGTAGCCTACTCGCGATCCATTAGTTACGCCCCGCCTCGTCTGGCGCCTCGCCCGCCGCGGTCACTACGGCCACTGACCCCGACCGCAAAGAATGGCGCCACCGTCGTGCCACGCGGCATCGACGACCGCGCCACGCGCGCCACGGCGTCATCCTCACCCGTCGCGCCACACGCTGCACCGACGACCTCGCCCGCGCCACGCGCTGCACCGGCAGCCCACACGCGCCACGGCGTCTTCCTCACCCATCGCGCCGCACACGGCACCGACGACCTCGCCCGCACCACGCGCGGCACCGACAGCCCCTACAGCTCTCGCTCCACACGCGGTATCATCACCCGCGCCCCTGCTGGTGTACAGCCGCTGACCGCGCACGCCCGTCACGGCAGCGCCGTCTCCTTCATCAACCGTGGCTCAATTGCCCCCTGGTGCTGTCCCAATTGCCCCGGTGGTTAACCATCACCATATGACCACCCGCGGCAAGTCTGGTTTTCGACTGCCCGCCGCATTCAGTGCCACGGCCCTCTCGCCTATTCCAAAGACCTATCGCAGCGCCCTCACCGATCCTCATTGGCGCCGCGCGATGGAAGAGGAATACGACGCCTTGATCTCCAACAACACGTGGAATCTCGTCCCGCGTCCTTCCGGCGCAAACATTGTCACCGGCAAGTGGATTTTTCGACACAAATTCCATGCAGATGGTTCACTCGACAGATACAAGGCCCGTTGGGTCCTCCGTGGCTTCACTCAGCGCCCCGGTGTTGATTATGACGAGACTTTCACCCGATGGTCAAGCTGCGATCGTTAAATGCACAGCTCGCCCTCGCGCTCTCCCAACACTGGCTAGTTCACCAGCTCGACGTCAAGAATGCCTTCTTACATGGCACTCTCACTGAAACAGTTTACTGCTCACAGCCGACAGGTTTTATTGATTCTGCCCAACCAAATGTTGTTTGTCATCTGAATAAGTCACTCTATGGACTGAAGCAAGCGCCCCGTGCCTGGTATAGTCGGTTTGCTGCATATTTACTCACTTTGGGTTTCATTGAGGCCAAGTCTGACACTTCCTTGTTCATCTATCGCAACGGGACGGACAAGGCATACTTATTACTATATGTGGACGACATTGTTCTCACTGCCTCCAGCCAAAATCTCCTTCGTCACATAATCATTGCACTTCAGAAGGAATTCTCCATGAAGGATCTCGGTGTCCTCCACCACTTCCTCGGTGTGGCTGTTCAACAACGTTCTGAGGGTCTCTTTCTTTCACAACGGCAATACACTCTGGATGTAATTGAGCGAGCTGGCATGACCAGCTGCAAACCATGCAGTACCCCCGTCGACACTCATGCAAAGGTCTCCTCCACAGTCGGTACACCTGTCAGCGACCCTACTCAGTATCGCAGTCTGGTGGGCGCCTTGCAGTACCTCACCTTTACTCGCCCCGATATCTCGTATGCTGTTCAGCAAGTTTGTCTACACATGCATGATCCTCGTGACATTCACCTATCTGCAGTCAAACGCATCCTGCGCTATCTGCAAGGTACACTTGATCATGGACTTCTTCTGCGCCCGTCAACACCCTCTGCTCTGCTCGTCTACACCGATGCCGATTGGGCCGGCTGTCCGGATACACGCAAGTCTACTTCAGGCTATGCTATGTTCCTTGGAGACAACCTGGTTTCATGGTCCACCAAGCGGCAAAACACGGTGTCCCGATCCATCTGTCAAGTCGAATCTGGGTCAAGGTTGCCAATGGCGTGGCGGCTTCTTGGCTTCGGCGGTTACTCTGAGAATTACAATGTCCCCTGACAAAGAGCACCTTGGTATATTGTGATAATGTTAGTGTTGTCTACTTATCAACAAACCCTGTTCAACACCAGTGAACAAAGCATGTCGAGATCGATCTCCACTTCGTCCGTGAGCGTGTTGCTATTGGAGATGTTCGGGTTCTCCATGTCCCAACGACATCCCAGTTCGCCGACATCTTCACCAAAGGACTTCCCACTGCCGTGTTTTGTGAGTTTCGCTCCAGTCTTAACGTCTATCCTATGGACGTTCCGACTGCGGGGGGGTTAGAGTTTAGAATCTATCTCTAGCTTATCTCTTCCCCTGTTTAGGAGATCCCCTTCTTTCTCTAGAGTCCAGGCGGTTAAGCCTATCCCGTAGCGCATACACCTAATCTCCCAGATCTCCTACCCGATTACAGTTTCTATAAATCGGTTAGAGATATCCCTGGGAGATGGTTATATATACTGTACCCCTGTTATTCAGTAATATACAACAAACATATGCGCTATCAAGAACAAAAGCATTTAATGGATTACCTATGTTCCTTCTATGACAGACGATTTAACAAAATCAATGCCATCTTCAAATACATACCTAAGAAGTTGGAACAATAATATGAGCAAAAATTAACTGTTAAACAAGGGTGCGACCAAGGCTATACGAATTCATCGAACTAACGCAATAAGAGAAGTTTAACAAAATACATACCTCAGAAGTTGGAACAATAATATGAGCAAAAATTAACTGTTAAACAAGGGTGCAGCCAAGGCTATACGGAGTTCATCCAACTAACGCAATAAGAGAAGTTTAGTTCAAACTTATTTTGGTATTTTGAGGATTTTTACTCCAAACAAAAAATTCAGTCCAGACTTTTTGCCTCAGAAACCATGTGCGCTTTTCACGATCGTGATCAAAACAACAAACAAAACACCTGATAAAATTGGTTAGTGCCTTCTCGATCTTCCAATCGAAACGAAATTCTACCATCAGTCCTTAAAAAAACTACCTTATATGACACTATCATAACTCATAACTTTAACAAGACAGATGGCCCCTCGTAAATCGCACAAACAATAAAACTTTGTGGACTAATAATTCAATAGAGAATAAAAAGAGTAGATGACTTATCGATAGTCATCTAAGCCCGCTTCCTATCTTTTGATCCAAATTGCGCTTAGACTTCCACATATAATCATGCTCAAGTCAATCTCTTGCTAAATATATAACAAAGAGCATAAATATAATTTTCACCTATCTTGACAATTTTATCATTCAAAAGACAAGACAAAGCGTAGATACGAAATCCAAACAGATGATATATTTACCTATTTGATGTTCTTCCCATGCTTCCTGTTCAGCAAAAGGGTTCATCTTATCCTTAGCCTCAGGATCTCTGTTTGTCCAAAGAAATTCAAAATGCAAGACATGCAAATAAACTCCGTGCAAAGCGCAAATTACACATCTTATGCGAAGGCCTCAAAACTAGAAACTTACTTGTATCATTGCATTGCTCTCGAGAATCTCTTCTCTTGATTGACACTTTCACCCATGTCTTAAGCTTCAGGCATTTTGTACTCATTCACAGGTATATAATTTTGTAGTATTAGATACGATTTTACTAGGGCAATTCTCAAACAATGCACAAGTAAAATTTTTGAACTAATTGACAAGTTAGAAGAAAATCTGCTCGAAGACTCATAACAAGTGTTGAACTGAACTGCATCGATAAATAACATGGATGGAGGCGAACAAGAAAACAAACTTCGATGGGCAAATGACATGATTACAAGAAGTATGTTCCTACTTGTTATTGACAACGAACAAAACTCGAAGACATCATAGATGTTAATGCAATTACAAATAACAAGGAAAGATTTATATTTAATGGGTTTAAAGATCGGTGCATCTAATGAATGGTTTAGCAATCAAGACCATGCATCACTTTCATGTCAAAAACAAAAGACATGCAACACTTCAATGATATCGAAGATATTTCCAACTAGTAAAAAGTGACCATCATGAACATTTGAATGAAAGGAAAACCACCAAGATGGATGTTCTTATCACCATATTTGCCAAAACTCCATCCTCTCTATTTTATGCTACAAGTGAATCAGCATTCTGTAGGTATACAAGTTAATTAACAGGATGCATTTTTAAATTTATTTTATATGAGTAGCAAAGAGAACACATCAACACTTACAGTTCCCGACAAGACATTCGAGAGAAATAGATACACATGGCAAAATGTGACGATGTATGCTTTTTAAAATTGTAAATGATAAAAGAAATAAAAGTTTAACAGTATTGCAATTATTTGACATGATATTCTAGTTAACATAGAGCAAAAATAATGGCATCAAAATATGACAGTGTTATCATTACTCTACAATATTCCCAAGAAGTAGAAACATACCTCGGAATATCATACAGTACTCTCAACACGCTCCTTCACGAGATCATAAATCTTCTTTTTGTATCTGCATACAGAAACCATTAAATGTCAATGTTTACTTCCATATGCACGTTCTAAAAGTCTTTGTGTGTATGCCTAACCAAAGGAACACAAGTTACACAATCATAGCTTATATCAATCATCGATCCGCATATCATAAGTACAAAATTAGCAGAAGAGAGTAACTTTTACAGGACTTAGATAGTTAGAATCATCACCTGAACTCCTTTTCTTCTGCTGCAGTTAGTTTCACATCCTGAAAAATGTACTCATGATCTAGAATCTCATCCCTGCAATGACCCACCCCAAAAAAAAAGTTAATACCTGTACCAATTCAACTATAGACAACGAAATCAACAGCAATAAACCTATACTAGCAGTATTCTTGTACTGACCGAATCTCATCAATTTTTTTGTCCCTTCGCTTTTGCATGTACGCTTGCCTTGAATATTTTCTGCACATTAATTTTAAGACAAAGTGAATACTCCTCGAATATCTTTTCAATGTTATAACTTGATTTTTCTTCTATCTATTTGAATATGGAACATAAATTAAACCTCTAAATGAAAGAAAACACTTCAAAACAACGCAAGGGTGAAGAGTGGGCAATTACAAACCCTTCTTCCAACAGTGTTTTGACCATTCAAAATAAGCAGCGCCACAGTCATTTGCATGTATTAGCACAACAAGAGTAGATGTAAATGGCAATTCAAGTTCCAAGGAAAACAATGATCCACCTTCTATCTACACCATTATTTCAATAATTCTTTCTAGGAATAAGAGAAGCATGCCAAATATAGAGGTGTACTTGGTCAACATTGTAACACCCCAGCCTAACATAGGCCTGAAATGCTACTAACTATCCACAATAAAACAACAACTAATATAGGTTACCTAAAAATTTCGGCATAACCTCCTTTGTTTATTAACCGATGGCGGTTTAAATAAGCATGAATAGCACAAGTTCTAAATAATGAGCGGAAGATAATATCCAATGATACTAAGTCTTTATTACATTTAATCTGATGGAAAATAAACTGAACCAATTAATAATTACTAACATGACAGTAACGGGTTTCTAGGTATAAAATAACAGCAACCCCAATTAACCCAACAATTTATCTCAATTAAATCCCCAACTCCCCTCGGCCAAATCTGCCCAACCACAGACAGCCGACTTCCAAAAATCATAACTTTCAGTACATAACTCCAATTAAGCGTTCTTAGACTCTCTGTAAAGATAATTAAATTATCTACAAAAACTTAGTTGGGGAGACTCTCTGATTCGCCATTTACTAACCGATCCAAACCTTTTTAAAGCATCCAAATTCACGTTGGACTCTCTGGACAGCGCACTAAAACAGGCATAACTTTCGCCCAGAAACTCGAAATCCGGACTTCTTGACCTTTATGGAAAGCTAAGAAAATTATCTAAAACGTTCCTAACATGAAGAATTTCTGATTCGCAACTATTTCCGTCGCACAAACCGATCTACTAAACTCTGTCCAGAACTACTCCGATCTGCAGAACAGCAGCACTAGAAAATTCATAACTTTTGCTACACAACTCGGAATAACGCGTTCTAGCACTCCCTGGAAAGATAATCAAGTCCTCTACAATTTTCTAGAAGAGGTCCAGACCTGAATCCTGACGGATCTAACCCAGAACAGCCGATTAACCCAAACTGTCACGGCGGTCCAGAAAACAGACGAAATCCAACTTGATTAAAACTCATCTAGAGGACCAACGGAGTTACCCTTGACGACACGAGGACGAATACGTCGACAAACATGACGACGAACGATGACGAACACGCTCGCGATCTCCTCCTCTCCTTCCTCCGGATCCACGCGGTATAGCGGCGAACGCCGACGACGGCGCTCCGGGAACAAGACGACGACGGCGGCGGCGACGAAGACGAAGGCACCACGGCGCAGCGAGGCGATGACACGGCACGGAGAAGACGGCGCGGCAGCAGGGCGCCGCGCGGCGGCGGGCGCCGGCGGCGGCACAGGCGGCGGCGGCAGAAGACGGCGGCGGCAAGAAGGCGCGGGCGGCGGCTGCGGCAGGGGGCGCGGGGGTGGAGGCGCAGGGTGGGGGCTGCTGGGTTTTAAGTGGTGGCCTCCCTCCCTCTTGGGCCTAGAAAATCCCACAGGCCAAGCCCAAGCCCAGTTGTCTTAACTTTCCGAAAACCCCCCCAAAACTCTTTTAATAAATCTTTTCACTTAAGTCCCTCTCTCTATTAACTAAGCAATTAATAAAACATTTTCCGGGGTATTACATTCTACCCTCCTTAAACAGAATTCGACCCCGAATTCTAACTGCAACCACAACAGGAAACAAAACAACCAACTAGAAAAAACACGCACCTGACGTGAACAACGCCGGGTGCAGCTCGCGCATGCGAGACTCCAACTCCCAAGTTGCCTCCCTCTCGGTCTGATGCGACCAAAGCACTTTGACATACAGCAAAGTCTTATTTCTCAACACTTTTTCTGACCTTTCCAGAATCCGCACTGGCTTGGACTCAAAGGATAGATCTTGCTCAATAATCAAAGGTTCTAGCTCGATGTGAACTTCTGGGTCTCGCAAGTACTTCCTCAACATGGACACGTGAAACACGTTGTGCACTCAGCGCATAGCCTCGGGAAGATCAAGCGGTAAGCCAATTTCCCAATCCGCTAATATGGTGAAAGGTCCAACGTACCTAGGGCTAAGCTTCCCTTTGGTACCGAACCTCACCACACCCTTGGTAGGAGATACTCTCAAGAGCACCTGATCTCCCACCGCAAACTCCAAGTCCCTCCTTCTCACATCAGCATAACTCTTCTGTCTACTCTGGGCAGCCAACAAATTCTGTCTTACCAAAGCCACTCTCTCAACGGTCTTGGGACCCAATCCGTCCTAAGATCGCCGCCCACCGCTTCCCGGAAAAGGCGACCTACACTTACGACCATACAACACTTCAAATGGAGCTGCTTTGATACTAGAGTGATAACTGTTGTTATAGGCAAACTCGCGGGTAATTGATCCTCCCAACTACCCTTCCAAGACAAAGACACAAGATCTCAACATGTCCTCCAAAGTTTGGATAGTCCGCTCGACCGTCCATCGATCTGGGTGGAAAGTCGTGCTCAAGCGAGCCGAGTGCCCAAAGCACTCTGCAAACTCTCCCAAAACTTGGAAACAAACTTGGCATCTCTATCGGAAATTATGGTCTTAGGCACACCATGCAGCCTCACAATTTCCCGAACATAAATAGGAGCCAGATCACTCGCTGAGTTGGTTGTGCGGATAGGAATGAAGTGCGCGGACTTACTGAACCGATCCACAACAACCCAAATTGCGTCCTTGCCTCTCGGCGACCGAGGCAACGCGACCACAAAATCCATAGAAATATCATCCCACGGCCATTGAGGAACCTCCAATGGCTGCAATAATCCGACTGGCCTCTTATGTTCAGCTTTCACTTGCTGACAAATACCACACGAGGCCACATAATTTGCTATATCCACCTTCATCCTTTTCCACCAGAAATTCTGCTTCAAATCACGATACATCTTAGTCTCTCCCGGATGAACTGTATACGGAGTGCGATGAGCTTCTCTCAAAATGTCATCCTTAACCTCCGCTTTCTGCGGCACGCATAAACGCCCTTTAAAACGCAATGCCCCTGACATATCCATGCTGAAATCCCCTTCTTTTCCCATCTCCAACCGTTTCATAACCCTCTGAAGCAACCGATCGATCACAGCCTCCCGCACTCGCCTCGGTATAGTGACTCTAAGATCAACTGGTCTCCACTCGGGCCGCACCGCATAGCGAAAAGATATCCCCATACGATCAAAATCAGCAATCAAACAATCCGGTAGCAAAGCGCCGCCTTGCGACTCGAGCATCGGCCACCACATTGGCCTTACCCGGATGATCTTGAATGGTTAGATCATAATCCTTGATCAACTCTAACCATCTGCGCGCCTCAAATTCAGATCCTTCGGGTAAAGATGTACTTGAGACTCTTGTGATCGGTAAACACGTCACAAGTCTCACCGCATGATAGTGCCTCCAAAGCTTCAATGCAAACACAATCGCAGCCGACTCTAAATCATGGGTAGGGTAATTACATTCATGCTTTTCAGGTGCCTCGATCGTAAGCCAAAACCTTACCATCTTGCATAAGCACACAACCCACCCAACTCTTGATGCATCGAGAAAACGTGAATCGCTTCGGCTCGAACGGTGAGAACAGGGCGGTCACCGACTTTTCCTTCAAAATCCAAAATGCGCTCACAATCATCGTCCCACGAAACCTCATGTCCTTCTCGAGTAAGCTTCGACAAGGGCTTGGCGATGATGGAGAAATCTTGCACAAAGCGCCGATAATAACTCGCCAACCGAGGAAGCTCCTCACCTCCTTGACATTGGTCGGCCTCTCCCAATCCACCATCAAGAAACTTTACTTGGATCAACGGAGACTCCTTTATCGCTGATGATGTGACCCAAGAACCCCACCTGGGTCACCCAGAACTCACACTTCTTGAGCTTCGCATAAAACTTATGCTCTCTTAGTGTTGCCAACACTTGTCTCGAATGTCGCTCATGATCCGCTTCGCTCTTGGAATAAATCAAGATATCATCAATGAATACGACCACAAAGTCGTCCAAATATTCATGTAACATCCTGTTCATTGTCTCCATGAAAGCGGCGGGGCATTTGTTAGTCCAAAAGACATAACTTTAAATTCAAAATGCCCATACCGTGGAGAACGCCGTTTTCTCAATGTCCTCCTCTCGGACAGAATTTGATTGTACCCGATCGAGATCAATCTTTGAAAATACCTTAGCTCCCCTCAACTGATCAAACAAATCCTCGATACGGGGTAAAGGATATTTATTCTTGATGGTTAACTGATTGAGAGCACGGTAATCAATACACATGCGCCAACTCCCATCTTTCTTCTTGACAAATAACACTGGTGCTCCCCACGGAGACACACTCGGACGGATAAGATCCTTTGCCTTGGATCATCCAATTTCTTCTTTAACTCTTCTTGGAACAGTCGAGCCAAACAGTGCGGAGTTATAGAAACCGGTCGTGCTCCCGCACCAAGTCAATTTCGAACTCCACCGGACGCGAGGTGGCATCCTGCAACTCTGCTGAAAACGCCCACAATTCCGTGACCACCGAATCGCTCTGCACTCAAAGAGGAATTTGGCTTTTCCACAAGGGATAAAAGAAATCCACTCTTTACTGCTCTACTACCAGGAAAAAGACTAGCCAACACACTGGGTGTACAGGAGGGTGCACTACCCTGAAACACTAACTCTTGGCCTGACGGCGATTGCAAAGTTACTGTCTTCCAAAAACAAGATATGACAAGGACGGTAACTATGCAACCAATCCATTCCCAAAATAACATCAAACGGCTCCATCCTCATAACCATCGATTAGCAACAAAATGTTCTCCATCTATGGTAATCGTACAACCAGACGCATGCATCGTTGAACTAGAAAGAATTCCACCGTGAATGAACCAAAACAGATCGAGCTATAGACGCAAACTCAACTCGCCCGACTAGCAAACTCTATGGAAGCAAAAGAGAAAGTAGCTCGGAATCAAATGTAACATAAGCCTCCACCGAGTCCACCAAAAGCGCACTGCCACCACATCGGGACGACTCTGCCAGCTCGCCGTCGGCAAGGCGTGGGAGATCGACGCCGAGGCCGGGCGCCAGAACACCGGATATGGCGGGCCGCCACCGCAGGAGGAGCTCAAGGCGCCATCTTGGAAACAACGCCGCAGGAGGAGGCGGCCAAAAGTACCGGAGGCATCCTCCGGAGAAGGGTAGTGAGACCGGGTCGCGCCAAGTTCGAGTAGGGCAGCTAGCATCTGCATTGACCCGGAAGAAGCTGGCGCCGATCGAGCTACTGAATCGGCTCCCACTTGATGATGTTGGCGGGATTACGCTTGAGACCATTGCCTTGTGGCCCTCAGCACCACAATGGCGACAAGCTCCCACCAAACACACTCGCCGCACGATGTCCCTCACCACACTTGAAACATTTCATCCCACGACTCGGGACCGGACGTACCATCGAACACCACCAAGGACGAAAAGTGGAAGACGCCTGGGACTTGTTGAACTTAGACTTGAAAGAATTCACGACCCTTGAACTTCTTGTGAACCGGCTTCAGCCACGACCCACCACCGCCAAAACTCTTCCTCCGGCTACTCTGTACTCTCCGAGTCGCATGACCACCAGGTCCCATGCGTCCCTCCCAAGCCGCATCTCTAACTCCATGCCTCTCGCTTGCTCCACCTGGGAGCTAAAGTCACGGAGCTCCAAAGCTCCCAATACTGTCGAAACTCCCGCCTAAGTCCTCTGCGGAACCTCTTGGCCTTCTCCACCTCATTGGTAGCCACAAAGTGCAAGCGCGGATTATGTTGTGGAATCCCACCTCGTACTCGACAACGACATCTTGCCACGCTTGTAATCATTCAATGAAACCTCCATCCTCTCCACAAATGAGTCGATAGAACCTCTTCCCGAATCGCCCGAGAACACCTCCCAAGTCGCCGGCCCTAAGGCGCGGATCTAGCCGACAGACTCCTTCCCACCGAGATCCGCCGCCCTTCAACCGAAAGGCCACAAACCGAGCTCGCCGCTCGGATGGTAGCCCCAACACCTCTAGATGTCTCTATGTGACGCAACCGCTTAGCGAGATCAATCAAGGCGTCCCTAGTCCATCGAAGTATCCAACCTCAACGCATTCCACCGATGCGGACCCATCACACCCACCGCCGGCAAGGTCATAGGAATGACCGCAGCGCGCTCGGGTGCGGGGGTGGAGACGGTTTCCTTGAACCGTGAAGCAACCTCTTCCTCTCGATCCCACCGGATGGCCTCTCTGGCGCAGTAATTGCTCAATCAAGGCGGGGCCTGCTGGCTTCGTCCGGCGCTCTGCCGGCCACGACCACGACCACGGCCTCTACACCTTGCCATCTCTATATAACATAAATAAATATAGAGTCACACAATAAAACTGAAATGCTACTAACTATCCACAATGCTACTAACATAGGCCTGAAATGCTACTAACTATCCACAATAAAACAACAACTAATATAGGTTACCTAAAAATTTCGGCATAACCTCCTTTGTTTATTAACCAGATGGCAGTTTAAATAAGCATGAATAACACAAGTTCTAAATAATGAACGGAAAGATAATATCCAATGATACTAAGTCTTTATTACATTTAATCTGATGGAAAATAAACTGAACCAATTAATAATTACTAACATGACAGTAACGGGTTTCTAGGTATAAAATAACAGCAACCCCAATTAACCCAACAATTTATCTCAATTAAATCCCCAACTCCCCTCGGCCAAATCTGCCCAACCACAGACAGCCGACTTCCAAAAATCATAACTTTCAGTACGTAACTCCAATTAAGCGTTCTTAGACTCTCTGTAAAGATAATTAAATTATCTACAAAAACTTAGTTGGGGAGACTCTCTGATTCGGCCATTTACTAACCGATCCAAACCTTTTTTTAAAGCATCCAAATTCACGTTGGACTCTCTGGACAGCGCACTAAAACAGGCATAACTTTCGCCCAGAAACTCGAAATCCGGACTTCTTGACCTTTATGGAAAGCTAAGAAAATTATCTAAAACTTTCCTAACATGAAGAATTTCTGATTCGCAACTATTTCCGTCGTACAAACCGATCTACTAAACTCTGTCCAGAACTACTCCGATCTGCAGAACAGCAGCACTAGAAAATTCATAACTTTTGCTACACAACTCGGAATAACGCGTTCTAGCACTCCCTGGAAAGATAATCAAGTCCTCTGCAATTTTCTAGAAGAGGTCCAACCTGAATCCTGACGGATCTAAGCCAGAACAGCCGATTAATCCAAACTGTCACGGCGGTCCGAAAATGAGCGCAATCCAACTTGATTAAAACTCATCTAGAGGACCAACGGAGTTACCCTTGACGACACGAGGACGAACACGACGACGAACACGCTCGCGATCTCCTCCTCTCCTTCCTCCGGATCCACGCGGTATAGCGACGAACGTCGACGACGGCGCTCCGGGGAACAAGACGACGACGACGAAGGCGATGACGAAGACGAAGGCACCACGGCGCAGCGAGGACGACGACACGGCACGGAGAAGACGGCGCGGCAGCAGGCGCCGGCGGCGGCACAGCGGCGGCGGCAAAGAAGACGGCGGCAAGCGCAAGCGCGCAGGAGGCGGCGGCTGCAGGAGCAGGGGCGGGGGGTGGAGGCGCAGGGTGGGGGCTGCCGGTTTTAAGTGGTGGCCTCCCTCCCTCTTGGGCCTAGAAAATCCCACCGGCCAAGCCCAAGCCCAGGTTATCTTAACTTTCCGAAAACCCCCCCAAAACTCTTTTAATAAATCTTTTCACTTAAGTCCCTCTCTCTATTAACTAAGCAATTAATAAAACATTTTCCGGGGTATTACAAACATCCTCGTGAACAATGCATTCTTTCATTACGCATCGCTCACAAAGACCGGTCGGAAAGAATACGGATAGTGCAGGCGCTAGCTAGCCAAGAACTCCTACTGGATGCGCTATGTGGCTAGCGGTGACAACATCTGGAAGGGTCAGAGGAGCAGAGTCGGACACGGCTACAACAGGGTTAGTTGGGGATTCCGAATCAGAGAAGGATTAGTAGTTTGTATTAGGAAAGGCTATTATATATTCCGAAGTGCTTGATAGCAATAAGTATCTTTATATTAGACAGTCCTTTTGAGAAGAGTTCTAGTATTAGCCTGTTATAGAGTTTCCTTGTTAGGGGGCACCTCTTATATAAAGGTAGCCGTCTGTTCTTAGAAGAGAATAAGAAAAGATCAATTCATCTAAACCTAGGGTTTGGTCAAAGCCTTGGCCACAAGGGCTAGGGGTGACCTTCGCCAGCTATCTTTCCCCAATTCAAGCCATAACATGTAAACAGGTAAAGAGATTCAATACTGGTACTTTGCATTTTTAAGTGAATGCATAACCTCCCCAATACAAGTACAAATTTTAAAGCAATGGAAGGGGTAAGTGATCGTCATCCACCCTTCATTCATGCTTCAATATTTGTGCAACTTTGGAATAGTGATGCAGAAGCACCTCCCTTAAATCTATCAATCAAATCAGCCCATCCGCTAGAGGTGCAAGCATTTGAATGGCAAGCAAAGAATTGATGTGTATTCCATGTAGAAAGAAAGTGCTTTACCAAATATCTTGTAATCGGTATTACATGAACATTCAATAGTTATATTCCAATTTCAGTATTTCACTAGTTTCACATACGGAATTCACATTAGTTAATTTCACTATTTTCACATTAATTAAATTTTACAAACTCTGCAGGACAATATGTTTTTAGTATTTTACCTCAATGCTGTCTTTTAGCTGCAATAGTAATTGAAAGAAATAGTGAAATGCATTTCTTGCTAGACAAATCATTTCCTATCATAATTTGCATGATTTAAATTACTATTTGGGTTCACTAATATGTAGCTAACATGGAACTACAAAATGGACAGATAGGGTAAGAGATAATTAACCCATGTGTCAATGACAAAACTCAACCATTTGTACCTCCACAACATGTAGGTAAGGCAGAGATCAAAGCTTCAGGCAAAGCTACAAAGCAATCAGCAGAAATTGAACTGGTTAGCTCTATCAATAGGTGCAAATATGATTATTTGTAAAAATTCATCACAAAGATCGCTTAACAAGATCTACGGATACGGTATGTGAGTTTTTGGTCAGACGGGTAATGTAGTAAAAATAATACAATAGAACCCACAAGACTGGAGCTAACAGATGTCATACCTTTCCTTTTCAGATATCCACTTCATGAACATCTTGAGGTATTTGTGTTGTTTTACGAGCCGCCTCCCACTATGACAATAACCTACAAGAAGGAAACATATGCCCAAAAGATTCAAGACAACATTATGGACATAATTATACCATTTGCAAGTTAGAAACTGGGATGAAGTGTGGAAAAGCAATTGAGCAAAACATGAACAATTTGTTTGTCAAGATTAGATGTAATGCAAACTCGATACTCATCAACGACCTTGAGCAGCTCATCCTCGAATTTATAGATTGGAAGAGTTTTCCGCTCATCCCGGTTAAAAAGGAAAGCATGTTAGACGAGAGACCAAAGAAAAACAATTGTTGGGGTCTTTATGTAGCTATTATTAAGACACGGTAGATAGACGTGTTGTAAATGTAAAAGCTCAGTTGAACTTTTTGCTTCATAAAATCTGGTCACACACACACCTGGAGCTCCCTTTTTAACATATCTTTTGAATCAATGTCCTCTTGGTCCGAATTGTCTTCAACCTAGAATTAAGAAATTTCATTAAAACAATATCTAAGCCATTAAACTAGGAGAGAGAACAAAAGCGTTTAATGGATTACCGTGTTCCTTCTATGACGATGATTTAACAAAATCAATGCCATCTTCAAATACATACCTAAGAAGTTGGAACAATAATATGAGCAAAATTAACTGTTAAACAAGGGTGCGACCAAGGCTATACTGAATTCATCGAACTAACGCAATAAGAGAAGTTTAACAAAATACATACCTCGAAGTTGGAACAATAATATGAGCAAAATTAACTGTTAAACAAGGGTGCACCAAGGCTATACGAATTCATCCAACTAACGCAATAAGAGAAGTTTAGTTCAAACTTATTTTGGTATTTTGAGGATTTTTACTCCAAACAAAAAATTCAGTCCGCACTTTTGCCTCAGAAACCATGTGCGCTTCTCACGATCGTGATCAAAACACAAACAAAACACCGATAAAATTGGTTAGTGCCTTCTCGATCTTCCAATCGAAACGAAATTCTACCATCGGTCCTAAAAAACTACCTTATATGACACTTGTCATAACTCATAACTTTAACAAGATAGATGGCCCCTCGAAATCGCAAGAAATAAAACTTTGTGACGAATAATTCAATAGAGAACAAAAACGATAGATGACTTATCGATAGTCATCAAGCCCGCTTCTATCTTTTGATCCAAATTGCAGTTTAGACTTCCCTGAATATAATCATGCTCGAAGTCAATCTCTTGCTAAATATATAACAAAGAGCATAAATATAATTTTCACCTATCTTGACAAATTAATGTGACCGCAAAGACAAGACAAAGAGATACGAAATCCAAACAGATGATATATTACCTATTTGATGTTCTTCCCATGCTTCCTGTTCAGCAAAAGGGTTCATCTTATCCTTAGCCTCAGGATCTCTGTTTGTCCAGCAAATTCAAAAATGCAAGACATGCAAATAAACTCAGTGCAAAACTGCAAATTACACATCTTATGCAGAAAGGCCTCAAAACTAGAAACTTACTTGTATCGCTGCATTGCTACTGAGAATCTCTTCTCTTGATTGACACTTTCACCCATGTCATAAGCTTCAGGCATTTTGTACTCATCCACATGTATATGATTTTGTAGTATTAGATACGATTTTACTAGGGCAATTCTCAAACAATGCATAAGTAAAATTTCTGAACTAATTGACAAGTTAGAAGAAAATCGTCAAGACTCATAGCAGTGTTGAACTGGAACTGTACTGATAAATAACATGGATGGAGGCGAACAAGAAAACAAACTTCTGATGGGCAAACAGACATGATTAGAAGAAGTATGTTCCTATTGTTATTGACAATAGAACAAAACTCAAGACATCATAGATGTTAATGCAATTACAAATAACAAGGAAAGATTTATATTTAATGGGTTTAAAGATCAGTGCATCTAATGAATGGTTTAACAATCAAGACCATGCATCACTTTCATGTCAAAACAAAAGACATGCAACACTTCAATGATATCAAGATATTTCCAACTAGTAAAAAGTGACCATCATGAACATTTGAATGAAAGGAAAACCACCAAGATGGATGTTCTTATCACCATATTTGCCAAAACTCCATCCTCTCTATTTTATGCTACAAGTGAATCAAGATTCAGAGGTATACAAGTTAATTAACAGATGCATTTTAAATTTATTTTATATGAGTAGCAAAGAGAACACATCAACACTTACCAGATTCCTGACAGCACATTCAGAGAAATAGATACACATGGCAAAATGTGACGATGTATGCTTTTTTAAAATTCTAAACAGATAAAAGAAATAAAAGTTTAACAGAGTATTGCAATTATTTGACAGTGATATTCTAGTTAACATAGAGCAAAAATAATGGCATCAAAATATGACAGTGTTATCATTACTCTACAATATTCCCAAGAAGAAGAAACATACCTCAGCAATATCATCTGTACTCTCAACACGCTCCTTCACGAGATCATAAATCTTCTTTTTGTATCTGCATACAGAAACCATTAAATGCCAATGTTTACTTCCATATGCACGTTCTAAAAGTCTTTGTGTGTATGCCTAACCAAAGGAACACAAGTTACACAATCATAGCTTATATCAATCACTGTATCTGCATATCCTAAGTACAAAATTAGCAGAAGAGAGTAACTTTTATAGGACTTAGATAGTTAGAATCATCACCTGAACTCCTTTTCTTCTGCTGCAGTTAGTTTCACATCCTGAAAAATGTACTCATGATCTAGAATCTCATCCCTGCAATGACCCACCCCAAAAAAAAAGTTAATACCTGTACCAATTCAACTATAGACAACGAAATCAACAGCAATAAACCTATACTAACCGTATTCTTGTACTGACCGAATCTCATCAATTTTTTGTCCTTCATTGTTGCAAGCACGCTTGCCTTGAATATTTTCTGCACATTAATTTTATGACAAAGTGAATACTCCTCGAATATCTTTTCAATGTTATAACTTGATTTTTCTTCTATCTATTTGAATATGGAACATAAATTAAACCTCTAAATGAAAGAAAAACACTTCAAAACAACGCAAGGGTGAAGAGTGGGCAATTACAAACCCTTCTTCCAACAGTGTTTTGACCATTCAAAATAAGCAGCACCACAGTCATTTGCATGTATTAGCACAACAAGAGTAGATTTAAATGGCAATTCAAGTTCCAAGGAAAACAATGATCCACCTTCTATCTACACCATTATTTCAATAATTCTTTCTAGGAATAAGAGAAGCATGCCAAACATCTGAAACTTCACTATGTACATGCAAGAACATATTACAAATTGGGGCAGTTATTCAATCTCAGTCGGAAAACTCGGCGGTACAAGTCAAGAATCAAAATTGTGATTTATCATTACACATTCTACATGTCCAGATGTGAGGATAGATAATTTACCGCAAACCAACACTACAACAACGGAATACCAACAGTCACTGTCAGCTCGCCCCAGGCACAACAAACCCACGACGAACAGAGACAAAAAAATCAAACACTAAACTAAACAGATTAAGCGATGCCGGTAAGAGCGCGAGCACACGAACGAATCAAGCAAACCAAAGACTAAACCATACCGTAAAGGAAACAGGCAAACATACCATACCAAAGAGGAAACAACCCAATGCAAACAACAGCATCTAACCCTCCCAACATCGACTAAGACAAAGAAGAATCGTCAAAATCGGGCAATGCGGAAGGAGACGAGGCAGTGCAGAGACATCGTCGGGGAAGCCTCGCTATCGCCGAAGACGAGGCACCGCAGCCAGCGTCATCGCACGCTGCCTCGAGTCCGGCGTGCCGCCGAGCCCACCTCTACGTCTCAGGGCGCCGTGCAGCGCCCCTGCGCCACCGGCTCCGCATCCGCGACGCCGAGAGGAAGCGGTAGGACTAGCCGCCGAGGGAGGCCAAGATCGTCTCCGCGGTGCCGCCTCCACCGCAGCTCGGCACCGCGCCCACCGCCTCCGCGTCCGCCATAAATGTAGCGCGCGCCGCTCAAGGCTCCGCCTCCAATGCGGACGCGCCGCCGCCCCTCGCTTGCGCTTCCGGCCGCAATGCCGCTCCACCGCCGCACCGAGTATTCCGCCTCACCGCAACGCATCTCCGGCCCGCCACCTCTTCTAAATGGATGGATGGGGCGCGTCTAGGGTTTTGGTGGGCTATAAGAGGAGCTCCGTCGGATGTGAGGGGAAAGAAAAGGAAAGCCTCGGATCGGATTCAAATCGAAGCCCAACGGTAAAATCGCGAGGAAGAGGCGGTGGGCGAGAAGTCTGCGCGCGGCATGGCTCGCTTTGAGGAGGCGTGGGAAAGGAAAGGAAAGAGGCGTGAGGGAGGAGGAAAATCCAATGAGGAAGGAAGGGTTTCCTCCAAAGTGAGGAAGGAAGGGAGGTGCTCGCTCGTGGGGCCCGCGGTAAGAGAGAGGTACGTCATAAGTGTTTGACCGTTTAAGGGCGCTGCTGCTTCATTAGTTTGCCTATGGGTCTGTTCTTTTTAGCTGCGGCTTATGTCTTTTAGCTGAAATTTTTAAATTTTAACTGTTTACGGTACAGATTATGGAGAGACCGATACTCTTTACGATTTTGGCTGGTACAGATGTTAAGCTTTTAACGTGTACTACGTTTAACTTGTAAACGGGGTCTTGAGAAAATACTCCATTCAAAAGTTAGGTACTGTAGCGGCTGCGAAAAGCCTATTGGCTTATTGCCTGCCGAACACCCCCTATGGTTGTTTGTGGGTTAAGTATACTAATAGCTTAATCAAGATTCTTATGGTATAGTGTATCAGCGTAAGTCGGATTCTTAACAAGCATACGAAAGTAGGAAAAACCCATGGGAAACTAAGGAAGACAAGAACATATGAGGCTTTGAAAGATCCCAAAAAATTTCAAAAATTTTCTGTGATTTTTGCTGAATTTTTAGTGGATTTTGAGCTCTTTCCTTTTGAAAATTACCGTGAATACGCCTTCATTTCTCGACCACCGCCTTCCTCACCCGTTGGCGCCCTAGCCTTTTTCTGCCTTCTCCTCGCGCACGCGCCCAGCACAGCAGAGGCTCGTCCGCACCGCATCGCGCTTCCGTGACTCGACGTTACCGCCGCCCGCGATCGCACCTCACCTCCTTGACCGCTGCGTGTCCTCCCTTGCCCCACGCCGCCCCCGCCGCTCCCTCCTCCGCGACGTCGTCGCTTTCGTCACCCCTTCTCACTCTTGCACTGTCCCTCGCATTTACTCGTGGTGATGCAGCCCGTCGCTCGAACTCGATGCCGTGCCAACCCCCGCAGCTTCCCCAGGCCGCCTGCAGAGCCAGAGCACCGCCCACACCGCTCCATTACTCCCCATCAGCTCCGACCTGCTCCCTCGACGCCAACCCTCTCCTCGCCTTTTTAAGCCCAGGCAGCCATCCCAGTAGCTTTGCCTCACTTCCAAGACTCTCCCCAAGCAACCAATTGGGGTATAAGCACCTGTATACCCGCCGACCAGCTCCTTCGTCTCCGGTGATCTTTCGAGCCTCATTCCTTCATTCCTTCCTTAAAACCCGATTGCATTCACTGACTTGCTCCCCTTTGCTTCCCGAACACGATGGTAGACTCACGGCCGAATCGACCCTCCCCCTACGGCAATAAGCTCACCGTCAGCCGAAAGGGGCCGCCGTGGCCAACTCACCAGAAAGCTCCCTAGCTCAAACCACCGCCACCATCGAGTTCCCCTCACTCCAGAGATGCTCCAGACACCTGCGATTTGCCCAGAGCGCCACCGATGGCCTCTGGTGCCCGAAAATCACCGTCGTCTTCTTCCCGGCCGTTCGCCGCCGTTGAGCTTTTCCATTCCCCCAAAGCCCAAAATTGGATTCCCCATTCCCCAAAGAACCTCTTGCCACCCTCGAATCCCGCCAAACGGCACCGGGCACCTCGTTCGCTCATGTTGTTCTCTACCTCCCGCGAGAATGACGGGCTGGAGGTAGACGACGACGACGTGGACACATCCTCACCGTCCACGTCTTCGTTGCCGTCTAACCTCGGCCTTCGGATGGCCTCGCTCCGCGGCTGTCCGATCTCACTTAAACCGATCAATCTGGTCCGTCCACCCGCTCCGCATCGCAGCCGCCCGCACCGGCCGCGTGTCGGCCATCCGATGCGGGGAGACCGAAACCCTCCCTGGGCCGCACTATTGAACCGAGCCGGCTCAACACTGTTCATAGGATTTTTCAATTTCCAAGAATCCATAAAATTAAATAAAATCCTAGAAAATTCCAGAAAATCTAAAAAATTCCCAAATTACACCATTTTGTTCATCTTGGTGCCCTGAACCCATTTTTGACCTCCAATCCACCAAATTCTTCTTCAGAAAAATCCAAAAATTTAAAAACTCCTCTTTCTTGAATTTATTACAATTTATTCCTTTTTCAGTAGATTTATTTTTCCTTGCTTGATTAGGCTCAACCCGGACTTATGTTATTTTTGTGTGTTTGTGCTAGCGTCGGAATTCTCGGAGGCAACGGTGCAAGGCAAGATCAAGGAAGCACGAGTTATGAGGTCGTCGAGCTAGTCGAGTACCAAGGCAAGTTACGAGTCCTTGATCATTTTGAAATCCCATGTCATTTAAATTACGTACTTATGATAATTGCATTACTGTTATTTGTAAATTGTTAATTGCTTAAAACAAAATGTTTAGAATGACTTGTTATCTAGATAATTCCCAGCACCAATAAATGCCATGTTAAATTACAGCCATTTCTTTGACAGCCCTACAAATATTTAAACTGTTGTACGAATAACTATCGTCGAGGAAGTTCTAGAAGAACCATACTTCTGTGAAGATGTGTGGTATTAGTTCTCGATTGCGCTTAAGCTACCTGGAGTATTGTTGTAATGTAATTAAGTTTGGGCTTGCACGTCCGCTGCAGTAAAATTGGTTGGTAAACCTTATGTTGTAATATAAGTTGGCTCGTTTGTTGTAAGCATATTCTGTGATGATATTCTCTTGCTCGACGCTCCGTAACTGGACAAGCTTGGGTAGTTGCGGAACGCCGAGTCCAGGCGCCCTTGGAAATGGAGGCGTTACAAGAAATGGTATCAGAGCAGGCTGCTTGACCGTAGGTTGAGACCTAAGGCAATTTAGGAAGCAATTTTATCGCAAAACCAAATTTAAACCTTAAAAAGAGTTTACGAAAAATATAAGTACTATTACTGTCTTTTCCTCCCTTGTTACTATCTTATCTGTCTTAGTTTATCTAAACTTAAGTTTTACTTTTGCAAAATGTTTACTACTATACTTGTCTAATTTCAAAATTTCGTTCCTAATCAGATGGTGCACTTCGTTCACTCTCGACTGGAGCAGATGGAGGTTGGCCTCCAAACTTTGGGAGATGTAGCAGACCTTGGGGCGACGGCTACCACAAGCCGGTCTTCCACGCAGTCAGCAGGTTCTTCCAGGAGGAGCGTTATGAGTGGAAGGCTTGGGTGACTTTGATCCCATTGCCTGTCTGCCCGGATCGGGAGAGGAGGTTCATCGCCCGCCAGATCAAGCAGGAGGATGCCGTGCAGGATGCAGCCAGGAAGGCTGTGATCTACTTGCGCAGCTACTACGACCTCGAGTTGGCAGAGTCTCCGTTCAACCTGATCCCACGGTCGCTTCACGGTGGGAGGTCATTTGCGCCCCCTCGGTTCGAGGGTGACGATCCCGTCTGCGGGGTCGCCAGGTCGTGGCGTGCAGGTGAGCTTCAATACGGGAGGCGGTGGAGGTCCTGTGCCTTGCCGAGGCGGCTTCTCCGTGCTCGAGGGAGGTGCGGCGAGCAAGACAAAGGTAACAACCCAGTTGTTTATTTCAAAATTTTAGTAAAAAACAATTTCATTTAATTAATTTTATTTAAAATAAAACAAGTCTTCTTTGGTTGCCTAAATTGTGAAGATTTTATTTTGCCTGTTTTCACCTTAAGAAAAAGGCTTTAATGAAGATTGATCTAACTAAAAACATAAATTTTTTGTTAAATAAAAGGTATATGTAAATTTTTGTAAAGATACTATTTCAAATTAAGTATTTTAAATCATTTGGGATTTATTTGGATTTTCTGTGTTTTTATAGCAAAGCCTAAAGCCATAAAATATATTTTCAAATATTTTATTAAAGCTAAAAAGAGTTTATTTCGCTTTTCCAAGCTTCCCTAAATTTTGTAGAATTTGTGGTAATTTTCTGAAATTAAAAATCAATTTTTGAAGTCAAAAGGTATTTTATAAAATTTGTAAAGGCTAAATTTAAGTTAACAATATTTTTATTAATTCTAAAATGGCTCCAGGTATTTTATATGCATTTTCTGGAATTTTTAAACATTATTTAGTATTTTCTAAGTATTTATAAATATTTCTGGTATTTCTGAAAATTTTAATCCGAATTTAAATCCGGATTAATCTCGGGCTGACACGTGTCGTGCCTGGATTTAATCCATCTCTCTCCCCGATCTAATCAAGCCATCCACCACAACTTAACCCTTCGCTTCAATCTAACTACTGAGATCTCCCCACCCTTGCCACGTGTTTGAAATCCGGCCATCTACCCCTTCATCTCCCCTCCTCTGTCATTGACGGGTGGCCCCACCTATCATAATCATCTTCTTCCTCACTTCATCCTCAACCTCCAGCCGGCCTCCATTAATGCCCCTGTGAGCTTCGATGTTGGCCGCCCGCTCTCGATGATCGCCCCTGCCTCCTCCTCATTGTCACGCCCCGCCCCTTAATGGCGCCGCCTCGCCGCTCCCCCGCACCGGTTCCGCCTGCCGCTATTAATGCGTGCCCAAGCTCCAACCCGGCCGCTCCACCTCCCAAGGCGCCTCCTTGGGCATCCCCCTTGCCGCCGCACCCACATCGCCATTAATGGCCCTCCCCCGCTCGCATTCCCACGTCGGTAGCTGGCGGTAGGATCGCCACCTCGGCTCCATCATGGTGCGTGGACTTGGTCCACGGTGGATCGTCGAAAAAATAAATCCCACCCAGAAATTCAAAATTGCTGACGTCATAATTAGCCTTTTTCAGTACAAAAATCAACCTTTTCTTTTCTCTCTTTTAAACTTCCGGAAGCCCGTATTTCCTCATTTTAACTCCGATTTGACCCATTGAAGTTTCCAAATTCTTATAAAATCCTAAACTACCCAAATGTAGACACTTTTTTAATTTTAAATTTTATTTGAATTTTGTTTGAATTTATTTGTTTGGTTCTTCGCGCGTAGATTACGACGATCTCGGAGAAAACGACTGCGTGATTCGAACCAGGTCTTCGAGCAAGGCAAGTTACACATTTGACCATATTGACCCTAATATTTTAAATTATTTATGTTGTTTTTAAATTATTATGTGTGCGTAATTTTATTGAAGACTATTTTAAATTCAGTTTTGAACTCTATTTATGCCTAATTTCTTTGGACAACCAAATTTGATATTGAATGCCATTAAAGCTTGTCAACCATAGATAAAACTTAGTTAGTACATTAGCACTAACTAGAAATTTCATAGAATTGCTTAGCCATGCTTAGAACATTATAGTTTGGGATAATCTTTCACATGAAATGATAAATTTTTATCGTGTATTCTTGACTTTGGTGAGTCAAAAAGGATTATAAAATGTTTCAAAACAAAGTATGAAAACTTGGTTTAGACTTAGGCAAATGGTTAGGTGGTAGGTGCTTGCTGGCATGCATTGTTGTTTGGTGACACAATGTTGATTGCCAGGCACAAGGGGTATGTGGTTGGTGCCTAAGTCAGTAAAGGACCGATCTGTGAGCTACTGTTGCAAAGCCCTATCGTACTACCACAAGTCTGGTATGGGACAGACCTGGCCGAATAATTTGTGAAGTTCCAACTTGATCTCGCTATAGGCTGAATGTGGGCGTGACGTAGGCCGTGTGAAATCTCACATGGCACAAGAGGGGGCTCCAACATGTAGATTCATGTTGTGGTGAAATCTTAGTGGTGGCGTGATTATGTTGACAACAGACCATTGTAAAGGCATTGTTATGATTTTCTCAGTCGCACGCCTACGGAAGCGTGTAGTGGCCGACATTATGAGATTATCATATCTTGTGTGTAAAGCTGTACAACCTCTGCAGAATATATAATCTATCCTGGATAGCCGTGCCCACGGTCATGGGCAAGCTGAGTGAAGTTTTCACGGATTAGACTTTGCTTTTGAAAATATTTTATGAAAACCTTATGGATGGATGGAATCCATGAGATATTTTGAAAACCTTATGGATGGTGGAATCCATGAGAGATTTTGAAAATATTATGGATGGATGGAATCCATGAGTGATTTTGAAAACCGTATGGATGGATGGAATCCATACGAGTTTGTTTTTGAGAAAAGATGGTCCGGATGGGATGCTCATGGATAGGTTGGTGTTTGGTTGGAGCATGCACTAACGATAATATTTTAGTTAAAAAGATTTTTTTACATAACGTATCAAATTCAACTTTTACACTTACTTTATGATATTTACTCCAATGTTGCCTTTTATGCAAATTAACCATATTATGCCTTCCTTTGTCAATCCATATGCATGCATCAATTCTGTTAAACTCCTGGTGTAACTTGTGGAGTACTTTTTGTACTCATGTTGCTCAATCTAACTCTTTCCAGAAGAATCCTTCGACGACTTCAGTGAGGATTACGAGTAGACCACGTCTTACAGTCATTCGCCTTATGGGAAGGCTGGATGGGCTGCTACTTCATTTAATTCTTATTCCGCTACTTATATTTAAATTTGGTTTATGGACCATTGATGGAAACTTTGGCCATCAGGCTCATATTAGTTAAATAAAGTTTATCATTACGAATGATATTTGTCTTTGTTTTCACTGTGTGCACTAGCTTTTCTTGGGATAGTGCGATTAACACAGAGGGTTTCGGAGTTGTTGCTCCGGGTCTCGACACACAGCTCTTGTCCTCTTCGAGGCAGTCGAGGTGGGAGAGATGTCGGATTGCGGCGAGTCCCCTGACGTTCCCTCTTCGTCAGCTTTATTTTAATTTGAGTTACATAAACATGTTGGCTAATTACCTTGATTTGAACTTAATTGTTATTTTTATTTTAATTAAGGTTCTTGTGATGCTTGGACATTTATACCAAAACCCTCTTTTATTAATGCTCTTTTATAAATATTTAGACTTTAAATAAATATTCAAGCCACATTATTTACTCATATATGACAATTAATCCAATATTAAATCTTAAATAATCTTATTTGCATCCTAATCAAATTTATTAACTTTCATGGATTAATTTCTAATTTTTCCTTATTTTTTCTTAATTGAAACAAATTAAAGAAAAAAATAAAAATGGAAAAAGAAAAGCGTTGACGGGTTCGAACCGAGGACCTCGCCGTCTGCGAAGCGTTCATGTAACACCCCAGGTCCATATTACCCTGGGATGCTGCTAAACCACACATAACACTATCAGTGATGGTGCAGAGGCGAGGTGGGCTATAAGGCTGTCGAGAGGCAGATTGGGCCGTGGCGCAAAGATGGGCCACTTGGCTACGCTGGACTAGGCAAGACCAAGAAAAGGTGGGTCGACGAAGGAGACTTGACCGAACTGGAAAAAGAAATTAGTCCGGAGCAAAAGGGAACTCAGCTTGAGATAAAATCCAGAATTTCAAATGATTTTTGAATTTCAAAAATTGGGATAAATTAAATTGAGCCTCCAATAAATAGCAAATAAACTCCAAAAATCCAAGAAAATACAGAAAAATTCCTTGCAACACAAGGAACACAAGGAATGCTTGGGGGCAATTGTGGTCAACAATAGGCGACTAGGACTAGATTAAGGTTGATCAAGGTCCAAGCTATCAAGGTGTTCATTTGGGATAGTTAGGCTCACGTATGGCGTATGGTAAAGCCAACAGATTTGGTTGAAGGAAAGTTCGAGTAGCGGGTTAGATCATATTGACTTTATCGGTTCAAGCGAGACATGATCCAGTGGTAGTCAAAACGGGAGAGACTTGCCGATAGAAGAAAAGCCATTGATGAACCTTCACGTGACGTGCATGGTGACTTGCATAAAGATAAAGTAGAGTCAAAGGAAGGTGTCCTGCAGGGGCACACACTCCTCTCAGCCACACCTCAAGAAGAAAAAAGTAGTAACTAGTTACGACATGGACAGAAGTAGTTAAACAACAATACTAACACATAGGGCATCAGCTGATTAGACGCATCATATACAAATACATATATACTCTCGTATGATCTTCAAAGGAACATGATAACATGGCATTAACGACAATAAGAAGGCGTTCGTATTAGCTATGGCTAATATCTTTTAGCTGAAAATAAAGAGTAGCCAAAATTAGTAACTTTTAGAATAAGAATGCGAACGGTAAGAAAAGTAAATAAGAGATACGTGTACAAAACACAAGCGAGAGAAATAGGATGTGTAACACGCCCGTGGTCCCTGCTTTATCCTTGGATCGAAATGGGAGCGAGAAGAGTGAAGAAGCCGCTTCGAAAAGTCAGGTATTTATATTAGCTTCTAGCTTCTCCAAACAAAAGCCAACGCGAATAGCCTCTAAATCCTAGAGCATGATAACATGGGAATTCTAGCATCATTAAATCATAAAACTTGGAGCATGGCATTAGTAACACCCTCCCTCGCTAAATATAGCAGAATGTGATTTAGGACTAGATCATGGGAACAGAGAAATAATGTTTTGCCAACCTAACTATTCGCCGAGAAGGGGTTACGTGATTTAGTAACATCCCTCCCTCACCAAAGCTGGGAATGGTACTTAAATCATGAAATTAGCAGAAGATAAAGAGGCAGTAGCCCTGTCTGCTACCTTGTCTCAGTGAGAATAACTACAACAGAACAAGGATGGACTAGTTGACCAGTATCAAGTAGTAGCAAGAGCAATAGTCGAAGCATGAAAATGAGTAGCACTGTTTGGATTTGAGAGCAGTAACACCCAAAATGAGGATTAACATCATGTAAGCATAGCAAGATTAGTAAATGAGGAAGCATGATCACTCTAGATTTTAGCAGTACTAGATGCTAGATGATTCTTTTCAGCAGAGCATGATAAGTGTATATACCAAGAATTATGTTCTTGAATACTACACAGCAACTGACAAGATTAACCACTCAATTTACATGTCATGGCAATGGAACAGGTGTTCTCCACTCGTGGAACTCAACCAAATCTCTGTTCACAATTGACCTGTTGTGAAGCCAGAAGGTTTCTGTAGACTGATGGAATCGTCTCACTTTCCTTTGCAGTTCCCACATGATACCGGCCATAGCGGAGCAGGGCTCTGTATCTGGGGCATACACCCATAGGCATCTCACCTCACGCCCACGCCCAATCATCTCCTCTATTCGTTCATCTGCATGCAATCTTTAAGGATCAGTGCTGCAAGGTTAACACACTAGTAGTATATTTGTACAAAGGAAGCAAATCGTACCCGGTATCGATTCAAGGTACCCAAGAAGTTCAGGACCAATCTTGGACGCCGGCCATTTTATCGATATCTCGGTGTAGTCAATCACATTCTGGAAAGGAAGCTCAACTTCGTCTGATAAAATGACTGGTACACATTCCTGTCATCAACATTGTTAGAATCTAATCCATATGCACTGAAACCCTCTTCTTATGGCTGGGAGAGCTCACCACAAAGAAGGATTCATAGAAGCGAAGTGTCCACGAGGACTCGCCACGAGGAGCTAGGCAGAATTTTGCATTCCTTAGGTGCTTGAAGTAATCAATCCTTCCCAATTTTTCAGGCCCAGATAACTTCAGTTCTGGAGACTCCAACTATTCATAAAACCAACACACATCTAGTCTAAATAAATGATGTATAAGCACTGTTGAACAGAAAGAAAAGCAACCTAATAAAAAAAATAATGTGCAAGCACAATAAATCTGAGATAAATAACATAAAACTTTGCTGCTAGCGCCCTAGAATGCCAACTGCCATGTATTACATTGTGCCATAAGTAACTAATTTTCCGACAACAGATCATATTAGTGTTAAACTTTTTATTTTATTCAAAGGACAGCTTACACTTTTATATCATGTTAAACTGTATTTGGAAATCAAAAGGAGGACAAACCTTGTCAGGATACCGCTTTGCAAGCTCCACCAGTTGAAGACGGCCTACTTTTCCCTGGGCACGCCCAAGGAAGTTTGCTAAATACTTCCGCTTAGTTAATGGGATTGGTTGGACAGCACGGACATTAGACTTCACCATAGAATCATCCACATTCCCAGGTATAATAATATCTTTCCATGTATTAAATGCACTTATACCTCGTTTATCAGTACGGTCACCCTAACAAATAGAACATAAGGCCTTCTGTGAGAAGATGCCAGAAGTAGCTTGCAAGTTGAGTTGTACAAAAGAATAGCTCACCACTCATGAACCAAGTCAACTCTAAGATTATACAACCTTTTCCAACTCACTTGCTAACAAATAGCAGATGTCTCATGAAATGCAATTTAATTAGACTGATGTGCGCAACTGCCAAAATTCATGTTAGGATTTGGGGGAAACACCGATGTAATTACATTTGAGCAAAAAGATGTATTTATCCATTAGATGTTCATCAGATGGATTAGTAAAGGACAAATACAAGATGGGCCCTAATTGTATCACACATATTTACACGTCGAATAGTATATTTTTTAAAAGGAGATTTGATGACAATGGATGAATCCTTGTAACGCTGTTGAATTAGGACACCTCACTAGGACGACGATACAGAAAAAGACTAGTTAAACATGAAACCAAAAAGACAGTCCTACAGACACGTCCTAAAACTTAGATAAGTGATAGCTGTACCAATTCTTTTAAAAAAAGAAAAATAAAATGAGGCAAAATATGGAGAGCAATGAAAATGGCTATGTACCTCTGGGGTAAGAATGATAGATCGATTCAGAAAGGTTGCCCACGAGCGGAACAGGTGAGCTCCAGCACCACTACATATGCAGAAAACAGAAGTGTTGTTAGTTAACTGGGAAAAAATGAACGAGATCCCCAACACACTAGGTGGTGGTACCTTGGGAAGACAAAAATGTGGTCACGTCCACCAGATCTACGGAAATATGGCATCTGGCTGAGAACCTGCAGATAATGGGAAGCAACACACACAGTATAAGGTAGAAAGGAAGCTTGTTGTAGTTGTTAAACAGACATGAGATGGGTGAAGCAAATGTGGGGTTTGTTTACCTTGACATACGTGTGATTGATTTCCTTATCATTGAGAGCCCCAGTCATGCGAACACACTTAACATAACTCGGAACAAAGAAGAGATTTGCTTGGTCCTTGTCCAATGTTCTAAACCTTGACTGGAGAAGAAGCTGGTGGATCTTTACCTATCATCATCATCATCATCAAGAAGGGGTTGGATGGGGAAGATGAATGGTACTAGTAGTACTAGTATTCGTGGATCGAGATGGCGTACCTGGGTTCCCCACTGGCCCTTGAGGCAGCTAGCGGCGGGATGGTGGCATGGCGTCCACGGAGCAGGGAGCGCAGGCCGTCAATCTCATCCTCAGAGTAGACATAGATGCAAAGGTCAGCACCGTAGTCACGGGGGTCAGGCAATGGACTGACGGTGGTGGAATAGGGGAAGGATGGGGAGGTGGAGAGAAGGCGGTCGAGGAGGCGGGTGAGTAGGAAGGTCGTGGCGACGAGGAGGAGGGCGGCCACCTGGTGTGCCCGCGTGCAGGTTGGGGTGTGGTGGTGCGTGCCCCGCATCTCGGCCAGAGCTAATATGGCGGAGGGAGGGAGATGACAGACACACCGTCCGGCGGCGGCGCAGGTGCAGCAGAAGTCCTGTATGAAAGAATTTACATATCATGGACAAGAGAAAAAGTCTATTCAACCTTTATCCTTGCTCAACTTAACAAACAGAACATATTATGGACAAGCAGTGGCGGAACCAGGATTTCATCACGCCCTGGGCTAAACTCTAGCAATGTAGAACTAACGCCGATTTATACCTATACC
The DNA here is from genome assembly GCA_036346245.1 of Bonia amplexicaulis. Lineage (NCBI taxonomy): Eukaryota > Viridiplantae > Streptophyta > Magnoliopsida > Poales > Poaceae > Bonia > Bonia amplexicaulis. The sequence goes on from CM070748.1 coordinate 10,235,419, forward strand.
ACAGCATAACAAAAGTAGGCTCCAAATACTTGGGTTTAGACCAAAGACATATTTTTTTGCTGTTGGTAAACTAATACAAGAAGCATAACAAAGTCAAGCTTTCAAAAGGCCACATATAAGTCATCTAAGATGAAAAATATGCAAGATCAAACAAAAATGACATGTACCAAACTATGGGCTAAATTTCTAGCAATGTTTTAGCAAACTGGAAACAACATCATATTGATATATAAGTAAAGATATGAAAAAGTCTGATATTGACAAAAGACAAAAGCAATTACCTCATTTTCTGCATTTCCATTATCTTTGCCTGCACGATGAAGACAATCAAAAAAATATCAGGACTCTGAATAGAATAGCTCAATAGCTCATGCTCGTATTTGAAGTATGGTATTGTAGTGCTATTCACTGGGATGTTTGTTAGTCACTAACAATGCTAGGAGCATAGGATCACTACAAGTCTACAACTATAGGAAGTGTGAGCTGGATATTCATCTTGTTATATGCTGATAGATATGCAAAATGTTCACAAAAAAGTAATGGTCCATGATGTGTTGATAGATGCTCACATTCTTGATATACTCGAAAATATATGGGGTGAAATTATATGCAACAATTATGAATATTATACTCTAGCCATCACCTTGAAAAAATAGATAGGGAATGAACTACTGCTGCAGCGAACTGTTGTGGAGATGAAACACCAATAGGCTTCTATTTCTGATTCAAAAGCTTTCCTGTAGAAAAACAGGGGGATTTGAACTTTCAACAGAAATTCCAAAGATTCCAACCTGAATTTGAAAGGGTGTCCGAGGCTTTGTTCAGGCGAGGTGGGCCTGCACGGTGGTTGGCGGTGGCAGCGATTGATGTAGGTAGCGGCGGCGGCGGCGAGGGGTACGACGCAAGAGCGCGTGGATTGGTGGCGCGCGACGATGCTTTAGGAGCCGAAGCCGGAGGTACCGCGGGCGGGCGGAGGCTCACTTGGCGAGGGCACCGGAGGCACAGATCCGCGAGGGTGGCGGCTGGCGGACCGCGACGTCGCCGTGTCGAGAGCGAGGGGCGAGGGCGGCGACCAGCGGATTTGCTGCCCGCGCAGGCGACATCGGCGGCCGATGCGCAGATGAAGGCGGCGCCGCGGTGGGCGGCGATGGGGGCGGGTCGCGTCGCACGGATCGGGATTTGGGGGCTGACCGACTTCGGTGTGATGGGGATTAGGGTTTCAAGTTGCTTCCCGACGCCTGGGCTGCGTATGCTTGCACCGCCACTGGGCTGCCGTCTGCCGGGCCGGCTGATAATTTTCAGGCCTCGGGCTGGACTCCTATACCAAATAAATTATAAAGACAATACTAAAGAGCATAGCACTAGTAGTATTACTGGGCCTCGGGCTATAGCCTACCTAGCCCGAGGTCCAGTTCCACCCCTGTGGACAAGATAAAAAAAATTGCCCAACCATTATCCTTGTTCAGCTTAATAAACTGAACATGATGAATCTGAGTCTGTGGTGGAGCCAATGGAAAAAATCTAGCCTAGGCAAGTCTAATCATGGCTAACATGTGGCGGAGCTAGAAAACTTTCTATGGGATGCACACTTGACACTTCACACCCAATTCTAAAGTCTTGTACAACTGATGTTTAGCCTCTTCGTTTTGCCTCACAAAAACCTAGACAGCTACTGTTTTTGGTTTCACAAAGTCGTATTCGTCTTGAGCTTGATTATGGCCACTTGCGGTGCATATTCTCTGACTTAGAGATCGTGACTTAGCTTCTTCAAGCTACTCATCTTTAGATCAATGGTTTAGATCATTCTGGTCTTTTTAGTTTTGATTTTTTTACTTCTAGTTTTTAGTTTTTTATTTTTATCTTTTTTTAGATTTTTTATTTTTTATATTTCTTTATATTATCTGTGTTAAAATAACCTATTTTTAAAAATATATATTTTTAAAAATAGGTTATTTTAACATAGATAATATAAAGAAATATAAAAAATAAAAAATCTAGAAAAAGATAAAAATAAAAAACTAAAAACTAGAAGTAAAAAAATCAAAACTAAAAAGACTAAAATCTGGACCGTTGATCTATGGGCATGGATGGCTTAGAGAAGCTAAGTCATCAGATAATCCCATTCGACTTTCGGCGCATATCTCTGACTTAGAGAAGCTAAGTCAAGCCACTCATCTTTAGATCAATGGTTTAGATCATTCTGGTCTTTTTAGTTTTGATTTTTTTACTTCTAGTTTTTAGTTTTTTATTTTTATCTTTTGCTAGATTTTTTATTTTTTATATTTCTTTATATTATCTGTGTTAAAATAACATATTTTTTTAAAAAATAGGTTATTTTAACACAGATAATATAAAGAAATATAAAAAATAAAAAATCTAGAAAAAGATAAAACTAAAAAACTAAAAACTAGAAGTAAAAAAATCAAAACTAAAAAGACTAAAATCTGGACCGTTGAACTATGAGCATAGATGGCTTAGAGAAGCTAAGTCACGCTCTCTAAGTCAGAGAATCCCATTCGACTTTTTATACCACCGTTTGTCAAGTCCCTCCTCCTTCCTGAATTTCCCCATTAGAAAAACGCTGCCTTGAACATGGTGCCAGTGATTCCCATCTTGATCCCGAAAGAATGTCCTTGTTCCTCTTGGTATTTAAGGATTCTAATTGCTCCACATTCACAAATCACAACAAGAAGGGCTCAACTTTTTATCATCTTCCACATTTCACTAATCCCACGTCCCAAAACACCAATTCCTAAATCAGCGAACCCCAAAACAAGAGAAAAAAAGAGGGTTACCTGCTGGCTGCTTCCCTGCGCGGTTACCGAAGGAGGCATTCAATTTTGCCCCGTCGTGCTTTTAAGTTACAACTGGTAGTTTTTACATATAATTAATAGGTCTAATAAATGAATAGTATTAATTGGTAAAATTCAAAGCTAAACATCGGCTCAAAAGCTAAAAAAGCAGGACTATCCGTAGGCTGCAGGGTTTTCACTTTTCAATTTCTTGTGATGTGGCACCGGCAACACCCTTACCTATACGGTACAAACGATCGTACGAATTGACGTCGCACGACCGAATAAACAACACGATAAGAGATAAACGAACGAACACGCACAAACTACAACGACTACAAGAATGATGACACGACTACCGACTGGCGATCAACTAACTAACGACCGTGAGAAAGAAGGGAGTCTAGAAGCACAGAAGGAGTCAAGAGAGAAAGAGGGGGAAGACGGTCGATGGCTAACTAGACGATGGTGGCAGGGCAAACAAATAACTACGACGAACGCACACACAACTTAACTATCGAGCGACCGCACATGGGAGGTCGAGAAGAGGGAGGTCGAGAAGCACATGGGAGGACTAGAAGCAAAGAGGGAGGCGAGAAAGCAAGGGGAAGGGAACAGTCGCCGGCTAGCTAATCCGCGTAGGACAACACAAAGACAAACACAGATAATGGACTAACAAATCATTGAAAACAAGAACTCACAAGCTAATACTATAATCTCTACCAACACATATCACAATTAGCACTACTAAAAATACTACTAAACTACTAACAGAACATAAATTGCACGATTATCACAGGGCATATATCACAATAACAGAACTTAAATTAACTGGGCTCAATAACATATCACTGATCTCATGCACACATCACAGATCTCAGATAATAATCCACAATTCATCATCACAGTGCAAATGGTAATTATTAGTTAACATAGTAATAATAAACAATTATTGTCAACAGTAATAAAGAACTGAAGAAATAAAGGGGAAGAAATTAGACAGAACCGAGGAGGAACAAGGTGAAGCAGACGGGAGGCCGAGGCCGATGGAGATGTCGCCGGTGATGTCGATGAAGTGGTGGTTGCCGGCGGTGGTGTAGGCGGAGCAGGTGTCGATCTGGCGACGCGGTGGAAGGTGGAGGAGAAGGTGGCGGTGCTATGGTGGCAAAGACAGGCGGCGGCCGACGATGCAGAGGGGAGCCGGTGGTGAGAAGAAGGGAGATCGAAGAAAGAAAAACACCGGGGTGGAAGAAGATCTGATCGGAGACGCGGTGAGGTGAGCAGGGAGTGGTGGAGTAGCAAAGGGGGGATAAGAATAGGTAACGGAGGAGAAGGAGTAGGGGCTAAGGAGGAAAGGTGGGGCAGTGGCTGCGGAGGAAGAGCAGACGGAGGAGAAGGTGGCGGCGCTTGGTGGCGCTAATGGAGTATCTGGTGACCGGTGGGTGGTGGAGAGAGGCGAGAGATAGAGTCTTTGGGGAAGAGCACAGGAGGGAAGTGGCGCGCGATGGAGAGCAGTGATCGCGGTTGGTGGCGGCGCTGAAGGGGAAGTGGAAAGGGCGTCGGACGAGGAGGATTTGGGAAGACCAGTGGAATGGGATGCGGTGGCGTGCGGAGAAGGGAGGCGGCCGGCGAGGTAAGGCCCGGCCCTTGCCAGCGCCGACGATGGAGAAGAAAGGGGATGAAAGAAGAGAAGCAAGGGGATGAAGAAGAAATGAAGAGCATTGCCGGGCTCAGTTTTCTCCCCAGGCGGCGGCTAGGGTTACGAGGAGATTGGGGATTGGCAATTTTGCGATTTAGCCCTCCAGGGTTTCAGGAATCGCAATAAAGTCCTTTTTTCGTTCGATTTCTTCTAAAATAAACCTCCAGAGCTTTGTTTTCTTCGTAGTTTGATCCTACGTGTTTAAGACGATACGTACATCTGTACGGAGCAGTCCTCGAATGCCAAATTTGTCATTTAGGCGCCTTGATCGCGCCAGCCTGCAGAAAATTACAAAAAATGTAAAATGATCCAAATTGAGCAATTAATTATAGAAAAACGTGTAAATGATGATAAATGATCACAAAATACGAAGAATATGAGCGTAAAATGATGGGTAAATATATGTAAAAATGATGTATGTCAATGAGCGATGAGCGATTGCGAGAGCTCCGTATTTCAAGCCGAGCGAAAAGGGAACCCGGTGCGTTGCCACCAGAAATTACGAACGCGTTATCGCCACGCAGCACCACAGGCAACGAGGGATAGCATGGTAAGAGTGATATATGTGCGCACGAGGGACCGGGCGAGGCGGGATGACATAGACAGACTAACATTTGTGCGAGCGAGGGGGACGGCACGAACATAACGACATTAGTGCAGACGAGAGAGCGCACAAGAGGGGATGATATGGACAGAGTGACAAATATGCAAAGGATATAGTGAGAAATAAAAGATAGTAGCAACGGGCCGACATATATGCGAACGACAGAGATTAGGCACTGCAAAAGATGCGTGAGAATCGCTAATTTCATGATTAAATTAACATCAAGTAACGTAGCAAATTTGGAGTACATAAAATTCCCAAAATATTATACAATTACTATAATTGTGTCAGGAGGCTTCACATAAAGTTTTGTAATTTTTGGAGCTCGTTTGCTATATGTAACAACTCCTATAAATATCTCAATAGTATGAATTTTTCAACAACATTTAGGGCATATAAAATTATCAAAAAATCACACAATGAAGAACAATATGTCAGGAGGGTGCACATAAGTTTTGTAATTTTTGAGATCATTTTCTATATTTAAAAATTCAAACAAATATTATACAAAAAAATTAAAGCAGGCTTAATTACTGCCGCCGCCACCACCGGCGGCGGTGACCGTCCGCCACAGGATGGTAGGTGGTCTACCGTCCATCCGCGGGATGGCAGGTGGCCTGCCGTCTACCCGCGGGATGGCAGCGACACGTGTCACCCCTCTAGCATTGTCGTCCGACCACTAGACAGCAAAAACGTCATTTTTGCCAATACTCCACGTATACGGCTATTTCTATAAATACGTCCTACAACAGTGCTATATATGCTAAAGCCTCCTGGCTATGCACTTGGAATTTTGCACGCTCTCATGTGCTTCTCGGTCCCTCCACTAGTGCACCCAGAATTCCGTAGGATCCTCGATGGCAATTAGAGAGGGTGAATAATTGTAATCCATAAAGGGACTCCTCTTCTTTTTCAAATCTAGTGTCTTCCATCCTGTCCACAAAAACTGAAAAACAAAACAACAAAAAGAGGCAGCAAAGAACTAAAAAAATCACTCTCCTGGTACTGTTGTTTGTTCAGAAGTAATCACTCCAATCAAAACTTAGCCAAAAAATTCAGTCTTACCATGTTGTTTGTTCAAATTTACAAAATTTAATAAATAGCTTGATATGGCTATGCTAAGCTACACATGTAAAATCAAGATCAAGAATGCTCGAAATATATATCATGACTTGTTTTGTGATTATTGGTTTAAATAATAATTCAAGTTCTCAAAAGTAAAAATAAAAATAAGCCTTTTTACAATGATATATAAAAAAACCCCTAAGAACAATCCATTAGATGACATACCCTCAACTCACTCTGCAAACGAACAAATCGAGAAGTATCAAGCGACTTAATGAGAATATCAACAATCAAAACAACGTCCTTGAGAATGAATTTATCACTAATGTGCACTGTACATTTAGACATCACAGTACTTCTTGAGATGTCCCTAAAAGTGATCAACACATCATTGGATGTCTTAGTGAAGGAGGAGAACCATCTTCAATTACCGATCGTGTGCCTGGAACAGCCTAATCCACTAGCCACATGTTCCCCTTCCTCATCAGTTGTACTTACATCACATAAAACATCAATGTCACAATACTAAGGTTAGCGAAATAAGATCTAGCAATCTAGTACTTAGCCAAAGATCTAGCAATCTAGTACTTAGCGAAATAAGATCTAGCAATCACTATAATCAAAACTTAGCCAAAGAATCCAGTCTTGCCATGTTGTTAGTTCAAGCTGACAAAATTTAATAAATAGCTAATTATGACCTTGCTAAGCTACACATGTAAAATCAAGATCAAGAAGGCTCGAGATACACATCATGACTTGTTTCGTGATTATTGGCTTAAATAATAATTCAAGTTCTCAAATGTAAAAATAAAAACAAGCCTTTTTACAATGATATTCAAAAAGAACTCTTGAGAACAATCCCATTGGATGACATACCCCAACTCACTCTGCAAATGAACAAATCGAGAAGTATCAAGCGGCTTAGTGAGAATATCAACTATCAAAGCAATTTCCTTTAGAATGAATTTATCATTAATGTGCATTGTACCTTTAAACATCACAGTATCTGTTGAGGCATCCCCAAAAGTGATCAACTCATCACTTAATACCTTAGTGAGGGAGGAGAACCATCATAAATCACCGGTCATGTGCCTGGAACAACCTGAATCCACTAGCCACATGTTCCTTTTCCTCATCAGTTGTACTTACATGATAGAAAACATCGATGTTACAGTATTGAGACACACGGCGTGAAGGAATATCAAAAAACTAGAACCAAAATCATGTGTGTCAATGTTTTAGTACCGATCTTATGTATGATTTGTTTGGGTTCTGGGAACTCTTGAAGACCTGGCTACGATCACACAAAGAAAAGACATAGGGATTTTTATACAGGTTCAAGCCTTCTACGGCGAGAATAACAACCCTACTTTCTGTGTGGATATTACTCAATGAACTAATTACAATAGAGAAAGTAATGCAAAATGTTCTGCTCTACTGCTATTCTCCCTTGGATCTATTCCGATCTTCCCCCAGTCTTTTTCTAGGTCCCTTCCTTTCTCCCTAACGTCCACCTTTATATAGCTTGTAAGACGGAGGTAGTTTTTTCACGCTAAGAGATGCCTTAACGTTTCAAATGATAATTGTCCGACGGGAGTTATTAGAGACGTGATATCTCACTCATCGTGCAGAGGTTACTATCAGAGAGAAGTTATGCATAGTTATTCCAGAAAAATAAATGCACGTGCTAACCGCCTCGTCAGATAGGCCTACTATGCAATAGGTTGTCGTAGATAGGTTAGTCAAAGTTTGGCTTAGTCGTAGGAGGATCTATGACCATAAGGTGGTCGCAGAATAACTTACGGCTATGTCACCATCATAGGAGAACTTATGACTATGAGGTGGCATAGGAAAGGCTAACGACCAAGGAGTGATTGTCGTAGAAGAGCTTACGACTGAGAAGATTTTGTATAAGAGCTTACGACTAAGAGTTGTCATAGAAGAGCTTACAAATAAGGAGTTGTCATAGAAGAGCTTTACGACTATGGAGTTGTTGCAAAAGAGCTTACGACTAAAGAATTGTTGTATAAGAGTTTATGACTAAGGGGTTATCGTAAAAGAGCTTAGGACTAAGGGGTTATCGTAAAAGAGCTTAGGACTAAGGGGTTGTCGTAGAAGAGTTTACGACTACCTTATGAAATCTCTCTCTTATATATAAGGGGTATACTCAAGGAGTATAATGACATAACAATATTATTTATAGATAAATAATAATTTGAGAATTGTTATATCCTCGTCATCTAGATCCCTAACTTTAAGTGAAAATAACTTACTTGAGAAATAGTGGTTGTAGACAAACGAAGATCAAAAGCATAGTCTTTTCGATGTAATTCAACCAGAAACGAGCTTGGTCAAAAAGGTAATTCTACTTGAGTTGTAAATACATATTCGCCTCAAACAAAGGAACATGAATCGGTTCCCACCAATTTGTCCATTTGGAATGGTTCTCGAAGAGGTAATAACTGACCCGTATGATTATAAAAACTTACCCGAAGGTAAATTTTGTGCTTCTTACTTTCCTCTCATGCCTCAATCCCCTTTAAGCTTTTTGTCACCGACCAAGCCTTCTTATTTTCCCCAATTTCTTCCAAATCCAAACCAATTGCTTAGAGAAAATGACGAGGTCTTCTTCCAATTGTCTGGTGTCGAAGATGGATAAGGCGAAGGTGAAAGCTTTGGTTGTAGCAGAGAAGATTCATTCGAGGAAATTTGTGAGGTGAATTGAAGCCACCGGACAACATTGGCCATTAGGCGATTTTGGAGTAATTCCAGTTTTCTAAGCGTACTGTGAGCGCGGTCTTCGACTTCATGCTCACCCTTTCCTCATAGCCGTATCCAATACTTTGGAGTGCAATTGATGAACTTGGTTCCTATTTCTATCACCATGTTCAGTGTGTTCATGTACCTATGCAAAGCCTATATGAGAAATCCTCCAAATCTAGAGCACTTTCAGTATTATTACGAGATGAGTAGACAAACCGGAATTGCCGGAAGTTGAGGTCTAAAACTCCACAACGGCTAGACAGAGCGATACATCCAATGTTTACTCGAATGTCATGGCTGAACTGAAGAAGAGATGGTTCTACTGGGAGACAAATAGTGAAGACAACCTTCCCTTCGCGGGGAAGGGTGCTGAGAAGATCTCTTCCTGGAACTCGGTCCCCAAAGACCTAACCCGGATAGCCCCTTGTAGGATCGGAAATGGCAATAGAGGAGGGGTGAATGGTGCCTTCAAAAATCGTCCCTCAAGAATCCACATTATCTTCTTCGATAGCTATAGAAGCTATGAAGTCGAGAGAGATTGCTCATTGGTAATCTAAAACATTTTTTGGTGAAAGACTAAAAAGGGGTCACAGGGGAAGCAAAGAAAGACAAACAACTGACTGCACTGGTACTTTGTAACATCTTGAAAACTTAGAAGGGTTGTGTGATAAAAATGTTGTTGGCTGTTCTGTAACACATCATGTTGGGTTGGATTCTAAAAGTACTTTCCTGAAAATTTTTGAGGAAGAACCCACCTGTTTACTTAATAGGAAATTCTAAAATTGAATTCGAATCTGAAAAGATGATCCATAATAAAAAGTTTACGAAAGTAACATAAATAAGTTCTCATAGTGCCAAAGGGGTAATTGTGCACACAATGGTAATATCTCCTATTATAAAAGAAAAGAGGAGAAAAATAAAAAGGAAAAAGGAATAGTAGTCAGTTATAGGCCTAAGAATATTAAGTGAAATAACCACTTTGTGGGGAAATAATTTTCTTAAGCCCAAAAATGTCTCTAGGGATTTCTGCGAAATTTCTGGAATTTTTGGTGGTAATTTGGTATTTTTCTGAATTATATTATGCCCTCTATCATTTGTGGAATTTTCAAAATCAAAATAAAGCCCCAACCCCACCCCGACCGACGCGTGGATCTGATTGGATCCGCCGACGCCGCCCGAGCCGCCCACCTCTCCCTCGGGTTGACGCGTCCGGTCCGGATGGCGCCACGTCCCACCCGGCACCATCTCGGCCGCCGCGGATCCCTCTCCGCCCCTCTCTCATCGCGGTGGGCCCCGCTGTCGTGGCGCCTTTTCCCCTTTCTTCCTCCTCCTCCACAAGACGCCCGGACATCCTCGCGCTGCAGTGCAGGCGCCCATGTCTGGGAGACCCATGGAGGGGGCGCGTTATGGGGAAAAGACCCCACGACGCCCGAACCCCGCTACCCCCGCCGCCTGTCGCCACCGCCACACACGCCGCCATGCGCCGCCCATGCCCCGCCGTTCACCGTGGCCAAGACCGCCCGGTCGGCTATAAATCCCGGGTCCCCAGCAGCATCGCCCACCTCCTCATCGTTGTGACGAACGGAATCGGTGGGAGGACCACAAAATCATCGCGCCTCTTTCTTCCCCAACTCCGGCCGCCGGCCTCGCCGCACTTCCGCTGGGTCCTCACCGTGGGAGCTCGATCCTTGCTCCCACACCTCTCCGCACTGTCGCCAAGCTTCTCCCGGCATCTCCCGAGCTCGCCGATGACCGTAGCTCGCCGGCCGTGAGCCCTCCCCGCCGCCGCCGCCGCTCGTCGCCGACCCACCTCCGGTGATCCCCGGCCCTCCTCGTCGTCACCACCAGCTTCGCCGCGAGCTCAACATTGCATTTTGACGCTTCCCCGAACGTCGTCGGACCTCCCTCGCCGGCGACGGCCACCGCCTCCCTCGGCTCCGGGCCACCTCTGCCTCGCCGCCTCCCACGCATACCTTAAGAGGTATATTTACCCCTATAGGGGTGAGTAAAACCGAGCGGCGGCTTGGCTACCGTCGCTCATTCTCTTCCCCTTGGCTCCCTCGGCTGCGTTCGAGCCTCGCTCACGCAGCGCCTTGAGGTGGGCCATTTCTTTAAACCCGTCGGTGACAGTGGGGCCCCACCCGCCACCGATCGCCAGGAGCCCAGCCGCCGGCCGGGTCCCGCCTGTCGGGGCAGCGGCGGGGCGTGAGCCATCTGCCGCCGGCCCCACGTGTCGGCCCATGAAGGCGTCACCAACGACAGGGGCCCCATTGTCGATTTTATTAATTTTAAGATTTAATTAAACCGAAGGTGTTCAAATGTGTATAACTTATTCATTTTAGCTCCAAATTTAGTGAAACCAATTTCTAAATTCATCTAAAATCAAGGGCTACCTAATAGAACCAGAACCAATATTTTTGAAGCTTGTTCAAATTTTTATTGTGTTATTGATTGTTGTGATGATTTTTATCTAAATTTTCGCGCGTATAAAACGTAGCTTTCGAGGCCCAAGAAGAGGAAGCTACCGCTGCCGTAGACTCCAACACCCCGAACCCCGACCTTTGCATCCAAGGCGAGTCAATGCTTTGATCATCTTGAGCCTATGTTTTCAATAAAGTATTTTGGTTTAAGTATTATAATTTGCATGCTTATATTTATGTTGCAATACATGTTAATTTCAGATTTTAGATATATGCCCATGTTCTCTTGGTTTAGTATATATATCTGTTGCGACATATTTGGCTATGTGATCCTTGCCACCCTAGTAAAAGTAATAATGCTACAACTCCTTTGAAACTAAGTCTATAACTATCATTGCATGCTTAGAGTTGCTTAGATAAACAAGGGTGGGAAGCACCCTATCTTGCAAACTAAAGAAAGCAGTATTGGGCAGTCATTGTGATGATGACTAGTTTATGTTGGTATAAGTGTATTTTTCGTCCGAAAGAACCTTACATGCTTAATTATCTGGGCGGATGGTTGAGGGCATGAGTGTTGAATGGTGCCATGATAGCACAGATTTGTGATAGAGTGGTGCCATGATAGCACAAGGGGATCGTGGTAGAACCGCCTAGATAACCATTAAGGGCTGAATCTTGTGATGACCTCCCACGGTACAACCGGTGCAACCACATGCTGGCAAAGTGTAGGCAGGGCCAACTAATATGCATTGACTTAGTAAGAGTTGCGTCGGTGTGAACACGGGCGGGTAGAGGATGGCCACATCCTCCAACGTGATGGCGCAAGAGGGGGCTTCTGGAAGGGTGGTCGTACCCGGAGGAAGTGGAAACCTTAGCGGTCGTAACTCTGCTAGGAAAATGCAATGTAAAGGCCCTGTGATAGTCTACTCAACTGCATGGCTAAGGAATCATGTGGGGCAATGAGCAGATCTATCTCATGTGGGTAAAGTGTACACACTCTGCAGAGTCAAAAACTATTCGAATAGCCGTGCCCACGGTCATGGGTGGACATGGGAACTTAACTAGATATAGTTCTGTTTCGAAAATTTTGGGGATGGAAATGGAAAAGTGGAGGGCAGAGAAAGGCCCTTATTTGAGTTGTCCTGGGTGTCGTCCTAGTGGTAATGTAAGCGACTATATGCTGAAGGCATGGTATGAGGAGCAGAGACCATGTAATGAATAAATGTATATGTCATTGAGTACCAGGTTTAAAATTCAACTGGCTAGGTCCTAGGGAATTTTAAGTTGCCCCTCACGCTCCTTCCCGGAAACTTCTTGCTCGCACAACCGCAACCGGCACCCTGACCGTCTGGACCTCAACTCCTCCTTGAGCCTAGTCCCGATCCTCCTCGCCGTCGCCTGTCGTGTCCACCTCCGGTAGCTCCAGCTCGGCCTCGTCTTCGACTCGCAACCACCTCAGCAGCCTCGATCATCTTCGACGTCTCCGACCGTCCGGACCTCAACACCTCCTGTGCCTAGTACCGGTCCTCCACCGCCTCACCACGACCTAGCTCCGAAGTCCTGCAACCACACAGACAAGCAAACCGTCACATAGCACCGCTCGATACATGTAAGCATAATAAAGTCTAAACCTGTCGAATCATCAGAATATACATCCTAATCCCATACGACCAAGTTTGACCAAGTCCGACCGAGGCCGTTACACCATGCAACGTCTTGGTCTGAACTAACCAACTCAAACTCGACTTTCCTAAAACGATGTCAATTACTCATCATACACATGGGATGACCTCCACATGGTCTCTCACCCCTGCATCCAGGCCATCAAAGAATTAAGGAAAAGGGCTCACCTACCGGCACGTGGTGAAAGACTTCATCACTCATCGTATCAGCCCTCTAAAGAAATGAGCGCACCCAATGTGGATGTACTCGGGGGCCAATGATACGACTAGGGACTATGAGAACAGTAAGTATTGATCAAACTCATTCTCTAAATTTCGAGTTCTAGTTACCGACCACTTTTTTCTATCTATCCAAATCTTTCTTTGGGAGAGATTAATTCTCGAGTCAAAACAATTTGTGAGAAGGCTCCAACGCTCGACGTGGAGGCTCCTCGCATTTTGGTAAATGTATCCACCAACAAAAGAATTGAACGCCTAAAGGTAATCGAAGTTTGACTTCTTCCTTAGGCCTTCGTAGTCGTAAACTACAAGTACTTAACATTCTTTTCTACTGTAGAAAGTTGGCATAGAAAACCGTCATAACGACCAAGAGGTTGAATAGATGGTAATCGGAAAAGAGATAGAGGAGGTTAATGCTCCTCCAACCAAGAAGTATCGACTAATCAAGGCTGTCAACAAGCAAGGTGGAAGTTCGAGCACTGCTCCTTCCTCTCTTCCTCTGTTTGCTTCCATTGAGTAGTTCTGTACAGACATAGTTACTACAGAGGAAATTGGGGCGATTGTACTAGAGCAATCGACTCCTAAGATCAAGGTACCATTCTATTACGATGACGAAACTTTCTCAGTTGGCGCTTCTTAAGGCTTTATTAAGCGACTCCAAAAGGAAAATTGGAAGAGTTTTGTATCTTTTATGAAGAAGATCACGTGGCGTGAGAACTCAGAATCGAAAAGGAGACTACCCTTTAGGTGGTCGAAACTAGCCTTGACCATCAAGAAGGGCAGGAGGAAGGAGTAATAGCACGTGCTCTAGGTCTACGATCAGACATGGTCAGAGGTGGCCCCACCATTCAACGACCACACGTCGTCGTGGACAAGAAGCAAAAAACCTTCCTTAGGAAAGATTCCTTCTAAATTTAAAATCAAGGTTAAGAAAACAAGGTATGTAAATAAAAGCATAAAATTAGCATTTTACCCTTCTGTCTTCTGAAATGCCACTTCACTTCTGATCTCGTGTCTTTATCCTGGCTCTTTCATCATGTAGGGTTGCTTCTATCGAGAAACCCCGTACCATTCTCCCCGTAGTCGAAGAAATAGCAGAGAAGATGGTCAAGGTTGTAACACCCCAGGACCCATATTACCCTGGGATGCCACTAAAACCACTTCACAACTAGCCAAATTACAAGATAAAATAATCTAGCAACAATTCCTAAACAAGATAGGATAAGCAGAAGCATATTCAATTAAGCGAAAAGGATAGTGATAATCAATTTAATAATTTAAATCAACCTCCAACAATCAAACCAAAGAATAATTCACATGTTTAACACTAATAAGTTAAAGTAAACTTTGACGAGATAGCTACGCAAAAGACTAGAATCACTCTATCTTTATTACAGCATAAATCTATAATCCAAGTGCATTATTGTGGTGCCGCTCTACCCTTTCCATGTATGCTCAATGATCACCTGTAGGGGGGAGGGGGGAAACAAGGGTGAGATAAAAATCTCAGCAAGCAAACTGTTTAACAGGCTAATGAAACTACAACAGTTTAATCATCAACATTTTATTTTCTATAATGACCACGTTTATATCCTCAACCTCAAATCACCGTCAACGACGGTAAAACATTAGCAAATAAATCTTGTATGACTACTTTAAAACCTCAACCACTACCACTACCAAAGACAATAAAGCATATTTATGTTTACCTCACTACTTTATTATTTCTCACATCCACAACTGCTAACAACAGTGATGAGGACATCACTTCTTCGGATACACATAACACTCCTCTACTTGATATTCAAGGACCAATCACTAGAGCTCGCGCCCGACAATTGAATTTAGAGGTGAGCTCGTTCCTAAGTACTTCTTTTGGTTCATTTGAGAATCGATTGCTACCTAATGATTTAATTATGATTAGGAACCATGGAGAGGATCAAGAAGTACTTGGAGAAGGGCTACGAGGCGTACAAGTCCAGCAAGGGCGGACGAATCATGTTGGATGTCCAACTCAAACCGACTTCGAATCCAATTCGGAGTCCAGGACCAGGCTGCACTAAAGCGGACGCCCAGATCGCATCCGACTCCGTTTGGACGTTCCACATATGTATGGAAAGCTGAGAAGATAACCTTTCCAATGGATCTGGTCTCATATCAAAATTCCTTCTGAGTCAACGGAAATCGTCGAAACAAGTGGACGTCCAGAATCTGTCGGGTGCTGCGACACCGTCTTTTGGGCCGCTCGGCTTTGTATCGTGTTGGAGTCCATTAAGGACGCGTCCAGGGTTTTGCACGCCTTACTCCTTTATATACAGCCGCCACCCCCACCATTAGGGTTGGGTTTTGCTTAGATTAATTCTGTCTTTGAACAGTTTCGCCGTCATCGGTTTGTGAGACCCCAATTTTCGAGTGCTTCATCAATATATCTGCAATTTGGTTGTGTTCTTCCTTGTTCTTGCTTGTGTTCTTCGATTCGCAGGCGAGGATTAGCCTTCTTGGCAAGGTCAACCGGGCAGCGCACGGTTGATAACCTGAGGAGACGTGGTGCTGCGATTGCGGGGTTCGGGACGTGTTGTTCGGAAGCCGGATCGATTTGTGTCGCGACTCCACCAAATCGAATTTATCCAGAACCTGTTGGAAGATCGGGACCCCGTTCCCATCAAACAGTTACTACAAGAGAAAAGAATCTCATGCCACAAATACAACCCCTACCATACCACAAGGGACGAACCCCATTACACGACCACAGCCACATTCCTCATACCACAAGTAACTCATATGAGACAATTCCATATTACAACTATGAAGTTGTATTTGACTGCAAAATAACTTCACCACAATACATTGCATAGGTATGCAAATGATCTTTCCACAATGCAATGCATATAAATGCATATGCTCCACTGCACCCTTACCCAACAAGATAAGAGTGTATTGTACTACGGCAATGTACAATGTTGTTCATGCTATGCTCCACTACACCCTTTCCCAGCAGGATAAGAGTGTGCATCGTATTACGGCAATATACGATGTTGTACCGGTACGGTCGCGGTTAAGTGCGGCGACATGCACAAATGCAAATGTCAAGACATGTTATGAATGATATGATAATCATAAACCACAAGAATTTAACCACGAAGGTCAACAACTTAATCATCACGAATGCTTCCTCATAACCCACATGTGTCTCATTAAGCACAATACCAATGTTTCATAAGGTCATTGCCACATAACCCACATTCGGTTCACCAAGATCATAATCCATTGATCTATAAGGAATTCTACCACATAGACCACAACATAATCATCAAGAATGCTATCACCACAACCATAAGTATTCACTAAGAATACTACCACCTAGACCATAATATACTCGTAAAGTATTCTACCCCACAATAATATTGGTTCATCAAGAACAATTCCGCATATCCACAATTAAACCATCAAGATCATAAACAATTGAATTCTTAAAATACTACCACATGGACCACATTAAGGAAGCATATAACAATGACATAGCACCTCAAATTAATAGAAATAATTAATGTGAATGTAGAATAATTAACAAGTTAAACAGTAGCACAACCGCTACGTTTACTTGCCTCTACCGTTGAAGCGAAGCAATCACATGCGTTCAGGAGCAAAACCACCTGTTCAAAAGTACCTCTCAGCACAATACAACAGCAATGAAAACGTGTCTTAAGAAGTAAAGACGTCGCTAAAACCCCGAACCCACATATAATCCTCTCCGCTTAACGATTCTTCAATCTACCCACTGCAGCGCTACTTAATATTTTTGTATCTTTAACAATATTAAGCCATTTACAACAAATGATATATTTCTGGATTCCTCACTTAAATACCTTCACTTTTCGTGTAGATGACATATTTTTATTTTGATGCTAGCAAAGTGTAACTTAATGCGCAAAATAGAGGACGTTCTCTGTTCTGGCAATCTGGGCTACCAGATTCTAACGCGTCCCAACCACAATATAAGGATCTAAAAATTATGATTTTTATACAGCAGTTAGATTACTGAATTACCTACAATTTTCTCAATTGTGACCAAAAGCATAAAAATCATCTACTACCCCTAAATCACACTTGAACAGCAATCTGTTCCAATCTGCACCCCTGACGGACAACGAGGTTCCTGACCCTGCTACGCCCAGATCCCACGGCGAAACATTCTAAAAAAAATGCAGGAGATGGGTCTCGACGTCCTCTACAACTTTCCTTTTGGAAGACACGAAGAAAAAATCGTTTCATTGGTCTAAACTACACAAACAGACGCACTGCGCGAATTGATCTACAGACATACAGCAGAAAATCCCTAATCGGGGAATCTATTTGCTAATCCCCCAACAATTCTTAGGCTAAGAACTCTAAATTCAGCAATAACAGAGGGATTGAGATGAGGAAGAGTTACGTAGGGGATCCCTTGGGATCACTCCTCTTCTTCTCCTCCTTCTCTTCTTCCTCCTTCTTTTCCCTTTCTTCTTCTTCCTTCTCTTTCTCCTTTGCACCAATGGACAGCAGCTATGGAGGATGGGGGTGCGGCCAAGGGGTGGGAAAAGAGGGGTGGCGGCTAGGGGAGAGGGGGCCAAGGAGGGGTTTATAAAGGGGTGTTAGGGTTTGGGAGGGTACAGGCCCCTTTGGGTGGGCTGGCCAAAGCGGCTGGTCCACCCCTTCGGACAGCCTAAAATATCCAAATTAATTATTTTAATTTATTTTTTTAATTTTGTACAGTTCTGCAATTTAATTTTCACCTCCCGTGATTTACTGAAAAATCGAGAATCTCCGTGATTATTTTAGGAACCTACGCTGAATCGACGATTAGGATATTACAGAGGTGGAGATTGCTACTGAAGCTGTAGTGGCTATGACCGTCAAGGTGGTCTAAATAGAAGCAAAGGTGAGTCTTCTTTTGAAAGGAGGATAGCTGAAGAAGAAGAGCCCAACTTTTTCTCTTCATTTTTTAATCTTGCTATCTTCTTCATGTCAATCTTACGACCGAGTTCCTCATCCCAAAGATAGTCCTATCAAGGGGAATGTCTTCGATGACGGGTGCCTTGAGAAGATATGGTGGAACAAGGTCAAAGAGCTTGATCGACTAGAGGATTCCAAGTAAGTTCTCGCCAAATTTGCTCGTATGAGCATGAACGTAAGCATCTAGTGCTTAGTTTGTTATAATTGGCTTTTCCTGCTTCTCATTGTCTTCCTATATCCAAAGAGCTTTGGAAGATATGGCAACTGTGGCTGAATACCATAGACAAAGCTAC
The DNA here is from genome assembly GCA_036346245.1 of Bonia amplexicaulis. Classification (NCBI taxonomy): domain Eukaryota; kingdom Viridiplantae; phylum Streptophyta; class Magnoliopsida; order Poales; family Poaceae; genus Bonia; species Bonia amplexicaulis. The sequence continues at coordinate 10,253,948 of CM070748.1, forward strand.
CGGCATGCGTAGTATATTCCTGTTTCAACTACTAGTTCAGCTCTTCATGTCTGTCTTTAACCTTTACAGGTCTAAGGGCAACGAAAAGACCTTATTTGACGCACTCGACCACGAGACGCAGAAGTTAAGGATAGAGAACGTCGATCTTACGATTGAGCTTTTGAAGGCAAAATTTGCAACTGACAAGTTGCTAGATAAAATAAACAGTGTGTTTTGAACTTACAACTATTTATTTGGATGTCTTTCTTGTGTTTTCTCTAACTCAAAATGGGTAAGTTTTGCACTGAGATCAATGAAAAGACCAAAATGATCAGTGAGCTTACTCTTATCGAAAGAGAGAATAGCCAGAAGATCAGGTCGCTGGAAGACCAGCATAAGGATGAAATCAAGAAACTTGAGTCTTGACTAGCAGGTAAGAAAATATTTACCTTTGACCAATTTTTAATAACCAGTCTTTTTATAAAATCTTTTTCTGACTAAGTTTTACTCTGCTTTGCAGAGGCTGTAGTTGAAATAAAGCAACTCGTAGAGGCTTCGACTCGTAACCAGGTGGAGATGCAGTCGATGAAAATGGTTCTTTAACAACATTTCTTTCCTAAATGATCTACTCGGAGGGCTTGGTGCTGAGAAGATTAATCCTTCTGAGGACACCACGACTGCTCCGACAATTATAATCGGGCGACAAGTCAGAGCCTTAGAGAAGCTCGTATCTACTCTAAATACCAACCAGGCTGATTCGCTACGGCAGGTGGCTAAAGGTGCAATAAGCCAGAGCCTCAATCTTCACCCGATCGACTACGACTTCGACTACTCTGAAGTAGATATAGCCCGTTAGATCGAAGAGATGGAACCAGCTGGTAGCAAAGTCGCGAAGGGGATGCATGTTGGATCTCCTTCGTCAGAGTAGTTTGTAAGAGGGAACTTTGTAAAAACAGATCTTTTGTTAATGAAATTCATTTTTGTTTTCCTGTAATTCATCTTGTTGAGTAGTTAGTACTCGTAAGACAAAAAAGAAATGAAAGAAAATGAAAGAATGACTAAGAATTGGAGTTATATTGATAACTCTATCCTAGCTCGACTATTTACTTAGCTTACACGAATAAACTAAGCAAATAGTACTGAATAGGGTATGTAGAGATCAGAGTAGTTTATCCGACTATCGTTGTTAACTTCAATTGTCATGTTCTGGTAGTAGAAGTTAGGAACGAGTTGACACTAGGAAGCTCCTTCTAGTGGGCAGGAGCACGTGCAAAGAGGAGAGACTTTAACTAGGTGATGTTACCTTTCTTCGACCAGGTTAATTAAATCCAAGGTATAACAAGAATAGAACAAACACTTATAATAGGGTATGTCGAGATCAGAGCAGTTCATCCGACTATCATTGTTGACTTCGATTGTCATGTTCTAGTAGAGAGGAGAGACTTTGACTAGGTGTTATGTCTTTCTCCGATCAGGTTTGAACATATTGAATGTACTAGAGATAGATGAACAAACGTAAAAGAAGCTCTTCTCCACATACGACAATACAGATTAAACAAAAACTGAAACTTTATTGAAAGGTAGAAAATGTTATACATAGAATTTATGCAATTGGTCGATATTCCAATAATTTGGAGGATCTGGCCATCTTCCATGGTAAGTCATACCGAGCCTTGTCGTGTAACTTCGACCATAGTGTAAGGGCCTTCCCACTTAGGGGAAAGCTTGTTTCGATTAGACTATGATTGAATTTTCTTCAATACCAAGTCACCTATACTAAGACTATGAGGTTGGACCTTACGGTCGTAGTATCTACGAATAGCTTGTTGATAGCCTATTGAACGAATTAAAGCTTGATTCCACTTCTCTTCGAGTAGGTTAATGTCATCCGCTTGAATTTACTCTTGGTTGGAGTTGTTGAAGCCCTCAACTTGTGTCGACTTAATCTTTAGTTCTGGAGGAAACATGGCTTCAGCCCCAAAAACTATGAAGAAAGGAGTTTCTCCTGTCGATCGACTTGGAGTCATGCGAATTTCCCACAATACTGAGGGTAATTCCTATACCTAAGCCACTGAGCACTTTACAGGCTGGTCAAAGACTCGAGTCTTAATTTCCTGCATTATTTGGCCATTCGCTCTTTCGACTGCCCTATTGCTTTGAGGATAGGCAACAAAAGTATAACATAGCTTGGTACCCAAGTTCTCGCAAAATTCATCGAATTTTGCACTCAAAAATTGCTTACGATTGTCTATAATTATTCGACATGGCACTCCAAATTGAGTAATCACATTTCTCATAATGAACCTTGATGAGGATAGAATAATCCTCAAAATTAATACATCATTATATTCATTGAGTATACCCCTTATTAGTAGGGGAGAAGTCCCTCAGGATAATTGTAAGTCGTATTGCGATTACTCCATATGGTTGTAGATCCTTCTACGACCACGTAGTTGTAAGTCTTACTACGACTACTCTCTGGTTGTAAGTCTTTCTATGACCTTGTAGTCGTAAGTATTACAGCGACTACTCCCTGGTCGTAAGTCCTTCTATGACCACATATTCGTAAATCTTACTGCGACTACTCCATGGTCGTAAGTCCTTCTACGACTACGTAGTCGTAAATCTCACTGCGACTACTACCTAGTCATAAGTCCTACTACGACCATGTTGTCGTAAGTTGTCTTGCGACCACCTTATGGTCGTGGACATTCTTGTGACCAATCTATCTCTGACTAACCTATCCACGACGAACAACTGCATTGTGGGCTCATCTGATAAGGCAATTAGAATGTGTGTTTATCCAATAACCGCACATGATCTCGCTCTGACAACAACCGCTACACGGAGAATTGCCTTATATGTCTCTTTGATAGTAACTTCCGTCAGGAGGTTATTATCCAAAGCGTTGAGATGTCTTCTAGCGCGAGACAACTGCCGTTGCTTCGCTAGCTATATAAAGGTTAATGTCAAAGAGGGAAAGGGCGATTCTGATCGATGGAAAAATAGTGTTAGCCATTCACATAATTCTTTCTTGTAATTTCTCTTTCTAGCAAGTAGCAATCACAATAGACGTAGGGTTATTATTCTCTCAGTGAGAAGGCCTGAACTAGGATAAAATTCATGTGTCTTTAGTCTGCATGCGCATACACCGAGTCTTCTAAGAGTACATCGACAGTTGGTGCCATTCATGGGGATTCTTCTTCCAGGACTTCAGTAATTTCCTCTTCAGTAAGTTTCTCTTTTTCATCCTGATGTTCTCATGGCAGAAGAATGGAACGAGGAGAACTGGTTTGTAACACCCCAGGACCCGCAATGCCCCGGGATGCTACTAAAACTGCTCTACAACTAGCCAATTTACGAAAATAAAATAAACTGGCAACAATTACTAAACAAGATAATATAAGCGGAAGCATAAACAACTAAAGTAAATAGAATAAAGATAACAATTCATTATTCTTAATCATCTCTAACATAAAAACCAAATTAACAATTCCAAGTTCAACATTATTAAGATGAAACATTTATCACTATGATCACTAAGCAAAAGACTAGAATTCTTTCAACTTTATTTCAGCATTTAGATTATAATACAAGTGCCTTAGTGCGGTGCCGCTCTACCCTTCCCAATGCATGCTCAAAGTCCACCTGTAGGGAGGGGGAAGCAAGAGTGAGATAAAAATCTCAGCAAGCAAACTGTTTAACAAGTTATTCAACCTACAAGCAATTTAAACATCATCATTATAATTCCATACATCCACAATTACAATTTATGTTCATAAATATTAGACCACCGTAAACTTTCATGAATCATACCTCTTAAATTTCAGATTTAATTAGCATACGAATGCAATCATTTTAGCCCTATTAAATGCAAAAGAAACATTTAATCCTCCACAAACCACAATATATTAATCAACAACATTTAATCTTCCACAATTAACAACGTATATATTCTCGACCTCAATTCACTATCAATGACGATAAAACATTAATTCATGATTGACTACTTTAAATCCTCGACCACTACCACTACCAAAGGCAATCAAACATATGTATGTCTTACTTCAATGCTATATTACTTCTCATATCCACAATTACTATAAACAATTAGAGCAAGAAAAAAGAGTTTCCTGTCACCATCACAATCACACAAGGGATGAACCACATTCCAACTCACAACCACAACCTTCATTCCGTCAACAGCTCACAAGAGCCAATTCCACATTACAACTATGAAGTTGTACATTCCACAACATAACTTCATGACATTATATTGCATATGTATGCAAATGATCATTCCACAATGCAATGCATATGAATGCATATGAATGCTATGCTTCACATTACTCTTGCTAGGGAAGGAAGTGCAATGCATCGTATTTCGGCAATATACGATGTTTCCCGCTGAGAGACCATGTGGTGGTCATCCCGTTGTGTATGATGAGTAATTGACATCGGTTTAGTTAAGTCGAGTTTGAGTCGGTTTGTTCGGACCCAGACGTTGCATGGTGTAACGGGCTCGGTCGGACTTTGGTCAAACTTAGTCGTATGTGTTAGGATGTATATTCTGATATTGCGACAGGTTTGATTTTGATTATGCTATTTACGCGTTCATGTATCGAGCGGTGCTATGTGACGTGTTTTCTTGTCGTGTGTGTCGCAGGACGCCGAGGCGAGTCGTGGCGAGACACGGTGGACCGGACTAGGCGCAGGTGGCGCTGAGGTCAGAACGGTCGGGATGTGTCGAAGACGACGTGGACTCGAGGTGGTTGCGAGGCGTGCGAGGCAAGGAGGGCGGAAGCTTCCGGGAAGGTGCAGGAGGGGCGAATCGGTAATCGCAAGGCCGCACAAGCGGGAGACGGCTCCGTTAGGGTTTAGCCGGCGTAACGGGTTGGAGATCCGTTAGCCAAGGGCTATAAATAGAGGTTGGGGGCTGCATACCCCTAAGGACACTTGAGAGCTTATTCATATCTTTGTGTGTGTTGTGTTCCTCCCAAGAAGCTTGTGAGGCTCTTGGTGTTCTTGAGGATTGAGAGGGAGAGGATGGATTGAAAGTCTTGTAATCATTACTATGGTTCTAATGTCCATGCGTATCGGGACTCCTTTATATTTTCTTTGTTGAGTTGGTATGAGCAAAGAAATGCTATTAGACTTCTTGTCTCCTGCATGAGCATTTTGGATTTGATTTTGCTCTCCCAGTGGTATGATGAGTGTTTTGACATCTTTGTTTGCTGCCATCTGTTTCTTTCAGTTTCTCTTGTCTCTTTTCTCTATTTCTTTCTGATAGATTTCATCAAAGAAGCCTCAGCTAGTTCTGCTTTGTGTTCTCTGATTTCAACTGAAAGATAGTTACCCTTGTATCCTTTTTGGCTGTGCTGCCGATTGCCTCAACCAATTATGTTGATCCGTTTTGGGTTGGTCTTTGAGATCTATGTCTCATTTAGTGTATGCTTTCAAATTGGTTCAATGTCTGGAGAAGTTCCCCAACCGAAGCTAGGTTTGTGTTCAGAAAACTGTTTGTCTTTCGGTCTACTGCTTTGCAGTTTTCGTCTTTTGTTTTCTGTCTTTGGGTGTAACTTCAATTCTTAGGGCGTGCAGCAAACAATTTGGGAATCTCTATTGATCAAATCTTCTCAGTATCTACTTTGCTTAAAACTTCAGACTGATGATTCTATTTTCTGTAATTCTACCTGAGAGTTAAGAACGACAAGCTATTTTCGCCTTACTTTGTATTTGATCCAAGGCAGTCCTAGTGCTTTTGAAAAATAACGATGACCTTTGCTATCGCTTAAGACAGACCTTTTTTTTATCCTTTACTGCATAAAGGTCTAAGTACTTTTCTTCTTTGCTTTCGCCTTTGGTTTCTTCGATTTCTTTTGCGATGATCTCACGACAATGACAAATTGAGGAGTTTCTTTGTGACTATCAAGACTACTTTTGAATGTTGGGCAGCCCTTTTCTTTCACCAATCTTCGATGTTTTCTTGGTTTTATGCGATCGCTTTTCCTCGCTTTTCTTTTGTCTTTTGTTCCTTGAAAAATTTTCAAAGAAGCTCCTTCGGTCTCTTCAGTCATTGTTCGTTTCCTGGCTGCAGCCAAGTTTTTCAATTTGCTCTTCTCTACAGCATTCCGGTTGAGTCATTTTTCTTTTATTTCTTTTCTTGATCTTTGGTGATTTTGCATGCAGATCAAACGACATCTTTTCAAATGAGATTTTCTTGACTACTCTCGATTTATGCTAAATTTTTCGATGTCGCATGCTCCATTTTCAGCAATATTAATTTTAATTTTACGTGAGGTGCTTTGATTTGCATCGCTTTGAAAAAAATGTCGAATTCTCGGGCGATTTTTAAGAGAGCGACATTCACCCCCTCCGTCGCCATTTCGGTCCTACAATTGGTATCGAGCGGTTAGCTCTTCTTGATAGATCTTTAACCGGTCTCAAGAGCCAGGGCGACGGACAAATACTCGACCAAGCCCCCGATCTTTGATGGGATGGATTTTCCATTTTGGAAGAGCCGGATGGAGTCCTACATCCAGGCTCAGGGCTACGCCATCTGGCGAAAGGTCAAGGTCCAGTTTGTTGTTGAGGCTGATGTTGAGGCAAACGCAAAGGCGAGGAACATCATCATTCAGGGATTGAGCAGAAGCGAATTTGATCGCATCTCTCACCTGACGTCGGTCTTCGATATTTGGGTGACCCTCAATGCTTACCATGAGGGCACCACCCAAATAAAGACGGTGCGACAAGACCGCTTCAAGCGATTACATAAAAAATTCGAGATGCTTGTCGGTGAGTCCCTTGACGAGTGCTTTTCTCGCTTTCACAAAATTTTGAGCAACCTCCGAGCCGTCGGTCTCACATACTCCGACTCGGATAACGCTCGACAAATTCTTTCCGCACTCGATCTTCGGGTTTGGGAGATGAAGGTGACTACCATCAAGGACACCACGGACCTCTCGACCCTGACTCTTGACGCGCTTTACTCGCGCCTCAAGACTCACGAGATTGACATAGTCTCTCGTCGGTCAAGTCTCGATCGATGGCACTAGTCACCGATCCCACCGCCGCTCGGTTCTTCTCACGATTCTCTTTGCGGGTTCTCCCTATCTCGCTCTCGTGATGTAACCGATGATCGCTAGAGCAGCTAGAGGATGAACAATGGCCCTCTTAGCTCGAAAGTTCTCCCATGCTTACAAGAGGAGGAGGGATGGAAAGAGAAGAGGACCATTGATTTGCTTTGAGTGTGGTGGCCCCAACCACATTCGAGCAAACTGCCCCAAGCTGGAGAAGGGCAAGAACGACTACGGCGGTTCGGTCAAGAACGACTACACCGACAAGAACCGCAACAAGAAGCCTCCACTCGACGCAAGGCAAGAAGAAGTTCGCGACTTTGGGAAGGCCAAGAAGCTTTTCCACGCGCCCTCTCGCGTTCGACGACCTCGACCTCGGCGAGATGGAGGGATGGAGCGACGACGACGGACGGGTGATCAAGACCCCAAGAGCGGCGAAGACTTCTCCCAAGATGTGCTTCATGGCCCTCGAGGGCTAATCGAGCGACAATGAGTCAGTATCTCGACTCGGACGAGGTATGCCCCACCTATGACCAGCTCAATCATGCTTTTCTTAAGCTAGGTGGATTTCATGCTAGAGCTAAGCTAGGTGTACTGAGTTAGAGAAGGAAGTAGCTAGATTGTCACGAGAGCTTACTTCACTTACATCTCGCTTCCTCTCGTGACGAATGTGATACATGCCTGCCTTGATTGGTGATATGGAGAAGCTAAGGACTTCATATGATAGTGTGACCTCGAGCTAGATATTCTTAAGGTGGAGAATGTTAGTCCGTCACGAACTAGAGATGTCTAGGATTGTTTTCCTTCATCTACCGAGACTACTTCTTGCACCTCATGTGAGGATAAGGACAATGCTTTTAGAGGTCTTTACACTATGCTTCTCGATCCGCCCGAGATTTGTGAAAGTTGCAATAACTTAAAGATGAACTTAAACAGGCGAGATCATAAAATTGTTGAATTACAAGCTTTTCTTCTTGAGCCTATTGCTTCATGTGTGAATTGTCCTAAGCTTACTGCCGAACTTGAATCTGTCTCCAAACAGTTTCAAGATATGATTGATCATGATAGGAAGTTGGATCAGTTTGCTTCTAAGGACCATGTTAGCTCACCATGCATTAATTGTAACAAACTAAAATCTGACTTGATTGCATTGGATGAGAAATATGTGAAGCTAACTAAGGACCTTCTAGAGAAGCCACCTTCAGCTTGTAATGTGATTGAGGAGAAGGGGAAGAAGCCCCAGGATAAGGGTAAGACGCCTAGAGACGTGAACCAACCTGCTAGTAGTAGGAATGTGCCCCCAGAGTCGGCTGTGCGTGCACAAGCCAAACTTTCCTCTACTGTTGGTTCTTCTTCTGCTCCCTTACCTTCTGCTGTCTCTTCTTCTCCCTGCCTTCTTGTGCCTCTCTGCTTCGGGAGTGTCAAGTGCCTTATGAACACTCTCGAGAGATTTGTAGGGGCAAGAAGAATCTTAATCTTATTCTAGACCAATCAAGATTTGCAAATTCAATCAAGGTCTAGGATATGATTTTCGAGAGGATAGAAGGAAGCATCCACCGCCGTGCTCGCACCCATAGCCGCAGTGTGATCGAGGTCAAGCCCAAAACAAGAAAGTTCAATTTAGATCGTGGGCTTTGTCCAAGGGATTTCGACGAAGGTGATTTCACCGCAGCTTGCCCCTCGGCGAAGCCATCTCATGCTACTTCAGCCCCTCAGAAGGCAAAGTATCATTGCACCTTCTGTCAGAAGGATGGGCATTTGTTTGACCATTGCTTCAAGCGCCAAGATCGCGCAGAGACCGTGTTGCGCTCTTAGGCGATTCGTGGTCAGCCCTGACCTTGAGTGCACCTAAGACCAACACGAGGTCTAGGCTTGCTATCATTGGTAGCTTTGGGCGAGATCGAGGACTTGGTTCTTCCGAGTTTTCTTTTCGTCCTCATGCTTCCTCGATCGTGACTTCCGCCGTCCCGAGGGTAGATATCGTTTCCATCGAGATAGCTACCGGCGTGATCGACATGTTCTTTGGTGCTCGACTCGCTCTCCCGTGGCGCCGGACCCAAAGAATGCCTTCAGTCTCGCACATAGACCTTCTGCTTCTTTGAGCGACGGAGAGCGTAGGGTAGTTAGAGGTCAGTCGTGTGTGACTACTTCTTACGCCGACGTGTGACTCAAGATTGGGTGCCAAAATCTATGTTGATTTATCCCAAGATCGAGACTTTGCTCTCTTGTTGACTCGGGTTCACGGGCGGGGAAGGAAAGGTTTGGCTTGTAGACTCGGGTGTTCACGACACATGACCGGAGATTCCGTTGGTTTTCTTCCTTGCCGTGCTCCGTGATGAGACGATCACCTTGGAGACGCCTCTTACGGGCGTGTCATCGCCAAAGGTACAATCGCATTAATGATTCATTTGTTTTAAAAGATGTTGCTTTGGTTAGTAAGTCTGCGGACAATTTGCTTTCGCCTCTCGACCACCGATGACGATTTCGAGGTGAGTTTTAAGAAAACAACCGCAAAATTCTTGATTCTTCTGTAGTCCGGTTTATGGATTTCTCGCTTTGGGAGGATCTTTCGTGCTGATTTTTCCGAGTCTTTTGGTGATCCTCTCCGTTGTTTGCTTGCTTCGAGTCCCGCGACCTTTTCTTACGCATAGGAGACTTGGTCATATTGGATTTGACCATTTGACTCGAGTTAGCGCCACGATCTCATTCGTGGTCTCGCCAAAACTCAAGATGGTCAAAGATCTTGTTTGCGCTCCATACCCAAGCACGGCAAGATGGTTGCCGCTTCTCATCCTCCCACATCATTACTATGACCGATGCACCGACAACCGCTCCATATGGATACGGTTGGACCATTTCGAGTGCGATCGGCAGGAGGAAGTGGTATGTTCTTGTCGTAGTCGATGACTTCTCGAGGTACTCTTGGGTGTTTTCTTAGGCTCGAAGGATGAGACGTTTTCACATTTTCGAGGTCTTTTTAGTAGGCTTTCTGTTGAGCTTCCAGGTGCCTTATGAGCGATCCGCGATGACAATGGCACGGAGTTCAAGAATTCCTACTTTGAGAGTTTCGTGGTGAGACAGTGTAGAGCACCGTTCTCTTCTCCATACGTCCCTCAGCAGAATGGCGTTGTGGAGAGAAAGAACCGTACCTTGGTCGAGATGGCCAGGACGATGCTTGATGAGTACTCTACACCGCGGAAATTTTGGGCTGAGGCTATAGCCACCGCGTGCCATGTTTCCAATCGAGTTTTCTTGGCACACTTGCACCACACTTCTTATGAGTTGAGATACGGGAAAGCCCGTGTTTCTCATTTTCGTGTGTTTGGTTGCAAGTGTTTTATTCTAAAGTCCGGAACCTAGATAAGTTCGAGTCACGTTCTTGTGATGGACTTTTTCCGGGCTACTCGACTTCTTGGCGGGCCTATAGGGTCCAGGCTGCGAGTCTAGTAAAATGGTAGAAACACGTGAGGTAACTTTCGATGAGGCGGTCAGGACTAGGCCCGATATCTCGTGTTCACTAGAGCGATCCGAGACCATCTTTGTGGATGATGAGGATGATGGAGATGAGGGTTGTCTACCCGATCCAGTCCCTTCTCCACCCCTTGAGGTGCCTTCTTCCACCGCACCTCGAGGCGATCGCCCTTACCTTCGCTTTCTTCGGAGCTAGTGGCTCTGCTCCTACCCCGTCAGTAACGAGGTAGAGGCCACTTCTTCATCTCATCCAGGACCTCCAAGACATATCCAAAAATCTCATCCTTCTGAGCAGATGATTGGAGATCTATTTGAGCGAGTCACACGTTCCAAGTCTGGCGTGTCACTTTTCTGTCTCCACTCTGCCTTCGTAGCTTCCTTTGAGCCTAAAGATGTTTGTCATGCTCTCTCCGACGGGTCTTGGATAAATGCCATGCATGAAGAATTAGAGAGCTTCGAAAGAAACAAGGTCTGGACGCTTGTTGAGCCCCCTCTCGATCACAATATCATTGGAACCAAATGGGTGTTCAAGAACAAGCAAAGTGAGGATGAGGTAGTCATTCGAAACAAGGCTAGACTGGTTGCACAGGGGTACTCCTGTGTTGAGGGTCCGGATTTCGAGGAGACCTTTGCCCTCGTAGCTCGCCTTGAGGCCATTAGAATTCGCTTGCCTTTGCAGCTTCTAAGGGTTTCAAGCTTTACCGATGGACGTCAAGAGTGCCTTTCTCAATGGCTTCATTGAGGAAGAAGTCTATGTCAGACAGCCTCCAGGTTTCGAGAACCCCAAATACCCTAGTCATGTCTTCAAGCTTTCCAAAGCGTTGTATGGACTTAAGCAAGCCCCTAGAGCTTGGTATGAGAGGCTTAAGTCCTATCTTTTGAGACATGATTTTGAAATGGGTAAAGTTGACAAGACCTTGTTCATTCGTCGGCTTGGCAATGATCTCCTGCTCGTCCAAATTTATGTCGATGACATCATCTTTGGTGGCTCTTCCCATGCTCTAGTTTTATAGTTCTCGGATGTCATGAGCACCGAGTTTGAGATGAGCATGATGGGTGAGTTGACATTCTTCCTTGGCTTCCAGATCAAGCAGACTCGGGAGGGTACCTTCTTGCATCAAGGCAAGTACACTCGAGACCTCTTGAGACGATTTGACATGAGTGATGGAAAGCCGGGGTCGACTCCGATGGCTTCTACAGCCGTTCTAGACCAAGATGAGGACGGTGAGCCAGTTGATCAAAAAGAGTTCAGAAGTATGATTGGCTCTCTCTTGTACCTCACTGCCTCGAGACCGGACATACACTTCTCTGTGTGTCTTTGTGCCCGGTTTCAGGCTTCTCCTCGCGTATCTCACCGCCAGGCGGTGAAGCGCATCTTTCGGTACCTTCGAGCTACCATTAACTATGGTATCTGGTACTCTTCCTCATCCTGTCTATCCCTTAGAGCCTATTCGGATGCAGACTTTGCCGGCTGTAGGATAGATAGGAAGAGTACTTCGCACCGCCACCATTGGCACTTCTCTCGTTTCTTGGTCTTCGAGGAAGCGATCCGGTGTTGCACGATCCACCGCAGAGGCCGAGCACGTTGTCGCACCGATTCTTTGTAGCCAAGTGCTTTGGATGGTCTCGACTCTGCGGGACTTTGGGTACTATCGATCGTGTTCCGCTCTTTTGCGATAACACGTCTGCGATTAGCATTGCTAAGAACCAGTGCAACACTCTCGGACCAAGCACATCGATATCGATATCATTTTCTTGAGACCATGTAGAGAAGGGTGACATCGTGCTCCAGTTTGTGGAGAGTGACCATCAGTTGGCTGATATCTTCACCAAGCCTTTGGATAGCACGAGGTTTTCAGCTCTGCGGGGAGAGCTTGGGGTGGTTTGTCCTTATGGATTGTTGTGAGGGGGAGCTTTGGGCTTTACTGCTTTACTATATTGATTATGCTTCTGTCTCATTTCTGTTGCATCGCATTTTCGGGTGCATTGGGGTTTTAGTCCTTCTAGCATAGGTTAGAGTGTGTCTCTTGCTGAGTGCTTAGACTTCTTGCTCTTATCTTATGCTTTCAGGATGCTCTATTAGCTGTTTCTTATCTCACTAGATTGAGCTCACTCACTTCTTGCGATCTAGCGGGGGTCGGGCCACCTTCTGCAGACAGTGTGCGTGTTTGCTCTCTAGTGTGTGTTTTACGGTCGACTATTAGTCCCGAGTCATATGGGGTAGATGAGAGTCGATCGAGCCATAATATCCTCTATATCTTATCTATGCTTTAAGGACTGCCTGTTTTCTTTGCCAGCTTCTCGTTTTTTATTGCTTTGGTTCAGGGGGAGTTCATTTGGGAACTTCTAGATTTTAATGATGACATGACTCAACTTGAACTAAAAGTTGTATCTCAAGTTCAGGGGGAGCTGGATTTTCTTTATTTGATTTGTAACATAACTTAATGGAGCCTTGATTATTATCCTTTCATGACATGTTTTCATTATATTATATCTTGCCATGATTTATGCTCCATTGCTAATTTGATCATGACTTTATATGTGTAGTCAAGTCTTTGCAATGATAGGTTAATTAAAATGCTAACTTTTGACCTAATTCATGTCTTGTTCATATTTGAGACTAGTCAGCTTTGTGTTATCTTTTTATGGTTCTTGCCATGTCAAATAGGTGAGTTGAGTCTTGAATCTTAGTTGAGCAATAGATTGAGCTATCTGCTTTCTTGATGACACATAAGTTAGTACAATCTATTAAAAGCAAAAGATCTCTTTGTGCGAAAAACCGATCTCACCAATTCCTTCTCATGAGACTGCTTGCCATTGCACAAGGCATGAACTCAGGGGAGTTTTGGATGACCAAGATCATTTCCTTAAGCTTCTCGCTTGGAATGATCGCATAAGGCTTGAGGTCTAGCACATGGTTGAATAAAAAGATGGTTGAAAACAACCATGTGATCTCAAAAGAAAAATGTCAAATGTGCTCAATTGCTAAAAATATTCAATGTACTCCAACAATTGTATCATTCTTGAACAAATAGCACTCTAGTTTGCTCAACACTAGCTTCTTGATTCCATTTAGCTGATTGACATGGCTTGCATCATTCGTGGATATCATTAGCTAGACTAAAATCATATTTGACTTGACTTGCTAAGCACTTCAATTAAAATTCAGATTATACCTTATGTTGCTTAGCTTCTCTTTACATACTTAGTCATGATCTTTGTAGCATATTTGTATGTTATGGCTTTATATAATGCATGATGGTCATTTTGGATAATTCTCATGGCTCTACATACTTAAAAATGATCAAATCAGCCTTTCATCCATTTTCATGACTTTTTCTCCTTCTTACATTTGTGATGTGTTTATTGCCAAAAGGGGGAGAATAGTGGTAGAAAAAGCCACTTCGGGAGCTTTGAGGAAAAATTGTTCTTTCTTTTGCTCCTTCTGTCGACATGGTCATTAGCTTCACTCTTTACTTATGGACCATGTTAGACTCTTCAAACTCAACTTGTGCTTTTTCTGGGTTTGTCAATATACTCATCAAGGGGGAGATTGAGAGACCATGTGGTGGTCATCCCGTTGTGTATGATGAGTAATTGACATCGGTTTAGTTAAGTCGAGTTTGAGTCGGTTTGTTCGGACCCAGACGTTGCATGGTGTAACGGGCTCGGTCGGACTTTGGTCAAACTTAGTCGTATGGGTTAGGATGTATATTCTGATATTGCGACAGGTTTGATTTTGATTATGCTATTTACGCGTTCATGTATCGAGCGGTGCTATGTGACGTGTTTTCTTGTCTGTGTGTCTGCAGGACGTCGAGGCGGAGTCGTGGCGAGACACGGTGGACCGGACTAGGCGCAGGTGGCGCTGAGGTCAGAACGGTCGGGATGTGTCGAAGATGACGTGGACTCGAGGTGGTTGCGAGGCGTGCGAGGCAAGGAGGGCGGAAGCTTCCGGGAAGGTGCAGGAGGGGCGAATCGGTAAATTCGCAAGGCTGCACAAGCGGGAGACGGCTCCGTTAGGGTTTAGCCGGCGTAACGGGTTGGAGACCCGTTAGCCAAGGGCTATAAATAGAGGTTGGGGGCTGCATACCCCTAAGGACACTTGAGAGCTTATTCATATCTTTGTGTGTGTTGTGTTCCTCCCAAGAAGCTTGTGAGGCTCTTGGTGTTCTTGAGGATTGAGAGGGAGAGGATGGATTGAAAGTCTTGTAATCATTACTATGGTTCTAATGTCCATGCGTATCGGGACTCCTTTATATTTTCTTTGTTGAGTTGGTATGAGCAAAGAAATGCTATTAGACTTCTTGTCTCCTGCATGAGCATTTTGGATTTGATTTTGCTCTCCCAGTGGTATGATGAGTGTTTTGACATCTTTGTTTGCTGCCATCTGTTTCTTTCAGTTTCTCTTGTCTCTTTTCTCTATTTCTTTCTGATAGATTCCATCAAAGAAGCCTCAGCTCGTTCTGCTTTGTGTTCTCTGATTTCAACTGAAAGATAGTTACCCTTGTATCCTTTTTGGCTGTGCTGCCGATTGCCTCAACCAATTGTGTTGATCCGTTTTGGGTTGGTCTTTGAGATCTATGTCTCATTTAGTGTATGCTTTCGAATTGGTTCAATGTCTGGAGAAGTTCCCCAACCGAAGCTAGGTTTGTGTTCAGAAAACTGTCTGTCTTTCGGTCTATTGCTTTGCAGTTTTCGTCTTTTGTTTTCTGTCTTTGGGTGTAACTTCAATTCTTAGGACGTGCAGCAAACAATTTGGGAATCTCTATTGATCAAATCTTCTCAGTATCTACTTTGCTTAAAACTTCAGACTGATGATTCTATTTTCTGTAATTCTACCTGAGAGTTAAGAACAGCAAGCTATTTTCAGTTCTTACTTTGTATTTGATCCAGTGCAGTCCTAGTGCTTTTGAAAAATAACAGTGACCTTTTGCTATCAGTTAAGACAGCCTTTTTTTTATCCTTTACTGCATAAAGGTCTAAGTACTTTTCTTCTTTTGCTTTCAGTCTTTGGTTTCTTGCTGATTTCTTTTGCAGTGATCTCTGCCGACAGCAGCAAATTGAGGAGTTTCTTTGTGACTATCTAGACTACTTTTGAATGTTGGGCAGCCCTTTTTCTTTCACCAATCTTCAGTGTTTTTCTTCGGTTTTATGCAGTCAGTTTTCCTCAGTTTTCTTTTGTCTTTTGTTCCTTCGGCAGAAAATTTTCAGCAAGCTCCTTCGGTCTCTTCAGTCATTGTTCGTTTCCTGGCTGCAGCCAAGTTTTTCAATTTGCTCTTCTCTACAGCATTCCGGTTGAGTCATTTTTCTTTTATTTCTTTTCTTGATCTTTGGTGATTTTGCATGCAGATCAAACGGCATCTTTTCAATTGAGATTTTCTTGACTACTCTCGATTTATCTTGAATTTTTCGATGTCGCATGTTCCATTTTCAGCAATATTAATTTTAATTTTCTGTGAGGTGCTTTGATTTGCATCGTTTTGAAAAATAGTGTCGAATTCTCGGGGGCGATTTTTAAGAGAGCGACATTCACCCCCCCTCTGTCGCCATTTCGGTCCTACACCATGGGCGAAGAGGTGCGTCAGACACGGCAATATACGACTGTCTGCATCGTCGTGGCTATAAGCGGCGACATCCACATACACAAAGGACATGATATGACATGAATGATTGAATGATATGAAAATTCATTAATCACATTAATTCATCCGCAAGGAGCATTATCACGCTCTCAACATACTCACATCCACCACATGCTAATTTCATGATCAACATTATAACATTAAGCAAGAATTACACAATTAAAATATCATGCAATCATAGAAATTGTATCAAATTACGATAATAATGTAAACTGAAAGTAGTAAGAACAACAGGTTAAATGGTAGCAACCACCGCTACGTTTACTTGCCTCAACCCGACGAAGCGAAGCACAAGAAAAATCAAGAGCGCTCAGGGACAAGACCACATGTCCATAAGACAACTCTCAGCACTCAACCACAGCATACAAATACGACAAAAAAATATAAAACATCGCTAGAGACCCGAACCCGCACAATCTCTACTTCGCCCAACAAACCAACATAATACCCTCTGCAGCAGCGCTGCTTCACAATTTCGTAACTTTAAAAAATATAAATCGAAAAACAGCAAATGATACTTCTATGGATTTATGACTTAAAAACCTACAATTTTCATGTAGAACTCCTATTTTTATTCGGATCACAACTGGATGTAATTTAATGCCCAAAACAGAGGAAGAACTCTGTTCTGGCAGATTGGATAGCAGTATTCAAACGCGTGCCAACGTCAGCACAGAGGTCTAAAAATTATGAAATTTATAAAGAAGCTAGATCTCTAAATTATCCACAACTTTCTCAACTACGGCCATGTCTAGAAAATGCGTTTACTATTTTTAATCTCCGAATTACCGTCGGACTGTACCAATCTGTCCGCCTGACGGACAGCGGTATTGCCGACTCCGTATCTCCCATATCCCACAGTAGAAAAATTTGAAAAACATAAAGGAGATACATCTAGATGTCCTCTACAACTTTTCTTTTGGGAAGACCCACAGAAAAATTCGTTTTCTAGATCAAAACTGCGCGACAAGCCGCGCTGCGCAAATCGATCTAAAATCAGCCCACGACTAAACTCTAATCGGGTAATTGATCTAATATCTACCATCAAATTCTGTGCCAAGAACCTTAATTAATCCATAAAACAGAGGATTTGAGATGAGGAAAAATTACCTAGTTGAAGAAATTTCCCCAATCTTTTCCTCCTCTCCTTCCTTCTCCTTCCTTCTCCTTCTTCTTCTCCTTCTTCTCCTTCTCCAAGAGTAGCAATGGAGGAAAACACCTTGGGGAGGAGGTGGAGGCGCAACCACAGGGAGGGGGTGGTGGCTGCAGTGTGGGAGGGGAGGAAGAGGGAGGGCTAGGTTTAAAAGAGAGCGGGAGGGAGGGGGTGCGGCCAATGGGGGGGTGGCGCCTCCCCCCTTGGGCTTTGGCCCATGGGTGGTTGGCCCACTCCCCTGGCGGCCCAAAACTGAAATTAAAAATAATTTTTAACATATTTTATTCCTTTTCCAAAGTTCTACAATTTATATTTTTCCCTTCCCACGATTTACCGAAAAACCGGCGATTCCGCGATTGTTTTAAAAATTTACGCCGAACGATGATCAGGGTATTACATTCTCCCCACCTTAAAAGGTTTCGTCCTCGAATCTCGCTCCTCAACCCATGAGACAAAAAGAACAATCAAGGAAAGAACAACCAAAGAATAGAGCATCCCAAGGATAGGGCATCACGAGGGAACAACAACTACGGGTTCTCACCCGCCTCGAAGAACTCGGGTCCTTCTTCAACATTTGAACTTCAAACTCCACGTCACCTCCTGCTCGGACTGATTCGTCAAGAGGGCATCCACATCGACTCCGATGAGTCTACGACCAACGCCGAGCGCCCGCAATTCTTTTGTCGGCTCTGAGCGGCCAACAGATCCTGCCGTTCTCACAAAAATTCCTGCCACAACTACCAAGCCATTATCTAATACCATCCTCCTTCTTAGAATATTTTCCTCTATATATTATAATCGGGATAATACATTGTACCCCTTTTAGAGAATTCAACCACAGATTCCCCTCATAACATTACTTGAAGCACGAACAATAACTGTTGCAAATGTAACACAACCACAAGAAGAATGAAGCATTCTCAAGCAACACACTAGCAACCAGCTTTCCTTCAAAGGACCACGGTCCAAATGAAAGGATTCACAACAAAACCATTCACACTCTCCAAATAGACATTTGGAGAATCCACATTGCACAAGCCAAGAGTGAAAATCACTCGACAGACCAAAACAATCATTTTCTTTTCCTACCTGAAAAAGAATATATCACAACATATATCAACTCAATTTGCAGATGACCGCTGCCACAAACACACAGTTTAAACAAGAATCAATTGAGCATAATACTACTCGAGATATTATTAATTTCCCAATCCATTCCCTTTGGAAATTTAACTTCCTTGAACCAAGAATTTCCAAATCATCGCCCAACCACCAACTAGACGCCTTACACCTCTTAAAAGACTTTGCAACCCAAATTAATCACCCCTTTCTTGGAGAGGCGAAAAGAAGTAAATCCCAGCACAAAGGAAGATGTTACCATCCGCAATAAACTCACGACCAAAAGAAGTAGCAATAAAATCTTGGACAACAAAACATAAGACCACAACTGAAGGCACATGCCTCCTCAAGAAGAAAACATCAAATCTCAACCAAAAAAGAATACAGTATTACCATTCGAGCTCAAGAAGCTCTTATGCAGCGAGAAAAGAAGTCAAACACACCACAAAAAGAAATGCACAACTTGACTTCAACCTCCAATACTTTTACCAAGCTTTTCTTTTAACAAAGAGAATTGAAGACCACAACACATTAATCCCTTAAGAACTAATAAAACATCTCAACACGACACTTTGCTTAAAACATTTTCAGCTACCACATAAGTCATGAGATCAAAAGATCGCGCACGCAAATATCAAAACTTTTGATTTAAATAGTATCATGGAAGTTATCAAATTCTTTTATTTATAGAACATTCAACATTATCATCACAACCACATGCTGACCAACATGCTAACATCAGAATAATACATTCTTAACAGGCATCATCATATCCACAAATCACGTCATAAACTTTTCCAAAAGAAACACAAGAAAACGCTTCATCATGTTTTCTATTATCTAGATAAGATTGCGACTGTTTAATCTAGGAAATCCTAGTACATAAGCCACCATATTAAAGCAAAGCTCTTAAACAAGATGATGCTAGAACATGACAATCTCACAAAACATGCTAGTATAAATCTCTCATTAAATTTCATATATTCAATTCTTATTGATGCTCAACTCTAATTTAGCACACATTGCTTGTACTCTAGTCATTACTAGCAACAGTTGATTATTATTTTATCATAACAACATTCATGATCTAACTCTATTTAAAATCATAAAACAATCATGAACATAGATTCAATATTTCTCCTTACGTTCAGAAATTAGAACGAAACAATTTTAAACTTCAATAATACCAGTTTGTAAGACAAGATTCTACAAGTCGATACATTGACCTTCATCTATTTCTTTATACATGTCTCAACAATTTTAACATGGTGAAAGGTAGATGAATCTAGCAATTGTACAAGCTCATAAAGTATCTAAATAAATGACAGGTTAAAGGTCAATATTACCAAGGCAATATTCCAACACATCCTTACCTACTAATTTCCAAATGGTCAGGTTAATTACTAAAGACAAAAAGAATACTTCAATTTATCCAACATGATAGAAAATTTAAGCAATCATAATAATCATTCTAATTCTTTTTGCACACTTCTCAATAATTCCATGAGTTCCAATCACGAATAGACAAATTCTTAATCATAGTTCTTCTAGAAACTATTACAAGGCAATATCACATTAATCCATTACACTTCCAAGGATGCTAGTTGAAATTAATTATGCACCACGCTAACATCTCAACTTGATAATTTATACCTTATGAATTAATTTATATGATTACCACTTTCCACTTGAGCATAGCAAAACACCATAAAGGGGTTTAACACTCTCTTTCAGAAAGGAGTGGAAATAAACTTCAACGGTCAAAATAATCTCAAAGAGATACGTAAATTCAAGGTTTTAACATATTAATGAGTTTGCAACATAAAATCTTCATTAATAAAAGAAAAAAACCAAGCGAACCAATTAGCCATGATTCACAACAAGACAAAATTCACACGAAGGGACCAACCTTTCAAGTCAACAATAAGCACAGGTAGCAAAAGTATCTCATTAGTCCGGAAAGAAACAACACTGCTTCAAGGAACAGGGAGAGACCAATTGCATACCCTCAACTGCAAGAACCACAAACTCAAAAGAAATTCATTAACTACAATAGGCCCGGAATTGGCCGAAATCAACTTAAGAAAAAAATAGCAATTTTCTAAGAAACTCACTCACAACATCTGCAATTAAGTTACCTGAGGTAACTACATTGCTAATCCATATACTGCAAATAGTGATATAATTGGGCAAAGCCAAGGCAGCACAAAGAACATCTACATCTTAACATTGATTACCTTTACTCATAACAGTCATAGGAGCAAATCATAAGCATAGAAGATTATCTCATAATATAAATCATCAATACAACATGTCAGAAGCATAAATGCAATGCTTGACCCATCCCATCCTCATGTGCGTGAAGTGTCAATTTAATAATTTAATTACCACGGACCTAAAGCCCGCTCTGATACCAACTGTAATACCCCAGGACCCGCAATGCCCCGGGATGCTACTAAAACTGCTCTACAACTAGCCAATTTACGAAAGTAAAATAAACTGGCAACAATTACTAAACAAGATAATATAAGCGGAAGCATAAACAACTAAAGTAAACAGAATAAAGATAACAATTCATTATTCTTAATCATCTCTAACATAAAAACCAAATTAACAATTCCAAGTGCAACATTATTAAGATGAAACATTCATCACTATGATCACTAAGCAAAAGACTAGAATTCTTTCAACTTTATTTCAGCATTTAGATTATAATACAAGTGCCTCGGTCGGTGCCGCTCTACCCTTCCCAATGCATGCTCAAAGTCCACCAGGGGAGGGGAAGCAAGAGTGAGATAAAAATCTCAGCAAGCAAACTGTTTAACAAGTTATTCAACCTACAAGCAATTTAAACATTATCATTATAATTCCATACATCCACAATTACAATTTATGTTCATAAATATTATACCACCGTAAACTTTCATGAATCATACCTCTTAAATTTCAGATTTAATTGGTATACGAATGCAATCATTTTAGCCCTATTAAATGCAAAAGAAACATTTAATCCTCCACAAACCACAATATATTAATCAACAACATTTAATCTTCCACAATTAACAACGTATATATTCTCGACCTCAATTCACTATCAATGACGATAAAACATTAATTCATGATTGACTACTTTAAATCCTCGACCACTACCACTACCAAAGGCAATCAAACATATGTATGTCTTACTTCAATGCTATATTACTTCTCATATCCACAATTACTATAAACAATTAGAGCAAGAAAAAAGAGTTTCGTGTCACCATCACAATCACACCAGGGACGAACCACATTCCCACTCACAACCACAACCTTCATTCCGTCAACAGCTCACAAGAGCCAATTCCACATTACAACTATGAAGTTGTACATTCCACAACATAACTTCATGACATTATATTGCATATGTATGCAAATGATCATTCCACAATGCAATGCATATGAATGCATATGAATGCTATGCTTCACATTACTCTTGCTAGGGCAGGAAGTGCAATGCATCGTATTTCGGCAATATACGATGTTTCCCGCGGGCGAAGAGGTGCGTCGTATTACGGCAATATACGACGCTGTACCGGTACGGTCGTGGCTATAAGCGGCGACATCCACATACACAAAGGACATGATATGACATGAATGATTGAATGATATGAAAATTCATTAATCACATTAATTCATCCGCAAGGGGCATTATCACGCTCTCAACATACTCACATCCACCACATGCTAATTTCATGATCAACATTATAACATTAAGCAAGAATTACACAATTAAAATATCATGCAATCATGAAAATTGTATCAAATTACGACATAATGTAAACTGAAAGTAGTAAGAACAACAGGTTAAACGGTAGCAACCACCGCTACGTTTACTTGCCTCAATCCGACGAAGCGAAGCACAACAAAAATCAAGAGCGCTCAGGGACAAGACCACCTGTCCATAAGACAACTCTCAGCACTCAACCACAGCATACAAACACGACAAAAAAATATAAAACATCGCTAGAGACACTAACCCGCACAATCTCTACTCCGCCCAACAAACCAACATAATACCCTCTGCAGCAGCGCTGCTTCACAATTTCGTAACTTTAAAAAATATAAATAAAAAATAGCAAATGATACCTCTATGGATTCATGACTTAAAAACCTACAATTTTCATGTATAACTCCTATTTTTATTCGGATCACAACTGGATGTAATTTAATGCCCAAAACAGAGGAAGAACTCTGTTCTGGAAGATTGGACAGCAGTATTCAAACGCATGCCAACGTCAGCACAGAGGTCTAAAAACTATGAAATTTATACAAAAGCTATATCTCTAAATTATCCACAATGTTCTCAACTACGGCCATGTCCAGAAAATTCGTTTACTATTTTTAATCTCCGGATTACCGTCGGACTGTACCAATCTGTCCGCCTGACGGACAGTGGTATTGCCGACTCCATATCTCCCAGATCCCATGGTAGAAAAATTTGAAAAACATACAGGAGGTACATATAGATTTCCTCTACAACTTTCCTTTTGGGAAGACCCACAGAAAAATTCGTTTTCTAGATCAAAACTGCGCGACAAGCCGCGCTGCGCAAATCAATCTAAAATCAGCCCACGACTAAACTCTAATCGAGCAATTGATCTAATATCTACCATCAAATTCTGTGCTGAGAACCTTAATTAATCCATAAAATAGAGGATTTGAGATGAGAAAAAATTACCTAGTTGAAGAAATTTCCCCAATCTTTTCCTCCTCTTCTTCTTCTCCTTCCTTCTCCTTCTCCTTCTTCTTCTCCTCCTCCAAGAGTAGCAATGGAGGAAAACACCTTGGGGAGGAGGTGGGCGCGCAACCACAGGGAGGGGGTGGCGGCTGCTGTGTGGGAGGGGAGAAAGAGGGAGGCTAGGTTTAAAAGAGAGGGGAGGGAGGGGTGCGGCCAATGGGGGGGTGGCGCCTCCCCCCTTGGGCTTTTGGCCCATGGGTGGTTGGCCCACTCCCCTGGCGGCCCAAAACTGAAATTAAAAATAATTTTAATATATTTGATTCCTTTTCCAAAGTTCTACAATTTATATTCCCTTCCCGCGATTTACCGAAAAACCGGCGATTCCGCGATTGTTTTAAAAATTTACGCCGAACGACGATCAGGGTATTACATGGTTCGACTTGGCCTACTACGCGAGTATCGACGTGGAGGCCTACTACGACTATGATCAGACCTTGCTTGCATCCGACGGTGAATATCTCCCTGGAGATTCCTCTAGTGATCTCGATGACGATACCACCGGAAAGGCTGATGAGGGATCAGAGTCCCCCACAACAATATACCCAATGGAGGACTCATCTCTCCCAAGTGGCAAGGGTCAATCCGACCATGATGAGGAATTGCAGCGCGATGATGGGTCTGTTCCCAAGCATTCCAGTCCCACGGTGTCGCCCCATGCAGTTTCGGAGAGCCCCAGACTCTGCCGATTAGGGAGCACATCGCCAATTCATAGTGGTGACTCTCTGTATGACCCGACGAAGGCCATGGGTGGGCACACTCTGTGTTCATCCACATTCTCACAGGGAACAGACCAGGCTGTAGACAGTTATAAACCAAACTTCCCCTACCTAGCAGGGTTGACTCCAAGCTGCCAGACAGTCTTGCTCGATGATTCTTCGAATGATGGTGCATCCCTTAGAAGTAGAGATTCTAGACATGAGGTCTTTGCCCTACCCTCAGATTCTCATCACCCTCTTAGAGGAAGGCCTAAGGATGCTCCCCGACGATCACACTCTCCCTCCTCTCGTGGGAATGGTGACGAGACCTCCTGTGATAAGCCCGATCAGTACTCTGATGAGCGTGGGAGAAATCCTAGAAATACGTGCTCTTCTCTGAGGCAGCCCCAGTTTGCTTCAGGGTCAAGGATCCTGAGACTGCTCAACTAAGGTGACTTGCCGCCTAGAGTGCTTTGCCTGGACGAGCTCAGTACCAGTCCGAAGAGGCACGGTAGCTTCAACAGATCAACGACTTGCTCGAGAACCCAACTCAAGAGCTTGCTCAAGCGCCGGGCTATGATCGCTTCGCTGAAGATATTGCACGAAGGCTTTATGACAGGATGGCCCGACTTGATCAACCTCGCCAACGTCCACCTGAGAATCGACAAGGTACGACCATATATAGTCGTTCATGAAACTTTCTTCGCAGGAGTCGGTATGGTGATGGGGCATGTCGCACTCTCGATCGCAATACCAACCGAAGGAGAATGCCCTAGACTGTTTCAGATCGGCTAGTCAGCGCTCGATCACTACTTCAAGCAATGAACCTGCAGCAGATGGACTATGAGTATCATCCTCGACTGTACAAGACGTATTACAGGTCCGGTCCACCTACCATCGGGCATCACCGAGTGCATTCGCTTGGCAATGCTAACTACCCGTTTCCACAAAGGAGACGACAGGAGAAGGCGAGCACGTCATGGATAACTACCTTCCGACGGTGCTTGAAGGATCTGCTCAATCCTGGTTGCTCAACCTGCCCTTCGATTCAATCTACTCATGACAACACCTCTGCTATAATATCCTGATCGCCGATTCGGCGTAGGTTTCTAAAATAATCGCGGAGTTTACCAATTTTTCGGTAAATTGCAGGATGTGAAAATTAAATTGCATAATTGTCCAAACGTAAAAAAATAAATTAGAACAATTAATTTGGATGTTTTGGGCTGTCCGGAGGGGTGGGCCAGCCGCTTTGGGCTAGCCAGTCCAACAGGGGGCCCGTACCCCCCTTTATAAACCCCCTCCCTTGCCCCTCTCCCTTTTTTTTACACCCTGGCCGTAGCCTCCCCCCCATCACCCCACACAGCTACTGCCCATTGGTGCCATGGAGAAAGAGAAGGAAGGAGAAGAAAGGGAAGAGAAGGAAGAAGAAGAGAAGGAGGAGAACAAGAGGAGGAAAAAAGAGGGGTGATCCCAAGGGATCCTCTAGGTAATTTTTTCTAATCCCAAACCCCTCTGTTTTTATAGTAATTAGAGATTTCCTGCTGCCTGACTGTAGATCAATTCGCACAGTGCATCTATTTGCACAGTTTAGACCTATGAAACGATTTTTCCTGCGGATCTTCCCAAAAGGAAAATTGTAGAGGACTTTCAGACCCATCTTTTATATTTGTTTCAGAATTTTTGGTCGTGGTATCTGGGAGTAGCAAGGTCGGGAATATCGCTGTCTGTCAGGGGTGCAGATTAGGACAGATTGTTGTTCAAGTGTGATTTAGGGGTATAAGATGATTTTTATGATTATGGTCACAATGGAGAAAGTTGTAGGAAATTCAGTAATCTAGCTGCTGTAAAAAAATTGAAATTTTTGGATCCAGACTGACAGAACAGAGAACTTCCTCTGTTTTGTGCATTAAGTTGCATCTAGCTATGTTCAAAATAAAAATATGTGATCTACATAAAAAATGAAGGCATTTAAGTGAGGAATCCAAAGATATATCGTTTGCTGTAAATGGATTAATAGTTTTAAAGATACAAAAATATTAAGCAGCGCTGCTGTAGTGGGTAGTTTGTTAAATCGTTGAGCGGAGAGGTGTATGTGTGGGTTCGGGGTTCTAACGACGTATTTAATTTTTAAGTCGGGCTTTGTATGCTGTGGCATTGTGCTGAGAGATAGCTTGTGGACAGGTGGTTTTGTTCCTGAGCGCACGTGACTGCTTCACTTCAACGGTTGAGGCAAGTAAACGTAGCGGTTGTGCTACTGTTTAACTCGTTAATTAATCTACCTTCACACTGATTAATTCTATTAATTGGTAATGCTATGTCTTTGTTACATGCTTCCTTAACGTGGTTCAGATGGTAGTATTTTTATGAATTCAATTGCTTATGATCTTGATGGATTAATTGTGGACCTGCGGGATTGTTCTTGATGAATCTATATAATTGTGGGGTAGAAACCTTTACGAGTATATTGTGGTCTAAGTGGTAGTATTCTTTGTGAATACTTATGGTTGTGGTGGTAGCAATTTTTGATCAATTGATATGTTTGAAATGCTTGCTGGTGAGTACCTGGATGAGTGCTTTTCGAGATTCCACAAAATCCTGAGCAACCTCCGAGCGGTCGGTCTCACATACCCCGACTCGGACAATGCTCTTTAGGTGCTCTATGCTCTTGACTTGCGTGTTTGGGAGATGAAGGTGACCACGATTAAAGACACGACCGACCTCTCGACCATAACTCTTGATGTGTTGTGCTCACGTCTCAAGACTCACGAGATTGACATAGTCTCTCGTAGGTCGAAGTCGAAGTCGATGGCCTTAGTCACCGATCCCAGCTCTGTTTCTGGACCTTCTAACTTTTCTTTGGGATTCTCTTTTGCTGCTCTGTGTGAAATTGCCGATGATCAACTAGAGCAGCTTCCTGAAAACCAACTCACTCTTTTAGCCAGAAAGTTTTCCCACACATACAAAAGAGTGAGGGACAGAAATAGAGGAGTGTCGATAATCTGCTTCGAATGTGGTGGCCCCAACCACATTCGGGCGAATTGCCCCAAGCTGGAGAAGGGCAAGGGCGACTACGTCGGTTTGAGCAAGAACGATTACATCGACAAGAACTGCAACAAGAAGCCTCCAGTTCGCGGCCAAGACAAAGATAAGAAATTCCGCAATCTTGGGAAGGCCAAGAAGCTTTTCCATCATGTCCTCACCGCCTTCGACGATATTAACCTCAGTGATGTGAAGGGGTGGAGTGACGTCGATGGGAAGGACGATCAAGAACCCAAGGACGACGACGACTTCATCGGCATGTGCTTCATGGCCAACAAGAACGACGTCAGCGACGACGACCTCTACACTGACACCGATGAGGTTCGCTGGGCAGGGAAGGAAGAGGTTTGGCTCGTAGACTCCGGGTGTTCTCGACACATGACCAGAGATTCTCGTTGGTTCTTTTTCCTAGCCCGAGCTCTAGGAGATGAGACGATCACCTTCGGAGATGCCTCTTCTAGGCGCATCATCACTAAAGGTACAATACACGTTAACAATTCTTTCATTTTAAAAGATGTTGCCTTAATGAGTACGCTGCAATATAATCTACTTTCAGTTTCCCAGCTTACCGATGACGGTTTCGAAGTGAGCTTTAAGAAAAATGCTTGCAAAATTCTTGATTCTTCGGGGAGTCTGGTTTGCGGGATTTCTAGATATGGGAGAATCTTTCGTGTTGATCTTGTTGAGTCTTCTGGTGATTCTCTCAGATGTGACAAATTGCTTATTTCAAAATTTTGGAGAAAAAAATTTAAAATATAAAATTAAATTAATTTAGTTAAAAAGAAAAAAAATAAGAGTTTTGTTTCTGTGAAATTTGAATTTTGTTTTGCCTTGATTTTCTGTTTTTAAGAAAGCTAGATTTGAAAAGTAATTTAAACTAAAAACTAAAAAAAAATATTATTAAATAAAATGATATTTTAATTTTCTACAAAAATCCTAATTCAAATTAATTATTTGGATTTATTTGACCTTTATTTGGTGTTCTGAGTTTTTTTACAGTTTTAAAATCTATTTTGAAAATAAAAAGTATTTTAAGTATGAAAATTAAAATACCAACAGAAGTTGGAAATATTTTTATTAAGTCCAAAATGTCTCGAGGAAGTTCTTTGAATATTTATGAAACTTTTGGAATTAATTTCATATTTTTCTGAGTTTTATTGAATGTTCTGGTGTTTTCTGAAAATCTAAATCAAATTTAATCCTCCACCGCCCGATCTAATCTTGTGCGTCCATCTTCACTTAACCCCTTCACTCTCTATCCGATGGTCCCGATTTCCTCCTTGCGCCGCATCGCTCATCCGACCGTCTGCTCTTTCCTCTCTCTCTTCTCTCTCGCTGATAAACCCGGTCCCACCTGTTAGTGAATAAAATCATTTTTCTTTACAAAAATAATTCAGTCAGAAAATCAAAATCCTTGCTGACGTCATAAATTTCTTTTCCGCGGAAAAATAATTTATCTGAAAATCATTTCCCTTGATGACGTCATAATTTGATTTTTCAGTTCAAAAATAATTCCAGAAAATCGGTTTATTCCTTTTCTTTCCTTTCAAATTTCCGAGAGCCCGTTCTTTTTCGTTTTAACTCCTATTGAGCTCATTAAAATTTCTAAATTCTTATAAAATTCCAATCTATTCATTTATACCATATTTGCAAATTTTTGAAAATTTTGAATTTATTTGATTTAAACTAAATCTTAATTAGAATTTTTATTTAATAAAATAAAATTAAATATTAATATTTGCTAAAAATATTTTATTTGAGTTCTTTGAGCCTCAAGGAAGTTTCGAAATTATTTTTAGATTTTTTGGAGTTTGTTTGAGCTCAGTTCCAAAATCTTAAATAAAAGAAAAAAAGGGGAGAGAGAGTAAACAGTGCCTGGCACTGTTCATCTTCGTTTTCTCTCGAGCGTCGCGTGCGCAGCGCCGCCATGACCGCTAGTCTTCAACCTTGATTTTCCGTTGATTTTCTCAACAGTTTTTCACGAAATAAATTGCATTCACTTCCTCTCATCAAGAGCTTTCAATTCCCTACCGTTTCTCCTCTCATTTATGTGTATTTACACGAATTTAAAACCTTGCTCTAAATGGCATGAACGTTTGATCTCTCTCTCCCGTCCACCTCTATCCCTATAAAAGGGAGCACCAGGTGCCCCTTCTCATCCTCACTCAATCCCCGAAATCTCAAAGTCTCTCTTCCTTTCTTCTCTCCACAATCTCCATTTTACTTTTGTGAACCGAGCGTCGTTCTTCGGCCGATTGCGCCTCCAACAGTGGAGTCCGGTCACTTTTGACCACACCGTTGGCTTTGCCTTCTCGCGTTCTACGCGGTGCTCCCCTCGCCTTCGCCGGAGCATCGCTGGACCACCGTGGCCAAACCACGCCATCGTTCCTCTCCTCGCTGCGAGGCGACCGTGCGTGTTGAATCAAAACCAAGGTTAGCATTATGTTCCCGACGTTCTCCTCTTCGTTTCGCCACCAGCCTCACTCGCTAAATCCTCTCCGTTTGCCCGGAACGCCAATGCCAACCCGCCGGTTGTCGAATGTCTTCTCCGCCGTGTTTCGTCACCATCCGTTATACGTTGGCCGAGCCGTTCGTACCATTGAGTTCGCCTCGACGCGTTCTACGCCATGCTTCTATCGCCATCACTCGAAGTGAGAGATCATGTGGAGATGATCCTATCTTTGTGATGAGTATTTGACTCTTGGCTGAAGGAAAATTGAGTTTGTTTTGGGCTTTTATCGCAAAATCTTAACTCTGGTCGAAATGAAGTCGTGTACGACTTGTCCCTGGCTCGTACGACCATGTAGGATGCCATACGACCACGTTTGGTCGTGGTCGAATTTCGTTCAGGAGCGTACGACCACGTTGAGGTGTTCTCGGCAAAACTGACAATGGTCGGAAGGCGTTACGACCACGTTGGCGCATATCGGGTGGCGTACGACCACGTTGTCGAGTATCGGGTTCCAGCCGAGCAACGTACGAGTTCTTTGGCCGTGGTCGGAAGGGTTTACGACCACGTTGGCAATTGGGAGCGTTCGATCACGTTGTGGCGCTCGAGCTTCGACCACGTTGCGAGCCCTCGGAAGATTTGACCGTGGTCGGCACTTGGCGCTAGGGTTTACGACCACGTTGTGGGATCGGAGCCTCGACCACGTTGGGCGGTCGGGCGTTCGACCACTTTGGCGTGGTCGGTGGGCGTCACGACCACGTTGTGGGAGCTCGAGGCCTCGACCACGTTGTGGGAAAGGAGCCACGACTACGTTGTGGCACTTTCGGTGGTGCGACCGCGTTGTGCGCTCGGAGAGCTACGACCACGTTAGCGAGAATTGAGCGTGGTGAAACCGCGTTCGACCACGTTATCGGTTGGATGACCGTGGTCGTGCGGGATCACTAAAATTGGTCGTGAGGTGCATTTCATGTCCGATTACGGTGAGGTTTGGTCGGTTGGGTTCCTTGTGATGTTGTGGACCTTGTAGACTGGTTTGTTCTACATTTTGACAAGGTTTAGTAAAGTCTAATTTCGTGGAAAGAGACTTGAGCTCGTGTGTCGTGCGAGTATGGATCGGTGCTATGTGATGGTTTTGTTGTCCGTGATGGTTGCGTCTTGGGGAGACATGTCTTGGTGAGGCTTAGAGGTCGGGACTAGACATGGGAGATGTTGAGGTCGAGCGACGTGGAAGCCAAGAGGACGTGGTCTTGCCAGTGGTGTAACGAGTAAGACAACAAGGCATGAGGAGGAAGCTTGGAGGTGTTGAAGGGCATTTTGGAGAAATGCCAAAGCACGCAAAGGAAGTCGTGTCCTCCGGGAAAGCACTGGAGTTGGTGGTGCTATTGGGCAAAGCGGTGGAGCCGTTGCCCGGGTAATGGGCAAAGCACCGGAGGCACAAGCACTGGACTCTCTGTAACGGTGGTCTGTTGAGACCCGTTAGCGTGTGAGACTATAAATAGAGAGGTTAGGTCTCAGGAGCGAAGTGAGGTTGTCCCACGAGTGCTCTGAGTCTTATTGTTCTATTGTGTGAGTTGTCTCGGGTAGAGCATGGATGCTCGTGTACCTCCGATGGAGTGGTGTAGAAACCTCCATGTGCAATAGAAAAGATTGGATTCATCTCTCGTATCTTTCTCACTTTTGTTCTTGAGATGATTTGTTTGATCTATTTGCCCTCTCGTGTTCTTATGTTCATATGTGTTTTCTCTGAGAGTTGGCTTGTGCTTCACTTGCTCAGGACTGGGAAGTTGTTTTACGGCTGCTTGCTAAGATCATTCCCGAGAGCAAAAGCGAAATCGATGAAAACCGAGTTACGTGGTTCTCGCTTTGGAGCTCATTGTTTCAGTTTTTGACTTTGGTTTTCTCCTCTTCTGTTGTGAAGACTTTGGAGGTTCTTGGTATTTTACTTCCGAGATCTTGTACGAGCTAAGTTTCAAGTTTCATCCGTTTTGGATCTCTGTGCAAAAAGTTCTTCAAAATCTCGAGTTGCGGTCGTGCGCCCGAAAACAGAGTAATCACTGTTCGCGGTCCGTTTTTCGGTTTATCGACCACGTATATTTTCTTCGCTACGACTACAGTCGCTAGTCGTCTCGGTCGCGGTGGTCGCGCGTTTCTCAGCCGCTCTGCTTTCATTTCTCGATCGACCAGGTGTTGATTCTTTCTATCTCGGCTTCCGACCACGGTTTCTTTGCTTCTGTTTTTCTTGGTCTTAACGAGATCTCTTTGTTCTCTCTCGTTCCTCGGTAAGCAATCAATCTTCTTCTTCATAGCTCTTTAGCTATCGGAGAAAAGATTAGGTTTAATTGTGGGAGAATTTTTTAGGGCACCATTCACCCCCCTCTGTTGCCATTTCGGTCCTTCAATTGGTATCAGAGCCGGTTAGCTCTTCTTCATAGATCTTAACCGGTCTCAAAGAGCCATAACAGCAGACAAGTATTCCACCAAGCCGCCTATTTTCGATGGCTGGATTACCCCTTCGGAAGAGCCGAATGGAAGCGTATATCCGTGCTCGGGGTATGCTATTTGGCGGAAGGTGAAAATACAATTTGTTGTTCTGCCGATGAGAACATCAATCTTTGGGAATATGGTGATGTTGAGGCAAATGCAAAGGCAAGGAACATCATCATACAGGGATTGAGCATAAGCGAATTTGATCGCATCTCTCACTTGTCGTCCGCTCACGACATCTGGGTGACCCTCGATGCATACCATGAGGGCACCTCCCAGATCAAGACGGTTCGGCAGATCGGTTTAAGCGAATCTGACAAATTCGAGATGCTTCTTTGGAGAGTCCCTTGACGAGTGCTTTTCATGCTTTCACAAGATTTTGAGCAATCTCCGAGCGGTCGGTCTCACATACTCAGACTCGGATAACGCTCGACAGATGCTTTCCGCACTCGATCTTAGGGTTTGGGAAATGAAGGTGACCACCATCAAGGACACCACAGACCTCTCGACCCTGACTCTTGATGCGCTTTACTCGCGCCTCAAGACTCACGAGATTGACATAGTCTCTCGTCGGTCGAAGTCTCAGTCGATGGCTTTAGTCACTGATCCCACTGCTGCTTCTGGTTCTT
Source organism: Bonia amplexicaulis (assembly GCA_036346245.1). Lineage (NCBI taxonomy): Eukaryota > Viridiplantae > Streptophyta > Magnoliopsida > Poales > Poaceae > Bonia > Bonia amplexicaulis. The sequence goes on from CM070748.1 coordinate 10,286,467, forward strand.
CTGCTGACTCTCTTGGCGGATTCTCCCTCGCTGCTCTCTGTGACATAACCGATGATCAGATAGAGCAGCTTGCGGATGAGCAGCTAGCCCTCCTCGCACGGAGATTCTCCCATGCTTACAAAGGGAGGAGGGACGGAAGGAAAGAGGACCCGTGATTTGTTTCGAGTGTGGTGGCCCCAACCACATCCGAGCAAACCGTCCCAAGCTTGGGAAGGGTAAAGGTGACTTGACGGTTCGGGCAAGAACGACTACATCGACAAGAACCGCAACTCGAAGCCCTCAGCACCGGCCCCGGGAAAGAAGAAGTTCCGCGACCTTGGGAAGGCCAAGAAGCTCTTCCACCGCGTTCTCGCCGCTTTCGACGACCTCGACCTCACCGAGGTGGAGGGATGGAGCGACGACGATGGGACCGGTGACCAAGACCCCAAGGCGCGACGACTTCTACGGGATGTGCTTCATGGCCCTTGAGGCGAACCGAGCGACAGCGATCTCTATTCCGACTCCGATGAGGTATGTCCTCTTATGACCAACTTAATGAAGCCTTTCTTAAGTTAGGAGGTTTTCATGCTAGAGCTAAGACTAGATGTAGCGAGTTGGAGAAGGAAGTAGAGATTGTCACGGAGCTTACTTCACTTATATCTGCTCCCTCCCGTGACGACTGTGATACATGCTGTGCTTTGATCGGTGATATGGAGAAGCTAAGGACCTCACATGATAGTCTATCCTCTGAGCTTGATGTAATTAAGGTGGAGAATGTTAGTCTGCTTGCTGATTTAGAATTGAGTAGGATGGCTGTTACCCTACTTACTCTTGATGAGACTATTGCTCCCACCTCATGTGAGGATAAGGACTTTAATGCTAGAGGACCTTATGCCATGCTTCTGGATCTGCCCGAGTCTTGTGTAAATTGTGATAACACGAATATGAAACTAAAGCAGGCGGATCATAAAATTGCGAATTTCAAACCTTCTTACTTGAGCCTATTGCTTCTTGCGTGAATTGTCCCAAGCTTACTGCTGAACTTGAAGCTGTCTCCAAACAATTTCAAGAATTAGTTGATGACAATAACAAATTGGCCAAGTTTGCTTCTAAGGACCCTGTTAGCTCACCATGTATTAGTTGTAACAAACTAAAATCTAACTTGATTGCATTAGATGAGAAATGTGTGAAGCTAACTAAGGACCTACTAGAGAAGCCACTTTGTGCTTGTAATGTGGTTGTGGAGAAGGGGGAGACGCCTAGCGACGCGAACCAACCTGCTAGCAGTAGGACTGTCCCTTCTAAGTCGGCTGTGCGTGCACAAGCCGATCTTCCTCTAGCATTGGTTGTTCTTCCGCTCCCTTACCTTCTGCTGTTTCTTCTCCTCCTTGCTCCTCTTGCACCTCTCTCTTTCGGGAGTGTCAGTACCTTATGAACACTCTCGAGAAATTTGTAGGAGGCAAGAAGAAGCTCAACCTTATTCTAGACCAGTCTAAGATTTCCAGATTCCATAAAGGCATAGGATATGATTTTCATGAGGATGTGAGGAAGCATCCACCTGTCGTGCTCAAATCCGTAGCCGCAGGTGTGATCAAGGTCAAGCCCAAGAACAAGAAAGTTCAATTTAAATCGCGGGTTTTGTTCAAGGATTTCGGCGAGAAGGTGAATTCACTGCGACACGCCTCTCGGAATGAAGCCATCTCATGCTACTTTAGCCTCTCGGAAGGCAAGTATCATTGCACCTTCCATCAGAAGGATGGACATCTGATTGACCATTGCTTCAAGCGTGCCAAGATCGCGCGTAGAGACCGTGTTGAGTCTCTTAGGCGTATTCAGGGTCAGCCCCAGACCTTGAGTGCACCTAAGACCAAAGACAAGGTCTAGGCTTGCTCTTGTTGGTAGCTTTGGGCGATCGAGGACTTGGTTCTTCCGAGTTTTCGGTTTTCGTCCTCATCTTGTTCTGATCGTGACTTCCGCCGTCACGAGGGTAGATCTCGTTTTCCCCATCGAGACAGACTACCGCGGCGTGATCGACATCTTCTTGGGTGCTCAGACTCGCTCTCCCGTAGCGATCGGACCCGGCCAATGCTTCAGTCCGCACATAGACCTTCTTTCTTTGAGCGACGGAGGCGTGGGGTAGTTAGAGGTCGATCGTGTGTGACTACTTCTTACGCTCGATGTGTGACTCGGTGTTGGGTGCCAAAATCTATGTTGATTTATCCCATCTTCGAGACTTTGCTCTCTTGTTGACTCGGGTTCGCGGGCGGGGAAGGAAAGGTTTGGCTTGTAGACTCGGGTGTTCACGACACATGACCGGAGATTCCGTTGGTTTTCTTCCCTTGCTCGTGCTCGGTGATGAGGCGATCACCTTGGAGCGCCTCTTACAGGCGAGTCATCGCCAAAGGTACGATCTTGCATTAATGATTCATTTGTTTTAAAAGATGTTGCCTTGGTTAGTAAGCTGCGGTACAATTTGCTTTCGGTCTCTCGACTTCCGATGACGATTTCGAGATGAGTTTTAAGAAAACAAGCGCAAAATTCTTGATTCTTGGTGATCCGGTTTATGGGATTTCTCGTTTTGGGAGGATCTTTCGTGCTGATTTTTCCGAGTCTTCGGTGATCCTCTCCGTTGTTTGCTTGCTTCTGAGTCCCGCGATCTTACCTTCTGGCATAGGAGACTTGGTCATATTGGATTTGACCATTTGACCCGAGTTAGCGGCCACGATCTCATTCGTGGTGCCGAAACTCAAGATGGTCAAAGATCTTGTTTGCGCTCCATGCCTAAGCACAGACAAGATGGTTGCCGCTTCTCATCCTCCGGTCCACATTACTATGACCGATGCAGGACATTGCTCCATATGGATACGGTTGGACCACTCGAGTGTAGTCAGCAGGAGGGAAGTGGTACGTTCTTGTTGTGGTCGATGACTATTCGAGGTACTCTTAGGTGTTTTTCTTAGCCTCGAAGGATGAGACGTTTACACATTTTCGAGGTCTTTTCAGTAGGCTTTCTGTTGAGCTTCCGGGTGCCTTACGAGCGATCCGCAGTGACAATGGCACGGAGTTCAAGAACTCCTACTTTGAGAGTTTCTGTGATGAGACCGGTGTAGAGCACCAGTTCTCTTCTCCATACGTCCCTCAGCAGAATGGCGTTGTGGAGAGGAAGAACCGTACCTTGGTCGAGATAGCCAGGACGATGCTTGATGAATACTCTACACCGCGGAAGTTTTGGGCTGAGGCTATAGCCACCGCGTGCCATGTTTCTAATCGAGTTTTCTTGGGCACACTTGCACCGCACTTCTTATGAGTTGAGATACGGCGAAAGCCCGGTGTTTCTCATTTTCGTGTGTTTGGTTGCAAGTGTTTTATTCTAAAGTCCGGGAACCTAGATAAGTTCGAGTCACGATCTTGTGATGGACTCTTTCTAGGCTACTCGACTTCTTCGCGGGCCTATAGGGTCTGGAACAGCGAGTCTAGCAAATTGGTAGAAACACGTGAGGTGACTTTCGATGAGGCGGTCAGGGACTAGGCCCGATATCTCGAGTTCACTAGAGCGATCCGAGACCATCTTCGTGGATGATGAGGATGATGGAGATGAGGGTTGTCTACCCGATCGATCCCTCTTCCACCCCTTGAGGTGCCTTCTTCCACCGCACCTAGAGGTGATCGACCCGTCTCGCTTCCTCTGGAGCTAGTGGCTCTGTTCCTACCCGTCGAGTTCACGGTGAGGCCACCTCTTCTTCTCATCCCGGACCTCCAAGACATATTCAAAATCTCATCCTTACGAGCGGATGATTGGAGACCTATTTGAGCGAGTCACACGCTCCAAGTCTGGCATGTCACTTTTCTGTCTCCACTCTGCCTTCGTAGCTTCCTTTGAGCCTAAGGATGTTTGTCATGCTCTCTCCGACGAGTCTTGGATAAATGCCATGCATGAAGAATTGGAGAGCTTCGGCGAAACAAGGTCTCGGGCGCTTGTTGAGCCCCTCGAGGTCACAATATCATTGGAACCAAATGGGTGTTCAAGAACAAGCGAGGCGAGGATGGGGTAGTCATCCAAACAAGGCTAGGCTGGTTGCTCGGGGGTACTCCTAGGTTGAGGGTGCGGATTTCGAGGAGACCTTTGCCCTGTAGCTCGTCTTGAGGCCATTAGAATTACGCTTGCCTTTGCGGCTTCTAAGGGTTTCAAGCTTTATCAGATGGACGTCAAGAGTGCCTTTCTCAATGGCTTCATTGAGGAAGAAGTCTATGTTAGACAGCCTCCAGGTTTCGAGAACCCCAAATACCCTAGTCATGTCTTCAAGCTTTCCAAAGCGTTGTATGGACTTAAGCAAGCCCCTAGAGCTTGGTATGAGAGGCTTAAGTCCTATCTATTGAGACATGATTTTGAGATGGGTAAAGTTGACAAGACCTTGTTCATTCGTCGGCTTGGCAATGACCTTCTGCTCGCCCAAATTTATGTCGACGATATTATCTTTGGCGGCTCTTCCCATGCTCTAGTTTCACAGTTCTCGGATGTCATGAGCACCGAGTTTGAGATGAGCATGATGGGTGAGTTGACATTCTTCCTTGGTTTCCAGATCAAGCAGAGTCAGGAGGGTACCTTCTTGCATCAAGGCAAGTACACTCGAGACCTCCTGAGACGATTTGACATGAGTGATGGAAAGCGGTGTCGACTCCGATGGCTTCTCTGACCGTTCTAGACCCGATGAGGACGGTGAGCCGTTGATCAAAAGAGTTCGAAGCATGATTGGCTCTCTCTTGTACCTCACTGCCTCGAGACCGGACATACACTTCTCCGTGTGTCTTTGTGCTCGGTTTCAGGCTTCTCCTCGCGTGTCTCACCGCCAGGCGGTGAAGCGCATCTTTCGGTACCTTCGAGCTACCATTGACTATGGTATCGGTACTCTTCCTTCTCTGTCTATCCCTTAGAGCCTTTTCGGATGCGACTTTGCGGTGTAGGATAGATAGGAAGAGCACTCGTGCACCGCCGGTTCATTGGCACTTCTCTCGTGTCTTGGTCTTGAGGAAGCGATGCAGTGTTGCACACCCACTGCAGAGGCCGAGTATGTTCTCGCAGCCGATTCTTTGTAGCTGGTACTGGATGGTCTCGACTCTGCGGGACTTTGGGTTAGCTATCGACCGTGTTCCGCTTTTCTGTGATAACACGTCTGCGATTAGCATTGCTAAGAACCCAGTGCAACATTCTCGGACCAAGCACATTGATATCGATATCACTTTCTTGAGATCATGTAGAGAAGGGTGACATCGTGCTCCGCCAGTGAGAGTGACCACCGGTTGGTCGATATCTTCACCAAGCCTCGGATAGCACGAGGTTTTCAACTCTGCGGAGAGCTTGGGGTGGTTTGTCCTTACGGACTGTTGTGAGGGGAGCTTTGGGCTTTATTGCTTTATCATATTATTTATGCTTCTGTATCCTTACTACTGCATTGCATCTGCGGGTGCATTGAGTTTAGTCCTTCCAACATAGGCTAGAGTGGTTCTCTGGCTGAGTTGCTTAGACTTCTTGCTCTTATCTTGTGCTTTCAGGATAGTGTTTCTTATCTCACTAGGTTGAGCTCACTCACGTCTTTTAGGTTCTAGCGAGGTTGGGCCACCCTCGGGTAGGCAGTGCGTGTTTGCTCTCTAGTGTGCGTTTTACTCGGCAGTTGTTGTCCCGAGTCATATGGGGTAGATAAGAGTTAGTCGAGTCATTAGTATTCTCTATCTTATCTATGCTTTAAGGACTCACTGCTTTCTTGATTCTTTTGCCGACTCTTGATTTTTATTGCTTTGGTTGGGGAGTTCATTTGGGAACTTACGGAGCATAATTTTGACTTAAACTCAACTTGAACTAAAAGTCGCATCACATGTTGAGGGGAGTCGATTTTCGCATTGCATTCGCATTGTAATATAACTACATGGAGCCTTGATTATTATTCATTCATGACATATTTTCTCTTATGTTACATCTTGCCATGATTTGTGCTCCATTGCTAATCGATCATGACTTTATATGTGTAGTCAAGTCTTTGCCATGATAGGTTAATTAAAATGCTAAATTTTGACCTAATTCATGTCATGTTCATATTTGAGACTAGTCGACTTTGTATTATCTTTTATGATTCTTGCCATGTCAAATAGGGTGAGTTGAGTCTTGAATCATTGTTGAGCAATAGATTGAGCTATATTAGGTTCTTGATGACACATAAGTTAGTACAATCTATTAAAAGCAAAAAGATCTCTTTTGTGCGAAAAAACTGATCTCACCAATTCTTTCTCATGAGACGGCTTGCCATTGCACAAGGCATGAACTCAGGGGAGTTTTGGATGACCAAGATCATTTCCTTAAGCTTCTCGCTTAGAATGATCGCATAAGGCTTGAGGTCTAGCACATGGCTGAATAAAAAGATGGTTGAAAACAACCATGTGATCTCTAAAGAAAAATATCAAATGTGCTCAATAGCTAAAAATGTTCAATGTACTTCAACAATTGTATCATTCTTGAACAAATAGCACTCTAGTTTGCTCAACACTAGCTTCTTGATTCCATTTAGCTTATTGACATGGCTTGCATCATTTGTGGATATCATTAGCTAGACTAAAATCTTGTTTGACTTGACTTGCTAAGCACTTCAATTAAAATTCAGAATATACCTTATGTTGCTTAGCTTCACTTTACATACTTAGTCATGATCTTTGAAGCATATTTGTATATTATGGCTTGGTGTAATACATTTTGGTCATTTTGGATAATTCTCATGGCTCTGCATACTTTGAATAATCAAATCAGCCATTCCATCCATCATTATGACTTATTCTCTCTCTTGCATACTTGATGTGTTTATTGCCAAAAGGGGGAAAATAGATTGGAGAAAAAGAAAATTTCTCAAATTCTAGGAACTTGCTAGAGCTTTGGAGATCAATTTGCTCTTTATTTTATTGCTCTAGTGTTCTCTCTGTTGACATGGTCATAAATTCATTTTCATTCTGGACCATGTAAACTTCTACAAACTCAACTTCTTAATTCTCGGTGTTTGTCAATATACTCATCAAGGGGGAGATTGAGAGATCATGTGGAGATGATCCTATCTTTGTGATGAGTATTTGACTCTTGGTTGAAGGAAAATTGAGTTTGTTTTGGGCTTTTATCGCAAAATCTTAACTCTGGTCGAAATGAAGTCGTGTACGACTTGTCCCTGGCTCGTACGACCATGTAGGATGCCATACGACCACGTTTGGTCGTGGTCGAATTCGTTCGAGCGTCACGACCACGTTGAGGTGTTCTCGGCAAAACTGACAGTGGTCGGAAGGCGTTACGACCACGTTGGCGCATATCGGGTGGCGTGCGACCACGTTGTCGAGCATCGGGTTCGGTAGAGCAACGTCGAGTTCTTTAGCCGTGGTCGGAAGGGTTTACGACCACGTTGGCAATTGGGAGCGTTCGATCACGTTGTAGCGCTCAGGCTTCGACCACGTTGCGGAGCCCTCGGAAGATTTGACCGTGGTCGGCACTCGGCGCTAGGGTTTACGACCACGTTGTGGGATCGGAGCCTCGACCACGTTGGGCGGTCGGGCGTTCGACCACTTTGGCCGTGGTCGGTGGGCATCACGACCATGTTGTGGGAGCTCGAGGCCTCGACCACGTTGTGGGAAAGGAGCTACGACTACGTTGTGGCACTTTCGGTGGTGCGACCGCGTTGTGCGCTCGGAGAGCTACGACCACGTTAGCGAGAATTGAGCGTGGTGAACCGCGTTCGACCACGTTATCGGTTGGATGACCGTGGTCGTGCGGGATCACTAAAATTGGTCGTGAGGGTGCATTTCATGTCCGATTACGGTGAGGTTTGGTCGGTTGGGTTCCTTGTGATGTTGTGGACCTTGTAGACTGGTTTGTTCTATATTTTGACAAGGTTTAGTAAAGTCTAATTTCTGTGGAAAAGAGACTTGAGCTCTGTGAGCTGTGCAGAGTATGGATCAGTGCTATGTGATGGTTTTGTTATCTGTGATGGTTGCAGGTACTGGGAGACATGTCTTGGTGAGGCTTAGAGAGGTCGGGACTAGATATGGGAGATGTTGAGGTCCAGAACGGCGTGGAAGCCGAAGAGGACGTGGTCTTGCCCGAGTGGTGTAACCAGAAGACAGCAAGGCATGAGGAGGAAGCTTCGGGAGGCTGTTGAAGGGCATTTTGGAGAAATGCCAAAGCCTGCAAAGGAAGCTGTGTCCTCTGGAAAGCATTGAGTTGGTGGTGCTATTGGGCAAAGCAAGGAGCCGTTGCCACTGGGTAATGGGCAAAGCACTTGGAGGCACCAAAGCACTTGGACTCTCTGTAACGGTGGTCTGTTGAGACCCGTTAGCGTGTGAGACTATAAATAGAGAGGTTAGGTCTCGGGAGCGAAGTGAGGTTGTCCCAAGTGCTCGAGTCTTATTGTTCTATTGTGTGAGTTGTCTCGGTAGAGCATGGATGCTCGTGTACCTCCGATGGAGTGGTCAGAGAAACCTCCATGTGCAATAGAAAAGATTGGATTCATCTCTCTGTATCTTTCTCACTTTTTGTTCTTGAGATGATTTGTTTGATCTATTTGCCCTCTCTGTGTTCTTTTGTTCATATGTGTTTTCTCGAGAGTTGGCTTGTGCTTCACTTACTCGGGATGGGAAGTTGTTTCTGGTGCTTGCTAAGATCATTCCCGAGAGCAAAAGCGAAATCGAGAGAAAACCGAGTTACGTGGTTCTGCTTTGAGCTCATTGTTTCAGTTTTCGACTTTGGTTTCTCCTCTTCATTGTGAAGACTTTGGAGGTTCTTGGTATTTTACTTCGAGAGATCTTATACGAGCTAAGTTTCAAGTTTCATCTGTTTTGGATCTCTGTGCAAAAAGTTCTTTAAAATCTCGAGTTGCGGTCGTGCGCCCGAAAACGAGTAATCACTGTTCGCGGTCCGTTTTTCGGTTTATCGACCACGTATATTTTCTTCGCTACGACTACGATCGCTAGTCGTCTCGATCATGATGGTCGCGCGCTTCTCGGCCCTCTGCTTTCATTTCTCGATCGACCGGTGTTGATTCTTTCTATCTCGGCTTGAGCCACGGTTTCTTTGCTTCGCTTTTTCTTGGTCTTAACCGAGATCTCTTTGTTCTCTCTCTGTTCCTCGGTAAGCAATCAATCTTCTTCTTCATAGCTCTTTAGCTATCGGAGAAAAAGATTAGGTTTAATTATGGGAGAATTTTTTTTAGGGCACCATTCACCCCCCTCTGTTGCCATTTCGGTCCTTCACGAAGACTCCCCGAGTCCTCGTCGGCCTGGTCGAGCCAGACACTGAAACCGTGCCTTCGCGCGAACACCACTTATTCGGTAACCGCTTTGATTTTTGTTCGCGTCATATCGTGTCCTAGCCTCCAAGAAATTTATCTATCATTTTTATTTAATTTTTCGTGGAGCCAATTGTCAGAAATTGAACTTTCATAAAAATGACCGTTTTTGACTCCCGACGTCGATTCGTCGTCTCTGTTGAGTTTTATCCTGTGCTGTAATTTTTTTTAGACTTGCCTCGCCGCGTTCTACGCCGTGCTTCCTTCCGTTTCCCTGAAAAGCCTCTACAAATTTTTGCCTCTGACACCTCGCCATGGCCTCCAATGCCATCTAGTGTCCCCATTCATCCGGTAGTGTTTTTCCCCAATCTGTTCGCGTCATATCGTGGCAAACCATCCCAGGTAGCTACCTTTCAAATGGTTTTGGATTCACTTCACCGAGCACCAAGATATCAAGTTTTTCCTTTTTCTCCGTCGTCGTCGTCAAGCGTCGATTGTATCGTCTCCGATGAAGTTTCAGCTTAGCCAATAATTTTCCTAGCTTCACCATGTCGTGTTCTACCATGCTCACCCTACATCTCCACGTTCTACACCGGTACTATCTCCTTCCAACTTGCCGTTGTCCTTTCATTTATCCTTCGTCGTTGTTTCCTCACCGCCAGTGATTGCCGCCGTTCCTCGACGCCGTACCCACGTCACCACATTTGCCTTGTTGCCGAGGTTCCATTTTTGTCCGTTCGCCATCACCTCGCAACCAACTGGCACCGTGCTGTTCAAAAAGTAATTCTCGGATTTTGTTATCATTTCATGTGATATCTAAAACTTCCAGAAATTCGTTCTCCCTCATTCGAACTCTGAATCCGTTGATTCTTTTTCCTAAATTCATCTAAAATCTTAAACTTTCTTCCAGTATATATTTTGTATTTTTGTGTTTTTATTTGTATTTATTTGTTCGTTTGTATTTATCGTTCCGCGCGTAGAATCCGACGTCGCCGAAGAATATTCTAAGCAGCATCAAGAAAGTCAAGACACCGCACACAAAGGCAAGTCTCCTTTGAACATCTTGAACCCATGTTTGAGAAATATTTTGATTATTTTAAATTAATGCATTGCTATGTTACATAAAATGATAATTCATGTTTTAGAGATAATAGTTAAACCGATAATTATATACCCTCATTTGACATTGACAACCTTGTACCTTTGACACCCTAGGATTTCCTTTGTCTCAATAATGAGATTAGTATAAAATTTTGGTGAATGTTATACCGGTAGTAAAATGCTTAGTCATGCTATATAACTTTTGTAGCCTCGGAATGGGAAAAATTGTATTTTGTGGAACTAGAATTTGTTCAGAAATTGGTGGCAATTGGAGTTGCCACAGTTCTTTTAAAATAAAATAAAATGTGAAAATTGGATTTAGACCAGGGCGGATGGTTGGTTTGGTTTGGTGCGGCTAGCACGAGAACTTGTTAAGTGTATGTTCCGCCCTGGTCAATTAAGGACCGACGCTTGTGTTTGTCCAAACTAAGCACTACCGTACAACCACATGTCTATATGGGTACGACCTAGCTGACTAACTTACAATAGTCTAGTTTAGGTACCACCGGTGGAAAGTGGGTGCCAGGGATTTATTGGTTATTCACAGTGAGGGACAGGGATTTACTATACTCATATGGCGCAAGAGGGGGCTTCTGACTGGGTGGATTTAACCCTTCAGTGGTGAAACCTCAGCGGGTGGTGACTAGCTAGACTAGAGTAAGGTAAATGCTTTGTGATAAATTATCTGGGTCTCATGCCTAAGGAAGCATGTTGGCTATTAAGATGACTTATCTCTTGTGGGTAAAGTTGTACAACCTCTGCAGAGTGTAAAACTATTCGAATAGCCGTGCCCACGGTCAAGGGCGGGCAAAGAATGCATTCACATGGTAGATCTTTGGTTTTGTTTTCAAAGAAAATATTTTGGAAACCGGGTGTGGTTGGAACTCCCGGAGTTGTCCTGGCGGATGTAGTCAGTGTGGGTGGATATAACCCGTAGCCTTGAGTCCTGGCGGATGTAGCCAGTGTGGGTGGTTGTAACTCGTTTTCTTGAACCTTGGCGGTTATAGCCAGTGATCTAGTGTTGGTGGTTGGAACCTTCACTATAAAATTGATAGTGTCTGTTAAAGCAATTACTTTATTAAATTAATGCCTTTGAAATTATTTAATGGTATTTGAAATAAAATATTGCTTTGTGCAAAAGAACCATATAACCCTCCCTTGTTAAGCCTTGCATCTACTGCATTTTCCCAGACAAGTTCTAGTTTGTGCTCCATGCCGGCACGGCAAGATGGTTGCCGCTTCTCACCCTCCGGTCATAGTGACTATGACCGATGCACCGGGATAGTTGCTCCATATGGATACAGTTGGACCAGCTCGAGTACAGTCAGCAGGAGGGAAGTGGTATGTCCTTGTCGTGTTCGATAATTTCTCGAGGTACTCTTGGGTTTTTTCTTAGCCTCGAAGGATGAGACATTTACCTATTTTCAGGTTTGTTTAGTAGGCTTTCTGTTGAGCTCTCGGGTGCCTTACGAGCGATCCGTAGTGACAATGGCATAGAGTTCAAGAATTCCTACTTTGAGAGGTTTTGCGGTGAGACCGATGTAGAGCACCAGTTCTCTTCTCCATACGTCCCTCAGCAGAATGGCGTAGTGGAGAGGAAGAACCGTACCTTGGTCGAGTTGGCTAGGACGATGCTCGATGAGTACTCTACACCGAAGAAGTTTTGGGCTGAGGCTATAGCCACCGTGTGCCATGTTTCCAACGGAGATTTTCTCATGGCACACTTGCATCGCACATCTTATGAGTTGAGATATGTGCAAAAGCCAGTGTATCTCACTTCCGTGTGTTTGGATGCAAGTGTTTTATCTTGAAGTCCGGGAACCTAGACAAGTTCGAGTCACGCTCTTATGATGGTATCTTTCTAGGCTACTCGACTTCTTCGCAGGCCTATAGGGTCTGGAACTACGAGTCTCGTAAAATGGAAGAAACATGTGAGGTGACCTTCGATGAGGCCAGTCCGGGGACTAGGCCCGATATCTCAGGTTCTTTAGAGCAGTCCGAGACCATCTTTGTGGATGATGAGGAGGATGGAGATGAGGGTTGTATATCTGATCCAATTCTTCCTCCCCCTAAGGAGCCTCCTTCTTCCACAGTACCTCAGGGAGATCAGCCCATTCCTTCCACATCTTCTGGAGCTAGTGGCTCTGTTCCTACCTCGTCAACCCATGAGGTAGTGGCCACTTCTTCTTCTCATCCAGGACCTCCTCGACATATCCAAAAAGACCATCCTTCAAAGCAGATGATAGGAGATCTCTTTGAGCGCGTCACTTGCTCAAAATCTGGCTTGTCGCTCTTCTGTCTCCACTCTGCCTTTATTGCCTCTTTCGAGCCCAAATACGTTGACCATGCACTTTCTGATGAGTCTTGGGTCCATGCCATGCATGAGGAGTTCGAAAATTTCGAGAGAAATAAGGTCTAGTAGATTGTTGAGCCCCCTCGAGGTCACAATGTCATTGGGACTAAGTGGGTGTTCAAGAACAAGCAGAGTGAGGATAGGGTAGTCATTTGAAACAAGGCTAGACTGGTAGCTCAGGGCTTCTCGCAGGTTGAGGGTCTAGATTTCGAGGAGACCTTTGCCCCTGTAGCTAGACTTGAGGCCATTAGAATCCTGTTTGCTTTCGCGGCTTCTAAGGGTTTCAAGTTTTACCAGATGAATGTCAAGAGTGCCTTCCTCAATGGGTATATTGAGGAAAGATCTATGTTAGGTAGCCTCCAGGTTTCGAGAACCCCAAATAACCAAACCAAGTCTTCAAGCTTTCGAAAGCCTTGTATGGACTTAAGCAAGCCCCTAGAGCTTGGTATGCGAGGCTTAAGTCCTATCTGTTGAGTCATGGGTTTGAGATGGGTAAGGTAGACAAGACCTTGTTCATTCGTAGGCATGGAAATGACCTTCTACTCGTCCAGATTTATGTGGATGATATCATCTTTGGTGTCTCCTCTCATGCTCTTGTCTCCCAATTCTCCGATGTCATGAGTACAGAGTTTGAGATGATCATGATGGGCGAGTTGAGCTTCTTCCTTGGTTTTCAGATCAAGCAAACTCGGGAGGGTACCTTCTTGCATCAGGGTAAGTATACTCGTGACCTCCTGAGACGCTTTGACATTAGCGATGGTAAGCCAGTGTCAACTCCTATGCCTACTTCAGCTACACTGGATCTAGATGAGGATGGCGAGCCAGTTGATCAGAAGGAGTATCGCAACATGATTGACTCCCTCTTATACCTCACTGCCTCGAGACCGGACATACACTTCTCCGTGTGTCTGTGTGCTCGTTTTCAAGCTTATCCTCACATGTCTCACTGCCAGGCGGTGAAGGGCATCTTTCGGTACCTTCGAGCTACCATAGACTATGGTATCTAGCACTCTTCCTCTTCCTGTCTTTCCCTTAGAGCCTACTCCGACGCAGACTTTGCTGGCTATTGGATAGATAGGAAGAGCACTTCTGGCACCTGCCAATTCATTGGCACTTCTCTCATTTTTTGTTTTCTAGGAAGCAGTCTGGTGTTGCATAGTCCACCGCAGAGGCCGAGTACGTTGCTGCCGCCAGCTGCTGTAGCCAGGTACTTTGGATGGCTTCGACCCTACGGGACTTTGGGTTAGTCATAGACAGTGTTCCGCTTCTTTGTGATAACACTTCTGCCATTAACATTGCCAAGAACCCAGTGCAACATTCTCGGACCAAGCACATTGATATCAGATTCTATTTCCTTAGAGACTATGTAGAGAAGGGTGACATAGTGCTCCAGTTTATGGAGAGTGATCACCAGTTGGCTGATATATTTACCAAGCCTTTGGATGGCTCTAGGTTTTCAGCCTTGCGGGGAGAGCTTGGGGTGGTTTGTCCTTATGGCCTGCTGTAAGTGGGAGCTTCATTCTCTATGCTTTATCTTTTATGCTCCTATTTCCTTCTGATGCATAAGGGTGCATATGGGTTAGTCCTTCTAGCATAGGTTAGAGTGATTCTTTTGCTTAGTTGCTTAGATTGCTTCCTCTCATCTTATGTTCTAGGTTGCTGCTTCTAGTTGCTTCTCTTCTCACTAGGTTGAGTTCACTCACTTCTTGCGATCTAGCGAGGGTCGGGCCGCCCTCGGGTAGACAGGGAATGTGTTTACTCCCTAGTGTGTTAGTAGATCAGCTATCAGATCTAGATCCATATGGGGTAGATGAGAGTCAGTCTGAGCCACAGTCTTCTCTTTATCTTGTTTATGCCTTAAGGACTGCCTTTTGATTTCTTTGCCAACTTCTCATATTTGTTACTTTGGTTCAGGGGGAGTATATTTGGGATTTTCTGGATCTTAATATTGACATAACTCTACTTGAACTAAAAGAGTTTCACATGTTGAGGGGGAGCTGGATTTTCTTGTATTTCATGTTGCATTGTAATATAACTACATAGAGCCTTGATTATTATCCTGTTATGATATATTTACAATGTATTACATCTTGCTATGTGTAGGATCGGAAACGACGACAGAGGGGGGTGAATGTCGTAAATTAAAATTATCCCCCGACAAGTATCCACAAAATCTTTACCCTCCGATAGCTATAAAGAGCTATGAAGAAGAGAAAACACAGCTCACAGAAAATCAACAGAGATCAAGGAAATTGAGCGGAAGTGATGTCACGAAAACAGCAAAGAATTGCTACCACGGCAAAGAAATCTGCTGCCACGACTACCATGGCAGAAATATCGCTGGTTTTGCTGCCAACCGAGAGCCAATCCTGTTGCAGCCCGAAACCAACCAGAGAGCCAAAGAAGAGATAGCAAAACTGAATAAGAAGGTAGTCAGGAAGCAAATGCAGACTGCTGGCTGCTTGACTGAAATTAGTCCGAAAAGCAGATGGTGCAAGATTATCACGAAACAGAAAGCATTGCCGTGCAGGAAACTGGAAAAGCAGAGAGACTCCTGATCATCAACAGAAAAGAGACATTAACCAACCAAACCAAAACAAGAAACAGAACTGACAAAAGCAAACTTAAAGAGAGAGGAAGCCAGGCGACTTGGAAGAGCAGAAAAAGAAAAGCCTGACCAAGAGTTGGCATAGTAAGTACAGAGAGGAACTGAAAAACAAGAAATGCTCGAATCCTTGCGGTTCTTCTCAGGACTAAAACTAGGAACTGTGAATTAATTAACAACTAGTTCTTTAGAAACCAGGATATACACCAAAACCTGACTGCAGATCAGTGATCACAGGAAAGTAGAGCCGAAAGAAAAAGTATCAGAAGCAGTTGAAAAACAAAGCGGCTAGGTAATTACTGTCCTGAAAAAAGAAAACAACATTCATGTAAGACCAGAATAAATGCTCATCTCAGATTATAAGAAAGAACTATGATCAAAGCAGCCGCTGGACAATAGAACCAAGCAAATACAACTAAGAGGTCATTCCGGCGGGAGACTGAACACAGATAGAGACTAAAAACCTTAAACATCTCATACAAGTTACACAAGAAAGGCAAAGAGATGAAAGATTGCATTGTCAAAGAGTTCTTACAACCATCTCATACCCTATCTCCCATACTGGGCAACACACGTAGAGAAAAACACAACAGAGAAAGAGAGCATTACACACATGGAGAGCCAAGAGCACAAGAACCCTCACACACACATATGGAGAGAAAAAGAAAAACCCTAACTCTCTCCCAAAGCCATAGAATGCATCCAAAGAACGAAGAACGGAAAAACTTCAGATTTCATTCCAACTAAAAATTACAAAGAAGTCCCGATACACATGGACATTAGAACAAGAGGAGTAATTATAAGACTCTCAATCCATCCTCTCCCTCTCAATCCTCAAGAACACCAAGAGCCTCACATGCTACTTGGGAGGAACACACACAAAATGGAGAGCAAATGCACAAAAACCCTCAAAGGGGTATGCAGCCCCCAACACCTATTTATAGCCCTTGGCTAATGGGTTTCCAACCCGTTACGCCGGCTAAACCCTAACGGAGCCGTCTCCCGCTTGTGCAGCCTCGCGAAATTACCGATTCGCCCCTCCTGCACCTTCCGGGAAGCTTCCGCGCTCCTTGTCGTTCACGCATGACCGCACCTGACTCCGACCGACTGGACCTTTGACTCCTCCTGAGTCTAGTCTCGGTCTGTTCCGTCGCACACGACCGCAACTGGTATCCGACCGTCTAGACCTCCGACTCCTCCCTGAGCCTAGTCCCGATCCACCTCACCGTTGCCCGTCGTGTCCACCTCCGGTAGCTCCAGCTCCGGTTCCTCATCTCCTGGCTCGCAACCACCTCGGACCTCGATCATCTTCGACGTCTCCGACCGTCGGACCTCAACACCTCCTGTGCCTAGTCCCGGTCCTCCCACGTCTCACCACGACCTAGCTCTGAAGTCCTGCAGCCACACAGACAAGCAAACCATCACATAGCACCGCACGAAACATGAAAGCACAAATGCATTAATTAAGCCTAAACCTGTCAAATCATCAGAATAATCATCCTAAACCTATTGACCAGGTTTGACCAAGTCCGACCGAGCCTGTTGCACCCCGCAACGACATGGTCCGAACCAACCAACTCAAACTCGACTTCCCTAAGCCGATGTCAATTACTCATCATACACACGGGATGACCTCCACATGGTCTCTCAATCTCCCCCTTGATGAGTATATTGACAAACCCAGAAAAAGCATGAAGTTGAGTTTGAAGAATCCAACACGGTCCAAAGAAGGAATGAAGCAAATGACCATGTCGATGAAAGGAATCGCTAGAGCAACTCAAGAAAGAGCAAATTGTTCTCCAAAGCTCTAGAAAGATCTCCCAAAAGACTTTTTCTCCAATATTCTCCCCCTTTTGGCAATAAACACATCAAGAATGCGAGAAGGAGAATAAGTCATGAAAATAGATGAAATGGCTAAAATTTGATTATTCTAATCATTTAGAGCCATGAGAATTATCCAAAATGACCATAACGAATTACATCAAGCCATAACATAATAGAATGCTATCTAGATCATGACAAGATATGTATATGCTAGCTAAACCAAAGAGATGACAATCTGAATTATAGTGCAATTTATGAACAAATTAAGTCATCAATGAGCAAAGTCTAGCTAGAGACATCCAAGGATGATGCAGGCCATGTCAATAAGCTAAGCGGAACCAAGAAGCTACAGTTGAGTCCAAATAGAGTGCTATATGCTCAAGAAGGAAACATTGGTTCAAGTACTTGGTTCTTTTATAACTTAAGCAAATCGAGCACAAATGACATATTTTCTTATGAAACTTGTGGTTGTTTCCAACCAATATTTTTATCATGTGCTAGATCTCAAGCCTTATGCGATCATACCAAGCAAGAAGCTTAAGGAAATGGTCTTAGTCATCCAAAACTCCCCCTGAGTTCATGCCTAGTGCAATGGCAAGCCGTCTCATGAGAAAGAATTAGTGAGATCAGTTTTTTCGCACAAAAGAGATCTTTTTGCTTTGAAATGATTGTACTAACTTATGCATCATCAAGAGACTTAAAACAGCTCAAACTAAGGCTCAATAGAGATTCAACGCTCAACTCAGCCTACTAGACATGGCATGGATCATAAAAGGATAGCTCAAGAAAGACTAATCTCGAGTGCTAACATGACAACTTTTAGTTCAAATTGAGCAAGTTTAATTAACTTATCATGGCACAAGCTAGTTTACACATATGAAGTCATGATAAATATAGCAAATAAGCATAAGTCATGGCAAGGTGTAAAGCATTTTAAACATGTCATCAATGGATAATAATCAAGGCTCCATGTAATTATATTACAATGCAGAATGACATGCAATAAAATCCAACTCCCCATCAACATGTGATGCAGCTCTTCCCAAATGAAGATCTAGAAGTTCCCAAATGAACTTCCCCTGAACCAAAGCAATAAAAACGAGAAGCTGACAAAGAAATCAAGAAAGGCAGTCCTTAAAGCATAGATAAGATATAGAGGAAACTATGGCTCAGACTGACTCTCATCTACCCCATATGACTCCAGGACTATCAGCTGACGGGAAAACACACACTAGAGAGCAAACACGTACCCTGTCTACCCGAGGGTGGCCCAACCCTCGCTAGAGCCTACAAGAAGTGAGTGAGCTCAACCTCGTGAGATAAGAAACAGCTAATATACAGCATCCTGAAAGCACAAGATAAGAGTAAGAAGTCTAACCATCTCGGCAAGAAAACCACTCTAACCTATGCTGGAAAGACTAACCCCAATGCACCACATGTAATGCGCATGTAAAGGAGTAAGAGCATAATCAATACAAGAAAGCGAGAAAGCACAAGCTCCCCTCACAACAGTCCATAAGGACAAACCACCCCAAGCTCTCCCAGAGTGAAAACCGAGAGCTATCCAAAGGCTTGGTGAAATGTCGATAACGGTGGTCACTCTCCACAAACTGGAGCACGATGTCACCCTTCTCCACATGGTCTCGAAGGAAGTGATATCTAATATCAATATGCTTAGTCCGAGAATGCTGCACTGGGTTCTTAGCAATGTTAATCGCAGAAGTGTTATCACAAAAGAGTGGAACACTATCGATAGCTAACCCAAAGTCCCGCAGGGTCAAGACCATCCAAAGCACCTGGCTATAGCAACTGGCTGCAGCAACGTACTCGGCCTCTGCGGTGGACATGCAACCCCGGATCGCTTCTTGAGGACCGGAAACGAGAGAAGTGCTAATAAATTGGCAAGTGCCCGAAGTGCTCTTCCTATCTATCCTACAGCCAGCAAAGTCTGCATCCGAATAGGCTCTCAAGGAAAGACAAGAAGAGGAAGAGTACCATATACCATAGTCAATGGTAGCTCGAAGGTACCGAAAGATGCGTTTCACCGTCTGGCGGTGAGATACGCGAGGAGAAGCCTGAAATCGAGCACACAGACACACGGAGAAGTGTATGTCCGGTCTCGAGGCAGTGAGGTACAAGAGGGAGCCAATCATGCTTCTGTACTCCTTTTGATCAACTAGCTCACCATCCTCATCTGGATCCAGTGAAGCTGAGGTAGGCATCGGAGTTGACACTGGCTTACCATCACTCATGTCAAAGCGTCTCAAGAGGTCACGAGTGTACTTGCCTTGATGCAAGAAGGTACCCTCCCGAGTCTGCTTGATTTGGAAGCCAAGGAAGAAAGTCAACTCACCCATCATGCTCATCTCAAACTCGGTGCTCATGACATCCGAGAACTGTGAAACTAGAGTATGAGAAGAGCCGCCAAAAATGATGTCATCGACATAAATCTGGACGAGCAGAAAATCAGGGCCATGCCTACGAATGAACAAGGTCTTATCCACCTTACCCATCTCAAAACTATGACTCAACAGATAGGACTTAAGCCTCTCATACCAAGCTCTAGGGGCTTGCTTAAGTCCATACAATGCTTTGGAAAGCTTGTAGACATGGTTTGGGTATTTGGGGTTCTCGAAACACGGAGGTCATCTCACATAAACTTCTTCCTCAATAAACCCATTGAGAAAGACATTTTTGACATCCATCTGGTAAAGCTTGAAACCCTTAGAAGCTGCAAAAGCAAGCAGGATTCTAATGGCCTCAAGTCTAGCTACAGGGGCAAAGGTCTCCTCAAAATCGAGACCCTCAACCTGAGAGAAGCCCTGAGCAACCAGTCTAGTCTTGTTTTGAATGACTAACCCCTCCTCATTCTGCTTATTCTTGAACACCCACTTGATCCCAATGACATTGTGACCTTGAGGGGGCTCAACAAGCGACCAGACCTTATTTCTCTCGAAATTTTCTAACTCCTCATGCATGGTATTTACCCAAGACTCGTCAGATAGAGCATGACAAACGTCATTGGGCTCAAATGAGGCAACGAGCGAGTGGAGATGAAAGAGTGACTTGTCGGACTTTGAGCGTGTGACTCGCTCAAAGAGGTCTCCAATCATCTGCTCAGAAGGATGAGCTTTCTGGATATGTCTAGGAGGCCTAGGATAAGATGAAGAAGTGGCCTCTACCTCGTGAGCTGACGAGGTAGGAACAGAGCCACTAGCTCCAGAGCAGGCAGAAGATATGGGCTGATCGCCTTGAGGTGTGGTGGAAGATGGCACCTCAAGGGGTGAATGAGGGACTGGATCGGGTAGACAACCCTCGTCTCCATCGTCCTCATCATCCACAAAGATGGTCTCGGACTGCTCTAAAGAACCTGAGATATCGGGCCTAGTCCCCGGACTGGCCTCATCGAAGGTCACCTCACATGTCTCTACCATTTTACTAGACTCACAGTTCCAGACCCTATAAGCTCGTGAAGAAGTCGAGTAGCCTAGAAAGATCCCATCACAAGAACGTGACTCGAACTTATCTAGGTTCCCGGACTTCAAAATAAAGCACTTGCACCCAAACACACGAAAATGAGATACACATGGCTTTCGCCCATATCTCCGCTCATAAGAAGTGCGGTGCAAGTGTGCCCTGAGAAAAACTCGATTTGAGACATGGCACGCGGTGGCTATAGCCTCAACCCAGAACTTCCGCGGTGTAGAGTATTCATCGAGCATCGTCCTGGCCATCTCGACCAAGGTACGGTTCTTCCTCTCCACGACGCCATTCTGCTGTGGACGTGCGGAGAAGAGGCGGTGCTCTACACTGTCTCACCACGAAACTCTCAAGTAGGAATTCTTGAATTCCGTACCATTGTCACTACGGATCGCTCGTAAGGCACCTGGAAGCTCGACAGAAAGCCTACTGAAAAGACCTCGGAAATGTGTAAACGCCTCATCCTTCGAGGTTAAGAAAAACACCCAAGAATACCTTGAGAAGTCATCGACCACGACAAGAACATACCACTTCCCTCCTGCTCGCACTCGAGCTGGTCCAACCGTGTCCATATGGAGCAGCTGTCCTAGTGCATCGGTCATAGTCACTGTGACTGGAGGATGTGAAGCGGCAACCATCTTGTCGTGCCGGTAAGGAGCGCAAACAAGATCTTTGACCATCTTGAGTTTGGCAAACCACGAATGAGATCGTGGCCGCTAAGTCGGGTCAAATGGTCAAATCCTATATGACCAAGTCTCCTATGCCAGAAAGTCAAGTCACGGGACTCAGAAGCAACCAAACACCGGAGAGGATCACCAAAAGACTCAGAAAAATCAGCACGAAAGATCGTCCCGAAGCGAGAAATCCCACAAACCAGACTACCCGAAGAATCAAGAATTTTACAATTATTTTTCTTAAAGCTCACCTCAAAGCCGTCATCGGTAAGCTGAGAAACGGAAAGCAAATTATACTGCAGCTTACTAACCAAGGTAACATCTTTTAAAATAAAAGACTCATTAACGCGTACTGTATCTTTGGCGATGACACGCCCAGACGAAGCGTCTCCGAAGGTGATCGTCTCATCACACGGAGCTCGAGCAAGGAAGAAAACCAACGGAATCTCCGGTCATGTGTCGTGAACACTCGGAGTCTGAGAGCAAACCTTTCCCTTCCACCGCCCGAACCTCGTCCGAGTCGCAGTACAGCTCGCTATCGCTCAGTTCGCCCTCGAGGGCCATGAAGAACATGTCGGAGAAGTCCTCGCCATCCTTGGGATCTTGCTCGTCCTTCCCATCATCGTCGCTCCACCCCTCCACCTTGCTGAGATCGAGATCGTCGAAGGCGGTGAGGACGCGATGGAATAGCTTCTTGGCCTTCCCAAAGTTGCGGAACTTCTTCTTCCCTTGTGCATGGACTAGAGGCTTCTTGTTGCGGTTCTTGTCGGTGTAGTCGTTCTTGCTCGAACCGCCGAAGTCAGCTTTGCCCTTCTCCAGTTTGGGGCAGTTTGCCCGAATGTGGTTGGGGCCACCACACTCGAAGCAGATGACTGGTTCGCCTCTCTTTCTGTCCCTCCTTCTTTTGTAAGCATGGGAGAACTTCCAAGCTAGGAGGGCCAGCTGTTCATCCTCTAGCTGTTCTAACTTATCATCAGTTACGTCACAGAGAGCAGCTAGGGAGAACCCACAAAGTGAATCGGCAGAAAAACCAGAAGCCGAACTGGGATCGGTGACTAGAGCCATCGATCGTGACTTGACTTACGAGACAATGTCGATCTCGTGCGTCTTGAGGCGCGAGTACAGCGCGTCAAGCGTCAAAGTCGAGAGGTCGGTGGTGTCCTTGATGGTACTCACCTTCATCTCCCAGACACGAAGGTCGAGTGCAGCAAGTATTTGACGAGCGTTGTCCGAGTCGAAGTATGTGAGACCGACGGCTCGGAGATTGCTCAAAATCTTGTGGAAACGCGCAAAGCACTCATCAAGGGACTCGCCAGCAAGCATTTCAAAATTGTTGTAATCTCGCTTGAACTGGTCCTGTCTCACTGTCTTAATCTGGGTGGTGCCCTCATGGTATGCATCGAGGGTCTCCCAGATATCGAAAGCGGACGAAAGATGAGAGATGCGGTCAAACTCACTATGACTCAGGCCCTGAATAATGATATTCCTTGCCTTAGCATTCGCCTCAACATCAGCCATGTTCCCGGCATTGATGTTCTCATCGGCAGGAACAACAAACCGGACCTTGACCTTGCGCGGATGGCATACCCACAGGCACGGATGTATGTCTCCATTCGGCTCTTCGGAAGGGTAATCGATGCCATCGAAAGGCGGGCGGCTTGGTCGAGTACTTGTCCGTCGCCATGGCTCTTGAGACCGGTTAAGATCTATGGATTAGAGCTAACCGGCTCTGATACCAATTGTAGGATCGGAAACGGCGACAGAGGGGGGGTGAATGTCGTAAATTAAAATTATCCCCCGACAAGTATCCACAAAATCTTTACCCTCCGATAGCTATAAAGAGCTATGAAGAAGAGAAAACATAGCTCACAGAAAATCAACAGAGATCAAGGAAATTGAGCGGAAGTCATGTCACGAAAACAGCAAAGAATTGCTACCACGGCAAAGAAATCTGCTGCCACGACTGCCATGGCAGAAATATCGCTGGTTTTGCTGCCAACCTAGAGCCAATCCTGCTGCAGCCCGAAACCAACCAGAGAGCCAAAGAAGAGATAGCAAAACTGAATAAGAAGGTAGTCAGGAAGCAAATGCAGACTGCTGGCTGCTTGACTGAAATTAGTCCGAAAAGCAGATGGTGCAAGATTATCACGAAATAGAAAGCATTGCCGTGCAGGAAACTGGAAAAGCAGAGAGACTCTTGATCATCAACAGAAAAGAGACTTCAACCAACCAAACCAAAACAAGAAACAGAACTGACAAAATCAAACTTAAAGAGAGAGGAAGCCAGGCGACTGGGAAGAGCAGAAAAGAAAAGCCTGACCAAGAGTTGGCATAGTAAGTACAGAGAGGAACTGAAAAACAAGGAATGCTCGAATCCTTGCGGTTCTTCTCAGGACTAAAACTAGGAACTGTGAATTAATTAACAACTAGTTCTTTAGAAACCAGGATATACACCAAAACCTGACTGCAGATCAGTGATCACAGGAAAGTAGAGCCGAAAGAAAAAGTATCAGAAGCAGTTGAAAAACAAAGCGGCTAGGTAATTACTGTGCTGAAAAATGAAAACAACATTCATGGAAGACTAGAATAAATGCTCATCTCAGATTATAAGAAAGAACTACGATCAAAGCAGCCGCTGGACAATAGAACCAAGCAAATACAACTAAGAGGTCATTCCGGCGGGAGACTGAACACAGATAGAGACTAAAAACCTTAAACATCTCAAACAAGTTACTCAAGAAAGGCAAAGAGATGAAAGATTGCATTGTCAAAGAGTTCTTACAACCATCTCATACCCTATCTCCCATACTGGGCAACAAACGTAGAGAAAAACACAACAGAGAAAGAGAGCATTACACACATGGAGAGCCAAGAGCACAAGAACCCTCACACACACGTATGGAGAGAAAAAGAAAAACCCTAACTCTCTCCCAAAGCCATAGAATGCATTCAAAGAACGAAGAACGAAAAAACTTCAGATTTCAGTCCAACCAAAAATTACAAAGAAGTCCCGATACGCATGGACATTAGAACAAGAGGAGTAATTATAAGACTCTCAATCCATCCTCTCCCTCTCAATCCTCAAGAACACCAAGAGCCTCACATGCTACTTGGGAGGAACACACACAAAATGGAGAGCAAATGCACAAAAACCCTCAAAGGGGTATGCAGCCCCCAACACCTATTTATAGCCCTTGGCTAACGGGTCTCCAACCCGTTACACCGGCTAAACCCTAACGGAGCCGTCTCCGCTTGGCTGACCTCGCGAAATTACCGATTCGCCCCTCCTGCACCTTCCGGAAGCTTCCGCGCTCCTTGTCGTTCACGCATGACCGCACCTGACTCCGACCGATTGGACCTCGACTCCTCCCGAGTCTAGTCCCGATGCATGCTCCGTCGCACAGACCGCAATCGGTATCCAACCGTCTGGACCTCCGACTCCTCCCTGAGCCTAGTCCCGATCCACCTCGCCGTTGCCCGTCGTGTCCACCTCCGGTAGCTCAACTCCGGTTCCTCATCTCTGGCTCGCAACCACCTCGGCGACCTCGATCATCTTCGACGTCTCCGACCGTCTGGACCTCAACACCTCCTGTGCCTAGTCCCGGTCCTCCCACGTCTCACCACGACCTAGCTTCGAAGTCCTGCAGCCACACAGACAAGCAAATCATCACATAGCACCGCACGAAATATGAAAGCACAAATGCATTAATTAAGCCTAAACCTGTCAAATCATCAGAATAATCATCCTAAACCTATTGACCAGGTTTGACCAAGTCCGACCGAGCCTGTTGCACCCCGCAACGACATGGTCCGAACCAACCAACTCAAACTCGACTTCCCTAAGCCGATGTCAATTACTCATCATACACACGGGATGATCTCCACATGGTCTCTCACTATGATATGTGCTTACTTGCAAGATTTATCATGACTTTATGTGTAGACTAGTCTTTGCCATGATAAGTTGATTAAAATGCACAACTTGAATTAATTCATGTCATAATAGCTCATGAGACTAGTCTGTATTTAGTTATCCTCTTATGATTCACGACATGTCAAATAGGTTGAGTTCAGTCTTGAATCTTTATTGAGCTTTAGAGTGAGCTATGCTAGTTCTTTTTTGAAGCATGAGTTAGTGTTTACTCTTTGTTCTTGAGTTAAATTCAGCATAAGCAAAAATGATCTCTTTTGTGCGAAAAAATTGATCTCACTAATTCTTTCTCATGAGACTGCTTGCCATTGCACTCGGCATGAACTCAGGGGGAGTTTTGGATGACCAAGATCATTTCCTTAAGCTTCTAGCTTGGAATGGTCGCATAAGGTTTGAGATCTAGCACATGACTAAACAAAAATCTGGTTAGAAACAACCATGAGTTTCTCAAAAGAAAAACAAGTCAATTGTGCTAAATTTGCTAAAATTACAAAATGATCAAGTGCTTGAACAATTGATTCATTCTTGAACTTGCAGCACTCTAAGTTGGCTCAATTCTAGCTTCTCGGTTCCACTTAGAATATTGACATGGCTTGCATCATCTTTGGATACCTTTAGCTAGACTATGATCTTGGATAACTTGACATGCTAAGAAATTCGACAAATTATCATATTATGACTTATTTGGCCTAACTTGTCTATACGTGCATTGTCATGATCTCGATAGCATCCTATAGTGTTATGGCTTAGTGTAATACTTCAAAAGTCATTTTGGATAATCTTCATGGCTCTAATGCTTAATTTGAATAAAATACAGCCATTCCATCCAAATTATAATCTATTTTCCTCTTTGCATCTTGATGATATTATTGCCAAAAGGGGGAGAATAATGGAGAAAAAGCTAGTTCATGGGGATTTTCTAGAGCTTCTGAGGAAAACTTGCTCTTTCTGTTTTGCTCTAGTATTCTCCTTTATCTACATGGTCATAAGCTTCTTTGCATTTCCTTTGGACCATATATGACTTTCAAACTCAACATTATATGTTTTTTCGGTGTTTGTCAATATACTCATCAAGGGGGAGATTGAGAGACCATGTGGAGGTGCTCCCATGTTTGTGATGAGTAATTAACACGTGTTCTGAAAGTTTGAGTTTGATTTGTGTGGTTTGTGTGTGAGTTTGCGACTAATGCATATGTTTATTCCATTATCTCGAACGGTGCTATGTGATGTGTTTTCTTGTCTCTGATGGCTGCAGGACTTTGAGACGGAATCGTGGCGAGGCACGGGATGATCGGACTAGGCGCATGTGGTGCTAAGGTCGGAGTGGTCGGGATGTGCTGAAGATGGTGCGGACTCGAAGTGGTTGCGAGGCGTGCACAGCAAGGAACGAGGAAGCTTCCCGGAAGGTGCAGCAGGGGCGTTTTGGGAAAGCGCAAGACTGCAAAAGCGGAAGCGAAATCGGTTCAAGTTAGTGGATAAAGCCAAAGGGTTATTGGCACTAATGGGTAAAGTGTGTTTGTGAACCCATTAGTGGAGATTATAAAAGGAGAGGGAGAGGCATGGGAGGAAACTGAGAGTTAGGGTTTCTTTTCTCTCCATGTGTTGTGTGAACTTTTCTCTTTTTTCTTTTGGGTTGTTGAGGAGTTGGTAGGAGATGGTAGAGAGTTGTTTTGCCTGTCTCCCGTAGGTTCCCTGTTGCTCCTCTTCTCCTGTGTATGTTCTTAGGGTATGGTCTCGCGATCTTGTTTTTCTATATGCGTATGGGGACGTATCTTGAGATGAATTGATTGTAGCAACTCTTGTAATCATTCATCACTTTTAGTCTATATGAAAAATCGTGGTTTGAGATGATTTTGAGTTGCTCAGTTCGTTCTGTCTTTGCAATCTTCTTGTTTTCCTTCTGTTTTGGCTTGATTTCTTGAGCTTCTAGCTTCTAAATGTGTATGCCTTGAACTAGAAAGTTTCTCTAGATCATCTGAGCATTCCATTTTCGAAAGCAGAAGGAAAAATCAAGAAGCCTCCCCTCTTGCAAAATCCCACGCGAGATTTTTCTCTGTTCGTGCCTTTTCTAGGTTTTTGGAGACAGGGTGTCGGGACCCCGGATTTCCAAATCCGGATCCTTTGTGTATTATAGCACTAGTCCCAGATCAAAGCTAGTGCACACAGTTAAACAGTGATGATTACATTGCCAACAACGAATATTACAATAATAAAGAGTACAAACCAAAAGGTCTTTTCATTACAACTGAGATTTCAAGACCTCGAAAATAAACAAAACACAGCGGAAGCAAAATAAACTTGATAAAGACCCATCAATACGCCACAGGCAATTGACTGGGGAAACGCAACCTAGTACTCTGGAAATCCTTCGTCGAATCCACACGCAAAGTAGTCGTAGTCTCCTTCCTGAGCTTCGTATTCCACTGAGATTTTATTTTTAAGTGTAGCATGTGAGTACATAAAGTACTCCGCAAGTCTTGGAAAAATGCAATAGATGTAAGGCTTAACAAAAGAGGTTATATGGTTCTTTTGCACAAAGCTGTTTTATTTCCAATACCACTAGGTATTTTCGAAGGCAATAATTTAAACAAAGTAATTATCTTAACTGAACTATTAAACATTTTTATAGTGAAGGTTCTTTCCACCATCACTAGATAACTGACTCCATTTACCAAAGTTCAATCCTACGAGTTCCATCCACCCACACTGACTTCAACTACCAGAACTACCCCGAGAGTTCCATCCACTCTCGATTCCCAAAACTTTACTTTAAAACTAGAAATCTACCATGTGAATGCATTCCTTACCTGCCCTTAACCGTGGGCACGGCTATTCGAATAGTTTTAATACTATGCAGAGGTTATACAAGTTTACCCACAAGAGAGAAGTTATCTTAATAGCCAACATGCTTCCTTAGGCATGAGACCCAGATAATTCATCACAAAGCCTTTACCTTACTCTAGTCTAGCTAGTCACCACCCGCTGAGGTTTCACCACTGAAGGGTTAAATCCACCACATTCAGAAGCCCCCTCTTGCGCCATATGAGTACAGTAAATCCCTGTCTCTCACTATGAATAGCCAGTAAATTCCTGACACTCACTTTCCACTGGTGGTACATAAACTAGACTATTATAATTTATTCAGCCAGGTCGTACCCATATAGACATGTGGTTGTACGGTAGTGCTCAGTTTGGACAATCACGAGAGTCGGTCCTTAATTGACTAAGGCGGAACATACACATTACAAGTTCTCGTGCTAACCATACCAAACCAATCTTACCATCCGCCCAAGTCTAAACCAACTCTCATATTTTATTTTATTTTAAAAAACAGTGGCAACACCAATCGCCACTAAATTTCTGAATACAAGTCTAGATCAATGAAATATAATTTCCCATTCCAAGGTTACAAAAGTTATATAGCACGACTAAGCATTTTACTACCGTTCTAATATTTAGCAAAGAATTAATAATCTCAATACTGAGTCAAGAGAAACCTAGGGTGTCAAAGGTACATGGTTGTCAATGTCAAATGAGGGTATAACAATTATCAGTTTAACTATTACCCTTACAACAGAAATTATTATTTTATGTAACATAGCAATGCATTAAATTTAAAATAATCAAAAATATTTCACAAACATAGGTTCAAAATGTTCAAACGAGACTTGCCTTCGTGTGCGATATCTTGACTTTCTTGCTGCGGGTTTGCGAATTCTTCAACAACGTTGGATTCTACGCACAAAACGATAAAATAAACGAACAAGTAAATAGAAATAATATTACAAAGATATAATATATTTACTGAAAGAAATTTTATAATTTTATATGAATTTAGGAGAATGTTTTAACAGATTCGGAGTTTAAACGAGGAAGAAAGGTTTTTTGGAAGATTAATTGAATAAGGATTTAATGGGGACAAAATATTTGAGTTCAGAAAAATAAAATAAACCTTATGGAAATTTTACAAAGTTTGAATTTGAATTTTGGAAGTGCACAGAAAATTTGAAATGAAACTGAGATTTTGAAAATGAACTAGGTATTTGAAATTTGAAAATTAAATTTAAAAGTATCAAATAAATTTTAAAAATTTAAAAGGAGGGCAAAAATGGATAGTTTGGAATTTTTGATGAATTTAGAAATTTGAATGGACTAAATCGGAGTTAGGATGAAAAAGTACGGGCCTCGAGAAGTTTTGTAGGATCGGAAACGACAATAGAGGAGGGTGAATGATGCCTTTTAAAAATCGAGCCCCAACAAAGACAAGCCAATCAAATGCAAAGCTAAAAAGATCAAACTCCCACTTGAAATGATTGCCTGGCTTAGCTAAAAATCAGATCTGCAAAGCTAAAAAGGATTACTTGTTCTGACCGAAAAGAGAGCCATGAAATTTGAGACAACATCCTCCTGCTAACATTTTGCCGAAAGTAGTAAAGCATGCTATCCGGCTACAGTTTCTAGCTGACAAAGCTGAAAATATATACTGCTGTAAACTGAACAGGCAGACCATTTTTACTGCCAGTCGAGAAGGATCTTTGCTGCCAACAGTCTGCAGATTAAAACGGCCAAGAAATCAAAAGAAATAGCTAACAAACAGGAGATCAAAACCGAAAGCAAAAGAGGACTGCTAGCAACGATAGTCTGCAGGAACTGAAGTCTGCAGCCCCATATTTTTGCTGGTCGAAAGCACTACAAGATAAACAAAAGACCAAGTCTGAAAAATCTGCTTCACTTGGTTTAGCCGAATGGCTCTGCAGATAACATAGCAAATACAGTACACAGTCGAAAACAGAGAAGTATCCAAATGTTTTACTGTTTTCTTTTGAACACAACAGAGAGGACTTTTCAACAAGAAAACACAAACTGAAAGAAGACGTTGTCTGAGAGAATCAGAGATATGTTCGAGAGATTTCTGTCCTTCTCAGATCAAGAACACATACTCTAAAACAACCTTCTTTTGTCTACAGCCATTAGAGAACAAAAAGAATAGCAGTTTCACGGTCACTGAAACTAGAATGCTCTCAGATTTTGATTCACTGCTCATTTGACCGTGGTATATCAGATTAAGAGGGAGAGCAAGATCCTCAAACCAAAGGGGACCAAGAACAAAGCAAAAGATCAAGGGCAACCTTTCAAGAACTCAAATTAAAGACAGAAGAGCAGTGAAGAACAAAAGTGCACAAACCAGAAAGGACAGCCAATAAATCATTTCATCCACATAGATTCACACGAATAAACACAGATGAATGATTACATGAAGTTCACCTCTAGAGAACTCAACACAACAGAGAACTCACACCTCTACTGCCTCATACGCATATGAGAAACTCAAGAACACAACATCAGGCAGGAGAGACAAAACAGGGCTGCTCTACACCCAACAAACTCTCACCAACTCTCACCTAAAAGAGAAAAGAAACCCTAGCTCTCTCCCAAAGCCATACAAAAAACACACACACACATGGAGAGCAAATGCACAAAAACCCTCAAATGGCTCTAGAGAACAACCTCTCTATTTATAGCCTTCCACTAATGTGTTTCCTCTTTGCTTTATCCATTATCTCTCAACAACTCTGCGCTTTATCCATTAGCGCCAACCGAATCCGCTTCATGAGCACGAGTCAATTTCCGGTGCCCCTCACGCTCCTTCCTGGAAGCTTCCTGCTCGCACAACTGCAACCGGCACCCTGACCGTCTAGACCTCCGACTCCTCCCTGAGCCTAGTCCCGATCCACCTCACCGCTGCCCGTCGTGTCCACCTCCGGTAGCTCTAGCTCCGGTTCTTTGTCTCCTGGTTCACAACCACCTCAGCAGCCTTGATCATCTTCGACGTCTCCGACCGTCTGGACCTCAACACCTTGGTCTGAACTAACCAACTCAAACTCGACTTTCCTAAACCGATGTCAATTACTCATCATACACACGGGATGACCACCACATGGTCAGCAGGGAATTTAATTTTGGATGAATTATTTTTGTACTAAAAAATGGGTTTTATGGCGTCTGCATGACCTCAACCCTGAGGTGGGCTGGCTGACGGTGGGCCCTGGTCCATAGATCGAGTCCACGGAGGGGAAGGACGGCCGAGGTGGCACGGGTGGCGAGCTGGCGCTGACGCGGCCGATGGGATGCTGAGGTGGCCGGGGCGTGGTGCCGTGTGGTTGCCACGTGGGCACGGGTGGCAATCCGACCGAGGCGGCGTTCGAGCCCGGGGCTCGCCGGCGCTTCGGCGGGCGGTGGCCGGCGGCGAGTTGCGCAGGAGGGAGAGGGAAGTGAGGGGAATTCGGGGGTGGATGCGGAGGTTACCGGTGATGGTCGGAAGCAGCCGACGGCGAGGAGAGGCGGTGTGGATCGGGTCTCCCAAGACGACGGCGATCCGGCGGCGGCGAGGCTCGGCCAAGGGTCTCCGAGGTGCGCACGCGCGGTGAAGCCAAGAGGGAGACGGCGGAGCTCGAAGGCGACCGAGGCAACGGCGATCTCGCCGGTTGGCGGCGGCACTCGGAGAGAGGTGACACGGTGCGGGGCGGTGGAGCGGCGGGAGGGAGAGGAAGTGGGGAAAAGGTGGAGGGGAGAAGGGGTGCTCGGGGGTTATAGGGGCGAGGGGAGGAACCAGTGACAATCGTCGCGGAGTGGGGAAGGTGACGGCGGTTGCGGGCGGTTTGGGAAAGTGGGGAGTGGGAGAGGGAAGTGGGCGCGTGGGTGCAGCGCACGAAGAGGAGAGGGAGAAGTGGGCACGCGAGTGCGGGAGATGGCCGGGAAGAGCGGAGGTTGCGCACGGCACTGGCGGCGTGGCGAGAAAAAAGGAGCGGGGTGGCGGGGAAGGCGGCCCGACAGGTGGGCCCAGTGAGAGAGAGAGGGAAGGCAGGGCGCGGGCGGTGGATGGCGATCAGGCGGCGAGGATTTGAGTGGGGCAAGCGGGTGGGATGGGCGGGATGGCGTGGCGCCGTCTGGCCGTCACGTGGCGGCGAGAGAGAGGAGGAGGTGGGATCACAGGCGGCGACGTGGGCGGATCCCTACTGTCCACGTGGCGGGAGAGAGGAGGGAGGAAATTAATTTTTCTTTTAGTTTTGATTCTGTAAAAGCCTAAAATTTCATTAAGCCTCGTAAAAATATGAAATTACTTCCAAAATTCTAGAAAAATTCACATAAGTTTCTGGGGATATTTTGAGCTTAGATAAAATATTTCCAATTTAGTTTGGTATTATATTTTTAAACTAAGGTTTCTTTTTAATTATAGAAATTGATTTTAAATTATGGAAAAACTCAGAAAAATTCAAATAAGATCCAAATACTTTAAAATATTTAAATTGAATTTAATTTTTTTTTAAAAACACACACACAAATTTTGGGATGTTACACAGGGGATTCATGTTCTTTTGATTTTCTAGTGGAATATTGAAATTGGTTCTTGGCTTATTCTTCTGTGATTGTTTCTTAGCTATCCTCAAAGTTTCCTAAGCCAAGAATCCAAGAACGTTGCGAATTTCTCAGTTTCTGATTCTGCTGTCGCCTGACTTCTTCGTGCGGTACTACCGCTCGTTCAACGTCGGTACTACCGCTCGTCGGTACTACCGCTCCTCAAACGGTACTACCGCTCAGCGACTGAGTTCGCAGCCGGTACTACCGTTCGGCTCAACGGTACTACCGCTCATCGGTACTACCGTTCGGCTTAGCGGTACTACCGCTCGTCACAACAGTACTATCGCTTGCAGTCAGACCTGTTCTGAATTTGTTTTTCTTGACTGTTTCTCTCTGGATCTGTTTTATCCTTGTTGCTGTGACTTCCAGTGAGCGCATATCTTCTATCTTCATAGCTTCCATAGCTATTGGAGAAGAAGCATAAGTGTGGATACTTGTGGGGCGATTTTTGAAAGCACCATTCACCCCCCTCTGTTGCCATTTTGGTCCTACAATTGGTATCAGAGCCAGTTAGCTCTTCCTCGCAGATCGTAACCGGTCTCTAGAGCCATGGCAATGGACAAGTATTCCACTAAGCCCCGATCTTCGATGGGATCGACTGTCCCTTCTGGAAGAGTCGGATGGAGACCTACATCCAGGCTCAGGGCTATGCCATCTGGCGAAAGGTCAAGACCCGGTATGTTGTTCCTGCCGATGAGAACATTAATGCCGGAAATATGGCTGATGTTGAGGCGAATGCTAAGGAAAGGAACATCATAACCCAAGGTCTGAGCAGAAGCGAATACGATCGCATCTCTCATCTGACGTCGGCCTTCGACATCTAGGTGACCCTCGATGCATACCATGAGGGCACCACCCAGATCAAGATGGTTCGACAGGACCAGTTCAAGCAAGATTACAACAAGTTTGAAATGCTCGCTGATGAGTCCCTGGATGAGTGCCTTTTGAGATTCCACAAAATTCTAAGCAACCTCCGAACGGTCGGTCTCACATACCCGACTCGGACAATGCTCGTCAGGTGCTCTCTGCTCTTGACTTGCGTGTTTGGGAGATGAAGGTGACCATGATTAAAGACAGGACCGACCTCTCGTCCCTGACTCTTGATGCGTTGTACTCACGCCTCAAGACTCACGAGATTGACATAGTCTCTCGTAGATCGAAGTCGCAGTCGATGGCCTTAATCACCGATCCCAGCTCTATTTCTGGACCTTCCGACTTTTCTTCGGGATTCTGTCTTGCTGCTCTGTATGAAATAGCCACGTATCAAGCCATGTTAGCACCACCTCAGCGCCCTGCCACCTCAGTCATTCTCTTGGTCTATGGACTCGGTCCACGTAAGCCGGGCCCACTGGTTAGTTTTAGTCAACAGGGTTGACGTCATGCTGACGTCATAAATCTGATTTTTCAGTAGAAAAATTAATTCAACCGAAAAATAAAATTCCCTGCTGACATCATAATTCCAATTTCCTTTAGAAAAATAATTCCAAAAAATCCAGTTTATTCTTTTTGTCTCTTTTCAAACTTCCGAAAGCTCATTCTCCTTCATCCTAGCTCCAATTGAATCCGTTCAAATTCTTAAATTTATCAAAAATTCCAATCTAAGCATTTCTGCCATCCTTTTAATTATTTTGAGTTTATTTGAATTTATTTTGATTTTATTTAAATTTGGTGGGTTATTTTCACGTGTAAACTACGATGATTCAGGAGAATTCTATGACGACGTCACACCCCAAACTCCAGAGCAAGGCAAGTCACACACCTTGATTATGTTGATCCCAGATTGTGAAAGAAAATTATGTTATTTTAAATTATATTGCATGCTTAATTTTTTCAACGTATTTTAATTCAGTTTTAAATTTAGTTAACGCCTAATTGTTATCACCTCCATTGACATTGAATTTCCCCGATACCTTGTCACCCTAGAATAAAACTCTAGTTAGTACACTAGTGTAGACTAGAGAAGTTTGTATCAACTGCTTAGACCTGCTTAGACATAATCTATGTTTTGGGATAACCTTTTCACCTAAAATGATAAAGTTTTGAAACGTATTCTTGACTTCGGTGAGTCAAGAAGGATTATAAAATATTTTAAAATAAAATATAAAATCTGGTTTAGACTTAGGCTAATGGTTAAGTGGTGGGTGCAGGCATGCACTGTTGTTCGGTGAAACAGTGTTGATTGTTGAGCACAGGGTATGTGGTTGAACCTAAGTCAAATTAAGGACCGGTCTGTGAGCTACTGTTGTAATGCCCTATCGTACTACCACAAGGCTGGTATGAGATAATCCTGGCTGACTAATTTGTGGGTCTCAACATGAGTCACGTCGTAGGTTTAAAGTGAGCGTGGCGTAGGCCATGAGAAGTCTCACTCGACTCAAGAGGGGGTCCCGGTTTGGTGGATTCCTTACTGGAGTGAAACCTTAGAGTTAGCGTGGCTAGGTTGAAGGCTTCACATTGTAAAGGCCTTGTCATGATCTCCTCGCCGCATACCAAAGGAAGTGTGCTTATCTGGTGGTAATATAGGATGATCATGTCTTGTGGGTAAAGCTGTACAACCTCTGTAGAGTGTATAATCTATCCTCGATAGCTGTGCCCATGGTCATGGGCATACTGAGTAAAGTATTTCACGGATTAGATTTTGTTTTTCAAAATGGTTTTTGAAAAGCTTATGGATGGATGGAATCCATGAGAGATTGAAAGCGTATGGATGGATGAAATCCATATAAGATCGTTTGGAAAAGATGGTCCGGGTGGGATGCCCGTAGTTAGTTTAGTGTGGGGGATGGATTTGCACTAATGGTATTAATTTTATTTACAATATTGTTTTTACTTATTGTATTAAATTCAGCGATTTCTAATCTATTTATTATATTTTTAAATGTTGTTTTATGTTCAAATAACACTATATGTCTTCCTTTATTGCATTTATCATTATGTTGCATTTCTCCATGTGACTTGCGGAGTAAAAGCTTGTACTCACCTCGCTATCTCCACACAGAGGAAGACGACTTCGACTATGGTGAAGACCTAGACGAGTAGACCACATCTTACTGTCATTTGCCTATCGGCAGGCTTGTTGGGCCTCTTTCACTTTAGTGTTTTTCTTCCGCTGCTTATGTTCAAATTTGGCCTATAGGCTGTGGATGTAAACTTTGGCAATCATGACATATTTAGTTAATAAATGTCATTATAGTTTATATTTATCTTTGTTGTCGACTATATGCACTAGTTGATCCTAGACTAGCGCAATTTACACAGAGGATCCAGGAGTTGTTGCTCTGAGGTCCGACACATCGGCCAAACCCATTGGCTAAGTTTTGCTACCTGCTATGTTTGGTTCTTCGAGCAATTTCAGCACAGAGAAACTCTCCTTTAATGTGGTGGACTTTGACTCGGCATATAATGCCATACTCAGACGACCAACTCTAGCACGATTTCTGACAGTTGTTCATTATTCCTATCAATGTCTTAAGTTGCCAGGTCCCAAGGGAGTCATCACGGTCTGCTATGATAAGAAGATGGCACTGATGTGCAATCGCAAGTCCCTCGAGATGGTCGGACAGCTACCAACTCGAGAAGTCACTAAGGTGCGGCCTTCGAGCAAGCACTCGAAGGTTAAAGCTACGCCAAAGCCGAATGAAAAAGTCAAAGAAGTCCCTCTGGACCCAGAGGAACCTTCGAAGATAGTTCGCATCAGGGCTACTTCCGACCCTGCATAGAAAGATGCCCTCGTCGCTTTCCTCCAGGCGAACGCAGACGTGTTTGCGTGGCAGCCATTCGACATGCCCGAGGTCCCTAGGGTAGTGATCGAGCACATGCTAGCTCTACAGCCTGATAAGAAGCCCGTAAAATGAAAGTTACTGAGATTTGCACCAGATCAATGAGAAGCTACAAAGTCAGAATTAGACAAGCTACTAAAAGCAGGCTTTATAAGAGAAGTTAGTCACTCAGAGTGGTTGGCTAATCCTATAATGGTAAAAAAGTCTAACAATAAGTGGCATATGTGTATAGACTATACCGATTTAAATAAATCTTGTCCTAAAGATAACTTTCCGCTTCCTCATATTGATCAATTGGTAGATTCTTCCACTGGTTGTGAAATGTTAAGCTTTCTAGATGCATGCTCTGGTTATCACCAGATCAGTATGTCTTTGGAAGATGAAGAGAAGACCACATTTATCACCCCGTTTGGAGTATTTTGCTATGTCAAAACGCCATTCGGTTTGAAAAATGCTGGTCCAACTTTTTAGCGTTTGATGCAAGTAACCTTCATATATCAAATGGACAGAAACTTGAAAGCCTATGTCAATGATGTGGTCGTAAAAAGTATAAAATGACTTAATCACATTTTAGACCTGCAAGAGACCTTCGACGACATGAGAAAGCATCACTTGAAACTGAATCTTGAAAAGTGTGTGTTCAAAGTTTCCTCAGGAAAACTGCTCGGATTCCTTGTTTCGACAAGAGGTATCGAAGCAAATTCTGAGAAGATCAAAGCCATTGAACAGATATGCCCTCCGACCATTAAGAAAGAGGTCCAGAAACTTACTAGGTGCATGGCGGCTTTAAGTCATTTCATCATACGACTAGGAGAAAAATGCCTTCCTTTCTTTAAGCTTTTGAGGAAATATAAGGGTTTTAAGTGGTCGAAAGAGGCTAATGACACTTTCGAAGATGTCAAGAGGTATTCTCCGAAAACAGATGAGACACTCTTAGTGTATCTATCCACCACGCCATAGGCAGTAAGTGTTCTACTGGTTGCAAAGCGCGAGGGCATTCAAAGACCAGTATGCTATGTAAGTGAAGTTTACAAGGTCCTAAAGAACGTTACCCTCAGGTCCAAAAACTTCTCTTTGCCCTCCTTATAGCTTCGAGAAAGTTGAGGCATTATTTTTAGGCGCATAAGATAATTGTGCTGTCTGGGTTTCCTTTAGGAGAGATCCTCTAGAATAAGGAAACAACGGGGTGCATGGCAAAATGGTCGGTCGAACTTGAGGATTTCGGCCTATATTTTGTGTCCCGAATGGCCATTAAATCCTAAATCTTGGTAGACTTTATCGTTGAATGAACAAACCCTGAACCTATTCAGGATCCCCAACAGTACAATTCCCTCGACTTGTGGACGATGTACTTTGATGGGTCGCTTACATTTAGTGGCTTGGGGGCTGGGGTGGTCCTGGAATCTCCCGTATGAGAGACCTTAAAGTATGTCATCCAATTGCTCTTTTCAGCAACTAACAATGACGCTGA
Source organism: Bonia amplexicaulis (assembly GCA_036346245.1). Lineage (NCBI taxonomy): Eukaryota > Viridiplantae > Streptophyta > Magnoliopsida > Poales > Poaceae > Bonia > Bonia amplexicaulis. Next base: position 10,324,388 of record CM070748.1, read on the forward strand.
GTATGAGATCTGTTGGCTAGCATACGAGCTACTAAAGCACTCGGGATTTGATGATTACTCGTGAGAGGAAACTTTCAACTAGTCGTGAATCAGGTCGGAAAAGAGTATCAATGCTCAAGTACGATCATGTCTTAGTACTTGTCGAAAGTACGCAAGCTTGAAAAGCATTTTTCAGTTTTGAGTTATAGTATATCCCTCGGAAGGATAACTTCCTCGCAGACCAGTTGGCTCGGATAGCTTCTTCCTGATCACAAGTACCACCAGGGTTTTTTGGAACAACTACAGAAGCCGTGTTTGGTCGAATCACCGGAGACAATCCCGAATGAGACAATCTCTCTAGAGTACAAAGAGATGTGGATGGCTCCCATCTACGAGTACCTTCAGAAGGGTTCAATACCTGATGACGATCCCGTAGCAGATCATCTTGCTAGGAAGGCCAGAATGTATACCTTGGTCGATAGAGTACTCTATAAAAGTAGTACTCAGGGAGTTCTCATGCGATGTATATCACAGAAAAAAAGGACTAAAACTCCTTCAAGACATACACGGGGGCATCTGTGGAGCACATGCTTCCTACAGGACGTTGGTCGATAAGACTTTTTGGCAAGGTTTCTATTGGCCAACAGCCCTCGATGACACCAGAGAGCTGGTTAAGAAATGTGCACAATCCCAGTTTCATAGCCGACAAATACACCAACCAGCTTAGGTTATTCAAACAATTCCTTTGTCTTGTCCTTTTGCAACTTGGGGTTTGGATATCATGGGGCCGTTCCCAAGAGTGTCGCGGGCTTCGAGTTTCTCTTTGTAGCTATTGATACGTTTACGAAGTGGATTGAATCCGAACCAGTAGCTGGGATAACAACAGAAGCCGCAAAAAGGTTCTTGATAAAAAGTGTAATTACTCGATTTGGAGTCCCAAGTCGGATAATTACAGACAACAGTAAGCAATTTTTGAGCACAAAATTCCAAGAATTTTGCGATGAATTAAGGACCAAATTATGTTTCGCTTCAGTGGCCTATTCTCAGAGTAACGAGGCAGTAAAGCGTGTGAATGGCCAAATAACGCAAGGAATTAAAACGCGAGTCTTCGACCAACTAGTAAAGTGCTCGGGGGCTTGGGTTAAGAATGTGAGAGACCATGTGAGGTCATCCCATGTGTATGATGAGTAATTGACATCGGTTTAGGAAAGTCGAGTTTGAGTCGGTTGGTTCGGACCTAGACGTTACGTGGCGTAACGGGCTCGGTCGGACTTGGTCGAACCTAGTCGTATGGGTTTAGGTTGCACATTCTGATGACTCGACATGTTTGATCTCTATTTACGCTTTCATGTATCGAGCGGTGCTATTTGACGTGTTTCTTGTCTGTGTGGCTGCAGGAGTCGAGGCGGTGTCGTGGCGAGACACGGTAGACCGGACTAGGCGCAGGTGGCGCTGAGGTCAGAACGGTCAGGATGTGTCGAAGACGGCGTGAACTCGAGGTGGTTGCGAGTCGTGGACAGCAAGGAGCGCGGAAGCTTCCGGAAGGTGCAGGAGGGGCGAATCGGTAATTTCGCAAGGCTGCACAAGTGGGAGACGGCTCTGTTAGGGTTTAGCCGGCGTAACGGGTTGGAGACCCATTAGCCAAGGGCTATAAATAGAGATGAGGGCTGCATACCCCTTAGGACACTTGAGAGCTCATTCATCCCTTTGTGTGGGTTGTGTTCCTCCCAAGAAGCATGTGAGGCTCTTGGTGTTCTTGAGGATTGAGAGTGTGAGGTTCTTCCCTATGTGAGCATGTGTTCTTGAGAAGAAGCATGTAGTATAATTCTTTTGTATCAAGCATGTATGGGAACTCAGTGTATGGAGTTTGTTCTTATTTCTTTGCTCTTCTTGCGACTTGAGTTTACTCTTGTTCATGATCTTCTCTTTGTCTTTTGGTCTAAATGTTCTTAATCTTCGAAACCAAGCGGCTGTCTAGATCGTAGTTCCAAGTTTCTTTACTGTACGGGAAAGCAGAGGATCCATGTGTCTTTGAATATCTTTGTGAAAATATCTTGATACAAGGGCTCTTGACGAGAAGTTGATTTACTGCTGCGATCAAAAGATTCAAGTTTAAAAGATTTGAGTCTCAAACTCTTCAGAGTTCGACCTTGTGTTTTCTGCCTTTGATCTTGTCTGCACTTCGGTTCTTCTCCAATTTTCTGTGCTGACAGTAGCAGCTTTTCTGACATCAACAAATTTTCTTGAGAATACATGTTTTCGGCAGCACAGTTGGTATACTGTGTTCATCCAGTTTTCGGTACTTTGCAGACTAATCTGTAGCAACTTCTGTCGACTGGTATTTTCATGGTCTTCATTTCACAGCCAGCAGCAGTTTATGTTTTCTATTTCTAGATGCAGTTTTTCAGCTCGTAGCTCTACTTGATCGGCCAAAGAAGTGCAGATGTAGTTTCGGCACTGCTGCAGATTTCGAAAGTCCTTATTTTCTCCCCTGTAGCTTATCTCTTTTTGTTGGCAGCAGTTTCAGCAAGAGTTTTTTTTTCTTTTTTCTTTCAGTTTCTGCAGCAGCTTTACTTTTTTTTTGTTTTCCTTCTTTCAGTTTGCTTTCCGATTAGAAGTGCAGCCAATTCTTTTCTTTCTCTGTTAGACTTTTCAGCCGGTTCTTCAGTGCTATGTCTTGCCGCTAATTGTCTCTGCTGTTGTCTCTATTTTCAGTTTTCTTTGCAGACTCGGATGTATGGCTTAGGCGTGTATTGCTGCATTCATTTTCTTTTGGCCTGAACTCCATCTCGGGAAGCAAGTATTGGCCCTATAAGCCTTCGGTTATTTTTCTTTTTATTCTTTTGCTGTTCTTTGACCTTTTTGCATGCAGATCAAATAGCATTATCTTCAGCTGAAATTTTTATTGATTACTCTCTGATTTATGCTGAATTTTTTAGTATCGCATGCGTTCCAGTTTTCAGCAGAATTAATTTTCTGTGAGTTGTCTCGTTCTGCATCTTTTTCAAAAATCAGTGTACGAATTCTCAGGGGCGATTTTAAAGAGAACGACATTCACCCCCTCTCGCCGCCATTTCGGTCCTACAAGTGGTATCGAGCGGTTAGCTCTTCCTCATAGATCTTAACCGGTCTCAAGAGCCATGGCGACGGACAAGTACTCGATCAAGCCCCCGATCTTTAATGGGATGGACTATCCCTTCTGGAAGAGTCGGATGGAGACCTACATCCGTGCTCGTGGCTACACCATCTGGCGAAAGGTCAAGGTTCGGTTTGCTGTTCCTGCTGATGAGGATGTCAATGCCGGAAACATGGCTGACGTTGAGGCAAACGCTAAGGCAAGGAACATCATAACCCAGGGCCTGGGTCGTAGTGAGTTTGACCGCATATCTCATCTTCCGTCTGCCTTCGATATTTGGGCGACCCTCAATGCTTATCATGAGGACACCACCCAAATAAAGACGGTGCGACAGGACCAGTTCAAGCGAGATTACAACAAGTTTGAAATGCTCGCTGGCGAGTCCCATGATGAGTGTTTTGCACGTTTTTCACAAGATCTTGAGCAACCTCCGAGCGGTCGGTCTCACGTACCCCGACTCGGACAACGCTCGTCAGATGCTCACTGCACTCGATCTGCGTGTTTGGGAAATGAAAGTGACCACCATCAAAGACACGACAGACCTCTCGACCCTGACTCTTGACGCGCTGTACTCGTGCCTCAAGACTCACGAGATTGACGTTGTCTATTGTAGGTCGAAGTCACAGTCGATGGCCTTGGTCACCGATCCCGTTTCTTCTTCGGGCCTCTCTTCTGATTCAATTTGCGGTTTCTCCCTTGCTGCTCTCTGTAACGTAACTGATGATCAGTTAGAGCAGCTTGCGGATGATCAGTTGGCTCTCCTTGCTCGGAAATTTTCTGGCGTCTGCATGACCTCAACCCTGAGGTGGGCTGGCTGACGGTGGGCCCTGGTCCATAGATCGAGTCCACGGAGGAAGGACGCCAAGGTGGCACGGTGGCGGCCGGCCGACGCGCCGAGGGATGCTTGAGGTGGCCGGGCGTGGTGCCGTGTGGTTGCCACGTGGGCACGGTGGCAATCCGACCGAGGCGGCGTCGAGCCGGGCTCTCGGCGGCGCTCGGCGGCGGTGGCCGGCGGCGAGTTGCGCAGGAGGGAGAGGGAAGTGAGGGGAATTCGGGGGTGGATGCGGAGGTTACCGGTGATGGTCGGAAACAGGCCGACGGCGAGGAGAGGCGGCGGTGTGGATCGGGTCTCCCGGCACGACGGCGATCCGGCGGCGGCGAGGCTCGGCCAAGGGGTCTCCGAGGTGCGCACGGGCGCGGTGAAGCCGAAGAGGGAGACGACGGAGCTCGAAGGCGACCGAGGCAACAGCGATCTCTCGCCGAAGTTGGCGGCGGCACTCGGAGAGAGGTGACACGGTGCAGGGGCGGTGGAGCGGCCGGGAGGGAGAGGGAAGTGGGGGAAAAGGTGGAGGGGGAACGGGGTGCTCGGGGGTTATAGGGGCGAGGGGAGTGAACCAGCGGCAATTCGTCGCCGGAGTGGGGAAGGTGACGGCGGCGGTTGCGGGCGGTTTGGGGAAAGTGGGGAGTGGGGAGAGGGGAAGTAGGCGCGTGGGTGCAGCGCACGAAGAGGGAGAGGGAGAAGTGGGCACGCGGGTGCGGGAGATGGCCGGGAAGAGCGGAGGTTGCGCAACGGCCTGGCGGCGGCGTGGCGGAAAGAAAGGAGCGGGTGCGCGGGGAAGACGGCCCCGACAGGTGGGCCCACCGCGCAGAGAGAGAAGGGAAGAGAGGAGGCGCGGACGGCTGGATGGCGATCGGGCGGCCGAGGATTTGAGTGGGGGCAAGCGGGTGGGATGGGCCGGATGGCGGCGTGGCGCAAATCTCGAGAATACATGTTTTCGGCAGCACAGTTGGTATACTGTGTTCATCCAGTTTTCGGTACTTTGCAGACTAATCTGTAGCAACTTCTGTCGACTGGTATTTTCAAGGTCTTCATTTCACAGCCAGCAGCAGTTTATGTTTTCTATTTCTAGATGCAGTTTTTCAGCTCGTAGCTCTACTTGATCGGCCAAAGAAGTGCAGATGTAGTTTCGGCACTGCTGCAGATTTCGAAAGTCCTTATTTTCTCCCCTGTAGCTTATCTCTTTTTGTTGGCAGCAGTTTCAGCAAGAGTTTTTTTTTCTTTTTTCTTTCAGTTTCTGCAGCAGCTTTACTTTTTTTTGTTTTCCTTCTTTCAGTTTGCTTTCCGATTAGAAGTGCAGCCAATTCTTTTCTTTCTCTGTTAGACTTTTCAGCCGGTTCTTCAGTGCTATGTCTTGCCGCTAATTGTCTCTGCTGTTGTCTCTATTTTCAGTTTTCTTTGCAGACTCGGATGTATGGCTTAGGCGTGTATTGCTGCATTCATTTTCTTTTGGCCTGAACTCCATCTCGGGAAGCAAGTATTGGCCCTATAAGCCTTCGGTTATTTTTCTTTTTATTCTTTTGCTGTTCTTTGACCTTTTTGCATGCAGATCAAATAGCATTATCTTCAGCTGAAATTTTTATTGATTACTCTCTGATTTATGCTGAATTTTTTAGTATCGCATGCGTTCCAGTTTTCAGCAGAATTAATTTTCTGTGAGTTGTCTCGTTCTGCATCTTTTTCAAAAATCAGTGTACGAATTCTCAGGGGCGATTTTAAAGAGAACGACATTCACCCCCCTCTGTCGCCATTTCGGTCCTACAAGTGGTATCAGAGCCGGTTAGCTCTTCCTCATAGATCTTAACCGGTCTCAAGAGCCATGGCGACGGACAAGTACTCGATCAAGCCCCCGATCTTTAATGGGATGGACTATCCCTTCTGGAAGAGTCGGATGGAGACCTACATCCAGGCTCAGGGCTACACCATCTGGCGAAAGGTCAAGGTTCGGTTTGCTGTTCCTGCTGATGAGGATGTCAATGCCGGAAACATGGCTGACGTTGAGGCAAACGCTAAGGCAAGGAACATCATAACCCGGGGCACAGGTCGAGTGAGTTTGACCGCATATCTCATCTTCCGTCTGCCTTCGATATTTGGGCGACCCTCAATGCTTACCATGAGGGCACCACCCAAATAAAGACGGTGCGACAGGACCAGTTCAAGCGAGATTACAACAAGTTTGAAATGCTCGCTGGCGAGTCCCATGATGAGTGTTTTGCGCGTTTTCACAAGATCTTGAGCAACCTCCGAGCGGTCGGTCTCACGTACCCCGACTCAGACAACGCTCGTCAGATGCTCACTGCACTCGATCTGCGTGTTTGGGAAATGAAAGTGACCACCATCAAAGACACGACAGACCTCTCGACCCTGACTCTTGACGCGCTGTACTCGTGCCTCAAGACTCACGAGATTGACGTTGTCTCTTGTAGGTCGAAGTCACAGTCGATGGCCTTGCTCACCGATCTCGTTTCTTCTTCGGGCCTCTCTTCTGATTCAATTTGCGGTTTCTCCCTTGCTGCTCTCTGTAACATAACTGATGATCAGTTAGAGCAGCTTGCGGATGATCAGTTGGCTCTCCTTGCTCGGAAATTTTCTCATGCCTACAAGAGAAGGAGGGACGGAAGGAGAGGAGGACCCGTGATTTGCTTTGAGTGTGGTGGCCACAACCACATTCGGGCAAACTGCCCCAAGCTGGAGAAGGGCAAGAACAACTACGGCGGTTCGGGCAAGAACGACAACACCGACAAGAACCGCAACAAGAAGTCTCCAGCTCAGACGCAAAGCAAGAAGACGTTCCGCAACTTTGGGAAGGCCAAGAAGCTCTTCCACCGCGTCCTCACCGCACTCGACGACCTCGACCTCAGTGAGGTGGAGGGATGGAGCGACGACGACGAGACGGGAGATCAAGAACGCAAGGATGGCGGCGACGACTTCTCCATGTGCTTCATGGCCCTTGAGGCGAGATCGTGACAATGAGCTCTACTCCGACTCGACGAGGTATATCTCTCCTATGACCAACTTAATGAAGCTTTCCTTAAGCTAGGAGGATTTCATGCTAGATCTAGGGCTAGGTGTAGCGAGTTGGAGAAGGAAGTAGATAGACTATCACGGGAGCTTACTTCACTTATATCTGCCCCCTCCCGTGATGATTGTGATGCATACATTGCCTTGCTTGGAGATATGGAGAAATTAAGGACCTCTCATGCTAGTCTGTCTTCTGAGCTTGATTTGATTAAGGTGGAGAACATTAGTCTTCTTGCTGAGCTTGAGATGAGTAGGGTAGTTCCTGTTTCATCTTCTACTGTTGAGACTATTTCTTGCACCTCATGTGAGGATAAGGATGATGCTTTTAGAGGTCTTTATACATTGCTTCTCGATCTGCCCGAGACTTGTGAAAGTTGTAATAACTTAAAGATGAATCTAAAACGGGCAGATCATAAAATTGCTGAGATACAAGCTTTTCTACTTGAGCCTATTGCTTCATGTGTAAATTGTCCTAAGTTAGCTCACGAACTTGAATCGTCTCAAAACAGTTTCAAGAAATGATTGACTACAATAAGAAAATGGCTCAAGATGCTTCTAAGGACCCTGTTAGCTCACCATGCAAAAATTGTGATAAACTAAAATCTAACTTGATTGCTTTGGATGATAAATGTATGAAGCTAACTAAGGACCTCCTAGAAAAATCACGTCATGCTTGTGCCTTCTGTGCTGAGGTGTTGGAAAAGGATAAGGACATGGTAGAGACGTTTAGGAAGAGTTACGAAGACCAAATGGCTAGGATTAGGACTGCCCCCTGTGTGTCTGCGAAGCCCTCAAGGTTGAGGCACCGTGCATAAGGAGAGATACGCACGTGCCATTCGCTCTTCGCTATTGGTTCTTCTTCCTCTCCTCCCATCACTTCTCCTTCCCTTGCTCCTCTTGCACCTCTCTCTTCAGAGTGCCAGTACCTTATGAACACTCTTGAAAGATTCGTTGGAGGCAAGAAAAAGCTGAATCTTATTCTAGACAAGTCCAAGATTTGCAAGTTTAATCAAGGTCTAGGGTATGATTTTCTTGAGGATGTGAGGAAGCATCCACCTATTGTGCTCAGACCCGTAGCCGCAGGTGTGATCGAGGTCAAGCCCAGGACTGAGAAAGTTCAATTCAAATCAGCCGGCTTTGTCCAAGGGATTTCGACGACAAGGTGAGTCCACCGTAGCTTGCCTCTCGAGGCGAAGCCTCATCATGCTACTTCTACCTCTCGAAGGTGAAGTATCATTGCACTTTCTGTCAGAAGGATGGACATCTGATCGATCGGTGCTTCAGACGCGCCAAGATTGCGCGTAGAGATCGTGCTGAGGCACTTAGGCGTATTCAGGGTCGGCCCCAGACCTTGAGTGCACCTAAGACCAATACGAGGTCTAGGCTTGCTACTGTTGGTAGCTTTGGGCAGCATCGAGGACTTGGTTCTTCCGAGTTTTCTATTTTTCGTCCTCATGCTCCCTCTGGTCGTGACTTCCGCCGTTCTGAGGGTAGATCTCGCTTTCCCCATCGAGATGCCTACCTGCGGCGTGATCAGCATGTTGCCGGTGCTCCGACTCGCTCTTCCGTAGTAGTCGGATCCAACCAATGACTTCAGTCTGCTCACGCACCTTCCGCTTCTTTGAGCGACGGAGAGCGTAGGGTAGTTAGAGGTCAGTCGTGTGTGACTACTTCTTCTGCTCGACGTGTGACTCAGTATTGGGTTCCAAAATCTATTTTGATTTATCCTAGTACTGAGACTTTGCTCTCTTGTTGACTCAGGCTCGTACGCGGGGAAGGAAAATGTTTGGCTCGTAGACTCCGGGTGTTCACGACACATGACCGGAGATTCCCGTTGGTTTTCTTCCCTTGCCCGTGCTCCGTGTGATGAGATGATCACCTTCGAGATGCTTCATCCGGCGCGTCATCGCCAAAGGTGCGGTGCGTTAATGATTCTTTCATTTTGAAAGATGTTGCCTTGGTTAGTAAGCTGCAGTATAATTTGCTTTCCGTTTCTCAGCTTACCGATGACGGCTTTGAGGTGAGTTTTAAGAAAAATAATTGCAAAATTCTTGATTCTTCGGGTAGTCTGGTTTGCGGGATTTCTCGTTTTGGGAGGATCTTTCGTGCTGATTTTTCTGAGTCTTCTGGTGATCCTCTCAGGTGTTTAGTTGCTTCTAAGTCCCGCGACCTTTCCTTCTGGCATAGGAGACTTGGTCATATTGGATTTGACCATTGAGTTAGCGGCCACGATCTCATTCGTGGTCTGCCGAAACTCAAGATGGTCAAAGATCCGGTTTGTGCTCCATGCCGCAGACACGGCAAGATGGTTGCCGCTTCTCATCCTCCCACACAGCACTATGACCGATGCACCGGACATCTGCTCCATATGGACACGGTTGGACCAAATCAGTGCGATCGGCAGGAGGGAAGTGGTATGTTCTTGTTGTGGTCGATGACTTCTCGAGGTACTCTTGGGTGTTTTTCTTAGCCTCGAAGGATGAGACGTTTACATATTTTCGAGATCTTTATAGTAGGCTTTCTGTTGAGCTTCCGGGTGCCTTACGAGCGATCCGCAGTGACAATGGCACGGAGTTCAAGAATTCCTACTTCGAGAGTTTCGTGATGAGGCAGTGTAGAGCACCGGTTCTCTCCTCACGTCCACACGCAGAGAATGGCGTCGTGGAGAGGAAGAACCGTACCTTGGTCGAGATGGCCGGGCGATGCTCGATGAATACTCTACACCGCGGAAGTTTTGGTGAGGCTATAGCCACCGCGTGCCATGTTTCGAACAGAGTTTTTCTTAGGGCACACTTGCACCGCACTTCTTATGAGTTGAGATATGGGCGTAAACTCAGTGTTTCTCATTTTCGTGTGTTTAGTTGCAAGTGCTTTATTCTGAAGTCTGGAAACCTAGATAAGTTCGAATCACGTTCTTGTGATGGACTCTTTCTAGGCTACTCGACTTCTTCGCGGCCTATAGGTGCAGGCTGCGAGTCTAGTAAAATGGTAGAGACAGTGAGGTGACCTTCGATGAGGCCATCAGGGACTAGGCCCGACATCTCGTGTTCTTTAGAGCGATCCGAGACCATCTTCGTGGATGATGAGGATGATGGAGACGAGGGTTGTCTACGATCCAGTCCCTCATCCACCCCTTGAGGTGCCTTCTTCCACAAAGACCTCAAGGCGATCGACCCATGCCTTCGCTTTACGGAGCTAGTGGCTCTGTTCCTACCTCGTCAGCTCACGAGGTAGAGGCCACGTCTTCATCTCATCCTGGACCTCCCAGACATATCCAAAAATCTCATCCTTCAGAGCAGATCATTGGAGACCTTTTGAGCGAGTTACTCGCTCAAAATCAACATGTCACTCTTTTGTCTCCATTACGCCTTTGTTGCCTCCTTGAGCCCAAAGACATTTGTTATGTTCTCTCTGATGAGTCTTGGGTCAATGCCATGCATGAGGAGCTAGAGAGTTTCGAGAGAAACAAGGTCTGGACACTTGTTGAGCCCCCTCGAGGTCACAATATCATTGGGACCAAGTGGGTGTTCAAGAACAAGCAAAGTGAGGATGGGGTAGTCATTCAAACAAGGCTAGGCGGTTGCTCGGGGGTACTCCTGTGTTGAGGGTCTAGACTTGAGGAGACCTTTGCCCTGTAGCGGACTTGAGGCCATTAGAATTCTGCTTGCCTTTGCGGCTTCTAAGGGTTTCAAGCTCTACCAGATGGATGTCAAGAGTGTCTTTCTCAATGGCTTTATTGAGAAAGAAGTCTATGTGAGACAGCCTCCAGGTTTCGAGAACCCTAAATACCCTAATCATGTCTACAAGCTTTCCAAAGCACTGTATGGACTTAAGCATGCCCCTAGAGCTTGGTATGAGAGGCTTAAGTCCTATCTATTGAGACATGATTTCGAGATGGGTAAAGTTGACAAGACCTTGTTCATTCGCCGCTTGCAATGACCTTCTGCTCGCCAAATTTATATCGATGACATTATCTTTGGCGGCTCTTCTCATGCTCTAGTTTCACAGTTCTCGGATGTCATGAGCACCGAGTTTGAGATGAGCATGATGGGTGAGTTGACTTTCTTCCTTGGCTTCCAGATCAAGTAGACTCGGGAGGGTACCTTCTTGCATCAAGGCAAGTACACCCATGATCTCCTGAGACGTTTCGACATGAGTGATGGAAAGCCGGTGTCGACTCCGATGGCTTCTACAGCCGCACTTGACCCAGATGAGGACGGCGAGCCAGTTGATCAAAAGGAGTTCAGAAGTATGATTGGCTCTCTCTTGTACCTCACTGCCTCGAGACCGGACATATACTTTTCCGTGTGTTTATGTGCTCGGTTTCAGGCTTCTCCTCGCGTGTCTCACCGCCAGGCGGTGAAGCGCATCTTTCGGTACCTTCGAGCTACCATTGACTATGGTATCTGGTACTCTTCCTCCTCCTGTCTATCCCTTAGAGCCTTTTCGGATGCAGACTTTGCCGGCTGTAGGATAGATAGAAAGAGCACTTCGGGCACCTGCCAATTCATTGGCACTTCTCTCGTTTCCTGGTCTTCGAGGAAGCAGTCCGGTGTTGCACAGTCCACTGCAGAGGCCGAGTGCGTTCTCGCAGCCGATTCTCGTAGCTGGTGCTTTGGATGGTCTCAACTTTGCGGGACTTTGGGTTGGCTATCGATTGTGTTTCGCTCTTTTGTGATAACACGTCTGCGATTAGCATTGCTAAGAACCCAGTGCAGCACTCTCGGACCAAGCACATTGATATCAGATATCACTTTCTTCGAGACCATGTAGAGAAGGGTGACATCGTGCTTCGCCAGTGGAGAGTGACCACCGGTTGGTGATATCTTCACCAAGCCTCCAGACGACTCGAGGTTTTCACTGCTGGGAGAGCTTGGGTGGTTTGTCCTTACGGACTTGTTGTGAGGGGAGCTTTGAGCTTTCTTGCTTTATCATATTCTTTATGCTTCAGATCCTTCTTGTTGCATCGCATTTTCGGGTGCATTGGGCTTAGTCCTTCTAGCATAGGTTAGAGTGTGTCTCTTGCTGAGTGTTTAGACTTCTTGCTCTTATCTTGTGCTTTCAGGATAGCTGTTTCTTATCTCACTAGGTTGAGCTCACTCACTTCTTCTAGGTTCTAGCGAGGGTTGGGCCACCCTCGGGTAGACCGGGTACGTGTTTGCTCTCTAGTGTGTGTTTTACTCGACAACTGTTGTCCTGGAGTCATATGGGGTAGATAAGAGTTAGTCTGAGTCATTAGTATTCTCTATCTTATCTATGCTTTAAGGACTACCTTTCTTGATTTATTTGCCAGCTCTTTCTTTTATTTCTTTGGTTCAGGGGGAGTTCATTTGGGAACTTCTAGATCTTAAAATTGATATAACTCAACTTGAACTAAAAGTTGCATCTCAAGTTAAGGGGGAGCTGGATTTTCTTCATTTGTTTTGTGATATAACTTAATGGAGCCTTGATTATTATCCACTCATGACATGTTTTCATTATATTGCCAAAAGGGGGAGAATAGTGGTAGAAAAAGCCACTTTGGGAGCTTTGAGGAAAAATTGTTCTTTCTTTTGCTCCTTCTGTCGACATGGTCATGAGTTTCATTCTCTTCTTTGGACCATGTTGGATTCTTCAAACTCAACTTCATGCTTTTTCGGTGTTTGTCAATATACTCATCAAGGGAGAGATTGAGAGACCATGTGAGTAATTGACATCGGTTTAGGAAAGTCGAGTTTGAGTCGGTTGGTTCGGACCTAGATGTTGCGTGGCGTAACAGGCTCGGTCGGACTTGGTCGAACCTAGTCGTATGGGTTTAGGTTACATATTCTGATGACTCGACAGGTTTGATCTCTATTTACGCTTTCATGTATCGAGCGGTGCTATTTGACGTGTTTCTTATGCGTGTGGCTGCGGGGCGTCGAGGCGGTGTCGTGGCGAGACACAGTGGACCGGACTAGGCGCAGGTGGCGCTGAGGTCAGAACGGTCAGGATGTGTCGAAGACGGTGTGAACTCGAGGTGGTTGCGAGTCGTGGACAGCAAGGAGCGCGGAAGCTTCCCGGAAGGTGCAGGAGGGGCGAATCGGTAATTTCGCAAGGCTGCACAAGCGGGAGACGGCTCTGTTAGGATTTAGCCGGCGTAACGGGTTGGAGACCTGTTAGCCAAGGGCTATAAATAGAGATGAGGGGCTGCATACCCCTTAGCACACTTGAGAGCTCATTCATCCCTTTGTGTGGGTTGTGTTCCTCCCAAGAAGCATGTGAGGCTCTTGGTGTTCTTGAGGATTGAGAGTGTGAGGTTCTTCCCTATGTGAGCATGTGTTCTTGAGAAGAACCATGTAGTATAATTCTTTTGTATCAAGCATGTATGGGAACTCAGTGTATGGAGTTTGTTCTTATTTCTTTGCTCTTCTTGCGACTTGAGTTTACTCTTGTTCATGATCTTCTCTTTGTCTTTTGGTCTAAATGTTCTTAATCTTCGAAACCAAGCGGCTGTCTAGATCGTAGTTCCAAGTTTCTTTACTGTACAGGAAAGCAGAGGATCCATGTGTCTTTGAATATCTTTGTGAAAATATCTTGATACAAGGGCTCTTGACGAGAAGTTGATTTACTGCTGCGATCAAAAGATTCAAGTTTAAAAGATTTGAGTCTCAAACTCTTCAGAGTTTGACCTTGTGTTTTCTGCCTTTGATCTTGTCTGCACTTCGGTTCTTCTCCAATTTTCTGTGCTGACAGTAGCAGCTTTTCTGACATCAACAAATTTTCTTGAGAATACATGTTTTCGGCAGCACAGTTGGTATACTGTGTTCATCCAGTTTTCGGTACTTTGCAGACTAATCTGCACCAACTTCTGTCGGCTGGTATTTTCATGGTCTTCATTTCACAGCCAGCAGCAGTTTATGTTTTCTATTTCTAGATGCAGTTTTTCAGCTCGTAGCTCTACTTGATCGGCCAAAGAAGTGCAGATGTAGTTTCGGCACTGCTGCAGGTTTCGAAAGTCCTTCTTATTTTCTCCCCTGTAGCTTATCTCTTTTTGTTGGCAGCAGTTTCAGCAAGAGTTTTTTTTTCTTTTTTCTTTCAGTTTCTGCAGCAGCTTTACTTTTTTTTTGTTGTTTTCCTTCTTTCAGTTTGCTTTCCGATTAGAAGTGCAGCCAATTCTTTTCTTTCTCTGTTAGACTTTTCAGCCGGTTCTTCAGTGCTATGTCTTGCCGCTGATTGTCTCTGCTGTTGTCTCTATTTTCAGTTTTCTTTGCAGACTCGGATGTATGGCTTAGGCGTGTATTGCTGCATTCATTTTCTTTTGGCCTGAACTCCATCTCGGGAAGCAAGTATTGGCCCTATAAGCCTTCGGTCATTTTTCTTTTTATTCTTTTGTTGTTCTTTGACCTCTTTGCATACAGATCAAATGGCCTGTTTGTTTCAGCTTCTGGCAACTGCAGCTACTCCTAGAATCTGCAGCTCAAACAAACAGTCCAGATTTTCATCCGATTCTAAGTAGCGGAAGCTACGAAATCCGAAAATGAACTAGTAGCCGTGTGGGGTTATCCAGCTTCTCGGATCCGACTAGTGGATACTCACCACCTGAAACAAACAGCCCTTAGTATCGCATGCGTTCCGGTTTTAGCGAATTAATTTTACGTGAGTTGCCTCGCTCGCATCTTTTGAAAAATCGGTGTCTGCAATTCTGGGCGATTTTAAAGAGAACGACATTCACCCCCCTCTGTCGCCATTTCGGTCCTACAGAATGGAATTCAATATTATCGACGATTCGTACGACTCCGAGTTGAGTGTTAGGTGAAACTCCTTTTTTCTTAGTTTTTGGGGTTGAAGCCATGCTTTCTCCAGAACTAAAGATCCAGTCGGCACAAATCGAGAACTTCAATGACTCTAACCAACAACAGCTTCGAGCAGATGATATCAGCCTGCTCGAAGAAAAAAGGAATCGAGCCTTAATCCGATCAGCAGTCTATCAGCAAGCCATGCGTAAGTACTATGATCATAAGGTTCAGCCTCGTAGCCTTGCTGTAGGTGACTTGGTATTAAGGAAAATACAATCCCAGTCTAATTGGAACAAGCTTTCCCCCAAGTAGGAAGGTCCTTACACTGTGGTCGAAGTCACACGCCCTAGCTCTGTACGACTTGCTATGGAAGATTGTCACATTCTCCCGAACTCTTGGAATATCGACCAGTTACACAAATTCTATGTGTAAATATTTCTACCCTTTCTTCAATAACAATTTCAGTTTATGCAAATTTTTATTATCATATGTCAAATCACGCGCGCGGCCCACAAAACACCGAGTTTCATATGCGCCGTCGGATCTTGATTGGGCGAGTTAAAACACCGAAAACCCTAACCCTAACCACATTTGCTCCTTCTCCTCACGAAAAAATGGTCGGCGGCGGCGTAGAGGAGAGCGCAGAGGGGCGACTTGAGGTGGCGCGGCATGAGGCAGCGCCTCCGCAGCCCTCCTCGCCGGCGCGCGTGTGCGACCGAGGTTGCGCACGTAGTTGTCGAGTGGAGCTACGGTGGCGCCCGTGACCGGAGGAAATTGAAGCTCTAAAAATCGTAAGTATCCACTGCCGATTTGGGTTTGAGGGCTTGGGTGGTACTTAGTGTGGGGATTTCATTAGGATTTTGCAAAAGATTTCTTAAGTCCCCTCCTTCTAATTGCTAAACTAAGCCATTAATCAATAGATCTGAGCCACTAATCCTTAGATCTGAACCTTTAGTCATTAGATCCATGCAAGAACAAGTTCGGTTGGAACTAATTAGGGTTCAAGATGAGTCTAGGGGTGCTCTGATACCACAATGTTGGATGAATCTAAGGCTAAACATGAACTATAGGCATTAACCCTAGATCAAACATGAACACATAGCATGATCCTTAGAGCGGAAACATACCCGAACTTGAAGATACCATGGAGAGGTGGTCGGTGGTGCAGATGATGCCATGGACGGGGACGAAGGAGGTCTTCGGTCTTCGTCCACCTTAGCGCTCTGAGAGATCGGGTTGCGGGAGTTAGTAGCCTTGAACAACCGTGAACCAAAGCCTGCCAATCCCTTCTGTTTTATGTAGCGCTAGATGATCGGGACCTAAACCAAAAGAGTTAGTTACGCCTCTGATCAGGGCGCGAGTGGAGGCGTGGCCTCCCTGAAATCTCGGGATGTTGTTAGCCGAGATCAACCCAACAGATGGCATCCTCGACGCCTCGCTGTGCCGCCTCCTCTTCCCCACTGCCAGCATACAAATACTGCCTAATCTAATATTCAATTGCTTGTTGTCTCGTGCTGCCCGCCGCCACTGCCTTCCTTCGATCTCATGGCCGGCGGCACCATGGCAGGACTGCCTGTTGGAAAACACAATTGATTCCCTGCAATCTTCGGCCTGCAAACTGAACAAAATCAGTTTCCTGAATTGTATCGGATAGTGAACAGTGTTCGTCAGGCTGTAGTATTTCGGTGGTACGAGTTTTGAGGAGCAGATGCTAATTTTGTGCTTTGCTCAACCAACCAACACTTTTGGTTTATTTCTCTTATTAATCTGCTGAGTACAGAGTGGGAGTTACATGCAACTAACAGACCTATTCTCACTCAGATCCGCAAATACCGCATCAACTCAATTCACTCTGCTAATGACAACCAGAATAATACCGACTACTTAATGCTATCTGTTTAAACGAAAAATACAAAGGAAACATGCAGTATCATGAAAACTAATGATGCAGTAAAATTACTAACAATCACTCCCTAATTTTGCTGCACTTCAGTCATTCCAAGTTTGCTCCTCAATTCCTGAAAACGAACACGTCCGAGCGACTTTGTCAAAATGTCAGCCAGTTGATTTTCTGAGCTGACAAACTCTAGCTCAATCTTTCCTTCATCAATGCACTGCCTAATGAAGTGGTAGCGTGTATCAATGTGCTTACTCCGGCCATGCATCACCGGATTCTTTGATAACGAAATCGTCGATCTGTTGTCAACCTGCAGTTTAAACTTCTCTGGTTCAGTCAGCATCATTTCAAAGAGTAATCTGCTTAGCCAAACCCCTTGACAAGCTGCTGCAGTGGCTGCAATATATTTAGCTTCACAAGTTGACAATGCCACTACCTTTTGCTTTTGAGATTGCCAGCTAATAGGATTTCCATTTAACATAAACAGCACTCCCGAAGTGCTTTTCCTGTCATCTACATCACCCGCCATATCACTGTCACTAAAACCATTTAGCTGCAATTCTCCTTCTTCCATTCTTCTGTAGTGACAGCCTACATTCTTTGTCCCTTTTATATATCGAAGAATATGCTTCAATGCTGCCATATGTTCAGCTATTGGCTCTTCCATAAACCGGCTGACATAGCTCACTGAATATGTTATGTCAGGCCTTGAATGCACCAGATATCTCAGGCTTCCAATTAGACTTCTAAACAGTGTAGAGTCTACAGATGGACCTTCCCCTTTCTTGCTCAATTTCAATCTAGGCTCCATGGGCACCTGGCTTGGGTTGCACTGCTTCATACCAGCTTTCTCCAATAGTTTTTCTGCATATGCAGTCTGACTGATTGTAATACCTCCTTTTGATTGATGCACTTCCAATCCCAGGTAATAACTAAGCTGCCCAAGATCACTCATCTCAAACAATCTTTTCATTTCCTCCTTGAAATTCTGAATCTCTTGAGGCATTGGCCCAACAATGACTAAGTCATCAACATATACACCAACTAGTAAATATGAATGACTCGTACCTCTTCTGTACAGAGCGTGATCTAAAGTGCTCCTCTCAAAACCCAGTGAAGTAAGAGTTTTATCCAGCTTTGCGTTCCACGCTCGCGGAGCTTGCTTCAATCCATATAGCGCTTTGTTGAGCCGCATTACCTTGTGAGGATTGTTCTTATCTTCAAAACCTGGTGGTTGAGTCACATAAACCTCCTCCTGCAACTCTCCATTTAAAAACGCTGACTTTACATCCTTATGATGTATTTCATGTCCCTTTGCTGCAGCTAGAGCTATCAGCACACGGATTGTCTCCATTCTAGCTACCGGTGCAAAGACTTCATCAAAATCGACACCATGCTTCTGTACATACCCTTTAGCAACCAATCGAGCCTTGTACTTCGCAATATTTCCTTGAGCATCCCGCTTAACTCTGAAAACCCACTTCAGTCCAATTGGTCGGTGTCCTGGAGAAGGGTCCACTGCACACCATGTTTTATTATCTTCAATGGACTTGATCTCTTCCATCATTGCTTGCTTCCAACATTTGTGCCTTTCAGCCTCTGAAAAAGTTTCGGGTTCTTCAGCTGTTAACAAGCACATTTCGCTAAAAGATTCAGCTAAATTCTGCACAGCAGTATTGTCGTATAAGTCTGCCACTGTTCGGTATCGGCGAGGCCCTTCTGCTGTGGTAGAAGATTGTGCACTTGGTGGAGAGACAAAATGAATGCCTTCTGAATTCATTTTAGGTGACAGCTTCTCATTTTCAGACCATGACTTTGGTGTGAAATCAGGACTCGGTGTCATTACTTCAGTTTCTGTTCCTTTCTCATCACCTGCTGCAACTGCACTCCCTGTGTCTGCACTCCCTGTAACTTCAGAAGGGTATAGTGTATACTGAACGGTGAAGATATCTCTTGTACTGATCTTATCATGTTCAGTATTCTCCCAGTCCCAACTGGAGTTCTCATCAAATACAACATCACGGGAGATGTGAAGCTTGTTGCCAACTGGATCATACATCCTGTAAGCTTTACATCCCGTTTCAGAACCGAGCAAAACTATTGGTTTACTTCTGTCCTCCAGCTTCTTCAAATTTGGCTTGGTATTCTTCACAAAAGTGACACAACCGAATGTTCTGAGATGATGAACAGACGGACTTCTACCAGACCAGCCCTCATAAGGAGTCATTCCTTCAACACTTCGAGTTGGAGCCCGGTTGAGAAGATATCTGACTGTGGTGACCGCCTCCCCGTAAACGACCCGGCACTCCTTTTGCCTTGAGAAGGCTTCTTGCCATTGCGACAACTGTTTGATTTCGCCTTTCTACTACACCATTTTGTTGCGGCGAAAATGGAGCAGTCAGATGATGTTGAACTCCTTGGTTTTCCCAGAATCGGCCAAACTCCCTAGAATTAAACTCTCCTCCTCGGTCTGTGCGGAACACCTTCAGCTTGGCATTACTTTCCCGTTCAGCTGCAGCTTGAAAATTCTTAATAGCCTCGGCTGCTTGATCCTTGGAACTCAGTAGAGAAATCCACATATACCGAGTTAAGTCATCTACAAGGAGAAGGAAATACTTCTTACCCCCTGGGGTGACTGGTGCTATTGGGCCGCACAAATCACCGTGTACCAGTTCGAGTACGTTCCTTGCGCGATATTGTGCTTCACCTGGAAATGAGCTTCTCCTTTGTTTTCCCACAAGACAGCTATCACAAATTTCTTCAACATGTCTTATTTTTGGAAGTCCTCTCACTAGTTTGTTCTGCGCCAGATTTCTCAGTGATTGGAAACTGATGTGTCCAAACCGAGCATGCCACGTCCAGGCTTCTTCTTTGCATCTGGTCTTCAAACAAACAGGCTGTGCCAGGGCGAGGTTCAAGATATACAGACGCCCTTTTGATCCCTTCACCTTTGCAAGCTGGTTCTGATGATCAAATATTGTCAACACCCCACCTTCGACATGAATTTTGCACCCCCTCTCATCAAGCTGTCCAATGCTGACTATATTGTTTTTTAGCCTTGGAATGTAATAGACTTCTGTCAGCATTCGTTGATCACCGTTTGCACAGGTAAAAATCACAGTGCCTCGGCCACAGATCTCCACTCGAGATCCATCTCCAAACTTGACCGTGCCCACAACTCCGGTATCCAGCTCTGCAAACAACTTCTTTGAGCCTGACATGTGATTAGTTGCTCCTGTGTCAAGAAACCATTCATTATCACAGCTCTCCTTTGGATTATCCAAATTCACCTGGGCATGCATCTCATGCAGCTCCACTTGTTCGGTAATCCTCTCAGCACTCCCTGTGAGCCCACAGACTTGAGCCATAAGAAGGGTTGGTTCATCATCTTGAACCTGAGACAGGTTTACCTGCTCCTTGTGCTGCCGGCGAGGTGGTTTTCGACACTCCTTGGCGAAATGCCCAAAGTAATTGCAATTAAAACATTTCACCTTGGACTTGTCTTGTCTCGAAGCTGTGGCAGCAGTATCTCTTCCGTTGGTGAACGGCCTTCCTTGGCTTAACTGCGTGTCACTGCTTCAGTTCTGATCACGGTAATTCCTGCCTGTTGACGAATAAGATGAACTCCCTTGCCGGCCTTTTGCATGAGCAAGCCATTCTTCTTCTGTGAGCAATAGACGCCCGGCTCCATCTGCTGGTTCACCACCACTCCATCGATCTTCAACAGCTTTCAATCTTCCTGTGAGTTCTTCAATCGTCATAGTGCTTAGGTCCAGGAACTGCTCGATCGAGATTGCCACTTGAGAATATTTCTCCGGTACAACACGTAAAAATTTCTTTACAACCTGCTCTTCTTCCAGATCATCACCGAGAAGGCGCATGTTGTTTGCCAGGCCAGCAAGCCGCATGGAGAAATCTTCAATCATCTCGCTTTCTCTCATGCGAACTGCTTCAAATTCTCTGCGCAGCGCCTGCAGTCGTGCCTCCCGAACACGGTCGACTCCCATGCGCATCGTCCGGATAGCCTCCCACGCCGATCTGGCCGTGTTCTTGGTTGCTTGTGAGGCTAGCATTTCCGGAGGGACTGCTTGCAAGATAGCAGCCAGTGCCATTCGATCCACGCGAAACTCGGCGCAACCCGGTTCAATCGCCTCCCACACCCCTTGTGCTTGAAGATTCACCCTCATCAGCAGCGCCCAATTGTTGTAATTGGTTCGCGTGAGTACGGGGTATCGCAGTGACACCCTGTCTCCCTTGGCACCGTCTGTGCCACCAGGTCCTGGCCGCCGTCTGCACCAGTGACCAGCACGCGTGAACTTCCGCTGCTCCCTGCACCTGCATACCGGCGACCACTGCCGCCAGAACTCCTCGTGTGGGTGGGGACATAGATCTTCCTCCTCGCACCATCGCCTCAGGGTCGGTATAAAACCGCTCTGATACCAATTGTTGGAAAACACAATTGATTCCCTGCAATCTTCGGCCTGCAAACTGAACAAAATCAGTTTCCTGAATTGTATCGGATAGTGAACAGTGTTCGTTAGGCTGTAGTATTTCGGTGGTACAGAGTTTTGAGGAGCAGATGCTAATTTTGTGCTGCTCAACCAACCAACAGCTTTTCGGTTTATTTCTCTTATTAATCTGCTGAGTACAGAGTGGGAGTTATATGCAACTAACAGACCTATTCTCACTCAGATCTGCAAATACCGCATCAACTCAACTCACTCTGCTAATGACAACCAGAATAATACAGACTACTTAATGCTATCTGTTTAAACGAAAAATACAAAGGAAACATGCAGTATCATGAAAACTAATGATGCAGTAAAATTACTAACACTGCCATCTTCCCCCTCCCTCTATACCCGGGGGTCCCATTGAAGCCCTTTCTAACCACAGTGAGCCCTAACCCCACTGGCTGCGATCGTCGCCATCGCCGGTCAGGCGCAGGTGAGGCCGTGGTCTCAAGGAAGAGGAAGGAAGGTACGTTCCGTTTCATTGTACTGCGTCCTCCATACTTACTCAGCCTGTCGTCCCGACAACCTCATCGAACGCGTAGATTAGCATTTCCGATCCTACAAGTACTTCTTTTGATCGGTAAATTGGACATGGGTGCTGCACCCGGCGTGGAGACATGTAATGATTATACATCTTCCTGTTTGGCGAATGTTACTTGATCAGCCATTTACAAACTACAAATTATGGATGTTTGGAGTGGTCGATGAAACAACCAGTAGGAGAAAAGATGCAAAGCACATTTACATGATACGAGAGGATTTGTAACGACACGGACACTAAATTTGGACCGGAGGGGATAGCCGCCACATGCATGGCAAGATTTCTCCTGGATGCCTGATCAGGCAAAGGTCCAGTTGCTGACGGCCATGACTCAAGCGACCGGCCTGCCTAACCTAAGAACTGCAGGGATATCAACGCCGAGCAATGCGGCATGGGCGACGAATAATCAAGCTGAATGGCATGGGAGCGTTTCTTTGCAGTTAGCATTTGATTGGCAGAAAAATGAGGGTCGAATCATGCGCCGAATTCATCTTGACAAGTTCGCTAGGTACGCAGCTAGCGCTCAATTCCAATGGAGAACGTCAGGACCAACAAAACCATTGATTCCTCGTTCCTGATATCCCGTCTGGGTGTTGGATGCCACTTGATGTGAATGCTCGAGACATAGGAATCCAGGATTCAAGGCTGTTTGCCAGACAGAGACTGATTTGTCGAGCTTCCAGTGATTGCAACACGCCAGTCAATCATCATCGAAAGATATCGAAAAGAACCGGCGAGCCTATTACATGCACGGCACATGCACAAAGCCACAAATGAGAATATAATTAGTAAACAGTAGATTCATCACATCTTGTGACTCGAGATTGTAATGAAAAATCCAAACACTAGCTACTGCATATGATCTGGGCACGATTGAGATTTGCACGCCAATGCACAGGCAGGAGTCTCTGTAGTTCCATTGTTTGTTTAATGATGCGGTTAGCTTGCTCGTGACGCTGCATCAGTCAATCTTGGCATGCTGCGCTGGTAGTGTTGCCACATGTAGAAATCCAAGCACCGATCTTTCAATCAGTGTGTGCTTAGTGTGGATGCGTGCAATCGGACATATATCATTTGTTGTTTTTTCTTTTCTTTGAAGGACCAATAGAAATTATCAGTAGTAATTTTGGACTCTGACGCCAATAAACAATCTGCAGCTTGCTGTTAATCATACAAAATTGTTTGGAAGTATCCCTTTTACGGTACCCAACGTTGCTGCTTGGCAATCACGATCCTTGGTCCCTTTCACGGTCACGCAGAATACAAAAAGGACGTTATGGAGTACGAATACATGATCAGACTGAGCGATATGAATAGGGTAGGATCTCATGTGGTAACGGGAATGTGGGCTGTGGGCAATGGCGAGGGAGGAGAATGAACGTCGAGGAGGCTGGAGTTTTTTTTTACGAATAACCTATTTTTTATTTGAAATTATAGAAATATACTCGTGGTATTATTTTTTTACACAAATAGGCTCCAGTGGCTCAACGGCTGGACGAGCCAATCGCCCAACGGCCAGGCCACACGCGGCCAGTCACCCGACCATTGGGCGTCTGGAACCAGTCGCCTAACCATTGGGCGATTATATATAGTCGCCCACCCAGAGGGCGACTGTAAACTGCCCCCCGTGAATTTTGTAGATTTTGTGAATTTTGTAAATTATAACTGGAAGATAATCTGCTGGATTTGTAATAAAAGTTTATAGTTGTTAGATGTTGTAGGCGCGTAAAAGAATTTGTGAAAATTTTTGTAAGAACGATTGACCTTAGAATGATCGGTATGTACGATGGTAAGTGATATTGTAATGTTACTGGTGAGAGATCATGTGGAGATGATCCCATCTTTATGATGAGTAATTGACCCTTGGTTGAAGGAAAATTGAGTTTGTTTTGGGCTTTTATTGCAAATTCTTAGCTCTGGCCGTAGTCAAAGTCGTGTACGACTTTCCCCTGAACCGTACGACCACATTGGAACTGATCGGAAGCCGAAAAAGCGTGCGTGCGACCATCCGGGACGTGATCGGAAGTCGTTCGGGTGGTCTCGACCACTGTTGTGGCGTCCCGCGAATTTGAACGTGATCGAAGTCTTCGGGTCCCGTCGACCACTTGGGAGCTGGTCGAAGCCGACCACGCATCGACCACTCTGCGGGTCTCTCGGCGTTTTTAACCGTGGTCGGAAGTCGATACGACCACGTTGGGCTTAATCGGAAATCAATCGGGACTCTACGACCACGTTACGGCTTTCTCGGGAAGTTTGGTCGTGGTCGGGAGCCAGTCGGACGGTGTACGACCACGTTGCGGAGCCCTCAGAAGATTTGACCGTGGTCGGCACTCGGCGCTAGGGTTTACGACCACGTTGTGGTCTCGGTCTTTCGACCACGTTGTGGGATCGGAGACTCGACCACGTTGTGCGCTCGGAGAGATTCGACCATGCTAAGGTTTTCGACCACGTTGTGGCGGTCGGCCGACCACGTTGTCGGCGGATTGACCGTGGTCGATGGAGCTCTTTAAACCGGTCGTGTGGGCACATGTGGTGTCCGATTACGGTGAGGTTTGGTCGGTTGGGTTCCTTGTGATGTTATGGACCTTGTAGACTGGTTTGTTCTACATTTTGACAAGGTTTGGTAAAGTCTAATTTCTGTGGAAAAGAGACTTGAGCTCTGTGAGCTGTGCAGTGTATGGATCAGTGCTATGTGATGTTTTGTTGTTTGTGTTGGATGCAGGTACTGGAGACTAGTCTTGGTGAGGCTTTGGACAGTCGGGACTAGACATGGGAGATGTTGAGGTCCAGAACGACGTGGAAAAGCTGAGGAGGACGTGTCTGCCAGGTGGGCTGACAGCATGGACAGCAAGGCGGTGGAGGAAGCTTCCTGGAAGGCAGCGGAGGGGCATTTTGGAGAAATGTCAAAGCTGCGGAGGAAGCCTGTCCACTGAGAAAGCACTGTACGCACTGGAGAGTTGGTGGTGCAAACGGGCAAAGCAGTGGAGCCGTTGCCACTGGGTAATGGGCAAAGCACCGAGGCCTAAAGCACTGGAGCTCTCTCAGAACGGGTGGTCTGTGGAGACCCGTTAGCGTGTGAGTATAAATAGAGGAGGAGACTCTGGAGCTGGGTGAGGTTGTCCCCTGAGTTGCTCTGAGCTTTTCTTTCTATTTGTGTGAGTTGTCTCTGGGTAGAGCATGGATGCTCGTGTACCTCCGATGGAGTGGCTGTAGAAACCTCCATGTGCAATAGAAAAGATTGGATTCATCTCTCTGTATCTTTCTCAGTTTTTGTTCTTGAGATGATTTGTTTGATCTGTTTGCCCTCTCTGTGTTCTTTCGATCATATGTGTTTTGTCTGAGAGTTGGCTTGTGCTTCTCTTGCTCAGGACTGGGAATTTGTTTTGAGACCTTCGGTCATCTCATTCCGTGAGCAAAGTCGAAATCAGAGAAGTCTCTGTGATTCTTTTTCTTCCGCCTCCAGTGCTCTGTTCTGTTTTTCGACTTTGCCTTCTTTGCCGACCATTGCTTAGATCTCTCTTTTTCTTGGTATATTCACTTCTAGAGATCTTATACGAGCTAGAATCCAAGTTTCTTTCGGTTTTGACCTCGGAGCAAAAATTCTTCAAAATCTTGGTAGGCGGTCGTGCGCCCGACAAAAACGTATTTACTGTGTTGCCTCTGTTTTCGGTTCTTACGACCACGGCTGTTTCGCTGGTTGGTTCCGATAGTTTTCGACCACGACCACTTCCATTGGTTGGCGATCGATCACGGTGTATCTATTTCTCCGAGGGTGCTTCTGGGTGTGTCTTTGACCACGGCAGAAGATCTTCCGACCACAGTATTTTTCCCTATCACTTTCTTTCCGTTGTCCAGTTACGATCACAGTGGTAGATTTCACGACTTCCTTTTTTTTTTTTTGTGTGTTTCGGTTGTCTTTTCTTGAGGCGGGAAGTTTTAAGGCACCATTCACCCCCCCCTCTGTTGCCATTTCGGTCCTTCAATTGGTATCGAGCGGTTAGCTCTTCTTCATAGATCTTAACCGGTCTCAAAGAGCCATAACAATGACAAGTATTCCACCAAGCCGCCCATCTTTGATGGCCTCGGATTACCCTTCGGAAGAGCCGAATGGAAACATATATCCGTGCTCGGGGGTATGCCATTTGGCGGAAGGTGAAAGTACGCTTGTTGTTCTGCCGATGAGAACATCAATGCCGGAATATGGTCGATGTTGAGGCGAATGCAAAGGCAAGGAACATCATCATACGAGGATTGAGCGAGAAGAATTTGATCGCATCTCTCACCGTCGTCCGCTCACGACATCCGGGTGACCCTCGATGCATACCATGAGGGCACCTCCCGGATCAAGACGGTTCGACAGACCCGGTTCAAACGCGAATCAAACAAATTCGAGATGCTTGTCGGAGAGTCCCTTGACGAGTGCTTTCACGATTTCACAAGATTTTGAGCAATCTCCGAGCGGTCGGTCTCACATACTCCGACTCGGATAACGCCGACGATGCTTTCAGACTCGATCTTGGGTTTGGGAGATGAAGGTGACTACCATCAAGGACACCACGGACCTCTCGACCTTGACTCTTGATGCACTTTACTCGCGTCTCAAGACTCACGAGATTGACATAGTCTCGTCGGTCGAAGTCTGTCGATGGCTCTAGTCACGGATCCCACTGCTTCGGTTCTTCTGCCGATTCTCTTTGCGGGTTCTCCTAGCTGCTCTCGTGACGAATCGATGATCGGTTAGAGCGACTAGAGGATGAACAATGGCCCTCCTAGCTCGGAAGTTCTCCCATGCTTACAAGAGAAGGAGGGACGGAAAAGAAGAGGATCGATGATTTGCTTTGAGTGTGGTGGCCCCAACCACATTCGAGAACCGCCCCAAACGGAGAAGGGCAAAAGCGGCGTTGGCGGTTCGGCAAGAACGACTACATCGACAAGAACCGCAACAAGAAGCCTCCGGCTCGGGCGCAAGGCAAGAAGAAGTACCGCGACTTTGGGAAGGCCAAAAAGTCGTTCCACCGCGTCCTCACGCGTTCGACGACCTCGACCTCGGCGAGGTGGAGGGATGGAGCGACGACGACGGACGGGTGATCAAGAACCCAAGAGCGGCGACGACTTCTCCCAAGATGTGCTTCATGGCCCTCGAGGGCTTAATCGAGCGCGACGGAGTCGTACTCCGACTCGGATGAGGTATGCCCCACCTATGACCAGCTCAATCATGCTTTTCTTAAGCTAGGTGGATTTCATGCTAGAGCTAAGGCTAGGTGCACCGAGTTAGAGAAGGAAGTAGCTAGATTGTCACGAGCTTACTTCACTTACATCTTCTTCCTCTCGTGACTTAATGTGATACATGCATTGCCTTGCTTGGAGACATGGAGAAACTAAGGACCTCGCATGATAGTCTCGTCCTCGGAACTTGACATTGTTAAGGTGGAGAACATCAGTCTTCTTGCTGAGCTTGAGATGAGTAGGGTAGTTCCTGTTTCATCTTCTACTGTTGAGACTATTTCTTGCACCTCATGTGAGGATAAGGACAATGCGTTTAGAGGTCTTTATACCATGTTGCTTGATCTGCCTGAGACTTGTGAAAGTTGCAATAATTTAAAAATGAACTTAAAAAGGGCAGATCACAAAATTGTGAGTTACAAGCCTTTTACTTGAGCCTATTACTTCATGTGCAAATTGTCCCAAACTTCTTCTTGAACTTGAATCGTCTCCAAACAGCTTTCAAGAATTTGTTGATAATAATAAGAAAATGGCTCAAGATGCTTCTAAGGATCTGTTAGCTCACCATGCAAAAGTTGTAATAAACTAAAATCTGATTTGATTGCCTTAGATGAAAAGTGTGTGAAGCTAACTAAGGACCTTCTAGAAAAACCACATCCTCCCTGTGCTTTCTGTGCTGAAATGTTGGAAAAGGATAAGGACATGGTAGAGACGCTTAGGAAGAGGTACGAGAACCAAATGGCTAGGATTAGGGCTGCCCACTGTGTCCTGCGAAGCCCTCAAGCTTGAGGTGGCCGTGCATAAGGAAAAATACGCACGTGCTATTCGCTCTCCTTCCATTGGTTCTTCTTCCTCTCCTCCTGTTGTTCTTTCTCCTCCTCCTTGCTCTTCTTGCACCTCTCTCTTTCGGAGTGTCGGTACCTTATGAACACTCTCGAGAAATTTGTAGGAGGCAAGAAGGATCTCAATCTTATTCTAGACCAATCAAAAATTTGCAAGTTCAAGCAGGGTCTAGGATATAATTTCCGTGAGGATGTGAGAAAACATCCACCGCCGTGCTCGGACCCATAGCCGCAGGTGTGATCGAGGTCAAGCCCAAGAACAAGAAAGTTCAATTTAGATCGTGGGCTTTGTCCAAGGGATTTCGACGACAAGGTGATTTCACTGCAGCTTGACCTCTCGGCGAAGCCATCTCATGCTACTTCACCCCTCGGAGGCGGTATCATTGCACCTTCATCGGAAGGATGGGCATCTGATTGACCAATGCTTCAAGCGCCAAGATCGCGCAAGAGACCGTCTTGAGTCTCTTAGGCGTATTCGTGGTCAGCCCGGACCTTGAGTGCACCTAAGACCAACACGAGGTCTAGGTTTGCTCTTGTTGGTAGCTTTGGGCAACACCGAGGACTTGGTTTTCGGAGTTTTCGTTTTTCGTCCTCGTGCTCCTCGGTCGTGACTTCCGCCGTCACGAGGGTAGATCTCGTTTCCATCGAGATAGCTACCCGCGGCGTGATCGGCGTCTTCTTGGGTGCTCGACTCGCTCTCCGTAGTAGTCGGACCCGGCCAATGACCTGTGTCCGCACATAGACCTTTGCTTCTTTGAGCGACGGAGGCGTGGGTAGTTAGAGGTCGATCGTGTGTGACTACTTCTTACGCTCGACGTGTGACTCGGTATTGGGTGCCAAAATCTATGTTGATTTATCCCATCTTCGAGACTTTGCTCTCTTGTTGACTCGGGTTCGCGGGCGGAAGGGAAAGGTTTGGCTTGTAGACTCGGGTGTTCACGACACATGACCGGAGATTCCGTTGGTTTTCTTCCTTGCCCGAGCTCCGGTGATGAGGCGATCACCTTCGAGATGCTTCATCTGGCGCGTCATCGCCAAAGGTACTGTCGCATTAATGACTCATTTATTTTGAAAGATGTTGCTTTAGTTAGCAAGCTGCGGTACAATTTGCTCTCGGTCTCTCGACTTCGATGACAATTTCGAGGTGAGCTTTAAGAAAACAATTGCAAAATTCTTGATTCTTGGTGATCCGGTTTGCGGGATCTCTCGTTTTGGGAGGATCTTTCGTGCTGATTTTTCCGAGTCTTTAGTGATCCTCTCCGTTGTTTGCTTGCTTCGAGTCCCGCGACCTTTCCTTCGGCATAGGAGACTTGGTCATATTGGTTTGACCATTTGACCCGAGTTAGCGACCACGATCTCATTCGTGGTCTGCCAAACTCAAGATGGTCAAAGATCTTGTTTGCGCTCCATGCCGCACGGCAAGATGGTTGCCGCTTCTCACCCTCCGGTCACAAGGACTATGACCGATGCACCGGACACCGCTCCACATGGACACGGTCGGACCACTCGAGTGCAATCTGCGGGAGGAAGTGGTATGTTCTTGTCGTGGTCGATGACTTCTCGAGGTACTCTTGGGTGTTTTCTTAGCCTCGAAGGATGAGGCGTTTTCACTTTTCCGAGGTCTTTCAAGAGGCTTTCGTCGAGCTTAGGGTGCCTTACGAGCGATCCGCAGATGACAATGGCACGGAGTTCAAGAATTCCTACTTTGAGAGTTTCGTGGTGAGGCAGTGTAGAGCACCGCTCTTCTCCATCGTTCCTCGCGAGAATGGCGTTGTGGAGAGGAAGAACCGTACCTTAGTCGAGATGGCGGGGACGATGCTTGATGAGTACTCTACACCGCGGAAGTTACGGGTCGAGGCTATAGCCACCGCGTGCCATGTTTCCAATCGAGTTTTCTTGAGCACACTTGCACCGCACTTCTTATGAGTTGAGATACGGCGGCCGCCCGTTTCTCATTTTCGTGTGTTTGGTTGCAAGTGTTTCATTACGAAGTCCGGGAACCTAGATAAGTTCGAGTCACGTTCTTGTGATGGACTTTTTCGGGCTACTCGACTTCTTGGCGGGCCTATAGGGTGCAGGCTGAGTCTAGTAAATTGGTAGAAACACGTGAGGTAACTTTTGATGAGGCGGTCAGGGACTAGGCCCGATATCTCGAGTTCACTAGAGCGATCCGAGACCATCTTTGTGGATGATGAGGATGATGGAGATGAGGGTTGTCTACCGATCCAGTCCTTCTCCACCCCTTGAGGTGCCTTCTTCCACCGCACCTCGAGGCGATCGACCTCACCTTCTTTTCTTCCGGAGCTAGTGGCTCTGTTCCTACCCCTTCGTGTAACGAGGTAGAGGCCACTTCTTCATCTCATCCAGACCTCCAAGACATATCCAAAATCTCATCCTTCCGAGCGGATGATTGGAGATCTATTTGAGCGAGTCACACGTTCCAAGTCCGGGCGTGTCACTTTTACATCTCCACTCGCCTTCGTAGCTTCTTTTGAGCCCAAGGACGTTTGTCATGCTTTATCGATGAGTCTTGGGTCAACGCCATGCATGAGGAGCTAGAGAGTTTCGAGAGAAACAAGGTGCGGGCGCTTGTTGAGCCCCTCGAGATCACAATATCATTGGAACCAAGTGGGTATTCAAGAACAAGCGAGCGAGGATGGGGTAGTCATTGAAACAAGGCTAGGCTGGTGCATGCGGGGGTACTCCTGTGTTGAGGGTCCGGATTTCGAGGAGACCTTTGCCCTGTAGCTCGTCTTGAGGCCATTAGAATTCGCTTGCCTTTGCGGCTTCTAAGGGTTTCAAGCTTTACCGATGGACGTCAAGAGTGCCTTTCTCAATGGCTTCATTGAGGAAGAAGTCTATGTCGACGACCTCAGTTTCGAGAACCCCAAATACCCTAGTCATGTCTTCAAGCTTTCCAAAGCGTTGTATGGACTTAAGCAAGCCCCTAGAGCTTGGTATGAGAGGCTTAAGTCCTATCTATTGAGACATGATTTTGAGATGGGTAAAGTTGACAAGACCTTGTTCATTCAGCGGCTTGACAATGACCTTCTGCTCGCCCAAATTTATGTCGATGACATCATCTTTGGCGGCTCTTCCCATGCTCTAGTTTCACAGTTCTCGGATGTTATGAGCACCGAGTTTGAGATGAGCATGATGGGTGAGTTGACATTCTTCCTTGGCTTCGAGATCAAGCGAGACTGGGAGGTACCTTCTTGCATCAAGGCAAGTACACTCGAGACCTCCCGAGACGATTTGACATGAGTGATGGAAAGCGGTGTCAACTCCGATGGCTTCTCTGACCATTCTAGACCACGATGAGGACGGTGAGCCGTTGATCAAAAGGAATTCAGAAGCATGATTGGCTCTCTCTTGTACCTCACTGCCTCGAGACCGGACATACACTTCTCCGTGTGTCTTTGTGCTCGGTTTCAGGCTTCTCCTCGCGTGTCTCACCGCCAGGCGGTGAAGCGCATCTTTCGGTACCTTCGAGCTACCATTGACTATGGTATCTGGTACTCTTCCTCCTCCTGTCTATCCCTTAGAGCCTTCTCGGATGCAGACTTTGCAGGCTGTAGGATAGATAGGAAGAGCACTCGAGCACCGCCGGTTCATTGGCACTTCTCTCGTTTCTTGGTCTTGAGGAAGCGTCCTGTTGCTCGATCCACCGCAGAGGTGAGTATGTTCTCAGCACCGATTCTTTGTAGCAGTACTTTGGATGGTCTCGACTCTGCGGGACTTTGGGTTGCTTCTCGGCCGTGTTCCGCTTTTACTGCGATAACACGTCTGCAATCGGCATTGCTAAGAACCCGATGCAACACTCTCGGACCAAGCACATTGATATCGAGATATCACTTTCTTCGAGATCATGTAGAGAAGGGTGACATCGTGCTCCAGTTTGTGGAGAGTGACCACCAGTTGGCTGATGTCTTCACCAAGCCTCCGGATAGCACGAGGTTTTCGACTTTGCGAGGGAGAGCTTGGGGTGGTCGTCCTTATGGACTATTGTGAGGGGAGCTTTGGGCTTTCTTGCTTTATCTTATTATTTATGCTTCAGATCCTTCTTGTTGCATTGCATCTGCGGGTGCATTGGGTTTAGTCCTTCCAAGATAGGCTAGAGTGGTTCTCTTCTTTGAGTTGCTTAGACTTCTTGCTCTTATCTTGTGCTTTCGGGATAGTCGTTTCTTATCTCACTAGATTGAGCTTACTCACTTCTTGTGATCTAGCGGGGTCGGGCCACCTTCGGGTGAGGCAGTGCGTGTTTGCTCTCTAGTGTGTGTTTTTACGGTCGACTATTAG
The DNA here is from genome assembly GCA_036346245.1 of Bonia amplexicaulis. Taxonomy (NCBI): domain Eukaryota; kingdom Viridiplantae; phylum Streptophyta; class Magnoliopsida; order Poales; family Poaceae; genus Bonia; species Bonia amplexicaulis. Next base: position 10,356,435 of record CM070748.1, read on the forward strand.
TCACAGAGTCATATGGGGTAGATGAGAGTCGATCGAGCCATAGTATCCTCTATATCTTATCTATGCTTTAAGGACTGCCTGTTTTCTTTGCCAGCTTCTCTCTTTTATTGCTTTGGTTCAGGGGGAGTTCATTTGGGAACTTCTAGATCTTAATATTGACTTAACTCAACTTGAACTAAAAGCTGCATCTCATGTTGAGGGGGAGCTGGATTTTCTGCATGTCATCATGCATTGTAATATAGCTACATGGAGCCTTGATTATTATCCTTTCATGACATGTTTTCATTATATTACATCTTGCCATGACTTATGCTCCATTGCTAATTTGATCATGACTTTATATGTGTAGTCAAGTCTTTGCCACGATAGGTTAATTACAATGCTAAATTTGACCTAATTCTGTCATGTTCATATTTGAGACTAGTCGACTTTGTGTTATCTTTTATGATTCTTGCCATGTCAAATAGGTGAGTTGAGTCTTGAATCTTTGTTGAGCAATAGATTGAGCTATATAGTTTCTTGATGACACATAAGTTAGTACAATCTATCAAAAAAAAGGGATCTCTTACGTGCGAAAAAGCAGATCTCACCAATTCCTTCTCATGAGGCGGCTTGCCATTGCACAAGGCATGAACTCAGGGGAGATTTGGATGACCAAGATCATTTCCTTAAGCTTCTCGCTTGGAATGATCGCATAAGGCTTGAGGTCTAGCACATGACAAAAATATGATTGAAAACAATCATGAGATCTCAAAAGAAAAATGTCAAAAGTGCTAAATAAAAAAAAAAAAGTACTTCAACAATTGTATCATTCTTGAACAAATAGCACTCTAGTTGGCTCAACACTAGCTTCTTGATTCCATTTAGCTTATTAACATGGCTTGCATCATTTGTGGATATCATTAGCTAGACTAAAATCTTGTTTGACTTGACTCGCTAAGCACTTCAAAATAAAAATTCAGATTATACCTTACATTGCTTAGCTTCACTTTACATACTTAGCCATGATCTTTATAGCATATTTGTATGTTATGGCTTGGTGTAATACATGTTGGTCATTTTGGATAATTCTCATGGCTCTGCATTCTTTGAATAATCAAATCAGCCATTTCATCCATCATCATGACTTATTCTCTCTCTGCATACTTGATGTGTTTATTGCCAAAAGGGAGAATAGATTAAAAAAGGGAGGAAGAAAATTTCTCTCGGGAACTTGCTAGAGCTTTGGAGATCAATTTGCTCTTTGTTCTTTTGCTCTAGTGTTCTCTCTGTTGACATGGTCATAATTTCATTTCATTCTGAACCATGTCGCTTTTACAAACTCAACTTCTTATTTTTCCGTGTTTGTCAATATACTCATCAAGGGGAGATTGAGAGATCATGTGGAGATGATCCCATCTTTATGATGAGTAATTGACCCTTGGTTGAAGGAAAATTGAGTTTGTTTTGGGCTTTATTGCAAATTCTTAGCTCGGCGTAGTCAAAGTGGTATGCGACTTTCCCCGAACCGCACGACCACATTGGAACTGATCGGAAGCCGAAAACGTCGTGCGACCATCTGGGACGTGATCGGAAGTCGTTCGGGTGGTCTACGACCACGCTGTGGCGTCCCCGGCGAATTTGAGCGTGATCGGAAGTCTTCGGGTCCCGTCGACCACTTGGGAGCTGGTCGGAAGCCGATTCACGCATCGACCACTCTGCGGGTCTCTCGCGTTTTAACCGTGGTCGGAGTCGATCGACCACGTTGGGCTTAATCGAAATCAATCGGGACTCTACGACCACGTTACGGCTTTCTCGGGAAGTTTGGTCGTGGTCGGGAGCCAGTCGGACGGTGTACGACCACGTTGCGGAGCCCTCAGAAGATTTGACCGTGGTCGGCACTCGGCGCTAGGGTTTACGACCACGTTGTGGTCTCGGTCTTTCGACCACGTTGTGGGATCGGAGACTCGACCACGTTGTGCGCTCGGAGAGATTCGACCATGCTAAGGTTTTCGACCACGTTGTGGCGGTCGGCTTCGACCACGTTGTCGGCAGATTGACCGTGGTCGATGGAGCTCTTTAAAACGGTCGTGTGGGCACATGTGGTGTCCGATTACGGTGAGTTTGGTCGGTTGGGTTCCTTGTGATGTTATGGACCTTGTAGACTGGTTTGTTCTACATTTTGACAAGGTTTGGTAAAGTCTAATTTCTGTGGAAAAGAGACTTGAGCTCTGTGAGCTGTGCAGTGTATGGATCAGTGCTATGTGATGTTTTGTTGTTTGTGTTGGATGCAGTCTATCGAGACTAGTCTTGGTGAGGCTTTGGACGATCGGGACTAGACATGGGAGATGTTGAGGTCCAGAACGACGTGGAAAAGCTGAGGAGGACGTGTCTGCCAGGTGGGCTGACAGCATGGACAGCAAGGCGGTGGAGGAAGCTTCACGGAAGGCGCGGAGGGGCATTTTGGAGAAATGTCAAAGCTGCGGAGGAAGCTTGTCCACCGAGAAAGCACTGACGCCTTGGAGAGTTGGTGGTGCAAGCGGGCAAGCGGTGGAGCCGTTGCCCTTTGGGTAATGGGCAAAGCATCGGAGGCTCAAAAGCATTGGAGCTCTGTGTGGTGGTGCTGTGGAGACCCGTTGGCGTGTGAGTATAAATAGAGGAGGAGACTCGGGCTGGGTGAGGTTGTCCCCGAGTTGCTCTGAGCTTTTCTTTCTATTTGTGTGAGTTGTCTCTGGGTAGAGCATGGATGCTCGTGTACCTCCGATGGAGTGGCTGTAGAAACCTCCATGTGCAATAGAAAGATTGGATTCATCTCTGTATCTTTCTCGGTTTTGTTCTTGAGATGATTTGTTTGATCTGTTTGCCCTCTCGTGTTCTTTCGATCATATGTGTTTTGTCGAGAGTTGGCTTGTGCTTCTCTTGCTCGGGGCTGGAATTTGTTTTGAGACCTTCGGTCATCTCATTCCGTGAGCAAAGTCGAAATCAGAGAAGTCTCTGTGATTCTTTTTCTTCCGCCTCCAGTGCTCTGTTCTGTTTTTCGACTTTGCCTTCTTTGCCGACCATTGCTTAGATCTCTCTTTTTCTTGGTATATTCACTTCTAGAGATCTTATACGAGCTAGAATCCAAGTTTCTTTCGGTTTTGACCTCGGAGCAAAAAATTCTTCAAAATCTTGGTAGGCGGTCGTGCGCCCGACAAAACGTATTCTTGTGTTGCCTCTGTTTTCGGTTCTTACGACCACGGTTTGTTTATTTGGTTGGTTCGATAGTTTTCGACCACGACCACTTCCATTGGTTGGCGATCGATCACGGTGTATCTATTTCTCGAGGGTGCTTCTCGGGTGTGTCTTTGACCACGGCAGAAGATCTTCCGACCACAGTATTTTTCCCTATCACTTTCTTTCCGTTGTCCAGTTACGATCACAGTGGTAGATTTCACGACTTCCTTTTTTTTTTTTTTTTGACTGTGTTTTCGGTTGTCTTTTCTTGAGGCAGGAAGTTTTTAAGGCACCATTCACCCCCCCCTCTGTTGCCATTTCGGTCCTTCAACTGGGAATTCGTATACGAAGGAAAACTGGTATGTTAATATTATTGGATTACTTGCTATGTGAATAATTGAATGCGAAAAGATAAGGAAATAAACTTGACTGAATTTAAATAGACTTCATAATACAGTTGGGAGTAATATACCACGTAGTTTTTTATTACATGCATAACATATAGTATCATGTGCGACTAACCCACCCAACTGCTCGTACGTCCTACTGTGTGGACCGGGGCCATTTTCCCTTCCTTGCCAGCTCGGCGTTAAACTCCTCGGTAGCCTCCTTTGCCTTGGTCGTCATTTTTCTCTTTCTCTCGCGCTCCCTCTCGCGAGCCTCCTGCTCCCTACGCGTGCACGCCTCGAGATGAGCTTTCGTCTCTTGTTGTATACGTAGGGTTTGCTCGTTCTTGCGGTGATCCTCCTCCCAGATCTCGGATGATCTTGCGACATTCCACTCCTTGAAGTCGAGGGCCCACTGGTCCTCTAGGTGGATCTCAAGATCAATCCATTTACGGTAGCTACATAGGGGTTCCAGGGACTGTGAATATAGGGGAGAGATTGTTAGTACATACTGTGAAGGATAAAAGGTAGGGGAAAATGATGCACATGGTTCTTACCGGCTACCGATAGGTTGCGGTGTCTAGACGACGATCGGGGTAGTCACTGGAGTACTTTGCGCAACTCTAGTAACGCATACCTAGGCTGAAGTGGTACTTAGACTTGAAGAACTTGCACGTATCCCGACACCAGCAAAGGGGGCGTCTCCCCCTCTAGTGGGAATTGTGGTGAACGTTCGGTAGGAACGTTCGGGATGGGGTTGTTGCTACAGGGCGTGTCATTACGGGGAGCTGATCTCGTAGCACGTTGGGTTTGTTCTGCCTAGGCCGCAGCAACCCTTACTTTCTCATCACGGGCGCCAACTGACCGTTCTAGGTCATGGGTCTCCTCCTATTACTTCATCATCTTGTCCCATTGCTTCTTCTGTCTTTTGTCCATCGCGGTGTGGTGAAGGAAGCGCCGGTGTAATGTGGAGTTTGGTTGTGCCGTGTTGTCTGAGAAATCTCTTCACCCTTCTTTTATAGGGTCCCTTGTTGCCCTGTCGGTACATGAAGGTGCCTGTGTGGTCCCGTCACTGCGCAAAGCAACCAAGTGTGCTAAGCTAGTAAAGCTGGGCCACGAGGTCTTGTCGCTAAGGAAAGCTGGCCTGTGTGGTCATGTCGCTGCACAAAACTGGCGCTTGCGGTCGTCGCATTGCACAAGCTAGCCCGTGCAGTCATGTCACTGTGAAAAACTACGCCGTCATGTCATGTTACTGAGCAAAGCTGGCCCGTGAGGTCATGTCACTACGAAAAGGTGGTCCGTGTGGTCATGTCACTGCGTAAAGCTGGTGTGTGCGGTCTTCTCACTGTGCAAAGCTGGCCCATGCTGTCATGTCACTGCGAAAAGCTGGGCTATCACGTCATGTCACTGAGCAAAGCTGGCTCGTGTGGTCATGTCACTACACAAAGGTGGCATATGCGGTCTTCTCATTGCTTATAGCTAGCGTGTGTACTATTGTCGCTGGTGAAAGCTAGCATATGTAGTCTTGTCCCTACTCAAAGCTGGCGTGTGTAGTCTTGTCGTAGTTACGCTATAAAATGAATGGACGAGGCACTGCTGGTTGGAACAACTATCTTCTCCGTCGTAGAGTAAGCCACCATGACGGAGCCAGGGGGCAGTCGAACATGGGTCACCAAAAGAGGACCTTCCGCTCAAAAGGAAGGAGGAGTTCGGCACTACGTACCGCTTGTTACCAAATAGGCGCACTCAGCCAGTTTGGCCGAAATGCAATCACATGTCGGACACGGTGGTGCAGGTGGCAGAAGGCCATACGGATGGCGGTCGACGTTTCTTTCGATGCCCATACTCTGGGGTACAAGTTCACACTCGTTTATTTTGTTGTACTACTAATAGAGTTTCAATGTTAATGTTCCTTTGTACCAGATGGATAAATATGGCTTCGTGCTATGGATTGATCCTCCCCATGAACGGTATGTTGCGATCTACGTGCACACGTTGTGAGCGAATCGATGACTTGGAGGCACGGATTGAGAGTATTGAAGAGCATAACGATGACCTCCATCAGTAGATGGAGTGCGAGAGGGGCAATGAGGAGGTCATCAACACAGGAAATTCGTACGACCCAAGATGCTGCTCCGCGAACCCTAGTTGTATATGTGTTTGCCACTACAACAACGGCCAGCCACGTCCAAGGCGGCCTCCCCCAGCAATATTCCATGTGGATACCACGAGGCTCGTTTGACCTATAGGCAATGATGTGTACTCGAGGTGTGCGTGTCCGGACCACTCCCAATTCAATTGGCTCCTCCGCGCTCCCTAGAGGCGGGACACGACGGGAAGCGTGATGCAGCCGGTCAACATGCTCGTCCAACAGGATGTAAGGCCAGTCCGACCCACGAAGATCACAAGCCATACCTGCAAAATGGATTCAAGTTAGCATTTATACGAAACCAAAAAACATTGCATGTAAAGTAACAGTAAATAGAACTTGTAAGTAAATAAACAAAACAATACTAGGCTACCAGCACGACACCAACTACATTACTGAAAAGGGGGATGTAACATAGCAGTCATACAAAATGGTAAATGAAATATATGATACATTTAGTATGACATTTCGCACGTCAAAAGTGCCTACTAACAAAATACAGTTTACAAAATACTAGTCTCCAACAACTAGTAGTACACACCATGCGCTACGCCTCTTGATCGACATGCCTTTGCATCGTCTAGTCAGTGTGCCCTCTCGACCGCATCGCCCATAGCGTGTAACAGATGCTCAAACGCTTTGTCCATATCTTTTCTAATATGCCGGCTCTGTCGGCGACCCTTCCCGCCCTTCAGCATATTAACATCTGGAATCCATCTCCTCCCTACAATGTCCACGTGGCGAAGTTGCCCACAACCCTAAACCCCTTGAGCTCCCCACACCACGCATGCATTACCCTCTCCTTGAAGAAGTACTCCGATATGAAGTTCGAAAGATCCATGCCCACGGTCCCGCATGCAGCGAGGACATAAGATCATAGCTTGCGTAACAGCTTCAGCTTGTTGCACGTGCAGCTAGGTTCATTTGCATGATCTCTAAGGCATACCTCGTGGGTAACTAGGGAACGAGCCATCCCAAATCCGGCTCTATCACGGAGTACCATGTCGAAATGATGCTCCCTGTTGCCCATGACGTGCACTGTGTGCAATTGGCCCTTCTCTTCTTTCATCTCCATGTATGCTGTAATTTTTGACGAATACAATACTCGGGGTTGGCCACATGAAGAGTGGCATTCACGTGCCTCTCCCTGAAGTAGCCGATTGTATTGTAAAAAACACCTTCTATGATGGCGATAAGGCGCTGAGAACGAAGGTCCCTGAGAACCCAATTGTACACCTCTGCAAGGTTAGTCGTCATTATGTCGTACCTTGCACCGTCCATGTCGTGCAACAGCGACCACTTCTCCAATGGTTCTCCCTCGATCCACTACGAGAAGCACTTGATGTTCTATGAGCTACTCCTTCTTGGACCAGCTGGGTTAGGCTCATCGAGTTATGCTGCTCTAGGAATGACCGGCCCCTTGCTCCTCTCATCGACGTGCTTCCTACTGTGCTAATCCAATAATGCCCACAAAGCATCAAATTTTCTCTGCTGGTTCTGCATAGCCAGCCTCTTGAATAGCTTCATCAACGGTTGTTTTGGGAACTGCTTGAAAAAGTTCGCCCCTAAGTGACGAATGCACCACCTGTTCCTCATATCCGGCTAAGAAAAGGGCTCCTCGGGGTCTTCCTGAAGTTTTCTTATGGCCTTTACAATTCCGGTGTGGCGATCATGGATTACGCACACACCAAGACGAGCGCCGACAACTCTAACTCTGACATGTCTGAGGAACCACAACCAACTTTCATAATTCTCACTTTCCACGAATGCGATGGCCAATGGTGATATTTGGTTGTTGCCGTCAACGCCTATGGCTGTCAGGATCTGCCCCCATGTATTTGCTGGTCAGAAAGGTCACATCAACTGAGATCACCGGCAGCATGTGACTGAATGCCTCGATGCAAGCACCAAATGGTAACAACGCCCTCTACAACACCGCATATCCTGGGGGCCTTGTGGATGGCTTGTCATGCACAGTGATATACGTGCCCAGGTTCCTGTCCTGCAACACCTTAAGTATACGAGGAAGATTGTCGTATGCCACCTCGAAAGACTCAAAACATTTTTCCAACGCCTTCTACTTCGCATGCCACGCCTTCGCATAGCTAATATTGTACTTGAATTTCTTCTCGATAGCTACCACGATATGCGTGGCCTCCATGTCTTTCTTCTCCACTATCTCTCTATATATCAAATTGGCTATAAACGTAGACGTTAGGTTACGATGCCTCGCCAAAACACTGATGAGAATGCAAGAGTGCGGCTCCACCTTCAACACAATCCAGTGAGTCTCATACTTGGGTCTACATGCATGAGCCCTCCGGGGATAACCGGCCTGCTCGCACTTCACGGTGTACTGCTCCTGACTAGATTTCACGACTCGAAAAGTCTGTTGCATTGAAAGGGCCCAAGCTTGATGGCATCCAGCAGCGCTGCCTTGTCAGCAAACATTGAATGCAATCGAACCTCTATCTTATGATACTCCCACGCTGATTCATGCTCATCATGTGTGGAAACACCCTCAACATTAAACCGGTTCCATTCCTACAGGACAAGAGCTTCATTCTCATCCAAACTGTCCTCGTCATCCTCTGTATAACTTCCTCTTCAGCCTATGCCATCTGGTCATCGCACTCCATCTGCTGCACTATGTACTCAACATGCTCCCCTTCATCGGCTTGTCCTGTTCCCTCTCCGTGGCTTGACCACTGTACCTCTACTCTATGTACCGCATCGGCTTCATCATGAGTAACTTGTTCCTCTTCGCCAACATGCGGGCCACCCGAGCTACTAGCACCTTCCGGAGCAAGGTCGTACGCATGACCTTGCATAGCTTCTAATGTGCATGGTTGCACAAGCAGCACACACTCGTATTCACGGCGCCGACACCCTTGCACAAACCCCTTCCACGCAACAGCGCACAACAATGTTCTCAACTCCCATTTGATGTCCATGGGAGAACGGCTCTAAAGCCCTTGTACGACGACGCTGCACATCTCGGGGTCCAACAAAAAACTCTGGGTCAGCCAATGCATCTCATCTGAGATTCGAGCATTCTAGTCATCCGGATGTACTAGAGTGGCTTGCGGAAAACCGCTCAAATCCACACTATTCGGCCATTCACGAACGGTTCCAGCACCGTAATGCACACTCAATGTAGTGGGTATTGGCATTGCTGATGTCTGCCTGCATATATGTTTTAATTTTGCAACATGTTAAATCGCATCGCACAATACCAAAATACCGACGTTCTGCAATTCACATTTCACCGATCACTCGCATGTCGTAACCACTAAAATAACCTCATGCTAAGAACTTCCTATTGGTTTTTTCAACGATTCTCTATTACCGATATTACATTCATTCGTATTTAACCATAAATATTATGTATTATTATTTTTTACATACCAAATTATTAAATTCTAACATAAATATTTACTGAATTTTGTAATATGTACAAATTTTTACGGATGATTCATTTGTACGTTACGGTGACTGAATTTTCTACGGCTGCAATTTCGTAAGCATACCAATTTGCTAACGATGCTAATTTTGTAAAACTATGTTCGCTAATTTATACACAACTACACGCTTCTACCGCAGCTAATTTCCTAAAACTACATTAACTAAATTTTGTATACCAAAAATTTAACTATTTCTATCTACATCTACAATTTTCTACTAACACTAACAGTCATATACAACATTGCAGATACAAAAAATACCTACTATTGCTTCTTCCTCTCCTCTCTACTTCTATGCCTGCTAATTTCCTATAACTATGCTAACTAAATTTTCTATACCAAAAATTGAACTATTTATATCTACATCTACAAATTTTACTAACACTAACAGTAAATAAAAAATATACTGCAAACACAATATTGCAAATAAAAAAATTACCTGAATTTGGTTCTTCCTCTTCTCTCCCCTCCTCCTTCCTCTCCTCTCCTCCCCCTCCTCCTTCCTCTCATCTTCCCCTTCTCCTCGTCTCCCTCTCCTCTCCTCTTCCTCTTCTTTTCTCTTCTTCTTTTCTCTTCTCTCTTTTCTTCTTCTCCTCTACTCGACTGAGTGATTTCTTCTTCTGTCGCGCGGTGGGCGGCGGTGGCCGAGCGCTTATGCTTTTAACCCCCAATCGCCCACTTGTTGGGCGGCTAGAGCTCCAGTCGCCCAACTATTGGGCAATTGGACTCCAGTAGCCTAATGGTCGGGGACACCAATTACTCACCCAACGGCTGGCGGATTGCCCACGGTCGCCTAGCCGTTGGGCGATTGGCTCCAGTAGCCCCCCGTTGGGCAACTGGAGCCTATTTGTGTAAAAAATGTTGCCATGGGTATATTTCTGTAATTTCAAATAAAAAATAGATTATTTGTAAAAAAATTCGAGGAGGCTCTTGATAGAAGCCTCACGACCAAACAGAAAGCAATAGGGAACAGCCGGAAGAGGAACTTTCAGGAGAGATAGAAGGATGTGGTAATTCTTGCTTGCCTCCTCTCATTATTCGGCCAACCTCTTATAATTTGAGATAGCTTACCTAACAAACCAAATGCATATCTTAACTAATATGTAAACAATCATGTGGAAAGGAAACTAACAAACCCTGTAGATAGAAAGTGCTAACTAGTATGGAAACTTAACTATGCCTGCACTATTCCTCATCCGGCACAATGGTTGGTGATTGTGTTGTAGCTGGCACAATGTCCATGCATTCTGCCGTAGTGGCTACTGTTGGACTCATAAGGGAAAATTGGTAATTTCCCAATTTGATAAATAAATAAAAAAGGAGTGTGGTCCCACTTTTCAGTGGGATGGTGGAAGAAGAGATAAGGCTTCAACCTTACGTCTCGCGTGCGAAAGCTAGGAAGGCTTCGGGTCTGACCACTTCGCCCGGGGTAGCCGAGTCAAGTGGCTGTGGCGATGGAGGTGCCATCGGCACGAGCACTTCGCACCAGTCGTGGCTGCAGCCCGCTGGCCTCCACCCCGCTCCCCTATAAATGGTGACCTCTCCTCTCCTTTTTGATCATCTCCGAAGCAGTGAGTTCCTTGTTCCCTTGATCCTCTTCTCTCGGCTGATCCTTAATCTAGTTTTAGGGCACCGATCTACTAGGTTTGTCATCGGTGCTGGTGACCTTGGAGCTTGAATCACCTTCTCTGTGATTTCCCCATGCGATTTCCTTGCGCCTTCTCGTCTGAGATGTGGCAGTGAGGAGGTTGGGGATTTCCCGTTGAAAGCTAGCTCAGGTGGATTTGTGGCTTGCTGAGAAGAACCGAGGCTTGATCTTTGGTGTTCTTGGGTGCTCTTGGCTGGACTACTCGTCGGTTTTGTGCGGCGTTCACCCGACCCTTGACTTCTACTTCAGCTACTCGAGGTTGGAGTGTAGCATTGTATCTCCGATTGCCATCGTCTCCTTACGTGGCATACCGAGGCGCTTGGTTTTCTGGGATAGTACAGCCTGCGTGCCTTACCTTGTTTGACTGCTTCTCGGTGATTTTAAGTATCACCGGCACTGTCAGTTTGTCGGCTGCTTGCTCTTGGCAATTTCGAGATATATTTCTGATATTTGTGTGGTATCTCTGATTGGAAATTGCAAAGAACTAGATTCATTTGCTTGGTGATGAAATGACATATTCCTGAGATTATATATGAATGTGAGGTAGAGAGATCTCGGGCTTTCGGCTAGCTTTATTATTGTTTATACTCTGATAATTGCATTTGCTATACTTTGCTTAGTGCTATCTCAGTTCAGCGGTCAGTTTCGATTGTTCTTGTAGTAGCCGAACTCTATTATAATCAATAGTGTTCATGTTAGTTGAATGTTAGATTGATTATATCATCCTTTATATTGTATAGCATCATTGGATCATGATCCGATAGTTTTCTTTAATAGCAAAGCTTGATTTAGGGCTCAAGATCTAATCTAACTGTCATATATAATAAAGATTAATATTTGTCATGGTGGAGATGGCCAAGAATAAATCTTGTGCAACTAGCCTTCTGGGATCAATATATATATATATACCAATCAAAATCTTGATAACATGTTGAATTTGGTCATGCATGTTATATCAGCATTCAGTTGGAAAAACATACACTGTTTACATATGGATATGCTGATCTTAGACTCTTACATGCTATATATTTGGGCATATGTTTCTATTTCAATGACTTAAAACGTTTATAAGTTTATATGTTGATTAAGTCATTTCTATGCATTTTATATCATGCTTGTGTCATTATTGAATATGCTTGAATTAAATATAAATATATGCGTATACCACATTATTTACAACAGTTCCCACCTTTGTGTGGTGCTGGTACATGCAGCCAAAGCGCTTAGTGATCATGTCTACAATATTTCTCCCCCTAAAGCTTGTCCTCGAGCTGAAATTGAGGGTGTGCTGCCCCGGAAGTCGTCCAAATATTCCCAAGTAACATCGGTGTGCTAAAGGCCCTTCCAGTGCACAAGGACTTCCTATGTCCCCCGATGGAGGCATGTGCGAAGGATGAAGTTGGGTTAAAGTACCACCTTGCCATGTATTGTGGGTCGGCCCATGATAGCGCTTCAGAAGTGCGACATGGAATACGTCGTGCAAACGAGCACCATCTATGAGATGAACCTTGTAAAACGCCGTTCCCACGCGGCGAACAATCTTATATGGACCAAAATACTTGGGCGCCAACTTCTATCGAGACCGTACCACCAAAGACACGGCCAGCCACTAATGAAGCTACAGCTAGATCCATTCACCTAGGTAAATTCCACATCCCACCGATGGCTATCCTGGTAGCTCTTCATGTCCTGCTAGGATTGAAGTAGGCGCTGGTGAATCTCCTTCAAGAATTCATCATAGTCCAGCAGGGATTTGTCGACGGCCTCGGTTCGTAAGACATCAGAGAGGGTAGAGTCCGGCCATAGACCACTTGGAATAGCGTGGCATGAAGAGAGGTCTGGAAGGAGGTATTATAGTAGTACTCCACCTAAGGCAAGCGTTGGACCCATTCGATGGGCAATCTCTAGTAAGGCATCGAAGATACATGGCGATGATGCAATTCACCACTTTTGTTTGCCCGTCCAACTAGGGATGAAAAGTGGAACTGAAGTTCAATTGGACCTCGAAGAGACGGAATAATTCACGCTAAAAATTGCTGGTGAAGATGAGGTCGTGGTTGTTGACAATGGAGATCGGTAGGCCATGGAGGTGGACAATTTCCCCAAAGAAGACCAATGCAACTGAAGCTACTGCATAAGGATGAGCTAGGGTGATGAAGTGCGCATATTGGAGAAGCGGTCCACCACGGATAGTATAACCAACTTTCCATTGACCTTTGCAAGGCCCTCAACGAAGTCCATGGATATGTCTACCCAAATTTGGCTCAAGACCGTTAGCGGTTGAAGCAGACCGACCGGGTGCAGATGCTCCAATTTGTTGCGCTGGTAGGTTAAGCAACTCCACACCCAATCTTCCACGAGCGCACGATCAGCGGGAATGTGGAAGTCAGTGCGCACTCGATGGAGCGTCTTCTATGTTCCTTCATGACCCATGTCATGGAAGGCACCGAGGATGGCCGACACAATGGGGCAGTCAGCCGGCAAGAAGATGTGACCCTTGTGCATCATGAGCCCATCCACAACCGCCCAAGGAGGTTGCAAGGTACCTGTGGCAATGCGGTGGCTATAGTTTTGGAGGACCTCATTCGTGGTGACATCACGATGAATCTCATCGAAAGATCCATAGCCGCTTCCTCGTCGTGGCGTGAAAGTGCTTCAGCGACCTTTTTGAGCTGTCCTGGATGAAAATCCACCACAAATCGTAACCAAGAAGTTTACTAACCCAATGGTGTTGTGGGATTGTGGAGAGGCACTGATCCAACAAGAACTTCAAGTTGTAGTGGTCGGTGCACATTGTAAATAGTTGTCCTTGAGTGCAGGGAGTCCTTGAGCCACGTCAGCGGACCAAGCAAAACTCTCCCGCTTGAGAAGACATGTGAAGGGGGCTGCCAGCGCCTTGTAATACTTGACAAACTTTCGGTAGCAACCCGCGAGGCCGAGGAACCCACACAAAGCCCGGAGGGAGTGGGGCATGGACCACTCTTTGATCGCCCAAACCTTATCATCATCCATGGCCATCTTGTGTGCAGACACCATGTGGCCCAGGTAAGAGACCTCACGGTGACCGAAGAAGCATTTGCTCTTGTTGAGAAAAGGCTGGTTCTCCTGGAGGATGCACAACACCATGTGCAAATGTCATAGGTGATCCGCCCATGTCCTACTATAGATTAGTATATCATCAAAAAACCAAGGACAAATTGGCGCAAGAACGGACACAAGAAGTTGTTCATGAGGGCCTGGAAAGTCACTAAGGCGTTAGTTAGGGTGAATGGCATGACCAAGAACTCAAAAAGGCCTTCGTGAGTGTGGAAGGCCATTTTCCGAACATCGACTGGGTGCATACGGACTTGATGGTACCCTAAGTGGAGGTCGAGCTTGGAGAAGAATTAGGCACATGGAGTTCGTCCAGAAGTTTGTCAACCACCAGAATCGGGAACTTGTCTTTAACGGTCTTAGAGTTAAGAGTGCGGAAGTCAACGCAAAACCACCATAAGCCATCCTGTTTTTTTACAAGAATGACTGATGAGGAAACTCGGATGTAGTCTTACATATAATACCTTGAGACTCCATGGCACGACACTGGGTTTATAACTTTGTCTTCTGTGTAACTATGTAATGGAATGGCCACACGACCACTGGGGGTGTGCCTGGAAAGAGATGAGCACGATGATCGTAGGACCGAGGCAGCAGCAGACTCGTAGGTTCCGTGAAGAGGTGCTGTAACTCGATGAGTAGGGGTTGTAGAAGCTCTAGCCCCTCATAGAGATGCACTCGAGTAGGTGGCAGGCCAGCCACACCCGTCCACCGGATGTGTCACGTGTTGAGCTAGAAGGAAATCTGCAAGGTGGAAAAATCCCATGTAATAGGCCCCATAGTGTGGAGCCATTGGATCCCTAAGATTATGTCGAAGCCACCAATTGGGAGCCCATAGCAGTCAATGAGGAAGTGTTCACCGACAATCTGCAGTGGCACCCCTTGTGCGAAGCCAATGCTAGGCACCCAGTCACCGTTGGCCACCGCAACACAAAGATCTAGGCGAGGCACCAATGGAATGATGGTGGCTTATGCAACCTCAGCTCGCACAAAGTTATGGGTGGAACCAAAGTCCACCAAGTTGATGTAATCCATGGAGCCCAGATGAATTCATAGTTGCATTGTGTCCCCCATGCAGATGCCAATGAGGGCATAGAAGGAGATGCCTGGGTCCTCATATATCTCTGGCCTGCTGGCCGAGTCGCTACACGTGCTGTCGTCGGGTTGGAAGTCGATGAAGAATAGGCACTTGCACTTATGGCCCCGATGAAAGGGCTCATCACAATTGAAGCACAAGCCCTTCTTGAAGCACAAGCCCCAGTGAGATATTTGAATGCACGCTGCCCCAACGGAGCTGGAGAACCGAGTGACTCCAGCACTGTCTAGCGGGAGGATGTGACCGAAACAGAGGCCGCAGGGAGGACCGCGTGAGCGAGCGAGCTGAGGCCAATTGACCACGTAGTTTGTAGGAACGTACCAGACTCATGGCCACTTGAAGATTGGCGGGTTGTTAGAGCTCCACATCCGTGTGCGGTAAGTCGGAATGACCCGACGTGAAAAGTTGTACTTATGGGCGGGCAGTCAATGGATCTGTTCGATAGAGGATCACCATAAACTTGTCTTGATACTCTACCACGGTACCCGTGAGACACAGTCTGGTGAGTTCACTGAGGGCATTGTTGCGAATAGGAGGCCCAAAATGGAGATGGCAAAGCTCCGTGAAGCGCTGTCATGTCGGGGTACCCGCTTCGCGTTGTAGCTGAATGTACCACTGTTGTGTTGCTCCTGTCATGTGGTATGACGCGAGCCACACTTTGTAACTCTCTTCGGTACGTTGGCCCCAGAAAAATTGCTCGCAACGAGCTAACCAGACCAATGGATCTTCTTTGCCATCAAACATTGGAATATCCAACTTGTGATACCTTAGCATTGTTGGTTGATCAATATCTGGGGAGTGTAAAGAATGTATGGGTGGGATGGGATGGGAGATGGGGCGTGTATAAGTGTGGAGCGGCATGGACGAAGGGGGATCAATTGATAGCTGCGGAGGGAGCATTGTGGTGGTCGTTGGGGTGGGCAAGATGCCCGTTCCCCTACTGCAATTGCAGATGATGGAATCAGTGGCCTGCCGTCGTTGGTGGACAGCAGCTCCAGGGACTTGAGATGAGTCGCCATGGAGGCTTGCGTGTGGCCCAAGTCTGCCAGTTGTTCCATGATCTTGCCGATCTGAGAAGCCATGAAGGATTTCAAATCATTATCATTTGAAGCTTGCACATCGGGAGACATGGCAGGATGCTCTGATTCCAAATTGATATGAATAGAGTTGGATCTTAGGTGATAACGGGGATTGTGGGCAATGACGAGAGAGGATGAATGAACGTTGAGGAGGCACCATGATAGCAGCCTCACAACCGAACATAAGGGAATAGGGAACAACCAGAAGAGGAAGTTTCATGAGAGATAGAAGGATGTGGTAATTTTTGCTTGCCTCCTATTATTCGGCCAACCTCTTATAATCCAAGGTTGCTTTCCTAACAAACGAAATGTATATCTTAACTAACAAGAAAACAATCCCGCGGAAAGGAAACTAACAAACCCTGTAGATAGAAAGTGCTAACTAGTAGGAAAACCTATCCATGCCTGCACTATTCCTCATCCGTGACAATGGTACACACGGCCAAAGCGTTTAGTGATTGTGTCTGCAACACTAAGTCGAGAGCGGCATATTTGCATTCATGACTAGTGTTTTTTGTTATGGTTTGCGAATCAGATTGTCGCAGACGAAAGCGTGATTCAGCATCAGATTGAAACACTGAAGACGGCGTATTTTCATTTTGAACCAAACTGAGAACGACTAGTTGGAGCTTCGAGTTGGGATCTCAATTATCAGTTCACGAGTTGCTGCGAAGTGCAGAACCTGCCATCCAATCATTTACGTTACAACATACAAAAAAGTGTTGGTATTCCGTCCTTGCGATTTAATTGAGCGGGTGAAACTTGGGCGACTAGCTTCGTACCACTACCAGACATGCCCAGAGCCGGCACGGCAAGCCAGGATCAAGGTCCCCAATGGTCATAAGAGATGCACGGTGGACTGACATTGTCATGAGCTGTTTGTGTGTACGGCCAACACAGCCAGACTCCAACACCACCGTTCCCCGTGC
Organism: Bonia amplexicaulis; assembly: GCA_036346245.1. Taxonomy (NCBI): domain Eukaryota; kingdom Viridiplantae; phylum Streptophyta; class Magnoliopsida; order Poales; family Poaceae; genus Bonia; species Bonia amplexicaulis. Next base: position 10,373,474 of record CM070748.1, read on the forward strand.
ATGGCACGGCCTCTTCACGCCGGTGGTAAAATAGCAGCTGCCGTGCGTCTCCATCCGCGAACGCACAGTTTGCTTCTCTTCTCCGGTGAAGTTGATGTTCTCTGCTCCGTTGTAGTAGGCAATATAGCTGCTGGTTTGTGTACCCCGTCTGGCCTTTACTGCCACAAGGCATTCGAACATGTAGGGCACTTTCGGTTGGTGTTAGTTCGGCTACTGCCAAGACAAGGGAACGGCCATCACCAATGGTCGTCGTCCGGTCGATGTGTCAGATGATAGAGATTGCTGGAGATGAGTTAGTTAACTGGGGACCATCTGGCCCGGCGTTGACCCTACACGCTTGGCCCGGCCCAAACCCATTTTGGCCCGCCCTGAGCCTGTCATTGGGCCTGGCTTGGCTTGGCAGTAAGTGTTCGGGCCGAGTTGGGCTGGGTTGGGCCACTACTACAGAAAAACTAATACTAGACGGCTAATCACAGACGGTTTGACTGGCAACCGTCTGTGATATTTTCATAGAAGGTTATTAACATGAACCGTGCGTGATAATTGAGACATCACGAGCGATTTTTGTTAATAACCGTCATGAACTTCACGACGGTTCTTAATACAAACCGTCTATACCAATCGAGATAACACAGACGGGTCTGTTAGAACCGTCAGGAAAGTTCACATCGGTTATTAACACAAACCGTCGTGAAAAGATAGATATCTGACGGTTCTGTTAAGAACCGTCTGTAATAATCACATGTCACTGATAATTGGTGTGTAATAATCACATGTCACCAATAATTGGCGTATACGAGATTTCGATCTCACCCGTCTATTCTCTCCACATCGAATGGCGGCACCGTTCCTCCACGGCCAGGGCCCTTATTAATAACTCCCCATCAACCTTTCCACGGTACTAGTCACGCGTGAGTTCATCCACTAGCTAGTCGCTTCTGTATGCATCTCTCCTCCGCCGTGAGCTAGCACCTCCATCGCAACACGAACGGTTCATACTAAAGAACACACTCTTCTTTGTAAGTATCGTAAGTGTGTCTTGTTTAGTGTGACCGTCGTGCCACGAAGGGTTTGTTAGCTTGTCATCCCGTAATAGATCGATCGATCAATGTGTTGTTGAGTTTTGTGCTTGCCTCTGTATTTGCATGTTCCTCGGCGATGCCGACTCGTCGAGATGTGATGTCCACTCAGACAATCCTTCTTTTCCTGTAAAATTCAAGGCAATTTTATTACAAAGTTCAAAAAAAGACATTTCAGTTCTTGGTGAGCGGTAGGCGAGCATACCCGACTTCTTGGTGACCAGACTATCCATACGCTTCTTCCCTTCTTTTCTTGTGAGAGAAGTGGGAAGAAGCGAATGATAGCCTGGCCACCAAGAAGTCGGGTATGTCGGCCTATCGCTCACCAAGAACTGAAATATCTTTGAACTTTGTAGGTGGGACCCACATGTCGTGACGGATTTAATAGAAATAGCTCGACCTCGGTGCTGCGTGAGCGGGGGCTCGAACGCAGCACCGAGGGAGCGGGGAGACAGAGATCGCGGCGATAGCCGGTGGTTCACTCGGTGTTGCTTACGCTATAAGGGTAATAATCCCTTTGAGATATCTCGATGAGGAGGGTTGAACTATCACGACGGTTGTTACTTATGAACCGCATGATATAATATCACGACGGTTTGTAATAAAAACCGTCGTGATAAAGTCGAAGACAATCATGAGGCTATGTTATTTCTTTAACACAATTGCCCGAAGGTCATCGATCCGGAAGGACTAGATGCTCTACAGACGAGGTGGTGGTGACTCTATGTCATCTTGAAATGTATTTCCTCCTTCGTTTTCGATATCATGGTACATCTCATTGTTCACGTTGTGTGGGAGATAAAAATGTGCGGGCCGTATTCCTCGTAGCATGTACCCATTTGAGAGGTTCATGGAATTCTCAAGTCCTACGTGCGGAATCGATCTCGGCGAGGGCGAGATTGTCGAAGGTTATGCAAGCGAAGAGGTCATTGAGTTTTGTGTCGATTATATAGCTCAGACTCAACCGATAGGTGTGCCTCAATCTCGTCATGAGGGGAGGCTGAAGGGTATCGGAACTATCGGAAGGAAAGCAATCACTGCAGATATGGACATGTATACTCAAGCCCATTTCACGGTCTTGCAACACATGACCGAAGTGGCGCCTTATGTCGACCAAAGACAAGAATGTGCTTGGCAACAAAATCCGAGCGGCGGATGTTTGGATCGAGAGGCAACATAACGATCAGTTCAACCAATGGTTGAAGGAGCAAATCGCTAGGAGCTCGCCAAGTGAGACGCGACATGGTTGGCAAAGGGCCAACATTTACGCCAGACATGGCAAGTATATGACATAAATGGGTACACATTCTATACGCAGCCTCGGGATGTAAAGAGCACAAACCGAGCAGCGGTGTCGCATAGATGCGTTCGATGTCGATGGGTCGAGAAACTTCGTACTATGGGTTCATAGAAGAGATTTGGGAGCTCGACTACGTGGTTTTCAAGATCCCTTATTTCACTGTCGTTGGGTGCATCTCCACGGTGAAGGTTGACAAATGCGGTGTCACTACCGTGGACCTCCAACATGTCGGGTACAAAGACGAACCATTCGTGCTCGCCAATCAAGTTGTTCAAGTTTTCTATGTAACCGACCCGGCAAATAAGAAACGCCATGTAGTTCTTCATGGAAAAAAGAGAATTGTCGGAGTAGAGAATGTAGTGGACGAGGAAGAATACAATCAATTTGACGAGTTACCTCCTTTTGGGCATTGACCATCATGAAGGGCTCATTTTTAAAGGAAATAAGCAAGTACAATGAGAATGAGCTTCATATATGTGGGCATTTGCATATATGTATATAACAACGCATTTGTGTGATGTATATGTGAAAATGTGTGATGTGGTCAATTTTGAGAATGAGAAAATATGTAAAGAAATATACTATGTGAATGCCGCTGGTTGGTGTTGTATATGAATGCAGCTGGTTGGTGTTGTATATGAATCGCCGCAAATCGTTGGTGGTTGATCATGAATGCACCGGTTGGTATTTATCGAAGAAATACGATCGGCTTATCTCGCATTTATTCTACGTATAACCGTCGTGATATAAATATCTCGACGGTTATAAACCTATAACCGTGCGTGATAGATAATATCACGAGCGGTTGCAATGTATAACCGTCGTGATATTTAGTATCACAAACGGTTCTAAAATGAGAACCGTCGTGATAATCCTTATTATATATCCCCGCTAGGGTTTTGCGCGCTGCTGCGATTATTGGCAAACCAACACTTAGACGCTCTAGCGAGATCGCGATCGAGCCCATCGTCGCCACCGCCGTCCGAGGCCGTCGCCGTCCTCCTCCTCGAGCCCTCGCCGTCCTCCCGACCGAGCCCTCGCCGTCGCCGTCCTCCCCGAGGCCGTCGCCGTCGCCGTCCTCCCCGAGCCGTCGCCTCCCGAGCCTTGCCACGTTCTTCGTGTTCTTGACTTGACTATTTCTAGACAGCTTTGAGTCTTGTCTGCAGGCGGTGAGTGTTCTTGATCTTTGATTTCTATCGAGAGTTCAAATAATTGTTATCTTGTATATCTCTTGTGGGCTCAAAATGCATGCTCGTGATGAACTAGTCCTATCTTGATTGTGACTCTAATAGAAGAATCGATTTGAGCTCTATTGATTGGCTTCACTGGCTAAGTTGTAGTTTGTTGTCTGATGTTAAGTTGATTTGTTTCACCCGCAAATGAATTTGTAGAGTATCTTTGTAGTTTCGGTTCTATTACATTCATGTCGATTCTTATTCACGGTGATATCTGTTCGTTTGATTCAATTTATCATTGTTATATATCAACGCTTGTTGTGGATGATCGAAATAAACTTATTGTTGTGAATGATTCAATAGCGCACTATTCATTTACCTTTGCATGTGAACATTTCAACCGATATCTTGAGCTAGATTCATCTTTAAGAAAAGTTTTAGAGCTCAAGTCTTGATTTTAACTATTAGATCATTTGTGAAGAGTATAGACATTGCATGAGAAGGCCAAGATTTTAAGATCTTGAAGCAACTCTGTTCTGAGAGCAATCCTAAAACAATTAAATTGTTATTTGTTAGATTTAATTGTTCTTTTAAGAGGTCGATGGTTATGTTATTTTCAGCATATCTATATTCTTTGAATATTTATATGAGTATGAATGGCGCTTGGAGTTAAAATATTTATATTGAAATGGTCTCCTCTGTGCACATCACCCCTCTTGAAATGCCTCCTCTGTGCACATCACCCCTCCCTCTACTCCTCTCCTCTCTTCCATTTCAATATGATCACTTTCTTATTTTATCCTTATAGACCCACCAATTGAGCAACATGTCATCCGTGCATTCTTCAACACCATCGCCGGGGCGTCGCTCCAACATCAAGGCGCCAAGGAAGAGGGCTATCAAAGAAGCCTAAGGGCGATTTACCATCACGCGGTCGATGCATCTGGGTCCCTCTCCTTCCTCGCAGCGATGGCGCATTCGAACATTGATTGGAATAGTTGCGAGAGCGGTTGAGATCACATTCAATTCGTGAAAGAACGTTCCTGAGACTCGGAAACGTGAGCTATGGACCAAAATTTTGGCATCGTTCGAGATCCCAGAAGAACACCAAGACGCCGTGCAACGACAAACCTACCTAGCGGCGTGCAAAGCATGGAAGAACTTCAAGAGCACGCTTGTCAAGAAATACATGGAGACGGACGAAACGCCTATTCATAATACCCATTCCTGGAAACACAATGGGAAGAGTTCAAGGCGATGAAGACAACTGAAGATTTCAAAAGTACAAGTGTGGCGCATAAGGCCCTCCAAGTAAAAACACACACCCCACGGACTTGGCACATCCGGGTATGCGGTAAAATTCGCAGATGGAGGACGGAGGATGACTTGGCACCCAACAGACATCGCCCGCCATTTTCCAATATCCCGGATGAGCGCGCTCGAAATTGGATTAGAGCAAGGTCATCTACAACGACAGCGGGGGACGTCTCCTTCGAAACTCAGAGACCGACAAGTGTCCCAATACGGTAAGATATCAATCGAAGTGCGTAGCTTGTAATTACTCCAGAACTTCATACGAATTGAGATGACATGTCGTGCTCTTGCAGGAAGAGCTGAGTTTTGAATCTACTGTGGGATCATTCCATGGAGCAAGGGAGAATGATATGCTCTCCGTGGCCCTGGAAACAAGGAGCACCCGGCCGTCGAGAGGCCTTGGGCTACGTTCCTTGGAAACATGGTTTCAAGATGACTCAAAATGTATCGGTGAGGAAGAGAACCAAAGCCGAGCTACGAGAAGAGTTCAAGGCAACTCTTAGAGAGGAGATAATGGGTGAGTGGTGACCGAATCGTAGATGAGGTGCGAAACAAAGAAAGTCGCAGCCGCCGCTCCGTGGAAGCTAGCCCGCATAACCGTCCGAGTAGTTGCGCGTCCAATCCGACGGAAAGCGTGGCGATTTCTGTGGACAACATCCGGTAAAATTATTATCTCTCAATGCTTGCTCCATTCATAGACCTATTGGAGTAGCTCATTTGTATCGTTATGTAGGAGCCTCGGCGCGGGCTCAAGTGAGATGTGCCTCCGTTCCTTGTCTGTTGCTTGGGGCCGGGCATATCGATGCGTACCGCACGGGCTGAGGTGCACGTAAACCTTAGCGCCAGCTACGCAAAGTTAATGTGGATGGTGTGCATGCCAATTTTGAGGTCGTCCGCCATCAAGGCCCTCAACGACGAGATCGTGACTCTAGGGCGTGCCATTGGAACATTCATCCGATGGCCCCAAATGCGACATCTCCTCGAGGCTTCTTCACCGGTGGCGGACTAGAAGGGCAGCACGAACCGAGCTACTGGCGCGGTGTTATCTCCACAACGCAGCGACGAACCGAGCTAGCGATGGTGATATCTCCACAACGGCAAGACGAACCGAGCTAGCGCCGGCGCTATCTCCACGGGTGCTATTCTCGCCAAAGCAACTTGCGTGTCTCGAACCATTACGGTCGTCTACCATAAAGTCGACCTACGATCGAAGCGTTAGCAAGGGCAAATCAAAGATGGAGGATGATGACGATCCCGTACCGCCATTATCCCGCAAATTGGTGCTAGGCGAGCCGATGATATTCCCAAGAGCAACTCGTAACCCTAGGACTTGGTTGCCAAACATTACACAATTGGTATATGCAGCAATCCAATAGGCCGAGGCGTAACGACGCTCGGTATCATTGTCAAATTCAATCGAAATATTTCCGGACGAAGTTCGAGATTGTGTCTTCGTGGTGACCTTTGACGATATATTTGATCTTTTCACGCTCAACGCCTCGACGCCTCACTCATTCGATCTTTGACGCCGTAAGTCTGTACAATTCGAAGATCTATTCACGTCATACCGATATATGTCACAATTTGTTGCTTCTCGTGCATATATATAGATTCATCTTGCCGAAGCTAGATCATCGAAATTACCAATTGGTTTCTGGACCCACGCTGGTCGCCATTGATACCATCAACGAGGATGCATCCTTCGTCGAGAGCTATATTACAACAACACTGCTGGCTCACTGCGATAAGGATTTTGTTCTTATGCCATACAATGAGAACTTCTATTGGATTTTAATTTTAATTATACCAAAATGGAACAAGGCTATATACCTTGATTCTTTAAGTAAGAACAAATCCAAGTACACGACTATCGCGAAATACTCGATAGGTAAGTACATTGTACATTGTACTCTTTTTCCTTCGAATGACTAATCTAACTTTTTCGAATAACGAAGGTCGTTCGCCGCATACATTCAACAAACACGTGGCTCGACGACAGGGGCCAAGCCCTTGAAACATTCTCGCAATTTTCGGGTATTCACTAGCTACACATTAATTAATGCTATACAACACTTAGCGATAATGCCTTTTGATTTAACACATTCTATTTTTGCGGTGCCACCAACAGGGAGCCGGGCAACACGTGTGGATACTACGTGTGCCACCATATGAGACTACTCCTCGATTCCTCGAAGATCAGCAATTCTAAGGTTTGTCAATCTTCCCACATTCATTTCATACTTGTCACGTTATATATGTAAGCGCGTTGATTTTCCTATCGACAGGCTGCGCCCATCCCTACATGTGCATTGAAGCAGCTGGACTTTGCAAAAATTCGAGGAGAGTTCGCTTGGTTTTTGTGGAGTAAAGTCATCAAATCCAATGGAAAGTTCCACTGCGCACTGTAATTGTGAATTTGTTAATGGATATTAATATCATTTCAATTAATTCATTTGCGAAATGGATGCTTTATATTTGTGAATGAAATGTGATGTGAATGAAGTGTGATATGTTTGCCAAATGAATTGAGATCTGAATTGTATGTATACATATACTGCTCATCTCGCTTGTTTGAGAGGGCATGGCTAGCATTTCGAGGCTAGCCAATAAAAGAATTAGATTTAGGGTAGAAAGGAACATCACGACGGTTTGTAGCTACAAACCGTCTGTGATGTTTAAATATCACGAGCGGTTTGTAGCTACAAACCGTCGCGATATTTCAACATCACGGACGGTTGTTCGACAACCGTCTGTGATAACCTTCGATTATCACTGACCCATAAATTCAGACGGTTCACAAAACCGTCTATGATGACGTTTTTGAACCGTCTGTGATGACCTTTTCTGTAGTAGTGCGCCTAGCATGGCTCAACTCAGAGATGTTGCCCCGTTCCAACTGATTTACGATTTAAGTTTCTGGTTATAGCTTTTTTAGTTATGATTGAATTTGCACTGTAGTGACCGTTAACTATTTTTGAGAAAAAAATTGAAGAAAAAATAGAATACAAATGAAAAAAAACGTTATATCATCGTAGACAATGTAAGGAATAAAGAGGAAAAAGGCAAAAAAAACGACAAAAAGTCAAAATAAGTCGAATTAGAAACCGATATATTTTAAATGGCTTCTAATTTAAATAAACCGAAAACCAAAATAAGTCAGTAGCTAAAATAGTTTGGAGCGGATAGGTTACCCAACTGTGTTTTACATTAATTGTACGGTGCCTGACTGCCTGGCACATACCAATAAACCTGACCACAAGAAAGCGTTGCAAGATCTGTGATCGTACTGGGCGCGCGTGCATCCGTGATGCAGTACTAATCAGAAGGATTGTGCTTTCCCTGCTTGCACCCTGGTCATCTCTATTCAAGAAGATTCAGACCTTTTACAATGGCATATCGAGAGCATTTTGGAAACCGTTTTCCTAGTTCAATACAATCGCCGGGCAGTGGCCCCCTTTACTTAATTATTAAGGCCCCGTTTGAAACACGGTAAAATTTCAAATATCTATGGAAATTGAAATGTTTTATGCCATATCCTTGTGTTTCAAACGTAGGAGAATCAGATCTGACCAGATCGAACACTCGATTGTTCTGAACTACCTGGCAGTGTACAGTTATGTTTGTCTCCTGCAGGCTGGGTCTGGCTATTTATATCCGGCCGCGTTCTCACATGGGGTAGCATATGGCGGGCCTGCTCAGCTTTAGCACCATAATATACATCATTCAATTGTATCTAGCGAGTACATTGTTAGAGCTAGTTCTCTGCCATGGCAACCACAACGGTAGATCGGGATGGAGATGGAGGTCAGAAGAAGAGGAAGAAGGGAGGTTACAAGACCATGCCATTCATACTAGGTGAGTGAGTATACTTTCGTGAGCCTTCTTGTAGTGAAAATGGTCCTTGGTTCATTTGTTTCATTGTTTGCAAATAGCTACTACTAGCATCTGTAATATGTAGTTCTGAGTAGATTATGGATACAAGCAAACATTTTTAGAGTTCCTTGGACACATTAAGATAGTTGCAACTAATATACTTTTCCATTAGGAAGGTAATTAATTAACTCGAGTCCAAACTCCAAAAGCTAGCAGTACACGTACGTCTAGCGAAGGTTAATTACAAGCTCTACTTAGCCGGTGGTTTACATCTTTATAAGGTTAATTACAATTTCTACTTAGCCGGTGGTTTACATCTTTATACAATTTGTTTGCTCGAAGCTGTACGCTGGCTTGGCTGATCTTGGAAATCCAGATCCAGTGCCTTGCCATTGCCTGTAACTTCCTCTCTAGATTTTTTTCTTTCTGGTTTTTTATTCCTTTTCTTTTTGTTGGCAAAATAAAGAAACATTTGTTACATAATTTTGTTATATAATGCTATTATATTGCCGTAGAAAAAGTTTTGTAATGGTAAATTCGATCACATGTGACTTGAAAAACCAAGAAAGATCAATTTTGACGAGGCAACGAGAAATTCTTGTGCCCGTTGCAGCGAATGACATCTGCGACCGATTCGCCACGGCCGGGTTCAACGCCAACATGATCACGTACCTGACGCAGCAGCTGCACCTACCGATTGTGGAGGCGTCCAACACGCTCACCAACTTCGGTGGCACGTCCAGCCTCACGCCCATCCTCGGCGCGCTCGCCGCCGACTCCTTTGCCGGCCGCTTCTGGACCATCATCGCCGGTTCCCTCTTCTACCAGATCGGCATGCTCGGCCTCGTCTTATCCGCGCTCCTCCCTTCGCTCCACCCCGCGCCGTGCGCGCCCCCGACCACCCCGTGCCGGCCCGCCACCGGCTGGCAGCTCTCCGTGCTGTACCTCTCCCTGCTGTGCACGTCCCTCGGCGCCGGTGGTATCCGTCCATGTGTGGTGATGTTCGGCGCTGACCAATTCGAGCAGCAGCACGGTGGCGGTGGCGGCGGCGGCGGTGAGGACGCGGTGGTGGTGGCGGGGCGGAAGCGGAGCTACTTCAACCTCTACTTCTCCACGATGGGGTTCGCCGTGCTGCTGGCGCTGACGGTGGTGGTGTACATCCAGGAAAACGTGGGGTGGGGGTGGGGGTTCGGGATCCCCGCCATTGCCATGTTCGTCTCCATCTTGGTGTTCCTGGTTGGGTACCCTCTCTACGTCCGGCTCAAGCCTGGTGGCAGCCCGTTCACTCGGCTGGCGCAGGTCACCGCCGCGGCGTTCAAGAAGAGGCACGCCGCCGTGCCGGAGGACCCCGGCATGCTGTTCCAGGACAAGGAGCTCGACGCGCTCATCTCCACCAATGGCAGGCTCCTGCACACCAACCAGCTCACGTAAGTATTTGCGTCTTGCATGCTGCTTCTGTACGTCTTGGTTCAGTGGGGCACGCACGCATGTGAAGTTAGTTTTATGACCCAATTAATGTGAATTAAGGTTCTTCGACCGTGCGGCGATTGTGACACCGGAAGACATCGATGGCTCCGGCAAGCCGGACCTGTGGAAGCTGTCGACGGTGCACCGGGTGGAGGAACTCAAGTCCATCATCCGCATGCTGCCCATCTGGTCGGCCGGCATCATGCTCGTCACCGCCTCCTCGCACAATGGCACGTTCGCCATCCTGCAGGCGCGCTCCATGGACCGCCACATCACCCGCCAGTTCCAAATACCGCCGGCCACCATAGGCATCTTCACGACCACCGCGATGCTCGTGTCCCTCGCCCTCTACGACCGCGCCTTCGTCCCCATGGCGCGCCGCGTCACGGGCCTGCCGTCCGGGATCACCTACTTCCAGCGCATTGCCGTCGGGCTGGCCATCTCCATCCTCGGCGTCGCCTCGGGCGCGCTCGTCGAGGTTAAGCGCCGGAGCGCCGCCGCCGACCATGGGCTCCTGGACAGTCCGGCCGCCGTCGTACCGGTCAGCGTGTTCTGGCTGGTGCCCCAGTACGCCATCCACGGCGTGGCGGACGCCTTCTCGACGGTTGGGCACATGGAGTTCCTGTACGACCAGGCGCCGGAGAGCATGCGCAGCAGCGCCGCCGCTCTCTTCTGGCTTGCGAGCTCTCTCGGCAACTACATGGGCACGGTGCTCGTCACGGTGGTGCAGCGCGCCACGCGGGGGAGCTGGCTCCAGGACAACATCAACAGGGGCAGGCTGGACTCCTACTACTGGCTCGTCACATTCCTCATGGTGCTCAATTTTGGGTATTACCTCCTCTGCTTCCATTTCTACACGATGAAGCCATTGGAGGTGGCGCAGGACGGTGATCGCGACAAGGAGTGTGAGCTCTCCTCTGTCCAAAATAATGGTGGCGGCAGCACTGGTGGGAATGGGATGGTGTAAGACCAATTAACTAGTGGGTAATCAATAGGGTGCGGGTTATTAATAACTAATTAATTAGCTGCACATACGCAATGGTCACAAATTCTACAAGGCATTAGTCTCTCTCTTGGAGTAAGCATTGTAAGCATCCTGTGACAAGAAGATCAAAGTGCGATCATGATCATGCAGCAACAAGGTAACAATGGTAAAAGTATATGTTGTGGCAACATCTGGATCGCTGGTCACTTTAATCTTTGGAGTATGCCGGGGGACGTATCGAAGCATACCCTAATAAACATTACAAGGAGCTCAGTACACAGCGGGGCATGCAAGCCTAAAGTTATATTACAGTACAAAAGAAAAACTTCGCAGGCGTGTCTAAGCGAGGATAAAACTTAAAACCACTAATCATCCACACAGTAGTATTCTTCTAGCTCCTCATCAACAGTTTCTTCCTTATTTTTCCAAGGCTCTTCTATTGGTTGTTTTGCAAGTAATGAGTACAACTGTACCCAGCAAGTCACAAAGAAAAATCCTAAATTAATTATTTGCCAAGGTTTTCAAGGGATAGGAATATATTTCTTTTAACAATATGCTTGTGGATGCAATTTTATATGTAAACACTTTTGAATATAAAATAACAAAGCATTAACTTCTTAATGATAACGAGGGGTTTAGCAAACATGATGAATACACATTGCTATTGGAATCATCCATTAAACACAGATACATTTACTAGAAGTACAGCGTATTCAAATACCATTTGTTATATTTTACAGAGTTACCCAGCTTTACCCATAAGATTTCTCCAACTCTCAATATCATGCAATAGGTACGCAACAGCTAGCGCGCGACTAAATTGAGAAAACATGATCTTTTATTGCTCTCCTCTTTCTAGTCTCTACCTGGTAGGTTATGGACCACACATCGTCGGGTATCCACTGGCCAATGTGGAACACTATTGCCCGATTCTGAGTGGATCTACCATTGTCAAGTATAGTTTTACCGATCCCATACCACTCTCTTTATCCTTGGGCTATTCCTGCATCAGGAACTCCACCATCCAGTAGATATTCAATTGATTTGAGCAGCTACTAGACCAAATTCGACAAGTCAATACTTGTGATTAAGCGATTTTCATGTCCTTTACTCAGCATAAGATTCTAATCCTTACTTTTCACCATAAGCCATCTACAAACAATTAACCCAGTGCTCCATGGCATTGCCACCAATCTAGTCCAAACCTCCTCTCTAGGGTAAGGTCATGGACTCTAATCAATTTATAGCTTTTTGACTATTCATCCTTAGCCCTATAATTGTTGTCAGCCGGAGGTGGTAGTGGATTGAATGCACGGTTCACACTGGCAAAGCTAAGGGCTTAGGCATGAACGCCAAGGTACAATGGCTGAGAGCTGCGGCGCGGGGAGCCAGCTCGACATAGTACTACAGGGGAGAGGCAGAAAGGAGGAAGTTGTTGGCTGAGGGAGAGAATAGTATGGCCGAAAAGGGAAAGCAAAAACTCAGGGTGGATTGCCAAAATAGGTAAGTTTGGGAATTCAAGCAAACTCAAACCAGAAATTTGAAAACTTTGAATTTTGAGGCTGTTTCATACCCATTCATTGGATAAATGACAGTTCTCCATTGCTTCTGACTCCATAATTATCTGCAAGAACATTGTGACTCACTCCTTCTTCATTTACCACCTACCAACCTTGCACGAGCATTCTTGTATCCGCTCGCACATAAAGGGGCTAACCTAACACTTGCTCAGAGTGTCGTACAACTACAGTAATTTGTCCGAACAAAGCAAGTAATCAAGGTCAAAATCAGATATGCAATCTAGAAAAAAATGCAAAAGCAATCATCTTACTTCACTGCTTCTATAGCCACAAGGAAGCTCCATTCGCCATCATGGCCAACAAAGTGCTGGATAGCAGCAACCTCAAGAACCGCTCCAGTCCACATCCTCGAGTACAAACAAACGTTGAAGGGATCAATTGCTTCTAGAAATCCAATGATAACCATCAGTTCATGCATCAATTGTATGCTAGTTGACAGAATTTACAAGGCAACGGCAGTGGCGAGTTTTGCTGGCTGGACTGACGTGTTGCCAGTGCAATTAAAGAGTGTCAGAGGTGGGAGAGACAAGGTGGTATGCACTCTAATCAGTTGGTAGGGGCGTGGCAGCGGCAGAAAAGCGCGAGAAGGCACGAGCGTGGAGGGAAAGACCGAGCGGTGGTGAAAAAGATTCGTGATGGTGATATTTTTAGATGCTGAACAATGCCCGTGCAAAAACATTTTAAGGAAACGATGCGGCAGGGAGATTGAGGTTTGAATGGCTGAGATTGATGTGGAATTTGGCCAGGATTCACAAGAAATCAAATTCAAACAAGAATTCAAATTAATTTTGAAATTTTGGTTTTGTTTCAGCATTTTGTTTTCGATTAGATCAGCGTATTGTATGTTGATTCATACGAAGCAGAGCAGAGAAGACTGGCTTGAGCCACGTCCTAATTCCTCTGATGTGGCAGCCAATTGCAAGGAATGGAAATCCATCTGGGATTTAAAAGTACCATCAAAGATCAAGGTTTTTACATGGAGGTTGGCTTTAAACTCGATTCCTACTGCTAGTGTGCTCTGTATAAGGCAGATGGCGACATCAGCAGTGTGCCAAATATGCGGAGCCGATGAGGACACTTGGGACCATGCTTTACTCCATTGTACAATGGCCAGATGCACTTGGGCTTTAGTGGATGAAGATCTAACGGAGGTGATTACAATGGCCAGATGCACTTGGGATTTCTTACTCTAAGCAATGGATTTTCTATGTGTGTGGCAATCTGTTAGATGGGGGAAGTGCAAAAAATTATCACTACTTGTTGGGCCATCTGGTCAGCTCGAAGGAAGGCACTACATGAGAGAATTTCAGAGCCCGTTTGCAACAGTGGTTCTCATAAACAAGCTGCTCTCTAATCTAGAAGTTGCTCAAGGAGTAAATGGTACACAGGTGAAAAGAAGTGCTCAGGTGAGGAATGGACCAAAATGGATTCTTCCATGCCCAGTTGTGATGGAAGTTGAATGTAGATGCTTCTGTATCACGAAATAACACAAAAGGTGTTGTGGCTGTAGTCTACAGGAATGAACGAGGAGGTTTTGTGGCTGCCTAGCATGATGGTGTGGCCGAGAATTTCAGAGCGACAAACTCTTGAGGCCATGGCATGTAATGAAACTCTAGTGCTTGTTGGAAATATGGGTTAGAGGCAATCATAGAGATAATTAAATTGTTTTGACCATGTGTAGGACCGAAATAGCGACAGAGGGGGGTGAATGTCGTTCTCTTTTAAAATCGCCTCTAAGAAATCGTACACTGATATTTCAGACAAATGCAGTACGAGGCTACTCACAGAAAATTAATTCTACTGAAAACTGGAACGCATGCGATACTAAAAAATTCAGCATAAATCAGAGAGTAATCAGAGAGTAAAGATGGAACATAAAGCAGGTGATTTTGCTACAATACAGAGCCGGCAGCAGACTGTTAAAGTGAAGTGAAGAAGCTGCAGATAAAAGAAAAAGGAACAAACAACCTGTAGCTTAAAACCGACAACATGCTGCTGTTGTCTCCACGGTCTGACTGAAAATCAATGCTGCCAATAGACTCACTGCCGAACTGCTAGAGAAGAACACAGGAAATATACAGCAGCTGGCGACAACTAGAAATGGAGAAATCTATTGAAACAACAAAAACCTGACTACAACTGAAGTCTGAAAACCGACTGAAGGAAAACTGAAAAGAGGTGAGTTCTAACGCTACAGCCGAGACCAGACGCTGAGCAAATGAAGTGAAGGATTAATCTGGCAAAGAAAAGAAAGAGCAGAACATAACCAAGATGCATGACCAAAAACCAGATCGGGAATACTATCTGCGACAAACGATTACAAGAAAACTGCCGAGAGTAGCTAACAGAAGAAAACCAAGTCTGACTAAAATCAAAGAACCCTGAGAACTACTTTCATTTTCATTTGCCAAGGACAAAAAGAAGCAGCGTCAGAGAAAATTGAAATCAAGACAAAAACAAGTAGTCATATAACAAGACATATCTCTCATAGATTGAGACAAAGAGATACACAATTACAGAAAAGTTCAACATCCATCTCAAAGCTCTCAATCCTCAAGAACACCAAGAGCTTCACATGCTTCTTGGGAGGAACACAACCCACACAAAGAGATGAATGAGCTCTCAAGTGTCCTAAGGGGTATGCAGCCCCTCACCTCTATTTATAGCCCTTGGCTAACGGGTCTCCAACCCGTTATGCCGGCTAAACCCTAACGGAGCCGTCTCCCGCTTGTGCAGCCTTGCGAAATTACCGATTCGCCCCTCCTGCACCTTCCGGGAAGCTTCCGCGCTCCTTATCTCGCAAGCCTCGCAACCACTTCGAGTCCACGCCGTCTTCGACACATCCCGACCGTTCTGACCTCAGCGCCACCTGCGCCTAGTCCGATCCACCGTGTCTCGCCACGACTCCGCCTCGACGTCCTACAGCCACACAGACAAGAAACACGTCAAATAGCACCGTTCGATACATGAAAGCGTAATAGAGACCAAACCTGTCGAGTCATAAGAATATGCATCCTAAACCCATACGACCAAGTTTGACCAAGTCCGACCGAGCCCGTTGCACCCCGCAATGACATGGTCCGAACCAACCAACTCAAACTCGACTTCCCTAAGCCGATGTCAATTACTCATCATACACATGGGATGACCACCACATGGTCTCTCAATCTCCCCCTTGATGAGTATATTGACAAACCCAGAAAAAATATGAAGTTGAGTTTGAAGAGTCCAACATGGTCCAAAGAAGAAGAATGAAGCTAATGACCATGTCGACAGAAGGAGCAAAAGAAAGAACAAGTTTTCCTCAAAACTTCCAAAGTGGCTTTTTCTACCACTATTCTCCCCCTTTTGGCAATAAACGCATCAAGAATGCAAGAAGGAGAAAAAAATGTCATGATGATGGATGAAATGACTGATTTGAGTAATCTAAGCATTTAGAGCCATGAGAATTATCCAAAATGACCATTTAAGAATTACATCAAGCCATAACTCAATAGAATGCTATCTAGATCATGACAAGATATGTATATGCTAGCTAAACCAAAGAGATGACAATCTGAATTATAGTGCAATTTGTGAACAAATTCAGTCATCAATGAGCAAAGTCTAGCTAGAGATATCCAAGGATGATGCAGGCCATGTCAATATGCTAAGCGGAACCAAGAAGCTACAGTTGAGTCCAAATAGAGTGCTATATGCTCAAGAAGAAAACATTGGTTCAAGTACTTGGTTCTTTTATAATTTAAGTAAATTGAGCACAAATGACATATTTTCTTATGAAACTTGTGGTTGTTTCTAACCAATATTTTTATCATGTGCTAGATCTCAAGCCTTATGCGATCATACCAAGCGAGAAGCTTAAGGAAATGATCTTGGTCATCCAAAACTCCCTCTGAGTTCATGCCTAGTGCAATGGCAAGCCGTCTCATGAGAAAGAATTGGTGAGATCGGTTTTTCGCACAAAATGATCTCTTTGCTTTTGAAATGATTGTACTAACCTATGCATCATCAAGAGACTAAAACAGCTCAATCTAAGGCTCAATAGAGTTTCAACGTTCGACTCAGCCTATTTGACATGGCATGGATCATAAAAGGATAGCTCAAGAAAGACTAATCCCGAGTGCTAACATGACAAGTTTTAGTTTAAATTGAGCAAGCTTAATTAACTTATCATGGCACAAGCTAGTTTACACATATGAAGTCATGATAAATACAGCAAATAAGCACAAGTCATGGCAAGGTGTAAAGCATTTTAAGCATGTCATAACAGGATAATCATCAAGGCTCCATGTAAATATATTACAATGCAGAATGACATGCAGAAAATCCAGCTCCCCCTCAACATAGAATGCAACTTTTAGTTCAAGTTGAGTTATGTCAATATTAAGATCTAGAAGTTCCCAAATGAACTCCCCCTGAACCAAAACAATAAAAACGAGAAGCTGGCAAAGAAATTAAGAAAGGCAGTCCTTAAAGCATAGATAAGATAGAGAATACTAATGACTCAGACTAACTCTTATCTACCCCATATGACTCCAGGACAACCAGCTGTCGAGAAAACACACACTAGAGAGCAAACACGTACCCTGTCTACCCGAGGGTGGCCCAACCCACGCTAGAACCTAAAAGAAGTGAGTGAGCTCAACCTAGTGAGATAAGAAACAGCTATCCTGAAAGCACAAGATAAAAGCAAGAAGTCTAAGTAACTCAGCAGAGACACACTCTAACCTATGCTAGAAGGACTAAACCCAATGCACCCTCAGATGCAATGCAGCAGTAAGGATACAGAAGCATAATTAATAAGATAAAGCAGTAAAGCCCAAAGCTCCCCCTCACAACAGTCCATAAGGAAAAACCACCCCAAGCTCTCCCCGCAGAGCTGAAAACATCGTGCTATCCAAAGGCTTGGTGAAGATATCAGCCAGCTGGTGGTCACTCTCCACAAACTGAAGCACGATGTCACCCTTCTCTACATGGTCTCAAAGAAAATGATATCTGATATCGATGTGCTTGGTCCGAGAGTGCTGCACTGGGTTCTTAGCAATGCTAATCGCAGACGTGTTATTGCAAAAGAGCGGAACACGGTCGATAGCTAACCCAAAGTCCCGCAGTCGAGACCATCCAAAGGACACAGCTACACAAGAATCGGTCAGCAAAGAACATACTCGGCCTCTGCGGTGGGTCAGGCAACACCGACCGCTTCCTCGAAGACCAAGAAACGAGAGAAGTGCCAATGAACTAGCAGGTGTCCGAAGTGCTCTTCCTATCTATCCTACAGCCAGCAAAGTCTGCATCCGAAAAGGCTCTAAGAGATAGACAGGAGGAGGAAGAGTACCAGATACCATAGTCAATGGTAGCTCGAAGGTACCGAAAGATGCGCTTCACCGCCTGGCGGTGAGACACGCGAGGAGAAGCCTGAAACCGAGCACAAAGACACACGGAGAAATGTATGTCCGGTCTCGAGGCAGTGAGGTACAAGAGAGAGCCAATCATGCTTCAATTCCTTTTGATCGATCGCTCGCCATCCTCATCTCGTGTCTAGAACGGTCAGAAGCCATAGGAGTTGACACCGGCCACCGTCACTCATGTCGAAGCGTCTCAGGAGGTCTCGAGTGTACTTGCTTTGATGCAAGAAGGTACCCTCCCGAGTCTGCTTGATCTGGAAGCCAAGGAAGAAAGTCAACTTGAGAGACCATGTGGAGGTCATCCCATTGTGAGTGATGAGTAATTGACATCTGTTTCCAAAAGTCGAGTTTGAGTAGGTTTGTTCGGACCTGACGTTGCGTGGTGCAACGGGCTCGGTCGGATTTTGGTCAAACTTAGTCGTATGTGTTAGGATGTATATTCTGATAATGCGACGGGTTTGGATTTGATTATGCTATTTGTGCGTTCATGTATCGAATGGTGCTATTTGATGTGCTTTCTTGTATGTGTGGCTGCAGGACGGCGAGGCGGAGTCGTGGCGAGACACGGTGGACCGGACTAGGCGCAGGTGGCGCTGAGGTCAGAACCGTCATGATGTGTCGAAGACGACGTGGACTCAACGTAGTTGCGAGGCGTGCGAGGTAAGGAGCGCGGAAGCTTCCCGGAAGGTGCAGGAGGGGCGAATCGGTAAATTCGCAAGGCTGCACAAGCGGAAGACGGCTCCGTTAGGGTTTAGCCGGCGTAACGGGTTGGAGACCCGTTAGCCAAGGGCTATAAATAGGGGATGGGGGCTGCATACCCCTTTGAGGTTCACAAGTGTTTTTAGTGCTCATTCATCACTTGGTGTGTGTTCCTCCCAAGAAGCATGTGAGGCTCTTGGTGTTTTTGAGGATTGAGAGGGAGAGGATGGATTAAATCTTGTAATCTTTCATTTCTAGAAATCATGTGTTGAGATGTTTTGATTTTGTTCCTCTCAGTGCTTTGTTTCTGGAGTGTGTTCCCTGTTCTTCTTACTTTTGTCTTTTCTTCTTGATTTTCTCTATGAGCAAAATGGTTTGATTTGAGTTGTCTTCTTCTGAGACTTCCTTCTGATATAATCAAGAAGTTTTTGGGGAAAAGAAATGAGATTCCCGAACTATATGACTGATGGTATCACTTTCTTTTACTGGATCTCATTTTCTCTGGCTTCTCATCTGGAGAAGTGTCTCTGCCGAATGCTTCTTTAATCCTTCCATTTGTCTGTTTAGCAGTCTCTTTCTTCCTGAATTCTCATCTCTTGTAACCAATCTGCGTTCTTTTGTTTTGGTTAAAGCCTCTGGACAGGATGACATTTGCCTAGCGATCTCACTGTTTTTCCTTCGGTTTTCTTTTCGGCTGAACCCAGTACTCTTTAAGCAGAATTATTTAGCCGTTGTCTACTGCCTCCCTATTCCGAACTGCATTTCTCTTCAATATGTTTTCTTCTTTAAACAGTCTTCTCTGTGCTATCTTGCTTTTATTGTTGGTCAAGTTCTGTTGGTCTTCTGTGATTTCAGAAGGGCTTATTGATAACACAATAGAATTCACTTTTGGAGAATACTCACTGTAGCAGGAAGTTTCGTTCACTTTCTTCAGTGTTGACAGTCAGATTCTTGCATCTTCTGTTTTTGCTTTTCCTTTATTTTCTTAGCTTTGGCAGTACTCAAGTTTCTTCTTTCTGTAAACTGCAGAAGTCAGTCTTTTAGTTTTTCTTTTTCAGCCTTCCTTTTTCTCTCTCTATCGGCAAGCATGCACTAGCTATTATTCTTGTGCCTTTTCTTTTATTTCCTTCTCTGATTTTCTCCAATTTTGCATGCAGATCAAACAGCGATATTTTCAGTTGAATTTTTTACTGGCTGGTCTCTGATTTACGCTGAATTTTTTAATATTGCATGCATTCCAGTTTTCAGTAGAATTATTTTTCCGAATTCGCGGGGGCGATTTTAAAAGAGAGCGACATTCACCCCCCTCTGTCGCCATTTCGGTCCTACAATTGGTATCAGAGCCGGTTAGCTCTTCTTGATAGATCTTTAACCGGACTCAAGAGCCATGGCGACGGACAAGTACTCGACCAAGCCCCCGATCTTCGATGGGATGGATTTTCCATTCTGGAAGAGCCGGATGGAGACCTACATCCAGGCTCAGGGCTACGCCATCTGGCGTAAGGTCAAGGTCCAGTTCGTTGTTCCCGCCGATGAGAACATCAACGCCGGTAATATGGCTGATGTTGAGGCTAACGCAAGGGCGAGGAACATCATTGTTCAGGGTTTGAGTAGAAGCGAGTTTGATCGCATCTCTCACCTGACGTCGGCCTTCGATATTTGGGTGACCCTCAATGCTTACCATGAGGGCACCACCCAAATAAAGACGGTGCGACAAGACCAGTTCAAGCGCGAATACAGCAAATTCGAGATGCTTGCTGGTGAGTCCCTAGACGAGTGCTTTTCTCGCTTTCATAAGATTCTGAGCAACCTCCGAGCCGTCGGTCTTACATACTCCGACTCGGATAACGCTCGACAGATTCTTTCAGCACTCGATCTTAGGGTCTGGGAGATGAAGGTGACTACCATCAAGGACACCACGGACCTCTCGACCCTGACTCTTGACGCGCTTTACTCGCGCCTCAAGACTCACGAGATTGACATAGTCTCGCCGGTCAAGTCTCGATCGATGGCACTAGTCACCGATCCCACTGCTGCTTCTGGTTCTTCTGCTGATTCTCTTTGCGGGTTCTCCCTATCTGCTCTCTGTGATGTAACTGATGATCAGTTAGAGCAGCTAGAGGATGAACAGCTAGCCCTCCTTGCACGGAGATTCTCCCATGCTTACAAAGGGAGGAGGGACGGAAGGAAAAGAGGACCCGTGATTTGTTTCGAGTGTGGTGGCCCCAACCACATCCGAGTAAACTGTCCCAAGCTTGGGAAGGGTAAAGGTGACTACGGCGGCTCAGGCAAGAACGACGACATCAACAAGAACCGCAACACAAAGCCCCGGCTCGGGCGCAAGGCAAGAAGAAGTTCGCAACCGGAAGGCCAAAGCTCTTCCACCGCGCCCTCACCGCCGACGACCTCGACCTCAGTGAGGTAGAGGGATGGAGCGACGACGATGGGACGGGGGACCAAGAGCCCAAGGATGGCGGCAACGACTTCTCTAGCATGTGCTTCATGGCCTTTGAGGGCGAGATCAGCGACAGCGAGCTCTACTCCGACTCGGACGAGGTATGTCCCACCTACGATCAGCTCAATCATGCTTTTCTTAAGCTAGGTGATTTTCATGCTAGAGCTAAGTCTAGGTGTACCGAGTTAGAGAAGGAAGTAGATAGACTGTCACGGGAGCTTACTTCACTTATATCTGTTCCCTCCCGTGACGACTGTGATACATGCATTGCCTTGCTTGGAGATATGGAGAAACTAAGGATCTCGCATGATAGTGTGTCCTCCGAGCTTGATATTGTTAAGGTGGAGAATGTTAGTCCGCTTGCTGAATTAGAATTGAGTAGGATGGTCATACCCTACTTACTACCGATGAGACTATTTCTCCCACCTCATGTGAGGATAAGGACACTTCTGCTAGAGGACCTTATACCATGCTACTTGATCTCGCCTCGAATCTTGCGAAACTTGCAATAATCAAGATGAACTTAAACGGCGCACCATAAAATTGTTGAATTGCGTGCTTCCTCGTTAGAGCCTATTGTTTCTTGCACAAACCGTCCTAAGTTAATCATTGAATTTGAATCTGTCTCAAAAGTTTCAAGAAATGATTGACTACAATAAGAAAATGGCTCAAGATGCTTCTAAGGCTCTGTTAGCTCACCATGCAAAGATTGTGATAAACTAAAATCTGATTTGATTGCTTTAGATGAAAAATGTGTGAAGCTAACTAAGGACCTTCTAGAAAAATCACATCCTCCTTGTGCTTTCTGTGCTGAGGTGTTGGAAAAGGATAAGGACATGGTAGAGACGTTTAGGAAGAGTTACGAAGACCAAATGGCTAGAATTAGGACTGCCCCTTGTGTGTCCTGCGAAGCCCTCAAGGTTGAGGTGGCCGTGCATAAGGAAAAATACGCACGTGCTATTCGCTCTTCTTCTGTTAGTTCTTCTTCCTCTCCTCCTGTTGTTCCTTCTTCTTCTCCTTGCTCTTCTTGCACCTCTCTCTTTCGGGAGTGTCAGTACCTTATGAACACTCTCGAGAAATTTGTAGGAGGTAAGAAGAAACTCAATCTTATTCTAGACCAATCAAAGATTTGCAAGTTCAAAAGGGTCTAGGATATGATCTCCGTGAGGATGTGAGGAAACATCCACCGTCGTGCTCGCACCCGTAGTCAGCAGTGTGTTTGAGGTCAAGCCCAAGAACAAGAAAGTTCAATTTAAATCGGGGCTTTATCCAAGGGATTTACGAGAAGGTGATTTCACCGCAGCTTTCCCCCTCGTAAGGCGTATCATTGCATCTTCTGTTAGAAGGATGGGCATTTGTTTGACCAACACGAGGTCTAGGTTTGCTACTGTTGGTAGCTTTGGGCAGCATCGAGGACTTGGTTCTTCCGAGTTTTCTGTTTTTCGTCCTCATGCTCCCTCTGGTCGTGACTTCCGCCGTCCTGAGGGTAGATCTCGTTTCCATCGAGATAGCTACCCGCGGCGTGATCGGCGTCGCCGGTGCTCCGACTCGCTCTCCGTAGCGCCGGACCCAAAGAATGCCAGTCTCTCGCACATAGACCTTCCGCTTCTTTGAGCGACGAGAGCGTGGGGTAGTTAGAGGTCGATCGTGTGACTACTTCTTCTACTCGACGTGTGACTCAAGATTGGGTGCCAAAATCTATGTTGATTTATCCCAAGATCGAGACTTTACTCTTGTTGACTCGTGTTCACGGGCAAGGTGGAAGGAAAGGTTTGGCTTGTAGACTCCGGGTGTTCACGACACATGACCGGAGATTCCCGTTGGTTTTCTTCCCTTGCCCGAGCTTCAGGTGATGAGACTATCACCTTTGGAGACTCTTCGTCTGGACGCGTCATCGCCAAAGGTACTGTGCGCGTTAATGACTCATTTGTTTTAAAAGATGTTGCCTTGGTGAGTAAGCTGCATTACAATTTGCTTTCGGTTTCTCGACCACCGATGACGGTTTTGAGGTAAGTTTTAAGAAAACGCACGCAAAATTGTTGATTCTTCTGTAGTCCGGTTTATGGATTTCTCGTTATGGGAGGATCTTCGTGCTGATTTTATTGAGTCTTCGGTGATTCTCTCCTGTTTGGTTGCTTCGAGTCCCGCGACCTTTCCTTCGGCATAGGAGACTTGGTCATATTGATTTGACCATTTGACCCGAGTTAGCGACCACGATCTCATTCGTGGTCTCGCGAAACTCAAGATGGTCAAAGATTTTGTTTGCGCTCCATGCCGGCAGACGGCAAGATGATTGCCGCTTCTCATCCTCCCACACAATTATTATGACCGATGCACGGGACAATTGCTCCATATGGATACTGGTTGGACCACTCGAGTCTTGCCGGCAGGAGGAAGTGGTATGTTCTTGTCGTAGTCGATGACTTCTCGAGGTATTCTTGGGTGTTTTTCCGGCCTCAAGGATGAGACGTTTACACATTTCGAGGTCTTTTAGTAGGTCGTCTGCTGAGCTTCGGTGCCTTACGAGCGATCCGCAATGACAATGGCATGGAGTTCAAGAATTCCTACTTTGAGAGTTTCGTGGTGAGACAGTGTAGAGCACCGCCTCTCTTCTCCCACGTCCCTCGTGAGAATGGCGTTGTGGAGAGGAAGAACCGTACCTTGGTCGAGATGGCCAGGACGATGCTCGATGAATACTCTACACCTCAGAAGTTTTGGGCTGAAGCTATAGCCACCGCGTGCCATGTTTCGAACAGAGTTTTTCTTCGAGCACACTTGCACCGCACTTCTTATGAGTTGAGATACGGGCGAAAGCCCAGCGTTTCTCATTTTCGTGTGTTTGGTTGCAAGTGTTTTATTCTGAAGTCCGGGAACCTAGATAAGTTCGAGTCACGTTCTTGTGATGGACTCTTTCTAGGCTACTCGACTTCTTCGCGGGCCTATAGGGTCCGAACCTGAGTCGGCAAAATGGTAGAAACACAGGAGGTAACCTTCGATGAGGCCATCCGGGACTAGGCCAGATATCTCAGGTTCTCTAGAGCAGTCCGAGACCATCTTCGTGGATGATGAGGATGATGGAGATGAGGGTTGTCTACCCGATCTAGTCCCACTTCCACCCCTTGAGGTGCCTTCTTCCACCGCACCTCGAGGTGATCAGCCCTTACCTTCTGCTTCTTCTGGAGCTAGTGGCTCTGTTCCTACCCCGTCAGGTAACGAGGTAGAGGCCACTTCTTCATCTCATCCAGGACCTCCAAGACATATTCAAAAATCTTATCCTTCGAGCGTATGATTGGAGATATCTTTGAACAGTCACACGCCCAAGTCCGGCCGTCGCTTTTCTGTCTCCACTCTGCCTTCGTAGCTTCTTTTGAGCCTAAGGACGTTTGTCATGCTTTCTCTGATGAGTCTTGGATCAATGCCATGCATGAGGAGCTGGAGAGTTTCGAAAGAAACAAGGTTTGGACGCTTGTTGAGCCCCCTCGAGATCACAATATCATTGGAACCAAATGGGTGTTCAAGAACAAGCAAAGTGAGGATGGGGTAGTTATTCGAAACAAGGCTAGACTGGTTGCACAGGGGTACTCCCAGGTTGAGGGTCTGAATTTCGAGGAGACTTTTGCCCCTGTAGCTCATCTTGAGGCCATTAGAATTCTGCTTGCCTTCGCAGCTTCTAAAGGTTTCAAGCTTTACCAGATGGATGTCAAGAGTGCCTTTCTCAATGGCTTCATTGAGGAAGAAGTCTATGTCAGACAGCCTCCAGGTTTCGAGAACCCCAAATACCCTAATCATGTCTACAAGCTTTCCAAAGCGTTGTATGGACTTAAGCAGGCCCCTAGAGCCTGGTATGAGAGGCTTAAGTCCTATCTGTTGAGTCATGGTTTCGAAATGGGTAAAGTCGACAAGACCTTGTTCATCCGCCGGCCAGGCACCGACTTTCTGCTCGTCGGTTTATGTGGATGACATCATCTTTAGCGGCCCTCGCATGCTCGCTTCCAGCCTCCGATGTCATGAGCTCGGAATTTGAGATGAGCATGATGGGCGAGTTGAGTTTCTTCCTTGGCTTCCAAATTAAGCAGACTCGGGAGGGTACCTTCTTGCATCAGGGCAAGTACACTCGAGACCTTCTGAAGTGCTTCGATATGAGTGATGGGAAGCGGTGTCCACCCTATGGCTACATCAATTCCACTTGACCCGGATGAAGACGGCGAGCCACCGATCGAAGGAGTATCAGCATGATCGGCTCCCTCTTGTACCTCACCGCCTCGAGACCGACATACACTTTTTCGTGTGTCTTTGTGCTCGGTTTGAGCTTCACTCGCGTATCTCACCGCCAAGCGGTGAAGCGCATCCTTCGGTACCTTCGAGCTACCATTGACTATGGTATCTGGTACTCTTCCTCATCCTGTCTTTCCCTGAGAGCCTACTCGGATGCAGACTTTGCTGGCTGTAGGATAGACAGGAAGAGCACTTCGGGCACCTGCCAATTCATTGGCACTTCTCTCGTTTCCTGGTCCTCGAGGAAGCAGTCCGGTGTTGCACAGTCCACCGCAGAGGCCGAGTACGTTGCTGCAGCCAGTTGCTGTAGCCAAGTGCTTTGATGGTCTCGACCTGCGGGACTTTGGGTTAGTTATAGACAGTGTTCCACCCTTTGTGATAACACTTCGCAATTAACATTGCTAAGAACCCGGTCAAGATTCTCGGACCAAGCATATCGACATTCGCTTTCACTTCCTTAGAGACCATGTGGAGAAGGGTGACATCGTGCTCCGCCAGGAGGGTGACCACCGCTTGGTGACATCTTCACCAAGCCTTTGGATGGCTCGAGGTTTTCACTCGTGGGGAGAGCTTGGGGTGGTTTGTCCTTATGGACTGTTGTGAGGGGGAGCTTGTGCTTTACTGCTTTACTATATTTATGATGCTCTTACTCCTTTCTGATTGCATTGCATATGGGTGCATTGGGTTTAGTCCTTCCAAGATAGGTTAGAGTGGTTCTTTGTCTAGTTGCTTAGACTTCTTACTCTTATCTTATGCTTCGTGGATGCTCTATTAGTCTGTTTCTTATCTCACTAGATTGAGCTCACTCACTTCTTGCGATCTAGCGAGGGTCGGGCCACCTTCTGCAGACAGTGCGTGTGTTTGCTCTCTAGTGTGTGTTTTACCACGCCTATTAGTCCCGGAGTCATATGGGGTAGATGAGAGTCATCGAGCCATAGTATCCTCTATATCTTATCTATGCTTTAAGGACTGCCTGTTTTCTTTGCCAGCTTCTCGTTTTTTTTTGCTTTGGTTCAGGGGGAGTTCATTTGGGAACTTCTAGATTTTAATGATGACATAACTCAACTTGAACTAAAAGTTGTATCTCAAGTTAAGGGGGAGCTGGATTTTCTTTATTTGATTTGTAACATAACTTAATGGAGCCTTGATTATTATCCTTTCATAACATGTTTTCATTATATTATATCTTGCCATGATTTATGCTCCATTGCTAATTTGATCATGACTTTATATGTGTAGTCAAGTCTTTGCCATGATAGGTTAATTAAAATGCTAAATTTTGACCTAATTCATGTCTTGTTCATATTTGAGACTAGTCGACTTTGTGTTATCTTTTATGATTCTTGCCATGTCAAATAGGCTGAGTTGAGTCTTGAATCTTAGTTGAGCAATAGATTGAGCTATACAGTTTCTTGATGACACATAAGTTAGTACAATCTATTAAAAGCAAAAAGATCTCTTTTGTGCGAAAAAACTGATCTCACCAATTCCCTCTCATGAGACTGCTTGCCATTGCACAAGGCATGAACTCAGGGGAGTTTTGGATGACCAAGATCATTTCCTTAAGCTTCTCGCTTGGAATGATCGCATAAGGCTTGAGGTCTAGCACATGACTGAATAAAAAGATGGTTGAAAACAACCATGTGATCTCAAAAGAAAATGTCAAATGTGCTCAATTGCTAAAATGTTCAATGTACTCCAACAATTGTATCATTCTTGAACAAATAGCACTCTAGTTTGCTCAACACTAGCTTCTTGATTCCATTTAGCTAACTGACATGGCTTGCATCATTTGTGGATATCATTAGCTAGACTAAAATCTTGTTTGACTTGACTTGCTAAGCACTTCAATTAAAAATTCAGATTATACCTTCTGTTGCTTAGCTTCACTTTACATACTTAGTCATGATCTTTATAGCATATTTGTATGTTGTGGCTTGATGTAATGCATGATGGTCATTTTGGATAATTCTCATGGCTCTACATACTTAAAAATGATCAAATCAGCCATTTCATCCATCATCATGACTTATTTTCTCCTTCTTTCATTCTTGATGGGTTTATTGCCAAAAGGGGGAGAAAATAGTGGTAGAAAAAGTCACTTCGGGAGCTTTGAAGAAAAATTGTTCTTTCTTTTTGCTCCTTCTGTCGACATGGTCATTAACTTCACTCTTTACTTATGGACCATGTTAGACTCTTCAAACTCAACTTTGTGCTTTTTCGGTGTTTGTCAATATACTCATCAAGGGGGAGATTGAGAGACCATGTGGAGGTCATCCCATTGTGAGTGATGAGTAATTGACATCTGTTTCCAAAAGTCGAGTTTGAGTAGGTTTGTTCGGACCTCGACGCTATGCGTGGTGCAACGGGCTCTACGGATTTTGGTCAAACTTAGTCGTATGGGTTAGGATGTATATTCTGATAATGCGACGGGTTTGGATTTGATTATGCTATTTGTGCGTTCATGTATCGAACGGTGCTATTTGATGTGCTTTCTTGTCTGTGTGGCTGCAGGACGGCGAGGCGGAGTCGTGGCGAGACACGGTGGACCGGACTAGGCGCAGGTGGCGCTGAGGTCAGAACGGTCATGATGTGTCGAAGACGACGTGGACTCGACGTGGTTGCGAGGCGTGCGAGGCAAGGAGCGCGGAAGCTTCCCGGAAGGTGCAGGAGGGGCGAATCGGTAAGTCGCAAGGCTGCACAAGCGGAAGACGGCTCCGTTAGGGTTTAGCCGCGAACGGGCTGGAGACCCGTTAGCCAAGGGCTATAAATAGGGGATGGGGGCTGCATACCCCTTTGAGGTTCACAAGTGTTTTTAGTGCTCATTCATTACTTGGTGTGTGTTCCTCCCAAGAAGCATGTGAGGCTCTTGGTGTTTTTGAGGATTGAGAGGGAGAGGATGGATTAAATCTTGTAATCTTTCATTTCTAGAAATCATGTGTTGAGATGTTTTGATTTTGTTCCTCTCAGTGCTTTGTTTCTGGAGTGTGTTCCCTGTTCTTCTTACTTTTGTCTTTTCTTCTTGATTTTCTCCATGAGCAAAATGGTTTGATTTGAGTTGTCTTCTTCTGAGACTTCCTTCTGATATAATCAAGAAGTTTTTGGGGAAAAGAAATGAGATTCTCGAACTATATGACTGATGGTATCACTTTCTTTTACTGGATCTCATTTTCTCTGGCTTCTCATCTGGAGAAGTGTCTCTGCCGAATGCTTCTTTAATCCTTCCATTTGTCTGTTTAGCAGTCTCTTTCTTCCTGAATTCTCATCTCTTGTAACCAATCTGCGTTCTTTTGTTTTGGTTAAAGCCTCTGGACAGGATAGAGCTGGGCACGAGCCCATCGTGCTTCGTGCCGCTTCGTGCCGTGCCGGCTCGGCCCAGTCATGACATCGTGCCGCACTGCGCCGCCCGCGCCGCCTTCGGCCAGGCCCAAGCACGCCCAAAGCCCACCGTGCCGCGTTCGTGCCGTGCCAGCCCAAGCCCAGCCCGAAATTACTATACGCGAAGGCGGCGACGACGGTCGTCATCTTCCTTTCTCTCGCACTGCCTCGCTTAAAACTAGTTAAAATAACTGAATTAATTGCATAAACACATGGGCACGCAATGACATAAATATTTCGGGAAAAGTGGAATTTCTTTGATATTTTAGAAATACAATGTTACTGCCTCGTTAAAAACCTTACGCCCCAGAGTGGGGTTTCCCGAGTAAGGAAAAGAGTACAAGAACAACATATGTATATACTAACTATTACAAGATGCATAGATAATATCTACTCGGCAATGTCTAGGTCAAGATACTGCATTTATTTCGGGATCCTCCAGCTTGATGTTGTTCCCGCTCTTGGCTAATTCCCGCCTTTGGCACATGTGATTGCCTCCACCATCTTTGGCGTAAGGGATGATCTTCTCTCTCTATTATTCTCCCTACCGCATCAATGTCGCTCAAGAGACGGTGGACACTGGCACCAAGAGAACATCTCGTGCGAAATGTGACAGCACAGGAAAGATCCGCTTGTTGTTCTTCCACCACTCGAGCAAGTCTATCTTGCCTCCATCAGTAAGATCAGGATCAATGTTTGCAAAATCATGCTCCAAATAGTGGTTCAACTCCGAGACAGAATTCCACTTGGAGGCCGCCTGAGACTGGGAGGACGAAGAAGTAGACTTGCCCTTTAGCTTCTTCCACAAGTGTGATGCCATGCTTGTCTTTCTATGTTGCGTCTCACTGTGAGGCCTCCGATCTTCCGCCGCTACCAAACTTATCATGATACAAACGGAAAACACGAAAAGCTCCTCTTTCACATGTGCGAAAGCTTCAATAATCTAGGCCAAGACATTCACCTATCCCTCCATACCTATCTCAGAACCCGCCAACTTTTTGTAGGATCAAAATAATAGCAAAACAATATAAGTGTGAAAGAGAACCAAAATATTTAACAAATTTTTCTTCCATTGCAACGACGGCATGACTTAAAAGAGCGTCGTCCTAGATTTAGCAATTCTATCTGCAATTAACCAAATAAACTCTATAACTAAGCAAGAGGTAGGATAATAAATACCGATAAAACCTTTGTTGCTTTATAAAAGGTTTTAAAAACTCTCGAAAATGATTAGCAATCTGCCAATCTGTATTAGTAACTACCAATTCATTATTTTGAGAATTAACATTGACAAAAACGGATATGACATTTTCGTAGCCTTGTAACTTTTTTAACATAATATATGTTGAGTTCCACCTCACCTTCATGTCAAGACCAAATTTTCTTGGCTCTTTACCATTAGCTGCACAGTAATCCGAGAAGCTGGCTATCACTTGTGGAGAACTTGTGAGGTAACGAATAGCATCACGGATCATCGTGCGATATGGACCAATTACTTGCATACCATCTTGAACAACAAGATTCAAGATATGGCATACACATCTCGGTGGAGGACATAACCACCAATATATGTTTGTAATTTTGGGGTGAGGATGTTCATAGCGGTTGTGTTTGCCGATGCGTTATCAAGAGTTATAGAAATAATTTTATTATCTATCTTAAAATCATCTAGTACATGTAGTATACGTTCGCAATAGCCTCTCCGTGTGCGATTCATTTATTACTTAAATCCTATAACTCTCTTATTTAGTTTATAATTATCATCTAAATAATGGGCTACAACACTAAGGTATGCACTTCTTTGGTGGGATGATGTCCAAATATCTGATGTTATGGCAAAAGAATACTGAACTTGTTGGAATAATTGTTTTAACTCTACCAATTCCTTTTGATACATCCGTAAAATATCGGATGTAGTAGTTCTCCTACTAACATGTTGGTACTGTGGGCAAAGCGCGTTGGATCATTCTTTCGAATGCGCGACTTTCACCCATCCTAATCGGCTGGTCTTCTGAAACAATATATCTAGCAATTTCTTCACGGGCATTAAGCGGGTTGTATACCCAAGTACTTACAGAGCCATCAGCCTCGAAGTTTAGCTGTGTTTGTACTCCTCCTCCCCCTCGGCCTCGGCCCTGTGCCGCCATCTTGCGTAAGCATGCCTTGTAGTGGCGGTTCAAGTGTCCTGTCCCTACAGCTGTACGAGCACTTAATTTAGCATTACAATAATTACAAGTTGCGATATCACCGCTTCACCGCCTCGGATTTCCTGCTCCGTCATGTGCTTCCAAGAATCCGCCTTCGTGCACCCGCCTCGGACTCGGATTCTTGTCCCCATTGACTCGGACCGCCCTGGTACTCCTCGTAGCCCTCTGTACCGTCCATATGACGGTCATCCATGCCGTAATCTCCCATGCTTGGCGAGAGCTGACGAGCATCAACAGGGGGCGGAGGAGGACTAGGGGAACGACGGCGAGAGCTTACACTAAGTCGTCCCACTGTCCTTTTTGAGCTTCGATTCCTCTGCATACTGCTTGAGTGCTCCCTGGTACTGTGACTTCTTGGTAACATGATGATTAGTTAACAAATAAGAAATACAAATACAATAAATATGCTTGTAAAATAAGAAGTAACAAATAACTAAATAAAGAATACAAATACAGAAAATATAGGAAATAAACTTGTGATATGAGAAGAAATAAATAAGAAACTCTAGGAAGAAATGCGAAGCGGAGTGAAGAAATGGAGCTCTGTAAATGGTTAAGCGCAGTGAGCCAGCGAAGCAATAAAACTCTGTGAAGAAACTGCAGAGCTGAGCAAGTGATTTTATAAACATTAAATCTTAACGTTATGTGAACGCTATGCATAGAATCCGACCGCTCAGCTCTTTTAGCTTTTTTCCCGTGGAATTCACTTTTTTCAAGCCATCCGCGCCTCCTCCTCTTTTTCCACCGTCACACCAATCTGTGCCGCCACGCGGTCCATGCCGCCCCTCGGTCTCAAGGCGCTAGGGGCTGGCGCCAGCGCCATCAAGATCACCTTTCCCGGCCCCACCCACCCCACTCACGGACGAGGACGACTGCTGCGCGCGCGCTCCTCGTCCCTCCGCCTCCGCCTCCCTCTCGCCTCCCCTGCCCACTTCTTCCTCTCCCTCGCCTCCACCTCCCCCGCCTCCCCGCCTCCGCCCGCCCGCCTCGCCCCTCCGCCTCCGCCTTCCCGCCGCCCCTCCGCCTCCGCCCGCCCGAGGCGGCGCACTGAGCTGAGCCACCGGCGCCCGCGCCTCGCTCGTCTCCGCCTCCCAGCCCCCGCCGCCCGCCCCCCCCCCGCGCCTCGCCTCTCCGCCTCCCCCCCCCCACCGCCGCCCCTCCTGCCTCCTCTCCCCACCGCCCACCACCGCCTGCCCGCCTCCCGCGCCCGCCTTTCCCGCCGCCTCTCCCGGTCTCCCCACCGCCCCCGCCTCCCCACCGCCTGCCCACCGCCGCCTCTCCGCCTCCCCGCCTCCTCCTCCCGGCTCCCAACCGCCTCCACCGCCCCCCCACGCCCCTCCCGCCCCATCGCCCTCCCGCCTCCCCAGACCCCACCGCGCCAGCCCCCCGCCGCCCCACCGCCGCCTCCTTCCGGCCTCGTCCTCCCCGCGCCCACCCTCCCGCCTCCTCCCACGCTGCCGCGCCTGCCGCCCGCTCCTTCGGCGCCGCCTTCCCGACCTCCCCCCGACGGCCCGCCGCCTCCTCCTCACCCGGCGCCTCACCTCCCCCGACGGTGTTGCGGCGGCGGCACAGCAAGATCGACGCCGACGGTGGTCATGTGTTTGTGTATGCTTTCATGTGTGTTAATGTCGGTGTATGCTTGCTTGTGTGAAGTGTGATTGTGTCATCTGCGCTTGTCTTCTCCAAGATCGACGCCGACCGCCGCGCCGACCGTGCCGCCGCGTCGACCGTGCCCGCCCGTGCCGGCCGTGCCGGGCCGTCTTGGCCGTGTTGCAGCCGGGCCCGGCACGGCACGATTCGCCGTGCCGCGTGCGTGCCGCCCACCGTGCCGGCCCGTCCGGCCCAGCCCGCCCGCTGTTCGCAGCCGATCGCACGCCCGCCACGTGTCGTGCCGTGCGTGCTTGGGCCGTGCCGGGCCGGCCGTGCTTCGGGCTGGCCCAAAAAAGCCCGGCCCGATGCCCAGCTCTAGGACAGGATGACATTTGCCTAGCGATCTCACTGTTTTTCCTTCGGTTTTCTTTTCGGCTGAACCCAGTACTCTTTAAGCAGAATTATTTAGCCGTTGTCTACTGCCTCCTATTCCGAACTGCATTTCTCTTCAATATGTTTTCTTCTTTAAACAGTCTTCTCTGTGCTATCTTGCTTTTATTGTTGGTCAAGTTCTGTTGGTCTTCTGTGATTTCAGAAGGGCTTATTGATAACACAATAGAATTCACTTTTGGAGAATACTCACTGTAGCAGCAAGTTTCGTTCACTTTCTTCAGTGTTGACAGTCAGATTCTTGCATCTTCTGTTTTTGCTTTTCCTTTATTTTCTTAGCTTTGGCAGTACTCAAGTTTCTTCTTTCTGTAAACTGCAGAAGTCAGTCTTTTAGTTTTTCTTTTTCAGCCTTCCTTTTTCTCTCTCTATCGGCAAGCATGCACTAGCTGTTATTCTTGTGCCTTTTCTTTTATTTCCTTCTCTGATTTTCTCCAATTTTGCATGCAGATCAAATAGCGATATTTTCAGTTGAATTTTTTACTGGCTGGTCTCTGATTTACGCTGAATTTTTTAGTATTGCATGCGTTCCAGTTTTCAGTAGAATTATTTTTCCGAATTCGCGGGGGCAATTTTAAAAGAGAGCGACATTCACCCCCCTCTGTCGCCATTTCGGTCCTACACAACTCACCCATCATGCTCATCTCAAACTTGGTGCTCATGACATCTGAGAACTGTGAAACTAGAGCATGAGAAGAGCTGTCAAAGATAATGTCATCGACATAAATTTAGGCGAGCAGAAGGTCATTGCCAAGCCGGCGAATGAACAAGGTCTTGTCAACTTTACCCATCTCGAAATCATGCCTCAAAAGATAGGACTTAAGCCTCTCATACCAAGCTCTAGGAGCCTGCTTAAGTCCATACAACTCTTTGGAAAGCTTGTAGACATGACTAGGGTATTTGGGGTTCTCGAAACCTGAAGGTTGTCTCACATAGACTTCTTCCTCAATAAAACCATTGAGAAAGGCACTCTTGATATCCATCTGGTAGAGCTTGAAACCCTTAGAAGCTGCAAAGGTAAGCAGAATTCTAATGGCCTCAAGTCTGGCTACAGGGGCAAAGGTCTCCTCGAAATCTAGACCCTCAACCTGGGAGTACCCCTGAGCAACCAGTCTAGCCTTGTTTCGAATGACTATCCCATCCTCACTTTGTTTGTTCTTGAACACCCACTTAGTCCCAATGATATTATGACCTCGAGGGGGCTCAACAAGCGTCCAGACCTTGTTTCTCTCGAAACTCCCTAGCTCCTCATGCATGGCATTGACCCAAGACTCGTCAGATAAAGCATGACAAACGCCTTTAGGCTCAAAGGAAGCTACGAAGGCGAGTGGAGATGTAAAAGTGACACGCTGCACTTGGAGCGTGTGACTCGCTCAAATAGGCCTCCAATCATCCGCCGTAAGGATGAGATTTTAGATGTGTCTTGGAGGTCCGTGATGAGATGAAGAAGTGGCCTCACCTCGTGAGTCGACGGGTAGGAACAGAGCCACTAGCTCCGAGAGGAAGTCAGAGGCATGGGCCGATCGCCTTGAGGTGCGGTGGAAGATGGCATCTCAAGGGGTGGATGAGGGACTGAATCGGGTAGACAACCCTCATCTCCATCATCCTCATCATCCACAAAGATGATCTCAGACTGCTCTAGAGAACCTGAGATATCGGGCCTAGTCCCCGGACTGGCCTCATCGAAAGTCACCTCATAGGTTTCTACCATTTTACTAGACTCGCAGTTCCAGACCCTATAGGCCCGCGAAGAAGTCTACAAAGCCCGCTGATTTAAATTGAACTTTCTTGTTCTTGGGCTTGACCTCAATCACACCTGCGGCTACGGGTCTGAGCACTACAGGTGGATGCTTCCTCACATCCTCACGGAAATCATATCCTAGACCCTGATTGAACTTGCAAATCTTTGATTGGTCTAGAATAAGATTGAGCTTCTTCTTGCCTCCTACAAATCTCTCGAGAGTGTTCATAAGATACTGACACTCCCGAAAGAGAGAGGTGCAAGAAGAGCAAGGTGGGGAGGAGACAGCAGAAGGTAAGGGAGCAGAAGAACAACTAATAGCAGAGGGAAGACTGGCTTGTGCAAGCACAGCCGACTCAGAAGGGACAGTCCTACTGCTAGCAGGTTGGTTCACGTCGCTAGGCGTCTCTACCTTACCCAGGGGCTTCTCCCCCTTCTCCACAATCACACTACAAGCACAAGGTGGCTTCTCTAGTAGGTCCTTAGTTAGCTTCACACATTTCTCATCCAATGCAATCA
The DNA here is from genome assembly GCA_036346245.1 of Bonia amplexicaulis. NCBI lineage: Eukaryota > Viridiplantae > Streptophyta > Magnoliopsida > Poales > Poaceae > Bonia > Bonia amplexicaulis. The sequence continues at coordinate 10,408,963 of CM070748.1, forward strand.
AATTAGATTTTAGTTTGTTACAATTAATGCATGGTGAGCTAACAGGGTCCTTAGAAGCAAACTGAGCCAACTTCCTATCATGATCAATCATATCTTGAAACTGTTTGAAGACAGCTTCGAGTTCAGCAGTTAATTTAGGACAGTTCAAGTATGAATCAATTGGCTCAAGTAAAAAGGCTTGTAGTTCAGCAATTTTATGATATGCCCGTTTTAAGTTCATTTTCAAATTATTGCAATTTTCACATGTTTCAGGCAGATCAAGAAGCATAGTGTAAAGACCTCTAAAAGCATTGTACTTAGCCTCACATGAGGTGCAAGAATTAGTCTCAACAGTAAATGAAGAAGGAGTTATCCTACTCATTTCTAGTTCAGCAAGTAGACTAATATTCTCCACCTTAAGTATATCAAGCTCGAGGTCACACTATCATGAGAAGTCCTTAACTTCTCCATATCTCCAAGCAAAGCAGGCATGTATCACATTCGTCACGGAGGGAGCAAATATAAGTGAAGTAAGCTCGTGATGCTCTATCTACTTCCTTCTCCAACTCGCTACATCTAGCTCTAGATTTAGCATGGAATTTACCTAGCTTAAGAAAGGCATCATTGTCGGGTCGTAAGATGGGTATACCTCGCCGAGTCGGAGTAGAGCTCGCCGTCGCTCGGTTAGCCTCGAGGCCATGAAGCACATGCCGAGAAGTCGCCGCCGCTTTGGGTTCTTGATCACCCGTCCCGTCGTCGCCGCTCCATCCCTCCACCTCGCCGAGGTCGAGGTCATCGGCGGCGAGGACGCGGTGGAAGAGCTTAGCCTTCCCAAGGTCGCGAACGCCTTCTTGCCTTGCGCTCTGAACCGGGGCTTCTTGTTGCGGTTCTTGTCGATGTAGTCGTTCTTGCCGAACCGCCAAGTCGGTTTTGCCTTTCCCAGCTTGGGGCTTGTCTCGAATGTGGTTGGGGCCACCACACTCAAAGCAAATCATCGGTCCTCTTCTTTTCCGTCCCTCCTCCTCTTGTAAGCATGGGAGAACTTCCGAGCTAGGAGGGCTGCTTGTTCATCCTCTAGCTGCTCTAACCGATCATCGCCACGCCACGAGAGCAGCTAGGAGAAACCGCAAAGAGAATCGCGAAGAACCGAAACGGCGGGATCGGTGACTAGTGCCATCGATCGAGACTTCGATCGACGAGACTATGTCAATCTCGTGAGTCTTGAGGCGCGAGTAAAGCGCATCAAGAGTCAGGGTCGAGAGGTCTGTGGTGTCCTTGATGGTAGTCACCTTCATCTCCCAAACCCGAAGATCGAGTGGAGAAAGAATTTGTCGAGCGTTATCCGAGTCGGAGTATGTGAGACCGACGACTCGGAGGTTGCTCAAAATCTTGTGAAAGAGAGAAAAGCACTCGTCAAGGGACTCACCAGCAAGCATCTCGAATTTGTCAGATTCGCTTGAATCGGTCTTGTCGCACCGCCTTTATTTGGGTAGTGCCCTCATGGTAAGCATTGAGGGTCACCCAAATATCGAAGGCCGACGTCGGTGAGAGATGCGAACAAATTCGCTCGCTCAATCCTCGAATGATGATGTTCCTCGCCTTGCGCTTACCTCAACATCGACCATATTCCCGCATTGATGTTCTCATCGGTGGAACAACAAAGCGGACCTTGACCTTTCGCCAGATGGCGAGCCCCGAGCCCGGATGTAGGTCTCCATCCGACTCTTCCAGAATGGAAAATCCATCCCATCGAAGATCGGGGGCTTGGTCGAGTACTTGTCCGTCGCCATGGCTCTTGAGACCGGTTAAAATCTATCAAGAAGAGCTAACCGCTCGATACCAATTGTAGGACCGAAATGGCGATGGGGGTGAATGTCGTTCTCTTTAAAATCGCCCCAAGAAATCGTACAATCGATATTTCGCATAAATGCAAGACGAGGCTACTCACGTAAAATTAATTCTGCTGAAACTGAACGCATGCGATACTAAATAATTCAGCATAAATCGAGAGTAATCAAGAAAATTTCAATGAAAATATTGGCGTTTGATCTACATGCAAAATCGTCAAAGATTAGTAAAAGAATAAAAAGTAAAGAACACAAGGTTGATGTCCATCTTCCGATCACACTCTTCCTCCCTGTGTAGTCGGCTAGCAAAGAGGAAGGGCAAAGACAGAAAAGAAAAAGCAGAACAGAAAGGAAGAAGGTACCAGCAAAAGAAAAGATGGAACAGAAAGCAGGTGATTTTGCTACAATACAGAGCCGGCAGCAGACTGTTAAAGTGAAGTGAAGAAGCTGCAGATAAAAGAAAAAGGAACAAACAACCTGTAGCTTAAAACCGACAACATGATGCTTCTGTCTCCACGGTCTGACTGAAAATCAATGCTGCCAATAGACTCACTGCCGAACTGCTAGAGAAGAACACAGGAAATATACAAGAATGGCGACAACTAGAAATGGAGAAATCTATTGAAACAATAAAAACCTGACTACAACTGAAGTCTGAAAACCGACTGAAGGAAGACTGAAAAGAGGTGAGTTCTAACGCTACAGCCGAGACCAGACGCTGAGCAAATGAAGTGAAGGATTAATCTGGCAAAGAAAAGAAAGAGCAGAACATAACCAAGATGCCGCAGCCAAAAACCAGACTGGGAATACTACTGCCGACAAACGATTCTGAAGAAAACTGCCGAGAGTAGCTAATAGAAGAAAACCAAGTCTGACTAAAATCAAAGAACCCTGAGAACTACTTTCATTTTCATTTGCCAAGGACAAAAGAAGCGTACGAGAAAATTGAAATCAAGACAAAACAAGTAGTCATATAACAAGACATATCTCTCATAGATTGAGACAAAGAGATACACAATTACAGAAAAGTTCAACATCCATCTCAAAGCTCTCAATCCTCAAGAACACCAAGAGCCTCACATGCTTCTTGGGAGGAACACAACCCACACAAAGAGATGAATGAGCTCTCAAGTGTTCTAAGGGGTATGCAGCCCCTCACCTCTATTTATAGCCCTTGGCTAACGGGTCTCCAACCCGTTATGCCGACTAAACCCTAACGGAGCCGTCTCCCGCTTGTGCAGCCTTGCAAATTTACCGATTCGCCCCTCCTGCACCTTCCGGGAAGCTTCCGTGCTCCTTGTCTCGCACGCCTCGCAACCACTTCGAGTCCACGCCGTCTTCGACACATCCCGACCGCTTCGACCTCGCCACCGCGCTCGGTCCGGTCCACCGTGTCTCGCCACGACTCGCCTCGACGCCCCGCAGCCACACGCATAAGAAACACGTCAAATAGCACCGCTCGATACATGAAAGCGTAATAGAGACCAAACCTGTCGAGTCATAAGAATATGCATCCTAAACCCATACGACCAAGTTTGAGCAAGTCCGACCGAGCCCGTTGCACCCCGCAACGACATGGTCCGAACCAACCAACTCAAACTCGACTTCCCTAAGCCGATGTCAATTACTCATCATACACATGGGATGACCACCACATGGTCTCTCACCATGCCGGGTCGACCATGTTGTTTCGATCACGTTAGTCAACCACGCTGTTTCAACCACTTTATGTCGACCACGATGGTTTGACCACGTTATCTCAACCATTTTGGTTCGAACACGTTGTTTTGTTATGTTCATGATCTATTGAATAATATGTTATCTTATTTCTTGAATAATATAGTTAATATTTATTATCGAGTATGTGACTTAATTGTGAAATTCTATATTTCTGCGATGATTATTCTTATATTATCCTTAGTCGAAAATATACGAGGACACATATAAATAGATGTCGGACCCCGGAGCAACAACTCATGGATCCTCTGTGTAAATCGCACTAGTGCAGAATCAGCTAGTGCACACAGTAGACAACAAAGATAAATATCAACCACAATGACATTTATTAACTAAATATGGGCATGAATGCCAAAGTTTACATCCACGGCGCATAAACCAAAATTTAAATAATAGCAGCGGGAGGAAAACACTGAAGCGGAAGAAGCCCACTGAGCCTGCCCACAGGCAAACGACAGTAAGACGCGGCCTACTCATCCAGGTCTTCACCGTACTTGAAGTCGTCTTCCTCTGTGTGGAGATAGCAAGGTGAGTACAAATTTGTACTCCACAAGTCACACGAAAAAATACAATATAATGATAAAGGCAACAAAGGAAGGCTTATAGGGTTAGTTTGAGTATAAAACATCATTTAAAGAAATACAGTAAATAGATTGAAATTGCTGAATTTAATACAGTAAGTAAAAACAGTAATTGTAAATGAAATTAATATCGTTAGTGCAGGTCCATCCCCCACACTAACCTAACCACAAGCATCCCACCCGGACCATCTTTTCCAAAATGTCACGTATGGATTCCATCCATCCACACGCTTCCACTGCGCAACTTTGATGGATTCCAACCATCCACCAAGTTTTAATCTCTTATGGATTCCATCCATACGCAAGGTTTTCGCAAACCATTTTGAAAAATAAAGTCTAATCCATGAAAAACTTCACTCAGCATGCCCATGATCGTGGTCCACCAGACCAGGACCCCCTCTTGAGCCAAGTGAAACTTCTCATGGCGTACGCCATGCTCACTTTCCACCTATGACATGACTCAGGTTGGGACCCGCAAATTAGTCAGCCAGAACTGTCCCATACCAGTCTTGTGGTAGTACGATAGGGCTTTGCAACAGTAGCTCACAGACCGGTCCTTAATTGACTTAGGCTCATCCACATACCCCCTGTGCCCGACAATCAACACTGTATCACCGAACAACAGTGCATGCCTGCACCCACCACCTAACCATTGGCCTAAGTCTAAACCAGATTTTATATTTGATTTCAAACTCCTTCATAGTCTTTCTTGACTCACCGAAATCAAGAATACATTTCAAAAGCTTATCATTTTATGTGAAAAAGTATCCTAAAACAAATATTATCTCTAAGCCGGTCTAAGCATTTGATATAAAACTCTATAGCTAATACTAATGTACTAACTAGAGTTTGGTTCTAGGGTGACAAGGTATAAGGATTTGCAATGTCAAAGGTGTCCATAACAATTAGGAATTAACTAAGTTTAAAACTGGAATTGAAATACTTGAATAAACATATGCATGCAATATAATTTAAAACAACATAATTTTATTTGCAATCTGGGATCAACATGGTCAATGAGTGTGACTTGCCTTACTCGAAGACTTAGCGCTACGAAACGTTGAGATCGAACTCTCCGGAATCGTTGTAATCTACACGCGAAGAACCAAAGCGAACAAACTCAAATAAAATCCAAAAATTATAAAATATATATTGAGGGATAGATTATGATTTTAAATGAATTTAGGAGTAAAAAATCAACGGATTCGGAGTTCGTATGAGGGAGAACAAATATCTGGAAGATTTGGATATCACATGAAATTGTAATAAAATCCGAGAATTACTTTTTGAATAGTACAGTGTCGGTAGGCTGCGAGGTGGTCGGCGAATGGGCAAAACGCAACCCCGGCGATGAGGCGAAGGTGGTGACGTAGGTACGACGGCGAGGAATGGCGGCAATCACTGGCAGTGAGAGAAAAACGGTAGTGATGGCGTGGTAGCGAAAATGACAGGTTGGAGAGAGATAATACCGAGTATGGAATGTGGAGATGTAGGTGAGCACGGGGTAGAACACGGTATGGTGAAGCTAGTAAAATTATTGTCTAAGCTGAACTTCATCGGAGACGATACAATCGACGTTTGAACAACGATGGTAGAGAAAAAGGAAAAACTTGATATCTTGGTGCTCGGTGAAGCGAATCCAAAACTATTTGAAAGGTAGCTACCTGGGATGGTTTGGCATGATATGACGCGAACGGATTGGAGAAAACACCACCGGATAGATGGGGACACGAGATGCCATTGGTGGCCATGGCGAGGCGTCGGAGGCAAAAAATTTTGGAGGTTTTTCGGGGAAACGGAAGGAAGCATGGCATAGAACGCGGCGAGGTAAGTCCAAGAAAAACTATGGCATGGGATAAAGCTTACCGAAGGCGATGAATCGACGTCGGGAGTCATTTTCACAGAAAATTCAATTCTTGACAATTGGCTCAATGAAAAATTAAAAAAATGGTAGATAAATTTCTTTGAGGCTAGGATATGATATGACGTGAACAAAAATCAAAGCGCTTACTCAAAAAGTGGTATACGCGTGAGGGCACGGTCTTAGCGTCTAGCTCGACAAGGTCGACGAGGACTCAGGGAATCTTCGAGTGATGCCGATATAAGCACGACGTAGAACATGTCGAGACGAACTCAACGGTACAAACGGCTCAGCCAGAGGACATCGGATGGTGACGGAACACGGCGGAGAAGACCAATAGCGACCGACGGGTAGACATCGGCGTTCCGGGCAAACGGAGAGCAGTTAGCAGGTGAGGTTTGTGGCGAAATGAAGAGGGGAATATGGGGAACGCAGTGCTCACCTCGGTTGTAGTGGAACATGCACGGTCGGCCCACAGCGAGGAGAGAAGTGGTGATGCTCTGGCGAAGCTCCGGTGTAGGCGAGGGGAGCACCATGTAGAACGCGCGAAGGAAAAACGAATGGTGTGTCCAAAGCTGACCGGACTCCACTGTAGGTGGCGCAAACGGCCGAAGAACGCCGTTCGGTTAGCGAGAGAAGAATGCGGATTGTGGCGAGGAGGAAGGGAGAGAGGCCTTGAGATTTCTATGGCTGGGTGAGGATGAGAAGGGGCACCCGATGCTCCCTTTTATAGGCACGGAGGTGGACTGGATGAGGAGATCTGTGAGGGAATGTCTTTCGGTGGCATGGCATATTCCCACGAAATGGGCGCATAAAATTGGGGGCTAAGGCCAAGAATGGAAAGGTCTTCATGAGAGGATTTGAATGCATTTCATTTCACCAAAATCCGTTAAGAAAATCATGAGTTCTAAAAGCTTCAAAATGTTGGCCATGGCGCAGTGCGCATGCGCTCGGGTCTGGAACATACGAAGAAGATGAATAGTTAGAGGAGAGAGAAAATAATAATTTTTTTCCACAAAAATAAAACAAATTTCAAAAATTTTAGAAAATTTCACAAAAATTCCTGGAGATATTTTGGACTTAATTAAAATATCTCCAACTTAATTTGGTATTATATTTTTATACTTAAAATACTTTTTAATTTAAAAATTAGATTTTAAGCTCCAGAAAAACTCAGAAAATCCAAATGACTCCAAATAATTAATTTAAAATAAGATTCTTATAGAAATTCAAAATACCATTTAATGTAATAATATTTTTAAGTTTAAAATATTTTTTTCAAATGCAGCCTTTTTAAAAGCAGAAAATCAAGGCACAACAAAATTCAAACTTCATACATCCAAAAATCTTATTTTTATTTTAAACCAAATTAATTTAATTTAATAATTTTTTTTTCAAAAATTAAAATTAACAGCTGGACTGTTACAATAGACTAGCATATGTATAGGCTGATGACCATGATTCATGGGTCATAGATATCGAGATATCAAACCAATAATATGGACACATATTAGGGAACATGGGGTTGTATCGGCCATCATAAGATAATACGAGAACATTGCATTCTTACATGTCATTAGTTGGTCTCATTTACAATGCGTATACTATGTTCTTAGGCTTGAGGTCCTCGCACGTACTTGTAATGCATAATAGCTAACTTCGGGGTTGCCAATCCCTACTCCATAACTGGGTAGTTATAAAAGTAGATTTTGAGTTTTGTCATGATGCATGCATCGAAGCATGGTCGATCAAGATAGGACTTACCCCTCCATGCAATAGGAGAGATAATTCTAGGCCTCTCGAGTGTTGGATTCCAGAAATGCATGGCCATGCTACTCGCGGTTAATGAGTTAACCATAGTTGGGGAATTCGGGTCACGTAATCGAGAAAGAGAGGTCAAGCTAACCAAAAAGGATGGCACGTACTCGCCTTGAGTTTGACCAATTTCTTGCGGCAAAGGAAAATGCATATGAGCTTTGTTGTGGTTCATTTGATATGGTATTTACGTATACTTAGGAGTCAGCATGTCTTACTAGGGGCCGCTACCGATTAGTGGACGAGTGGGAGTATTTGGACCGTGTCCAAGTTTACGTGAACCTATAGGGTCACACACTTAAAGGCTGAGAGATAATTCCGATGGTGATCTGAATTCATGTGGGCCACGAGTTCCTAATGGGCCTCAAGTTCGAGAACCATTATGGATGCCTATAAATAGAGGAGCGCGGTGGTATAGGGTTTGAGAGACAGAGAGAGAATTCAGAATTCCTGAAACCCTAGTCGCCACACCTTCCTCATCTAATACCACGCAGCCGGCGCTAGCACTCCAACGCGTGGTGTTCCTGCCCCGTACATGTGGATACCTTGGAGGTGTGGATGCGAAGCTTTAGTACTAGGACGATCCACAACCTGTGACGATCATAAGGAGCTGAAGAAGGATATGTGTGGCTAGTACGACTACCACTACATCAACACGCTATTGGTCAGTTTTCTGCCATCGAGGCAGACAGTAAAGGCGTAAATCCATGGAGCACGCAAAGATCAATTTTGATTGATCGAATCAGAGTTGTGATCGAAAAGGGTTAATGTCATTAATCCAATGCAGTTTGCATGGACGGAACAGTATATTGGATCTACGTAGTCCAAAATTTTTATAACAGGGGCTTCCACCCTTGTGACCCCGAAATGAGGCTACCGCTCCTTAGACCCTGCTCCGCTCACCGTCGAGCGGAACCACTGAACAAGACCTTTTGTGACTAAGATAATAACTTGATATGTTAGATAGAATATGATTATATGTATATTTGTTTTGTAGGATTGTTGTGAATAGTATGACCCATTATGAATATGAATGATGTATGAGATGCATATATGTATGTAATATTCATGGCCTGCGTGTCATGTTTATTGCAGCCCAAGGCTGTCTATATTTGTATAACGACCTGCATGTTGGCTTGTGTTGCTTCTTCACTCCTTGTAACCTTTACTAGTACATGCTATGGAGTAATAGCTTAGTGGGAGTACTTGGAGGTTTTGGCCATTTAGAGACATAGTGAACATGAGGCCTGGCGATAGAGATCACCATGTGAAATGGTCATACTATATCATGATGCAATGTGATTGTATCACGATGCAATGTGATTGTATCACGATGCAATGTGATTGTTGCTCCGAATGCTTTTATCATGGTAGAAATAAAATTTCCTTACATAATATTAAGCTAAATTGATACCCTCCCAATTAGTTGCACCATCCAAAGTCATGTATTTTGATGGTAGGTCTTGCTAAAGCAGAGTGCCATTAATTTTCCTTGACTAGATGGGTTTGTGTCGGATACTCACAAGCAAAGCATTGGTTTAACTTGACAAGGTCATCATAATGGTTATGGACCTTGGGGCATAGGGTTGGGTGCCAGAGCATAGAGATGCCATCCAACAACAAGAGTTATGTAGAGATATAATTAGCAAATAGTTGTTTACCTAAACAAATTCACTAATCTTCTAGCAGTGATACCAAGCTCACTAGTAGATAAGTTGATTGTGGATCTTGAATCACTGAATGTCATAAGAGGGATATGGTATTTAGTAGGAGAATCTTTATTAAATTATTTAATAGAAGTTACTTTTCTTAAACATATATCTTAGTTTTGCATATTTTGTGTTGCAGATCATGACATCAACTGTTGTACCTTCTTCCAGTTTTGTTTTACTAACTACTGTAATTACTTCCAGTTTTCCTTTACGTTCAATAATTGATAAAGAAAAACTAAATAGAACAAATTTTGTGGACTAGTCCTGCAACCTAAGAATTGTTCTTAGGCAAGATAAAAAGAGACATGTTCTAGAGAAACCAACTCCATAAGTGCCTGATGAAAACAGGTTAAAGAGTGTCATGATCTCATCGGTTCTTCTACTCAGGAAGAAAGTCCTAATGATCCAGACAAGATTGCCATGCCTTTTTTACATAATGTAGTATTTCAACCTGTAGCCTAGACAAGTAAGATGTAGAGAATAGTTTCATCTATTAGTTCCACTTTTTTAGGAAAAAAGCTTGCATGTCTTTTTTCCTGAGAATCTGATTGTCTCCCTATTTTCATATCACAAAGAATATTGACGCAAAATTTAAAGGACACTCTTCATAATAAGCAAGACCTTTTCAAAAATGGAGCCTATAAACATGACAAGGTTAGTGATGCATTGATTCCCATTTGGCTAAATATTTCTCCTATTGTAAATATTGACATATCTAATCTTGTTGTCGTATCTTTGTACCTTTTTATCTATCCAATTAACTGTCATAGCTTCTAACCCAATGCTTTTCATTCGTGTTGTGGCAATGAGGTAATATAAATACCTTGTTCCTTTCCTTTCAGTCTCTTCACCTAATTCCACCAATGTGCTCTGTATTGCTCTTCAAGGAATGGGCAAATCAAGTTGTTCTCATATGACAATGAGCAAGTGTTGCTGCAGTCTCCATCTGCCCTCCCCTCTAAGTTCCTGTGGGTACCATTTGTTACTTGTAGCATCACAAATATTCAAGCTATCTTGTTGAGTTAAAACTTGAATTCTTGAATGTACCAGAATTCTTGAATGTACCAGAAGTTGCATTGCATTACTTTAGATGGATGCGACTGGTAGAATATTTGTTGTCTTGTTCTAGTTTGAAATGGCAGAGGCATTCTGCTGAATGTTAATGCTGATAATCAAATAGAGGTAGGTTTTTCAGTTTCTTTAAGTTGAGTAAATTGGATTGTGTACATGTTTTAATTCAAAGGCATCCAGATTCTTTGAAGGTTTGGGAGATTGTTGAAAGTAAGTTAGCATATGTGCATTGAAATTGCGAAGGACATCACTGAGTTTGTTGTACTACAAGATTACATGTGAGTAGGATGGCCATATATTCTTATTATAAATGATTTTATTTTTGTGATGTGTAATGAATTTGTTAAACCAAGCAGTCATGTGAAAGATGCAGTGAAAGTGGGATTGTCCTGAAGCTCAACATCGGTTTGACTTGCATGTTAAGTTCTTCTGCTTGCTTAGAATCTGATGATATGTTTTTCCCATTCCCAATTGATTTCTTTGTTTTCAATTATTTGTCATCCATTTTAGTCCATCTATGAAATTTATTGTACATTTTTTTATTATATATCTTCCTTTTCTTTTCATCTATGGATATTGTGTGATGTGGCCAAGAGTGTGAATGCTACATTGATTTATACTTCATCTATGCAATCTAAGTTACAAGGCATTATAGTGTTGAATTCAGTAAGGAGAAAGAACCAATCGGTTATGGGAGAGAGAAGAAAATCCTAGTTCATGCATATGCTTATATGATTCCGCCTTTGCGCAATGCTGACAAGATAGCAATGCATGGAATTGGAGAAGTAGATGGTGAAGAAAGAAAACTATTTTGGCTCAAGGGGAAGACATAAGATCAATCAAGTTTTTGTGCTTGCAGTTATGTCCACAATGTTCATAAAGCTTTCAACGCCAATTCTGAGGTTTCTAATCACATAAAATACATATTTGGAAATCTAATGAAGTCTACTATCCAACGAATCAAACGACGCTTGATTGGAGCTTCCTACACAAAGTTATGGCAATTTTATTAGATGCTGCACGGGCTGTCCGAAGAGACGTGCGAGAGATGTCAAACATAAGGAATCCGTGCATTGCAAGGTAAGTGTGGATAATATCGGGCCACAACAAGGCTTTCCTAAGGTTGAGAAGATTTCCTTTTCATCTATCAATCGGACTTGAAAGCCTCTTAAACTGGGAAAGGAAAGATATGAACAGGGGGTGCTTCTTCTATACATTTCTCAAAGTGATTTGCACAACTTTTAAAGTAGAAATGAATGATAGATAGTAATTACTTACCCTTTCATGTGCTTTGAGATTAGTACCATTCTTGTTAGAGTGGAAGGTATGGAAGCACTACTAATTCGGACTCGGTTCGGGATAGCCAGCAAGATCAATCTTAAAACATCTATAACTTTTACAAACGAAGTCTGATTTGGGTGTTTTTGGACTCATTGGAAAGCTAATTTTAAGCCACATACAATGCATGAGGTGCGAGCCTCGAAAACCTCTTGGTCGCAACACATATTTAGACACAAACTGATGGCTATATTTTTAGGTATTTCTTTTTTAGTTCATATTGGTGTAGGCTTTTTGTGTTCGTGTTATGTTCAAGTTGGCTGCACTCTTGCTGCCAATATAAGACTAGGACCTTAGCCCCATTGTAACTTAGGCTATGATATGATAAGTTTTTATACTTGTGAAATAAAGGAGAAAATCGCCATGATAGTTGTTGGCGGTCAGATTGCGTGATTGCAGGTTTTCTCGTTTGGAGTTTGCTGAGTTGGTGCAAGGCAAAAACAGAAGATTCTTAAGATTGCCTATCGAATCTATAAGGTTCATCTCTTCTAATTCGTGTCTTCTTTGCTGGATTCATGGTTTGGAAAATTTGGTAGATTGCTTCTAATATGTACCTTGCATTCAAATGAGAGAACTCTCTGTCGAGCCCATAGGCTTTTGTATTGTTCACGAACGCTAATGAGATTGAGCAAGAAATGGTTAATAGCCCGAACACCCTGCCAAAGAGGTGACCTCGAACGGCCCAGATAAAGCGAGTAGTGCGAGCAAGAAATGGTTAATAGCCTGAACACCCTGCCAAAGAGGTGACCTCGAACGGCCCAGATAAAGCGAGTAGTGCGAGCAAGAAATGGTTAATAGCCCGAACACCCTGCCAAAGAGGTGACCTCGAACGGCCCAGATAAAGCGAGTAGTGCGATTAATTTAAATAATAGTGGGTGAAATACCTATTGAAAGTGCACTTATGTATATATAAAAGTAGACACCAAAATTTAAATAATAGTGGGTGAAATCATATACCCACGACACCACAACATCACAACATCACGAAGAGGTTGTTCCCGGCCCTAAACTTTAACCCCTGTGCTGTGTGATTAATTATGTGGTAGGCCATACGATTTTCTATTTTCAGATTTCAGAGTCACGGAATGTCTTATTGCTTGCTGGTGTTTCCTCCGGACATAAGAGAATTTCTTACATCTCACTGAGAATTACCCTGACCTCGAATTTACCGGGGAAAAAATGTGCTTCCATTCGTACAACCGAGTTTCTAATTCGTGTCCTTCTATGTTCCTATTGTCACCTCCGTTATGCCTAGGCCATGTTAGAGCTAGCGGTGAAAATGGATCGGATAGTTTCCGATCGATTCGGATGAAAATGGATACGGATTGTCTCAGATCGGATTTTCTTCGGATAATTCTCGGATCGGATACGAATACGGATTTTTTTTATCGGATACGGATACGAATACAGTAGGCCTGATATTCGACGAATACGGATACGAATATGGATTATCCAGATAATACGAAAACGGATATCCGAGATTTCAGCCCAACATTACCCAGCCCAAACTAGCCGCTCTCATCTTCCCTGCCACCAGTCCACTAGCCCACGATTTTCTATTTTCAGATTTCAGAGTCACGGAATGTCTTATTGCTTGCTAGTGTTTCATCCGGATATAAGAGAATTTCTTATATCTCACTGAGAATTACCCTGACCTCGAATTTACCAGGGAAAAAATGTTCTTCCATTCGTACAACCGAGTTTCTAATTCGTGTCCTTCTATGTCCCTATTGTCACCTCCGTTATGCCTAGGCCATTTTAGAGCTAGCGGTGAAAACGGATCGGATAGTTTCTGATCGATTCGGATGAAAATGGATACGGATTGTGTCAGATCGAATTTTTTTCAGATAATTCTCAGATCGGATACGAATACGGATTTTTTTTGTCGGATACAGATACGAATAAAGTAGGCCTGATATTCGGCGAATACTGATACGAATACGAATTATCCGGATAATACGAAAATGGATATCCGGGATTTTAGCCCAACATTGCCCAGCCCAAACTAGCCTCTCTCATCTCTCCTGCCACCAGCCCACTAGCCCAACCAAGCCATAAGCTTCTATTACCAGACATTAGGTTTCTTAGTCATATTAAATTACAAATATCACTAGCAAATATTTATGTTTATTAAACATAAATTTAATATTGTCGGTGGATTAAAATTTGTATCGATTAAATTGATGTACTCTCCTTTAAATTATTTTGATAAAATTTAAATACTTAATCAATTTATTAGTCACATGTAAATGGTAGAAATACATTAAGAATTATTTAGGACTTTAGAAAACATTAACTGCCACTTGAAAATTTAAAATCTGTACAACAATATGACTATTGTAGATAAAAATACTTATGCTAATTTAGATTTTATGAATGTTTTGACAAGATAAATTAGTTATGTGTTTTCATTGATTTTGGATGTATAGTTTAAGGGGTTTTTCATGTTCCGATAAATATTCATGACTGTATTCGTTTCGATTCATATTCGCTCCGTATCTGTATTCAATATTATTCGTATTTGTATTCGTATCCGAGGTATCCGTATTCGTATCCACATCCGCATAAGAGAAAAAATATGAAAACAAATATGGTAGAAACATTATTCGTCCGTATTTGATCCGTTTACATCTCTAGTTAGTGCCCCCAAACCTGTCAGCTTTTTGGCCTCTCTTTTTTCCTTATCTCTTTTGCTCCATGCTACTCGCCGGAGTTGATGGAGAACACGGCCGCGCTGGTGAGTTGGAAGAAAAGGAGTGGGAGGATGGCCGTCGGTAGTGGGATAGCAGTAGAAGGAGACGGTGGTCAGACCCGCCGCAATCACCTCATCTCACCGGTGACCAGGCCAGCCACCATTCACGCTCTCCTTTTCCCTTCCCTCTCTTCTCTCTCCACCTTGGCCGGATCCTCTCCGCTAGAAAGCAGTCACTCCACTGTCACTGCCATCTCTCCTCTCCCTCCGCCATGGAGCCATGTTGCGGTGGCGCCGGCACGCGGGAGAAGGGGAGGAGGCCAGCAGGAGGTGGGGATGCGGCGGTGCCGACGCGCGGGAGGACGCCGGTGGGAGGTGGGGATGTAGCGCGGCGGCGCACGGGAGAAGGGGAGGAGGTTGACACCTCCTGCATCTAAGCCATTGCCATCGTGCAGGTGGAGAGGCGGCAGAGACTGGCGACGTGGAAGGGCGGGCACGGGAGGCCGCGTGGGAGAGCTGGCCGGTGGCCAAGAATTGTGTTCACCGACAAAGTGGTGCTGGGGGAGAGAGAGGAGGAAGGAAGAAAAGTAAAACTCGGTACACTTAACAGCATCCCCACGGTAAAACTCGGTGGTATGGAACGGAGCATATTTTTCAGTGGTAAATTAGAGATTGGAGTAACTCTCAGTGACGTATCAAAAAAAATTCTCGTAATATAAATATATATTGAAATTAAGTCCAGGACATTGGATTGTAGTACTTTGGCAGCTTTCACTTTTAAATAATAGCAAAATATACAGCATCCATTGTATTAACCAAATCTATAATACTCTGCTGTTAATTTTATTTTGTAGTAATTAACCTTTATGTTCATTTGGTGAAATCATAGGGACTGAAATTCCTGCGGTACTAGCCGATTGCTACGTGGAACCTACGCTGTACCGATATGAAATTGTTGCCATCTATATTTGGCAGTTTTAAGGTAACAGGTGAGACCTTAAGATAAGACCAAGAAAAAAAGCAGCCGAAGCCGACCAAGATTGCACGAGGGTTCCTAGGATCACACCGAATGCGAGGACTCCTTTTCTCATACACGTGCGTACGTCACGACGGGGATTGCAGCCAAGAAATTACTTCTATTTTTGTACGTGATCAGGAATTGAAGAATAGGCATCCAAGCTAGCACGTTGTTGTTGCCTAAGTTGGTTCCATGGGAATATGCTGGCCCGTGTAACAAAAAAGGAATACAAATACGAGTCGCTATGTGATGATTCCTGATGTAGAAGGAAACCAAAACTCCGTAATGTGAGTGGCAGGAAGATACGTCCAGGAGATCACAGCGTCAGGTCGACGCACGGAGGCTTTCGCGGGTGGCTATAAAACAAGACCCCGGGCTCCTAGAAAAATTATCCTCGACCACCTAACATTTATCTTAGAACGAATCTTTACTTTTTCTGCACTTCGAAGTAATCCCTAGTTTAGTGGGTAAATCTAATCGACCTTTCTATATAATTCAATGATGATCAATATTGCTTCGTATCGATGTGTTGATCTTTATCGGTTTACGCTTATTTGAGAGTTGTTTCTTATCGATCAGGATCGACTTTTGCCCAAATTATCATACTATGGGCAACCTCACTAGTTTCATATCTCTTTACCGATTTCAGTCAAAGCATGCCTTGATCCATCGTATGCTTGACCTTTGCACCCCATAGGGATGCGGTGGTGCTATCTAGGAATCTCTCAGCGGCGGCAACAGAAATCAGAAACATTGATAATCTTAGTTCAAGTAATTGATGATGTTAGAGTCTGTAATCTTATTTTTAGTTTAGAAGCCGTAGTCGTGTATGACTTGGTGGTCGTGTACGAGTTTGATCGTGGTCGTATAAGAGTTCGCTTCATAGTCGTAGCCGAGTTGGAGTCATAATCGTAGTCGTACCCGAGTTGAAGTCGAAGAGCAGGGCATAAAAAGGCAGGCCATTGTACCGAGAGGTGCAGGAGCGAGAGTACCAAGTCGACGAGATGTAGTCGCAGAGAGGGTGCCGGGAAGAGGGTGATCGGTGTGGTCGTAGGAGCACCAAGTGGAGGCGATGCAGTCGCAGAGGAGGTGCAGAGCTTGGAGCGACCAGCGTGGTCGTAGGCGGTCGGCGTGACCGCAGAGTTTGGAGTTACCGGCGTGGTCGTAGGAGGCAGGCGACCAGTATGGTCATGGGCTATCAGCGTGATCGCAGAGGAGGAGGCGACTAGCGTAGTTGTAGGCGACCGGCGTGGTCGTATGAGATCGCAGGGGCGGCAGACGTGGTCGTAAAGGAGTTACGACCACGGCCGCAGAGCAGAGGATCGCAGACGTGGTCGTAAAGGAGCTACAATGTAACATCCCAGCTTTTTATTTCAAAATTTTAGTAAAAAAATTTATTAAATTAATTTAATTTGAAATAAAACAAGTGTTCCTTGATTGCTTAAATTTTAGAAATTTTATTTGCTCATTTTTAGCTTTTTAAAAAGACTTTTCTTAAAAGTAATTCAACTAAAAACATAAAATTATTATTAAATAAAAGTTTTTTGTAAATATTTGTAAAAATATTACTTCAAATTAAGTATTTTAAAGCATTTGGCTTTTATTTGGATTTTCTGTGTTTTTCATGGATTTATTTGGAGTTATGTGGTTTTTGTTGAAAGCCTAGAGCAAGAAAAAGTATTTTAAAATATTTTATGAAAGCCAAAAAGAGTTCATTTTATTTTTCCCAAGCTCCCCAACATTTTATAGTATTTTGAAAATTTTCTAGAATTTAAAATTCAACTTTAAAGCTAAAAAGTATTTTTGGTAAAAATTAAAAGACAAACTTTAAGTTGGAAATATTTTTCCTAAGTCTAAAATGTCTCCAGTAATTTGTATGAATTTTCCCAGAATTTTTAGACTTGAAATATTATTTTCTAAGTATTTATAAATCTATCTGGCTTTTCAGAAAATCAAAAACGAATTTTAAATCCGGATTTATCTCAGGCCGACACGTGTCGCGCCCGGATTAAATCCATCCCCTCCCCGATCTTATCTCAGCCGTCCACTACAACTTACCCTTCGTTTTCATCCAACGACCGAGATTCTCTTCTTTTTGCCACGTGTCGCAAATCCGGCCACTCACCCCTTCACTCCCCTCTTCTCTCACTGACGTGTGGACTCCACCTATCAGAAACTTCTTCTTCCTCCCTTCATCCCCAACCTCTCGCCGCCTCCATTAAAGCCCACACGCGAGCTCCATTTCTCCGTCCTCCGTCCATACCTGCCATTAATGGCCTTTAAGTGCGCCTCTTTACTCCTCAATCACTCCCGCACGTTTCCCCCTCCTTTAAGTCTCTTTACCCCGCCGTTTCAAGCCGCCTCTGACCGGCCGCTCTCTCTCTCTTGCCCTTTCCCTATAAAACCCCGGGAGCTCATTTACACTCTCTCCCGCCGCCCCTCCTCCACCTAAGCCGAACCCTTCCCCACCGAGACGCCGCCAAGCCACTACCACCACCTTCTCTCCTTCGCCGCCACCGCCGCCTCGCCGCCGCCTCCTCCGCCATCCCGAGCCCGCTACCGTTGAACGGAACACGCCGCCTCCTCTCCCTCCTCCACTCCTCGGCCGACGCCGCCGCCGCATTCTCTCTTCCGCTGCCACCGCCTCCGGCGACCTCCCAAGCCGGCGCCGGTATGAGCGACTCCCCGCCGCCTCCTCTACCTCCGTGCGCCGAGTTATGACCATAGTCACAGAGCCGAGGACGGCGACTAGAGCGAAGGTGTCCACAGGTGCTGGAGACGTGGTCGTAAAGGAGTTACGACAATGGTCTCGCAAGAAGACGTGGTCGTAAGGGTACGACCATAGCGAGCAGTTGACAAAATCACTGCATGGTCGTAAGGCGTTACGACTATGGTAATCGACCGTTGTCAAAGGAGGTGCAGCGAGCAATGATGTACGTGGTCGTAACTTCAGCTGAAGCTTACGACTATGAGATCGGAGCAGCGAAGCGTGATCGAGAGATCATAGTGTGATCGTAATGACTATCAGCGTGGTTGGTGAATCAGCAGAGCGGTCGTAGCGACGTAGGAGATGGTCGTAGCTACTATAATGTGGTCGTACGGCTATAGAAGGTGGTCGTAGCGGCCAGGAGGAGGTCGTAGAGATCCTGGGAGCAGTCGGTAGGAATGTAACAGATGAGTATTAGAGGATTATGATGAGTAATTACAATAATTGAGTCAATAATCCTTTGAAATCATTTAAGCCGTAATAAATAGATTAAAAGGGTAGCATTGTTTTAGGGAGGGGAACAACTTTGAATTGTAATTATTGATTTGCGTGATGGATGGTTGTGATCCTCTGGATCTGCCAAACTGATGCTTTTATAAGTAGTTCAGATACAGATGACACAGAGCAATTTTCTCCTCAATGCGTTGGGATATAGGTCTTTTCGTGTGTGATGTGTAACAGTGTTCTTAATACAAAAATTGTGTATTTCTTGATCAACCTCATTCCTTAAAAAGATGCATTCCATTTGAACCGTTGAAACACAACCATCAAATGATATGATGTAAAGTGTAAAGATGAAACACTTTTCCTTCCCTTTTAAAGAAACTGCAAAGTTGCAGTAGTGATCAAATATTGCATGGAGCAGCACTTTGGAAATAGAAAAGGTAGAGTGCATAGTTGTCAATTTGATCAGAAAGAAACCCAAGAGAACGCAACAGCCAGGAATTTTAGAAGCTGACACCAAACATGAGGTATACTGATGAGACTTGATACCAGAAAGAAACTGCAAAGTTGCAGTAGTGATCAAATATTGCATGGAGCAGCACTTTGGAAATAGAAAAGGTAGAGTGCATAGTTGTCAATTTGATCAGAAAGAAACCCAAGAGAACGCAACAGCCAGGAATTTTAGAAGCTGACACCAAACATGAGGTATACTGATGAGACTTGATACCAGAAAGAACGCTTCCAGAAGGGCCTAAAATTAAGAAAAATTGGCAGGAATCGCACAAGAACACAGGAAGAGAATTGGGGAAACCATCCTTTTTCCATGTAACCATGCTGCTTTCATCTTGCATTCACAAAATATATCCCCATCAATAATTCAATTTACCCGAATTCCCAAACCAAGAGTGGATCAGACTTCAGAACAGGGTACTTTCAGAAGGAAACTAAACTCACTAAAATATGAAAAGGCATAGCCGCGTAGGCACAACAGGATTGAATGAAGCAGAAAGAACCAAGTACTGAAGAAGAATCCCTTCTCCACTTTATTCACAAATGATAATTTCAGTTTTGAATCATGCATAATCCATGACCATAATTAGACTAACAGTCACCATATACACATGGACACAATCAACAGGAGCAACATTATATAACACACCACCAGGAGATATGAAGGATCATACATAGCCAGCATAGGGATGGATGACCTCTCTTGCATGTCATATTTTACAATGTTGCATTGCCAGATGAATCAGATCAGATCTCCTCCACCACAATCCAGTCCTCTCCATCAGAGAACTCCACTGCGATTGTAATGCCCACCATGCAGAACCCCATGTCCTCATCACCATCAGTATCTTGCTCCTGCTCTTCGATTGCATCAGTGTCTCCTAAAGCTATGTTATTGGCATGCAACAGGTCAGCTTCTTGGCCAGCGGGCGCGGCGGCCTCGGCGTGGTGGCCGACAACGAGGTCGTACAGGTCAGAGAGCCCGCCGTTGACCGGCGGGGTTGTTTCAAGAACGCCACCGTCGTCTTCATCCTCGTGCCAGCTGTTTCCGCCATCCAGGTAAGCCAGTACGGCCGACGCCGAGGCGCCCTTGTAGTCCGGGATGCCCGTGCCCGCCGCCCAGGCCCCGGCGCTGTCGACGACGCGCCAGGACACGAGGCGGTGGTTGAGCGCGACGTCGCAAGCGCGGAGCTTGTGCGCGCCCTTGGCCTTGTCCCGGGCCTTGGTCACCGGGTGGTCGTGGCACCCGGCGCACCGCGGGCGCCGGCACTTGCCCGTGCTCCTGGACGCGTTCGTCGGCTTCGACGGTGCCCTGACGTACACGCCGCCGCCGAGCTCGGCCGCCACCCTCTCCGCATCGCCGTCGGCGAGCCGCAGCACCTTGTTGCGGCTGACCCTGACAACGCCGTGCTGCCATCCTTCCCTCTTCATCGTCTTCTTGGGCTGATTTCTTGGTGCGTGGGTGTGTGTGCTTCAAGAAGTGGGTTTCTTGGGTTAGCTTGCCTGTTTGGTCAAGGGAGGCTTGAAGAAGTACTTGCTTGGTTGGTGTTTGGATACAGCAACTACAAGGCTACAGCTCCATGTTGCATCTGTGGTTGGGCAAATGTGTGGGAGTTGCCAACGCTAATGGTGGTTGGGTGTGATTGTGTCTGTGTCTGGGTCAAGGGGGTAGAAGTGGTGGGCAAGCCAAGCTACACTTGCTGCCGCATATCCTAAGGATAAATGGTCCAGTTTTTTTGGCTCTTTTTTTTTGTTCTTGGTTTCAGATTCTCCTGAAGCCGAAATAAGTGAGGTAATTTCTTCAACCGATTTTTTGAACCAAAAATTATATATGTTATCTATATCGATATCTCTACCATCTCAAAAATATAGATAAAAACCATGGTCTAAAAGAATGTGCTAAACAACATAATAAAAGCTTTGGATTTGATTGGATTGGGCAAAATGGAAATGGGTCAGGAAGACAAAGCAAATGCTGTCAAGAAAACTAACTATAGACACACGGTAGCTTGCGGGAATCACCCTAGGCATATCAACAGAGGAAGATTCCGTTAGTATGATATGACTAACCAGTAGTACAAAACAAAAATGGTACCCTCTTCACTTGAGACCTGGTTGGAGGTCGCCCGATTGTGATATGTTTGTGAAATCTAACGGCTCTTAGCTGGGTCTCGTCTATAAGGGAAATCGTATAGAAATTTCTCTTGCACAATACAGATTACACTATGTATTTCTTTGGACAAAATAGGATGTTGAAGAATTCTACAGCTGTTCTCTGTCTAGTACTTCGTTGCATAGATTTTAGTTTTAACTCTTGGCCCTGTCCCACCAGCCATTGAGTTCTCCAAAAGCTTTTGGGAATATGCCCATGTGTGGAAGTCATTCTTTCTTGTTTTTCAAGAAAGAAGAAAGCTTAGCTCCTACCAATAGTTCAAGGGAAGAAAAAAAAACTCGGAATCTGTTTCACCTTTTGGATGTGGGCAAGGGGATTGATTTTGTATACCACGTCCTACTAATTAATAAAGTTGAGAGGAGGATTGAGATATTACATCTTGTGTTCTTCTTCTTGTTCTCGTATTTATGTTGAACCGTTTAGCAACACGACCAACAATATCCAGCAAAAAGGACCAATCAGGTGTGAGATCTGCACAGAGGAATTTTGATGGACTGGAACTGGTCCGATTACAGTAAATTAGTATGGCTTGAAAAATTATATGATTAAGAAACTTCTCTTTCCTACATATCTTGGAGGAATATAAACATTTTCACAAACCTCGTGTGAAAATTGCATGTGGGATTTCCATGGAAACGTCCATGGCAACGTCCTTTATTCAAGTGATCTTTTCATCCAAAATTTATGAATTTATCCTGTAAAATATATATACACCAATTTTGTACTGATTTGTTTTCAATGCTTGTTGGATTTCGCAATACATCTTTTATTTATTTTTAAATTTTCAGCATTCCAAACAAACCCTAAATATTGTGTCACTGTGATTTACCTAACAAGATATTCTCGTTTTGGCTTCAACTTCTGGTTTCGGGCTTATTTTTCAATATTCATAAATTTCATCTTTTTCTGAACTTTTGACTTTTTTGAGCTTTTTTACCGGTTCTTTTTTTCTCGTATTCGTTTGTGTTGTCCGTAATGAGTTAGCATATTTTTTTTAATTTTAAAATTTTTTAAATTTAATTACGTTAAATAAATTATCTTCAGCTATAGTAAAATTTCAATTACTACAGTACAATTTCAATCATAAATCACAGCTTTTCAGTCTAACTGCGTGAGGATTATGCTCTCAACTGTTCTCTTTCTCGGCCTACTGCTCCAATAGGTGAAGATGACGTCCTTACGTCTTGTTCAGAAATGACAACCCCTCTCTCTATTCATTCCCTCTCGCCTTTCGCATCGTTAGAACTCCAACGAAACGATGCCTTTAGCATCATTTCGTTGTGAACAGGGTGCCGTTGTAGTGGATATATTTAAGTCAAAAATAAATCTCGCTCTCTAAGTGAGTTTTTTTTAAAAAAAGAATATTCGGTTCATATGCAAATGATTCGGTCTTTCTTTTGAGAAAAAGCTCCAACTATAATATGCTTTGGCAGGAATGATGCGATGGAATATTTCTCTGTGGTTTTGTTTTCTGACCTCTCTTTCTCTCCTGCTTTCATTGAATTTCTTTACTTCTTTATTTTATCTTTCTATTATGAAAGATTTTAGTGATTGATTTATAGTGAGATCACACGAATTATTGAGTATTTCAAATTCGATTGCTGTTTTTCAAAAGACATTATGGGGTTACATCTCAAAATATACCAAAATAGTTATGAGAATTGAATGCACCGTGACAATCGTTGCGAGTGCTAGACAAATGACAAGGACCAATTGGAAGCACCGTTGTGTTTGGTCCGTTTGCTCGTAAAGTCTAGTCACATCAATGTTCCTCTATTTTTTTAGGGCGAACTACTTCAATACGCACAAACTTCGACTCAGACAGGTTATTTAATTTGATTGTCCACTACTTACTTTTGACGGATTTGCTTTCTTCAGCGGTAAGCGGTGAGCCTAAAGATAACTAAATTAGCTAACTGGATAAAAAAAAGACACATCTTCAATTTTGCTCAATTCTTTTCAACCTATAGCTTATGACTTTTTCGACAAACAAATACAATATATTCTCTATCGTTGTTTCGAAGGCACTTATCGAGATAACTTTTTCGAAACGGCTTATTAATTTATCAATATTCGATTCGTTCACACAACCGCTCATGCTAAGCCTTAAAAACATAAGCCATAGTCGAAAAGAAAAGTATGTGTTACTGTTGGAAGTGCAATGTTTTGAGGAAAAAACTGAATACATAACTTTTACAACAATTTAAGGATCTGATTTAAAACAACACAATTGCAGTATTTGTTTTGCAGGTACATACTTCTCCAATACTATCGTTTAATATTTACTCAAATGCAGTTCTTTTATAATAGCTAAGCACTGATTTTCTTGTAGTGGCGGAGAGAACCATCTTCTTCCTTCCTTTTTTTTCTCCTTTTTTCCTATAGTCATGAAGAACAGTTAACTAGGAAAACAAAACTGCCGGATGAAGGAAGGTGGTGGGCGGCTTCGTTTGCACTTCGACTTTTAGTTTACTAGTTAGAGTGCCCGTACGTTGCAACGAAAAACTAAATAAAAGTAATACATACTATAAAAGAGTACTGATGATGTTTGGACTGAAGCATGATAGAACAAACACCACATACAACAATATGTACAAAATGATAATAAACAATATTTTTTCATAGTATGCTTAATACATAAATAATTGTTAGATCGTCTTGGAGAATAACAAATCAATTAATAAATAGGACATCATACCATAAACATTAACAGGAATTTTAAAATAAAACTGATGTGCCGTCCTTCTGCAAAACGTATCTTCATCTCTAGCTTGTAAGGAAAGAGAAAGCAAGCACATCCTACAAAATGGAAAACAAATAGTTAAACATCATAAATCCATTGTATATTAGATATAAAAGATACGAAAAAATTTAGTGACTTGCTTACGTTATTTAACGTCCAGACATCTTGGCAAGTGTATCGTTCCTTATGTCAACGGCATTCATGATAAAGTTCCTTACATTCAAATTATGCAGCACTACTTGGCGCAGTTCTGTTTGAAGAAAGCATTATTTAAATTATGAAAGACATACATATTTGCATATACATTATTTACTTGGTTTTTTACCTGCAAGCTCTTGTAGCCTATCATCTTGTGGTCTAAAAATAAATTTTGTACAATCCATTGTCATTAAGCAGCCTTTTCAATAATGTATCAATTTGATGAGTAATAGGAATAAGACATAAGATGATAGAATATTCGTATTAGTTGCACACATACCATATCGACTATTCTTCTTCAGCATTGTCACAGCTAAAATATAGTTATGTTCGCCCGCAAGTCTCCATTGTGTTAGATACCGCACAATAAGTCCATCCCAAATGCGCACAAATAATAAGTTCTCACTGATGTACATAAAAAATGGACTCAATCAACAATTTACAATATAAATTATTTGCTTTCAAGAAAATAGAAACATTCTATGTAACTTGCCTGCCATCCATGAGGCATAATTCCCTCATTGGTATACGACGTGGGAAGCTATTGATGTGCCGTATTGGGCCGACATGTACAACCAAACCGACCACATCTTACCAAAGTTGCATCAATTGTAAGGATTATTCAAAGCAACAACATAAAAATATATCAAAAGAAGAGACATCATATGTGAAAAAGTGGAGATCTTACCTACAATTGACTTGTTTGGTTTTAAATAAACATCTTCAAAGTGTGTATATTGGGTAGGGAGATCAGAAAATTGAATGAAATTGCTCAACTGCCTAACCATAGTTTGGTATGTGAACCTTAATTCAAGCTCCTTTCCAAGAAACCGGAATTCGTCGGATTCGGTCAACGCCATCGAGTGGACCTCATACGAACTCCCTTCGGCAAGTAATCGGTCAAATCTATGAGATTGCCTGCCGAAGCAAAATACTTCCATTTTCATGCCCTAATAATAGAAATGTGAAAAGCATATAAGTCATTGCATGAAATAATATTGGGTTGAAAATTAAAAGAACATATGGTGTAATGAATATTAAAGTAAATATCGATACATACATTCTCATCAGCAACTATAAGCTGAAGCATAGATCCAGTCATAATCTCTTGAATAGGAAATTTGTGCACTATGTGTACACGAAAGTTCCACTTGTAATGTATGCTATCTGGGCCCAATTCATGAAAGTGGATACACCTGTAAAAGGTAAATCATCAACGACATTACTTTTTGTGTTAAAAAATGTACATTAAGATACAAAAAAATGAACTTAAGGAAAAATAGGAATATGCATAAATATGTCTTCAAGAACACTTACCTAGACTGGAATGACATATGTGCATCAAAGGGAGCATAGACTCTTCGCGTAGAAAGGCTCCTAACCGACATCATGCTGACACAGCAAATAGTTTGTCAGAAAGAAATCTAATACGACGTACATCTTTTGTGTTAAATATTCCAATGAAACATACATCTGCACAAGAATGCCAGTTGCAAAAAACAAAGGATAACATACATCGTCTATGATGTGAGTACTTCTTTGTAGACGATGTTTTTCGTGAAGGTACCACGGGTATTTCTAGACATGCGCTGCTTGTCCTTATCCGCAACAGCAAGGACCTTGATGTTGCTTCTGGCGGTGGCCCTAGATAGCGCGACGTACAGTTGCCCATGAGAGAAGATCGGATCGGGAGGTAGACACCAACATTCGGGATGGTCTCGCCTCACGCCTTGTTGATTGTCATTGCGGCTAAGCTCGACCGGATTTGCTTCCTCTTGAATCTAAACGGAACATCTCATCATCGAGGGACATAGAGGTATCCGAGGAGGAACACCCTCTTCCCAAAGGTGTTGACCGAGCACAATCTTGGCATCAATTGCATTCTTTTGGAACCCCTGGACTACCAGTCTCGTCCCGTTGCATAGTCCATTAGCGGGGTCGATGTTCCGCAACAGTATCACGGGACAGTTAATCTTAAGCTTAAGTACATGCGGAGGTAGCCCGTTAGGGGTCAATGTGTTTAAGAATTCAGGAGGGTAGTAGCTGTGGGGATCATCCTCCGCACAGTCAAAGCTATGGTACACCATCTCCTCCCCGTGAAATAGGTCAATCATTTTCATATTGATCTTATCGATATACTCATTTCGGGTTGACAAGATGGCCCGAGATGTGATATAACTGGCATCCGATAGGTTCTGATCTAACATAGGGAACACACTCTGTATAAGTTTATCGAGGTCTGTGTCCTTTCCTGTATACGGCAAGCATATTTCGTCCGGAAGCCGTACACAACCATCCTCATTGGTCTCCTCGGTACCATTGCCGACCCGCAATAGGTACTCTGCAAACTCAGGATCACTTTGGGCCCTCATGTTACGTACGAGCCTTAGCTGTCGCATGCATTCCCATAGATATGACTTACGCAGCGTCGCATCAGTTATCTGTGGCCTAGTCCCCTTACGAACAACTGGAAGCACCTGCCTGAAGTCTCCACCGAACACGATTGTCTTCCCACCAAACGGCACGTCGCGTCGATCCATGATGTCTTGCATGGTATTGTCTAGGGCCTCGACCGCCTGTCGCCTCGTCATGGAGGCTTTGTCCCATATTATTAGCGATGCCCGCTTAAGAAGCTTAGCGGTCCCACTCTGCTTTGTGAAGCTACAGATCGCCCCATTACCAATGTTGAGTGGGATCTTAAACCTCGAGTGCGCCGTCCTGCCTCCGGACATGATGGAGGCAGCTACACCCGACGTTGCGGTTGCCACTGCAATCTTCCCATCACCTCGGACCTTTGTGAGCAAAGCTTTATACAGGAATATCTTTCCCGTGCCTCCTGGGCCATCAACAAAGAAGACACCTCCGTTGCCGCTATCAACCGCAGATAATATCTCGTCGTCTGCTGCCCTTTGCTCAAGATTAAGGGAGGACGACAGAGAAATATGGTCAGGGTCTACCTCGATCGTTGACTCCTCATAGATCTCCCTGGCCTCTCCATCGTTGCTTTCGTTCGACTCATCTATAGCGGGGAGAGGGAATGATGTTATGTCCTTACCCATCGACTGGAGCATATTTCTGATATCCAACAACACCATCTGCTCTACCGTGTGTGGGCAAACATGGGAACGGCGGTAGTCGTCCGACATTCCCTCAAGGTGCCTGTCCCATAGCCCACGCACATCGTTTGGCTCACAGAACACCAGTATAATTGCGAAGAGCCTTCTGAGCGAGGATGGCATCTGGAATAGCTCAGCCTCTGTCAGGCACTCTTCTAGGGTGTTGTCGGCCTCAATAAGTCCCTCTTCTCGGCAAGATCACGGAAGAATGGGTAGACTACACTATCCACCGCCCTAAGTTCTTCAAAGGAGGTGGCGCCAGGTACGTGGTTTAGTAGCACCCTGAGATAGTACCGCTCCCCCTCGTTCGGGTGGGCAGACACAATTCTGCCAACTTGTGTTCGTTCCGTCCTCTTCTTCCACTTCTTCAGGCCTGGCTGCCAAACAAATGTTGTTGGAAAATCCCTGTACAGGATGCCTCGAGCCTCCTCATTTGTTCGGTTCATCTCAAAATACTCTGTCAACATGGACCTCTCGACGCCATGCTGGGCAACCACATCATGAAGATCTTGACCCGCGTGGAACGAGACCATGTGCATGTTCGGTAGATGTAGTTGCATCTGCAACACTGTTGGGGAGATCTTGCTAAGGTCAAAGCTATAGATCCTCCAAAGAGCTTCGTGGGTAACCCACCGGCATCCTCGAATCGCTTGATCTCATCGATGTTCCCGTTGCTATCGGGCTCATCAAGAGAAATGAGATGCTCGGTCATGGCCCTTGTAAACATATTTGAAAAGGTACTTCACGGCCTTTATGCTTGAGCAAACCTCAACGCTTATGTGGCGCTTATACTTCCTCAAGAGGTAAGGGTTGTATGGCACAACCCACCTATTGTCAGCGTCTGTCGTCGAACCTTTGCACGGCGGCCATCGTCCGTCTCACAGCCTGCTGAGGTGCGAATCCTTGCCTTGTAGTGTAGTTGCGTTGAAAGGGCGTGGGTAGTAGTTCTTGCATCTACCATCGTGCATGCACACATTCTTGGGATTTAGGACTCCACAAGGGCCATGCATCATATGCTTAACGACCATCTCGCATACTCTGGGTACTTGTTTTTGTCCGGAGCTCGTGCGGAGATGAGACAGTCAGATCGCTCGGGACAAGTGAGCTTGTACCTTCCTTCATGATAAGAAGAAAGTGAACATGAGGAAGTCCCCTCTTCTGGAACTCGATGACATATACATAAGCAGCTACGACGCCAAGGATATGCCTCTTGAGTAACTGCTCCTTAAGGTCCTCCTGCTTGGCTCTGAATACCCGAATGATGAGATCGGGGCGATCCTGAGGGGTTTGGCCAGGTTCTAGCTCACGCCTTATCTCTTCCCAATTTGGGTTGCAGGTCATAGTTAGAAAGACGTCCGGCTTTCCATACTTTTGCACCAAGGCCATACCGTCCATGTACCTTCGTTTCATATCCCTATCGCCCCCAATGAATGATGCTGGGAGAACAATCCTTTTGCCTACAGCATGCGCACGGCTCTCTCCAGACTCTATGCTATCAACCAAGCCTTTATACAGGTTTGCGCGTATCTCCTTCTGGTGGCGCCTAAAGTAGTCCAGTCTTGTACCCTCCACCTTGATGTACATGTCGACCGCATACTGCTGGAATAGGCGCTTGCCGTATAATAAGGCATTGAATATCTCGTGACGCATTTGGAATTTGTAGCAATAGTAGTCTCTTACAGACACGCAAAGTCGGTTATTCGAATCTACGCACATGAGTGGGACAAAATGTTAGGTCAAGCATAATTAAG
The DNA here is from genome assembly GCA_036346245.1 of Bonia amplexicaulis. NCBI lineage: Eukaryota > Viridiplantae > Streptophyta > Magnoliopsida > Poales > Poaceae > Bonia > Bonia amplexicaulis. The sequence goes on from CM070748.1 coordinate 10,438,316, forward strand.
CAGGACATCAACAATGACCAAATGCCATGTTTACCACAAGACTAACCTTGATCCTCGTCAATACCCTCGTTGTTACTATTTTCACATGCCTGGATTACAGCTTCAAGGGGCACACCATGCTTTGGAATACGTGGATGCCAGCCAAGCTCCCCTCCCGGGAAGAACAATGGATACGACAGAGGGTCGTAGCATCCGTAGTATGGTTTGATACTATATTTCTCATTATTGTTACCGTACAGGATTACGCTACAGTTGAATTCTTTGTGCAACTCGTTGCCCTCAACCCACACAGCGGCCACCTCCGATGTTATTGGCCTGTTGTAGACTCTCTGGTCCATCTTTAAGTCAGTGTTTAGTGAGATACGATATTCCTCGAGGTCTTCAACTTGGCCTAGGCTTCGGAAAGTCTGCGAGTAAGGGTTGTCCCGAAGAATGTTGACAAGCGTCCTCACGACTTCCTGGTCGAGGCTAGGAGAGTAATGAAACCGGTGATCGAGATTGGGGTCGTCATCGTAGAAATAGAGCTCCAGATGCTCCGGAGCAGAGTCACTCGGACCAAAGGAATGTACGTTGTGGTAAATTTGTCCATGGGCTCTAAATGTGTACACCCGGACCTCATCTTTGGTGTAGTTATTATCAAGACTCACGCCTAGAGTAGTAAAGGAGAAGTGACCGTTGAAGAATCTAATGTTGTCTTGAAAATGCTTGGCATCAGGATCTGCACTTGACCAGAGCCTACGGAGTTCTGGTGTTGGCTCTGGGTTCGACAGGCTGATTTTACCATTTCGGCAGCAAAAACCCTTTGACTCATACTGGAACTTCTTCGCGCTGCAGTGCGCGCAGGCTGGCTCAGGCTTCAACACGTGTGTGATATCGGGTATGTTGCTGTATATATGATCGTAGGGATCTAGGACATTTGATCCTGTGGGACAGGCATCATCTGGCTCATCAAAGTTTGTGTCTTCCATTGTGTCGCCATCTGCAAGTATTTAAAGAGAAGGGGTGATGATAGGTGTTGGATTCTATAGATAAAAGAGACAAATGATGTTTCAAATACCTCCACCAACGAACACATAGTACTCCTCATCCATGTCGTCCGCAACGATGGTTTCTAGACCACATGTCATTTTTTTAGTAGGATAATAATGGTTTAATTTTATAGTTGGGACAATAAATATGAATATAGTTATTACCATCATCTATAATAAATGATTGTGTTGAGAGATCGCGATGAGCGAAGCCGCGGCGAGATCGCCGATGGATTGACATCCGATGAAGCTTCTAAATGTGGGCATTGCATTGCAATCGACTCGGTGCATGGGGTGTCTCTCCTAGTTGCGTAGCTTGCATTACGTTCATGAAGCAATGCGTGCCTCTCCTCAGATGTAATGCTTCGCCTGGCTGATCTTCGACGGGCATTAATCTCACCCCGTTCCTCCACCGTTACACTTTGGACACGTGCTCTACGTTGTGCTCTTCGACGAGCATTAATCTCTTCCCTTTGTTCAGGTGTTAAACTTTGACGTCGTGCTTTTTCACGTTCTCGTCTTGCTAGCTTTTGCTCCAGTGTACGACCATGACTTGGTTGTGTTCGCTCTGGTGGTATGGTAGTAGAACTCGCTGCCACATCGTGGTCACGATTCCTACCTAAAGTGTGTAGGGCATCTAATTAATTAATTAATAGAATGTGCAATCAAAGTGCATACTATTAGAACATTTGTGCATAAAACAACCTACCATTTGAGCAATCGCCTTGTAGCAATACCCCTGTCGTGACCGTACTACGAGATGGAAACGTACACAACGTATTTGTTTGATTAGGTGCATCTTCATCGTCTGACGATGAAAAACTCTGACAGGCAGCGTTGGATGCGTCACGTATAGAAAATCCAGTTGGGGCATGTGGTGTATTATTAGTGCGCGGTTTCTTTGGACCACGACGTCCATCCACCACTGTTTCAACAATAATCCATAAAAAACCACAGACAATTCTATTTAGTACACTCAAGTGTTATAATATAAGCAATATTAAAAGGCCCAGCAAAATTGCAACCTTCTTTTCCTTTTTGTGATTGGTTTGGATGATGCAACATCTCCACCAAAATGATTTGTGATCTATGGAGAAACCGATGTGAAGCCCAAAGAAAATATCACTGCCATCAATTTGGTCAGTCGATATTTGACCAAGTTAGGAAATTACTACTTTTAGATGTTATATTTACTACTTAGGAAATTTGAGATATGCGTTTAGTTCAACAAAGTCCTCTGTTCATCAAACATTGCAACTGAAAAAATCATTACATTTCAGGTATGCATTAAAATCATGCAACATTTGAAAAGATCATTTCATTTACATCCATTCATCACACATTTCATCAATGCTATTCCTAGTATTATATAGTCAAAACATGAAAACATAACGAGTAAAGGAAAAGAAATTAGGTTAAATAAGCATTATGAAATGAGTAGAACCTACATTACATATATTGTCTTAAATTGGAGAAAAGAAATCATGACGAAGGAAACAGCGTATACTGAACAATAAGGAGAAGCTTACAGGAATTCTGTCAGGGTACTTTTCTCTGATACGGTTAGCCTCAGCCTGCCTCCACTCTGCAACACATCACATAAACAGCATAAGATTTCAGTTCTTATTGTATTGACTATTAAGTGGCATATACAATCTTTTGGACCCTCCATTTCTGATGAAGGATTTATTTCCGAGTTCGTTCCAACATTATAACAGATCGCGTCCCCATACAAAAGTAACAGGTCTAAGCATGAAAACTTGAACAAGGCTTTGCTATCGAAAGGTCAACACTGGTTAAGTCTCATAGGAAGATCATGAACGGTTACATTATTACTATCAAGGATGAGAAAGTAAAGTGGGGATCGAAGTAAATGCAGCCGTATTCCGTTTCGAAGTCCCGAACTCAAAACCGTACTCCCAACTTGACCCAGAATGACAAGAGTAGAAGAGAGCGCAATCCCATTTCACTTGTAGTACAAATCACAGAAATGGGACAGGTAGTTTCATGTGGATCTGGTATCATTTTTACAAGCAATGCATAGTGGAGGCATCTCATACCAAATAGTTGAAAAACATATAAAACAAACTAATATGTCTACAAGTCAGTACTCAGTAAACAACGTGTGAATACCGAACTGCTAGTTTTCTGTCACATAGCCTACCAAACATTATCACAGATCATGTCCTCACACAGAAGCACCAGCTCTTCAGCATGAAAACTTAAAAAGGTAATAGTACTACACTGGAAACAACAAATTTTTTTTGTACACTTGAAAGGTCGACACTGGAGAAGTGTAATGTTATTACTATGAATGGTGGTAAGTTTGCAAATAAATACACCAGTTGCAGGCATAATGACATACAAATGACAATGACAGAAGAACAGCGTATAATTTCATTTCATTAGTATAAATGGCATACATGGACAAGCAATTCGATGTGGATCTGCATCTCATTTTTACAATGGAAGAAAGCAGCTAACTCAAGCCAGGAAGTGGCAATATTATAGTTGAAAAACATATAAAACAAACTAATATGTCTACAAGTCAGTACTCAGTAAACAACGCGTGAATACCGAACTGCTAGTTTTCTGTCACATAGCCTACCAAACATTATCACAGATCATGTCCTCACACAGAAGCACCAGCTCTACAGCATGAAAACTTAAAAAGGTAATAGTACTACACTGGAAACAACAAATATTTTTTGTACACTTGAAAGGTCGACACTGAAGAAGTGTAATGTTATTACTATGAATGGTGGTAAGTTTGCAAATAAATACACCAGTTGCAGGCATAATGACATACAAATGACAATGACAGAAGAACAGCGTATAATTTCATTTCATTAGTATAAATGGCATACATGGACAAGCAATTCGATGTGGATCTGCATCTCATTTTTACAATGGAAGAAAGCAGCTAACTCAAGCCAGGAAGTGGCAATATCCCCATAGCATTGCTTACCCTAATAAAAAGAAAAACTGAGTAAAGAGCGATGAGGCCAACTCCAAGTATCTTGTTAGGCCGCATGTCACCTCGTGGCAGCATAACAAGAGCCCAGATCAATCCAGCAACGAGGAAGCTCATCAAACAAACCAAATATGGAGGTTTAATCTGTCGTCGTTTTTTTTTTGTTGCTAGAGATACATTGCTTTAGGAGATGCAAAAACCATTAGTTTCATGATTCATTCACTTTGGCATGCAAATAAACACAGGTGTTGGGTGTGTTTTCCATTTGTCATGTCATGTAATAAAAATCTTCTCAAATCAAGTAGCTAGATGGGATCTTGTTCGGTAGACACACTAAAAAAGAGATATAATGTGCACGGAGGGTGCAAAGTCGCTCTTGTCTTCTGTCTGATTATTCACAAACGCTGTAATGTGAATGAACAGATTCAGAATTTGCCAAGCTACCTTGATGACCTAATGTTGCTATTCTAATTTTTTTTCTTATAGCTTTCATGATCAATTTTGTTTATTTAATCCTACTTTAGAGGGATAACAGTGCAGGTAACTGCAGGTTCAAGGTATTACCTATCGCCATTACTTAATCAAAATCTTACTGGCTAGGTGGATCAGTAGCATGTTAATTTTTTCATAATACAATATGTACCAAAACATTATTTGAGTAAATTGTATTATGGGTCCTTGCATTGGTTTCCATTTAGGTTAATAAACTTGCAATTTAGCATCGAAGCTCCTAACTTGCAAAAGAGCTTTACATGGTGCAAATTTCACAATATGCAACATAGAATTGAACAATAAGGAGAACATTTAAAAAATAAGTGCATATTAAAAAATAAGTGCATAATTGGCATGCAAAGCTGGAAAAACAAAGTGAATTTATAAATATTGTAAGGCTTATCATCTTCTATTGCCATACTTTAGCATAAATTCATGTCACTGGATTCAGCAATCACAAAACTTAAAGCTCAACAAGCAAAATGCTATTTCTACTTAGTCTAAGAAGTAAACCCAATGAGAAAATTCTCTTGGTGCAAATGAGACATTTGAGGGTAATAAGTGGCATATACAATCTTCTAATGAAAGTTGGTTCAGGTTGTAGAAAATTCAGAAGTTCAAGTTTTAATAACAATAGGAGTTCAAATGAAAAAAAATAACTTCTGGAATTATTGGATGACACAAGCATGTCGGCACCAGTGTCTTCAAGGTTACACAACAGCATTGGAAGGCCCAACATTCATGAGTTGCAAGGGATAGATTGAAACAGAACAGCCTAAGCAGAGTAACGCATGTGAAAGCATTATCCAGGAAGAAGTGAAAACATGTGATCAGGTTCCGTGCATCTCAAGTACATGCATTTTAAATCTTAAGGGTATATGAGGACAACATTAATGAATACTGGCATCACAATTCCATGGGAATACTCCAGAAGAAGCACTCCTCGGAGTACTCCACAATTCCAACGTGCAAATGTGAGGACAAAGTGCAGGTTCTGACCCCCCCAACATTGATATCTAAGATATCAGAGGTAAACTTCAAAAAACTTGGTTATCAATGTCATCCTACAAGCCCACAAATAATCTAACAAAACACACTGATGAAATAATGCGTAATGTGAATATACTATTCAAGACAACAACAGCAACCTGCTATGCAAGTAATGATACCATCACACACTACTGATGGAAATTTGGCAGGTCAAACCAAGACCATAGTAATAGCCTAATAGGCGACAGAAAATTCAAACGACATCCCATTTAATTTTCCCTTAATGATTATATTCCAGAATTCCTCTTCTTACCACCATAACCAATCTGATGTATATAGCTTTCTATTATTCAAATGCTCAGTACATAATGAGCAAACCAAACTTGTGATGGAACAAGACTTGATTGCACATACATCAATAATCAACGCTGGAGCCAAAACATTACCTTGGAGGAAAGGACACACACCTTGGAGCCAAGCGGGTACTCCCCTTTGGCTGTCGATAGCCCGCTCCGGACGTAGCGCTCGGCGGCTGTGATGCAGCGGAGCACGTCGATGACCAGGCCGACGGCGTGGTCGGCGACGTTGACCGAGTAGACCCTCCCGGCGTTGGCGACGACGACGCTGCGGCGTGCGCACTCGGTGAGGTCAATGTGGTCTTCCTACCGGACCGTCCCAAGGTACCTCTTCTCAAAGCACAGAACATAAGAAGAAGTGGGAGACCGAGAAGAACCTAAGAAGGAGAACAAGAGGAAGAAATAGGGAAGCATGTTACCTCAATGCAACTGCCAGCCAAACACGTCCACGCATGCAACTGCCGAATATTATGCCACGTTCGCCCATAGAACTCCTCACTTTGTAACCGCCGAGGCTGCAGCTGCTCTGGCTCCACCTCGCTCTCAGCTGATGCACCCCACAACCCACGCCGCATATTTGTTGCCATGGTCAAGTGGGAGTGGGAGAGACGGGGGAGGGGAGAGTGGCGGTGCGGAGAACGGGGGGAGAGGACTCATCGACGGCGCGGAGGAGCAGGGGAGGAGCTGAGGGCAGACCGGAGGAGCTCGGGGAGGAGGAGGCGTCGGCACGGGGTGGGGTGGAGGAGGAGGAGGCGGCGGCGCCGGGTGGGTGTCGATTAGGTGGCGGCGGGGTGGGGAGGAGGAGGAGGAGGCGGCGGGGTGGAGAGGAGGAGGAGGAGGCGGCGGCTGGGTGGGGAGGAGGAGGAGGCGGCTCGGGGTGGGAGGGAGGAGGAGGAGGAGGCGGCGCGGGTAGGGAGGGAGGAGGAGGCGGCGGGGTGGGGGGACGAGGAGGAGGAGGCGCGGGTGGGGAGGAGGAGGTGGCGGCACGGGTAGGGAGGAGGAGGAGGTGGCGGGCGGGGTAGGGGGACGAGGAGGAGGCGGATGCGCGGGTAGGGGACGAGGAGGAGGCGGATGCGCGGGGTGGGGAGGAGGAGGAGGAGGCGGTGGGGGGGAGGGAGAGTGGCTGGGTGGGAGGAGGAGGAGGCGGCGGCGGGGTGGGAGGTGGAGGAGGTGGCGGCGGAGGAGGCGGGCAAAGGGCGGAGGAGGAGGAGGCGGTGGCGCACGGGTTCATTGGGGAGGCAGGCGGAGATAATAGAGGGGATAGCGCACGGATCGGTGGGGTGGAGAAAAGGAAGGAGGCCGTACCAACCACCAACTCCTTCTTTTATAATAGTAAAGATGCCATTTGCTACAGTAACATACTTTTAACTGGTGCATTTTCTAAGGTGAGGGTCTATAGATAAATTATAGTACAAACTGTACACATACGACTATTTTCCTCCGTATATTGCCTCTAGCGAACATCATAGAATTTAAAAGTTCAGCCATAAGCCATAAGCCACGACCCAAAAAACTCACCCAATGTTCGTTGAACATCGAAAATCGGACATTAGTGTGTTGCATCAGTTGGTTTAGTTGGGTGCACCATCAGATAATTTAGAAGTGGTGTTAATTATTGTTGCAATCAAAATATACCCTCCAAATAATTGTTTCATGGTTTTGGATAATATATCCTTGTTTTATTTGGGGGAGAATATGATAACAAACAAAAGTTGATGGAGTAATTATTTATATATACTATATCAGATTAGAAGTATAAGTCGTTTCAAACATTGGCATAGTCTTTAAGGTACCAGTTTGAGCATTAATTTCTATAACCATATGCAGTTACAAAATCTATATCCGTACTACTTAAAAACAGCCTATTGGTGAGTGGCAATAAGTTCTACACCTCCCACACCCTACCTACCTCTCCTCAAATCCCTCTTAAAATCTCCAACAAAAAAATCACCCCTCAAAAAACATATTTACTACTAAAAAAATATAATACTTATCCTACAACCTCCCCTCCCTCCCTTCATGGTGTGTGGCAGAGGCGCGATACAAACCACAGTGATGAAACCAAGAACATGGTGTAAGACAAACCCGACAGCATAGTCACAATGTGTGGGCCAGAAGCTTGACCAGCTGCAGCAAAGTTGAGGAAAACTTTTTGCTTTTTAGCCCAAAATTTGAAAGTTTTTTTATATATGGACCCCTAGAGAAAAGATTTGCAAAAATAGACCCCTCGCACGGCGCCAAAGAATATGACGTCTAGGGTACATAGCACGGCGTCATATTCTTTGGCGCCGTGCGTGGACATGTAGGAGCCATGGTGACATAGCACGTGATGAGGACATCACTTCTTCGGATATACACAACACTCCTTCACTTGATATTCAAGGACCAATCACTAGAGCTCGCGCCCGACAATTGAATTTACATGTGAGCTCGTTCCTAAGTACTTCTTTTTGTTCATTTGAGAATCGATTACTACCTAATGATTTAATTATGATTAGGAACCATGGAGAGGATCAAGAAGTACTTGGAGAAGGGCTACGAGGCGCACGAGTCCAGCAAGGGTGGTCGAATCATGTTGGATGTCCAACTCAAGCCGACTTCGAATTCAATTCGGAGTCCAGGACCAGGCCGCACTAAAACGGACGCCCAGATCGCATCCGGACTCCGTTTTGGACGTTCCACATATGTATGGAAAGCTGAGAAGATAACCTTTCCAATGGCTCTGGTCTCATATCAAAATTCCTTCTGAGTCAACGGGAATCGTCGAAATAAGTGGACATCCAGAATCTGTCAGGGTGCTGCGACACCGTCGTTTGGGCCGTTTGGCTTTGTATCGTGTTGGAGTCCATTAAGGACGCGTCCAGGGTTTTGCACGCCTTACTCCTTTATATACAGCCGCCACCCCACCATTAGGGTTGGGTTTTGCTTAGATTAATTCTGTCTTTGAACAGTTTCGCGTCATCGGTTTGTGAAACCCCAATTTTGAGTGCTTCATCAATATATCTGCAATTTGGTTGTGTTCTTCCTTGTTCTTGCTTGTGTTCTTCGATTCGCAGCGAGGATTAGCCTTCTTGGCAAGGTCAACCGGCAGCGCACGGTTGATAACCTGAGGAGACGTGGTGCTGCGATTGCGGGGTTCGAACGTGTCGTTCGGAAGCCGGATCGATTGTGTCGCGCCCACCAAATCGAACATATCCAACCTGTTGGAAGATCGGGACCTGTTCCCATCAAGTGGTAATCGAGCTTGGTGTTCCTCCGTGTTCGAGTTTACCCATCTTGTTGTTTTCGATTTCATCCTAGAGTCCAAGAAAAGCCCTAAAAAAATTGTAGTCATAGGTTGTTTCCTGTCCTAGATCGTGTTTAGCTTTTTGCACAATTTGATTCCAGAGTCCATAGTGTTGAGTTTGTGTCCTTAGTCGAGTTGTGTTGCTGGTTTAGATCGTGTTTTGTTTCGGGTTGTTTTGCTTCCGCTACCTTTCATACAAACCCTAGCCGTCAATTTTTGTTTTCCCACCCATATCCCACCCTCTGTTTGAGTCACCCATCGCATCTCGTGATCTCCCGAACCATCACCCACCTTTCCCGAGCTTCCGCCCCAATTCCACCAATTTACTCGCCTGATTTTCGTTTCGGCCTCCACACAAACCATAACTCGAAGACCTTACTTCAAACGGCCATAACTTTCTCATACGGACTCGAAATCAGGCGATTTTTTTTGAAGTTGGGTGAAATTAAATTTTACATCCGAATCAAACTGACAACGTCGGTTTCGACGAATTTATCTTGCCCAAATTCGGCCTGGAAAGTGTAGTACTCGAGCTCCGAAATTTCATCACCGACTTTTTAGCACATTCATCATTTTCTGTAGGCCACACCTTATATCAGATTGACGTGAAACTTTGTGTGGTTCCTATTCCGTGCTCGCTTTGCGAAAAAAATACAAAAAATAAAAGAAAAAATTTCGCACCTACGATAGTGTCATGAGTGCCATCCGTGGCCAAAAAAAGAAGAAAAAACGTGACAGAGCACGCTTTAGGTGACAGAGCCTCATTTGTGTTGTGTTTGTGCTGAATTAAGTTTCTGGTGCGGCCTTCTTTGTTGCTGTCTTTGCTTCATTATTCTGTTCTTGACTCCTTGTTCTTCATATCATACCTGTTATAGGACACATTTAGACCAGCAACTAGGACCATACTTTGGACATTTATTCAGCATTACTATCTGTTATTGATTTGTGTTCCACTGACATATTTGGCCTTCCAAACTCCATATATCTACTGGATAGCACGCTTTGACCTTGCAATCGCACCCACGCCGACAAGGTATCACGAACCAACCACCGGTTGTACCACCACGCTTTGGTAAGCACACTTGTAAGAGCTTGGTAAGCCACTTCCTTTGCGGGTTCCCACCCCTTCCTTTGTAGTTGATAGGGATCATCCTTTTGTTTTCCCTGTATTTCCACTAACCATGGCAGAAACGAAGAGGACGGACACCGATCGATTTCAACGAGTGTGTAGTCGCGCCGCCTACAAGCTGCGCCGACAAACAAAACGCTTCACTCACCGATCTCGGCGAGATTGGACACCATCGTCGCCGCCATTACCCGCTTGAACACCACGGAAGGCATTGAGCGGGTGGAGCGGCGGATGGTCGACCTCACCGGTCGGATGGACACATTGGAGGCACGTCTACCACCGTCAATGATGGCCATCATCATGATGACGCCACGTAGTATGATGCGATGGCAACATTGATCGGCGGGCGACACAAGATGCACGACTACGTCGTCGTCTTCAAAGAAACCGACATGGTATGGGAGGTAATAACCGAACCGTCATGGTAACGACGACCCTTTGCTAAAGTCAAGTTTACCATTCCATCTTTTTCTCGGTCTTTATGATGCTGAAATATATCTAGATTGGGAGATGACCGAGAGCGGTTTAACTCTCACTTAGTTCCCGAGCAACATAGAGTTAGACAAGCTACTAGTGAGTTTAAGGACTTTGCTATTATCGGTGGAATGAACTAAGTACCATGCGCTACAACCCGATACATGGGAGCGCTTAAAAGAAGCTATGCGTAATCATTTTGTTCCTCCATCATATAAACTTGAATTGAGAAAAAATTGCAGCGCTTAGAACAAGGTGATAGTTCTGCTCAAGACTATTATGCCGAGCTTCAAAAGGGTATGGTGCGTTGTGGGGTTGTTGAGGACACGGAGGATAAGATTTGTCGTTTCTATGGGGGTTCTGGCGTGAAATTCGTGACATTGTTGATTATAAAGAATTTACTATCACAACCGCTTGTTCCACCTTGCTATGCTTGCGTAAAAGAATTGCGTGGACGCACGTAATCAACTAAGGCACGCACCGGACGACCCTTCTACACCCCGCGAATGACTACATCAACGGACCGCCCAATTCTTCTTCGAAGCTTTCGCTCTCCTCCACCACCGTGAACAAGATGGCAGCGCCCACCAAGCCACCTTCCACGACACGCCTTGCGATTCTTCAAAAATTCTTTGCGTGGTCCAGCCAAGAGTTCTTCTTCGATGGCTTCAACGGGCTGCTCCTCCGCATTCAGTGCCACCGCCATGGGCTTGGTCATGTGCGTAAGAATTGCCCTAGCCAACGGGCATACATCGCCACGTAAGATGGAGGCTACCTCAAGACTTCGGATGTCGAGGAGGATGATGATGTTGCTGCGCCTCGAACGACAATGGCGGTGGTGATGACGACCTCATCCTTGGTGGGCGTCCACGCCGACGCTTCACGAGCATCATTGTGCAATGAGTCCTCAAGACGCAGTACAACAACCCGATAAACTTCAACGTCATAATTTGTTTCAGACCTTCTTTGCGATCAAGAACCGCGTGCACGTGTCATCATTGATGGAGGAAGTTGCAACAACTTGGTGAGTTCGACTTGGTCAAGAAGCTTGGCTTGACCACGCGATCGCATCCACATCCATACCATATTCAATGGTTAAATGACTCGAAAAGCTAAGGTAACGCAAACATGCCGAGTACATTTTTCCATTGGTGCTTGTGTTGATCATGTTGATTGTGATGTGGTTCCCATGCAAGCATGCTCTCTTTATTGGGTCGACCTTGAAATTTGATAATGATGCTTTACACCATGGTAGTAGTAACACATACACTTTTATGCATAAGGGAAAGAAAGTTACTTTACTGCCTTTGACCCCAGCTGAGATTATAGAGGCCGATAGGGCGAGAGTCTGCTCTGCTAATGATCCAAAGGAACATGATAAATCTGAAAACAGCAAGTAACCCATTTGAAAAATTCGTTATGCTTGCCACAAAATCAGACCTTGCTGCAATTGATGATGTTAATGATACATGCTATGCTTTTGTGTGCAAAGATGCTTTATTTTCTCTTGATAATATGCCTTGCACTTTGCCTCGCCTCCTGTCACTAACCTTTGCAGGAGTTTAGAGATGTTTTCCCTGATGAGATACCTCCAGGACTTCCACCCATTCGAGGGATTGAGCACCAGATTGATTTGATTCCTAGAGCGAGTTTGCCAAACCGTGCGGCGTACAGGACCAATCCCGAAGAGACTAAGGAGATTCAGCGCCAAGTCCAAGACCTTTTGGACCGTGGTACGTCGTGAGAGCCTTAGTCCTTGTGTTGTTCTGTTCTTTTGGTTCCCAAAAGATGGTTCTTGGCGTATGTGTGTAGATTGTAGAGCCATTAACAACATTACTATACGGTATCGTCATCCTATTCCTAGGCTAGACGACATGCTTGATGAGTTGTGTGGTGCTATAATTTTCACAAAGATTAACTTATGAGTGGATACCACCAAATAAGAATGAAACTTGGAGATGAATGGAAACCGCTTTTGAAACTAAGTTCGCTTGTATGAGTGGTTAGTCATGCCTTTTGGTTTAACTAATGCACCTAGCACTTTCATGAGATTAATGAATGAGGTTTTACGTCTTTTCATTGGCAAATTTGTGGTCGTTACTTTGATGATATCTTGATTTATAGCAAGTCCATGGATGAACATTCGACTCACTTACGTGCTGTTTTAATGCTTTAAGAGATGCACGTTTGTTTGGTAACCTTGAGAAGTGCACCTTTGCACGGATCGAGTCTCTTTCTTGGCTATGTTGTGACTCCACAGGAATTGAGGTTGATAGAGCCAAGGTGGAGGCGATATGGAGTTGGCCCACGCCCACGACAGCCTCCCAAGTCGGAGTTTTCTTGGCCTTGCAGGATTTTATCGCCGCTTTGTCAAAGAATTCAGCACCATTGCGACACCGTTGATTGAGTTGACAAAGAAGGAGTTGTGTTCCATTGGGGGCCATCACAAGAGGAGTCCTTTAATCTTTTGAAGGACAAGCTTACGCACGCACCATTGCTCCAACTTCCGGATTTTGGTAAGACTTTTGAACTCGAATGTGATGCTAGCGGAATTGGTATTGGTGGTGTGTTGATGCAAGAAGGCAAACCTGTTGCCTACTTTAGCGAAAAATTGAATGGTCCTGTTCTTAATTATTCCACGATGATAAAGAATTGTATGCTCTTGTTCGTTCTTTAGAGACGTGGCAACACTATTTATGGCCTAAAGAATTTGTCATTCATTCCGATCATGAATCACTTAAGCATATTCGTAGTCAAACCAATTTGAATCGTAGACATGCTAAGTGGGTTGAATTTATTGAATCTTTTCCTTATGTCATTAAACACAAGAAAGGGAAGGATAATGTGATTGCTTGATGCTTTGTCTCGACGCTATACCATGTTGTCTCAACTTGATTGTCGCATTTTTGGTCTTGAAACTATTAAAGAACAATATGCTTTTGATGCTGATTTTAAGGATGTGTTGTTGCATTGTAAAGAGGGTCAAGCATGGAATAAATTCGTGATCAATGATGGGTTTTTGTTTAGAGCTAACCGCCTATGCATTCCAGCTTGGATCCGTTCGTCTTTTGTTGTTGCAGGAGGCGCATGGAGGTGGTTTGATGGGTCATTTTGGTGCTAAGAAGACGGAGGACGTTCTGACCACACATTTCTTTTGGCCAAAGATGAGGCGAGATGTTGAGTGGTTTGTGGCTCACGCACTACATGTCAAAAAGCTAAGTCTCGCTTGAATCCACATAGTTTATATATGCCACTCCTGCTCCTTCTATTCCGTAGGCGATATTTCGTGGACTTTGTTTTAGGGTTGCCCAGGACTAAGAGGGGGAGGGATAGCATTTTTGTTGTTGTGGATCGTTTTTCTAAGATGGCTCACTTTATCCCATGTCATAAAACCGATGATGCCGTTCATATTGTGACCTCTTTTCAAAGAGATAGTTCGTTTGCATGGTATGCCTTCTACTATTGTTTCGATCGTGATGCCAAGTTCTTGAGTCACTTTTGGCGTACTCTATGGAACAAGTTGGGTACAAAGTTGTTGTTCTCTACCACATGTCACCCACAAACTGATGGCCAAACCGAGGTGGTGAACCGCACATTGTCTACCATGTTGAGAGCTATTTTGAAGAACAATTTGAAGCTATGGGAAGAGTGTTTGCCGCATGTTGAGTTCGCATATAATTGAGCGGAACACTCCACCACCAAGGTAAGTCCTTTTCAGGTAGTGTCTGGATTCAATCCCCGTGCCCCTATTGATATTTTACCTTTGCCTACTAGTGAGAGAGTTCATAATGATGCTAAGGAGCGTGCTGATTTTATTCTCAAAATGCATGAGACTACTAAGGCAAACATTGAAAAGATGAATGAAAATATAGGATTACCGGTAGTAAAGGTAGAAAGAAAGTTAAACTTGAACCGGCGATTTTGTTTGGTTGCACTTGCGAAAGGATAGATTTCCTGAGTTAAGAAAGTCAAAATTGATGCCTAGAGCTGCTGGTCCTTTTAAGATAGTTGAGAAGATAAATGATAATGCATATAAACTTGAGTTGCCTCCCGAGTTTGGGGTTAATCCCACCTTTAACATTTCAGATTTGAAGCCATGCTTGGGAGAAGAAGATGAGACTGAGTTGAGGACAACTCCGCTTCAAGAGGGGGAGGATGATGAGGACATCACTTCTTCGGATATACACAACACTCCTCCACTTGATATTCAAGGACCAATCACTAGAGCTCGCGCCCGATAATTGAATTTACATGTGAGCTCGTTCCTAAGTACTTCTTTTTGTTCATTTGAGAATCGATTACTACCTAATGATTTAATTATGATTAGGAACCATGGAGAGGATCAAGAAGTACTTGGAGAAGGGCTACGAGGCGCACGAGTCCAGCAAGGGTGGTCGAATCATGTTGGATGTCCAACTCAAGCCGACTTCGAATCCAATTCGGAGTCCAGGACCAGGCCACACTAAAACGGACGCCCAGATCGCATCCGGACTCCGTTTTAGACGTTCCATATATGTATGGAAAGCTGAGAAGATAACCTTTCCAATGGATCTGGTCTCATATCAAAATTCCTTCTGAGTCAACGGGAATCGTCGAAACAAGTGGATGTCCAGAATCTGTCAGGGTGCTGCGACACCGTCTTTTGGGCCGTTTGGCTTTGTATCGTGTTGGAGTCCATTAAGGACGCATCCAGGGGTTTTACACGCCCCTTACTCCTTTATATACAGCCGCCACCCCCACCATTAGGGTTGGGTTTTGCTTAGATTAATTCTGTCTTTGAACAGTTTCGCCGTCATCGGTTTGTGAAACCCCAATTTTCGAGTGCTTCATCAATATATCTGCAATTTGGTTGTGTTCTTCCTTGTTCTTGCTTGTGTTCTTCGATTCGCAGGCGAGGATTAGCCTTCTTGGCAAGGTCAACCGGGCAGCGCACGGTTGATAACCTGAGGAGACGTGGTGCTGCGATTGCGGGGTTCGGAACGTGTCGTTCGGAAGCCGGATCGATTTGTGTCGCGCCTCCACCAAATCGAACATATCCAGAACCTGTTGGAAGATCGGGACCCTGTTCCCATCAGCACGGCCCCAAAGCCCATGGCGTCGTGCTATGTAACAACGACGCTAACGGCCGTGGCGTCGTGCTCTGAGACTTAAGCCCGAGCACGGCCCCCCACCCCTCACTCCTCCCTGCGAACAGACACAAACCCACCACCGCCTCTCTCTTCCCCCTCCAAATCCACTCCAATCCGTTTTTTTCTCGCAATTTTGCTTCCAAACCGAGCAAGCAAGGTGAACTCCCTCCCCTCCCTTGATTTTTTCTAATAGATATGGATTATTTGAGGTACATTTCGTGGGGCAAGATTTAAAACCCTAGATGAAATTAGTTGGATTTAGCTCGCTTTTAGGTTAGATTTGCAATAGATATGCGTAATGTAAGAGTAGTTATGGGTGTAGATTCGTTTTTATGGTTTGATTTGAGTGAGATCGATGAGTGTTTAGAAATAGCTATGTTTTTAGGGTTTGTTTGCTTGTTTAGAAATATGTATGTTTGCTTGTTTAGAAATAGGTATAGGTGTAGATTCTTTTTTAGGTTTAGAAATAGGAAATATTGGTAAAAGTGATGAATGTTGGAGAGAAATTATCGGTTATTTTTATATAGCGGTGTTAGGTCTAGAGAGCATAATTTTTAGATATTTTGTTATTCTTATCATTAACGTATTTTTGAATGCACAGGATGGCGAGGTACCGGCTGCTGGACAAGTTCTATGACAGGGAGCACCGCGGCAGGCTCACGGAGGACGGCCAAGAACATGTGTTGTCGAAATGTATTTTTCTCGTGTTACATGTGTTTTCATAACGCAGCTAAATTTTAAAGCATTTTCCAGGATATTCCCATACTTCGTCCTCGAACACATAATGGGTTCCACTTGATGGTTTACGACAACCGCTACACCCCACTGCTTCGTCGTGCTGGCCTTCACACGGTCGCTAACCTACTACGCCGGGGCATGCCGGTCTTCAACCCCGCAACTTTGACCGCACTTGTCGACAGGTGCATTTTCTCTATCGGGTCTGTTTGTTTTCGTTTCTATATTCTTACGTACGTAACTAATCCTTTTCTCCATGTACTATTAACAGGTGGAGGCCGGAGATGCACACATTCCACCTCCCCTGTGGGGAGATGACCGGCACGCTACAGGGCATGGCGATGATACTTGGACTTCCCATAAGCGGACAGCTGATGGTCGGGCCGGTGGTGTCTGAGGGTTGGAGGGCACGTGTGGAGGCCTTCCTGGGCACGCCATTGCCTCCTATCCCAGAGAATGTCAGGCGAGGCCGTGTCTCGGGGGTCCACATTAGCTGGTTGTGGGCTACCTTTGGTACATGCCCTGAGGACGTGGACGACGCCACAGTGAACTACCACTGCCGAGCTTGGGTCCTCCACATGTGCGGGGCCGTGCTTTTCCCGGACGCCACGGGGGACGCTGCTTCATGGATGTACATCCACTGTCTCCAGGACTGGGTCGACGCTGGACAATTTAGTTGGGGGTCGGCGGTCCTCTCGTTCCTCTACCGGTAGCTTTGCGAGGCCTGCAGACGCAAGGCGACTACATCGACGCTCGGTGGCTGTGTCTTCCTCCTACAGGTGTGGATGTGGTCACGCATTCCTGTGGGGCACCCTCGAGTGTTCCAGGCGCAGCCTTGGCATCCACAGGGTGTGGATGACCTCGGCCCTACTGTGGCATACCTGTGGGATAACGTCTCAGTCCCGTTCGCGACCACTCGGCGGGCGTACGTGGATTACAGCAGCGAGTTGGACACCTTGTCTCCCACGATGGTAAGAAATTGGTAATGCATTTATTTTTCCTACAGTTCTTGGTTTTTGTACATGGCTAATCGTGTGTTCGCCTGTGTTTTTGCTTACTTGGTCTCGTGGTAGCCTTACTCCGAGGCACAAGTTCTAGCTCTACCGCTAAGCACCATGTGCCATAGGGACTATCATATTTGGAGGATGAGGTGTCCATTGATTTACTTCTACGCCGTGGAGATTCAACTCACCCACAGAGTCACGCGCCAGTTTGGCCTCGTGCAGTTCTACCCCGTGAGGAGGCTCTTAGCTACCCAGTTGGCGGCCTGGACAGTGAGAGCCATCTGAGGGACTTCTTGAAGGTACGAAGATAATTCGTTAAGTTAGATCCACTCAGCATATATACTATTATGACATATCATTACTTGCAAAGACTTAGACGTCGCATCAGTCGAGCGACAGGTCGTTGTGGTTGCTGCGCACGCTCGTTGGCGGACGTGATCACACCAGCGGCTTCCCAGCGCTCGGGTGCCTCAGCTGCTGCAGCCTCGTCATCACACGTCGGCAGGCGCCAGTCCACGAGGAGCTCGTCACGCACTCCGACTTTCAGTCAGGGCGATGACAACGACAACGTTGACAAGGCAGAGCAGGAGGAGCACGAGGACGAGGAGGCATCTATCCACAACGAGATTGGGATGTCACAGATGCCCGACGCACCATCTACTCAGGCTTCGCAACAGCCTCATCGTTCGGCCCGTCCCCTGAGCATGTATACTCCAGGGACTGATGCTCTGGCCAAGGGCAAGGGAAGGGCCAAGAGGCAATGAGACTGACTATTTTGTGCACTGAGACCTGTGTAATGTTGAGACTTATTGAGAATTATGTGATGTTGTTATTTAGGTATTCAGCTGTTTTATATGTGAATATATATGTATGTGTGTATGTGCATGTCTTTTGTATATGCAGAAAAAACAACAAACTTTGCTGTTTTTTCTGCAGGTTTAGGTCTTACGGCGCCAAAGATCATGCCGCCGAGGTGTTCAATTACGGCTCCAGTCCCTTTGGCGCCGATTATGGTGCTAAAGACCCTGGCCCCGTAGTTGAACACCTCGGCGCCAGGCTCTTTGGCGCCGTGATATTTACATACGACGCCAGGGTGTTTGGCGCCGTGATAGCTGAACTTGCATTAAAACTACAAGTTCGGCCAGTTCTTTGGTTCCATTCGCGCAAACAATATTAATTGACATTCTACCAAATGAATAAGCACGACACATAGCATTACGACCCAATACAAACATATATACATAGCATTCGCGGCTGTCTGTGTTCGCTCGGGCTGAAGAGAGGAGTGAGGGGTGGGGGGCCAGGGGGCCGTGCTCGGGCTTAAGTTCCAGAGCACAGCGCCACGGCCGTTAGCGTCGTTGTTACATAGCACGGCGCCATGGACTTTAGCGCCGTGCTATGCCATCGTGGCTCCTACGTGTCCACGCACGACGCTAAAGCATATGACGCTGTGCTATGTACCCTAGGCGCCATATTCTTTAGCGTTGTGCGAGAGTCCATTTTTGTAAATCTTTTCTCTAGGAGTTTATATGTAAAAAACTTACAAATTTTAGGCTAAAAAGCAAATTTTTTACCAAAGCTGAGAGCAAGATGCAAGGCTAGTACAGCTAAAACTGCTTAACATGCTGAATGATATGATTTTTTTTATCCAAAGAAACACGTGGGCGTTAAACTAGTTACAAAAATTATGCTACGAAAGTACATGTCAGGATAAATTCAGCTTTTCCTATTTATGTGACCAATCTATATATATATATTTATATTTATTGACGATTAAACCCAAAAACTTTTGACCAGCATTGATTCTAGGACAACTTATATATGTAATCAGAGGAGTATGTATTTTGCAACTACTTGTTCAATTAAAATATTACAACTTTCAAACGACCTCTAGATCGATGCAACACTTGGAGAACACCACATCTTACTTGTTTACAAGCTAAAGGAGCTGTTGCTGTGCCTTGGACGCAACGGCAAACAGAGGTACGCCATGAATAACGTCTATAAAAAAAATTTAGTGACACACGATTTCAATTATATATATTAATTAATTCTTCATACTGATTGCAAAAATTATTTCAACGCCAGAGGAGTTGTGCTGTGAAGTTAGAGTACAAAAATATGTAATTGAAACAGAGTTATCTACAGAACAAATTAAAAATCTTCTTTATTTTATAATGCGGTAACTCTGTTTGTCAAAGAAATGAACAAGACAATTCACGTTCAAGGTAAACCCGTATAATAATGCCTAAGGGTATAATAATCCCATTGCAGGTCACTAAACTAGTCCAACAGGTTCAAGTAGTTACTGAACTCCCAAATTACATATATTGGTCACTAAACTTATCTAAGTGGACCAATCTATGTCACTAGCATGCCAGCCGGGTATCACCAATCACGGCACGTTGAATTGTGCCACCGTGGCATAGGGCACACATCTAGTTGCAAAAATCACTCACCGTAGACCGGAGTAGGCTCTCCTTACCCTCACAGCTCCCTGCCATGCACAATTGAGCCTCTTATCACTGTTGTTTACTTCGCTCGGCTTCAATTCCTTGCTCTTAGCTACAATGGCCATCGCAAGATCCTAACACTGGAATGTTCACCACAGTCGGAATCGCATTAGTCGCAGTAGCTTATAGGTGTTTCGAATTGGGGGTGGAGGGATGGGGAGAAAATTCTGAAAGAACAATCATAGGGTTGAGTGCAAATTATAGTGGCCATGTCCGTCATTATGTGCCACTCAGGTGCACCCTAGGTTATGGTGGCACTAGTCAACATTCCATGTCATCAGTCATATCAGACTGGTGTGTGCATGATGTAGAGTGACTGATGTAGCCTGTTCCTTTTTACTGTAGCTTATGGCTTTTAGCTGAAATTTTTGAATTTTGGTTGTTTACGGTACAGATTACGGAGAGACCGATACTCACTTACGATTTTGGTTGGTACAGATGTTGGGCTTTTAACGTGTACTACGTTTAACTTGTAGACCCCGTCTTGAGAAAATACTCAGTTTAAAAGTTAGGTACTGTAGTAAAAGTCAAAAGCCGTCCGACTTTTGACTTGCCAAACAAGCCCGTAAACAAGCTTAGTGGCCTAGATATTTAGTTTTAAGTTTGGTGACCTATTTGAACCAGAGAAATAAGTTCGGTAACATACAGTGCAATTTACATGAAAAAAGGTTTTTGAATCGGGTACAGGATGCCCCGCACCAACTTATACGCAGAGCCAATCAAATTATGCATGCGTCCCATATATTAAGGGAAATTAATCCTTGTTTGCTTAGAAGCATTACTATTGTTTAGTTTCTATTTAATTTAAAAAAAAACTTTGTTTCTACATTCTACTACTAATAAGTCCTGACTCGTTACCAACATCAGGGCCATGGTGATATTAAAAAGAAAAAAAATAGGGTGATGGCGATGATACCTTCACATCTGCCCTTCTGGGCTTGTTCCTTGGGTGGATCTTGCCATAGTATATCGGCTCGTTCTAAAAGCCCAATTTTATGTGGACACTTTATCTAAACCAAAGACCCATTAGAATTTAGGTACAATCCGTCCACACGACCTATTAACATAGTTTAGTCTCATATTGTTTATTCTATCATAAAAGAGGACCTCCTCTGGCTAAAAATTAAGAGAAGGCTATAACTACATCTTGCCTTCTTGTGTACACTTTTATATGTGTGAGTTTGGAGCTTCGGTCGGTGGCAATGCAAATTCGATTATACAACACTTGCAAACTGTAACATCCCAGCCAAACAATACCTGGAATGCTACCAAACTAGTAATGTAATAAGGATAAACTAAATACGTTTCACAAAAATTCGGCAGAACCTCCCCTATATAGTTATCTATGTCAAAGGTTTCAACCAACAGATTTAATAAGAATAGATATCCAACAGGTATTTCGACCAAGACTAAACAAAATTGACTATGGGTTATTAGGACATTCATAGAACTAGCATCTAGATAAAGAACAGAAACACCATAAATATTTTATTCATTTATTACAGTTTAATTTCAGCAAGCAATGATTATAAAGATACTTAAAGTAATTCATTCTTCTACTATTTAATTTCTTCCTTTCTTTCCACTATAGGTTGATCGTGCAAAGTGTAACAAGACTAATCCTTCCTTTTTCCCATACATGCCAATCTCATAAGGGTACCTAAAACACAACAAACAATAAGGGTGAGTCCAATGACTCAGTAAATATAACAAATGGTAACAAGAACATACATGAACACCATTTCATAAGAACATCCAGCAGTTACTTTTAGAAATCATGCTATGCAATATGCTCAACAATATCTTTATTTCTTTCTCTTTTGTATTTTACCGGTAATACAAAGTGTGCATCCGTCGATGCACACCCATGCCTGTACCATCTGGTACAGGGACCAATTACCCATACTCCGCAAGTATGGGGACCTGAGCCCATGCTCGTCAAGCATGAGGACCTTTAGCAACTGCTCGGTCATCTTATGGCCAAGACTTCAATAAGCCAACATGATGCATATGCATGAAAGTCACAATTTAATTAGAAATTTGCAACCACAACCACCTTGCACGTGAATGACTTATTCATACTGCACTGTTCACCATCATGAACTCATAAATTTCAAGCAACTATGAAAACACAAAGCTCACACCAATTACGTCATCATCACAATCATAACACATAATTGCTTAAAGTATATAACAAGCATTCACATTCCGAAATATCTATTAAAAACCATCATTATACTTGCCTTTACCGAAGGAGCAAAGGGATCAAGCACGACCAGGAGCGAAGCCACCTATTCACAAGGCACCACTCAGCACAAAACCATAATACAATATTCACAACTGAGAAGTAAATGCCTCTACGCCCAAAACCCGCAACTCACTCTCAACAGTTGTTCCCACACTCTGTTCTCTGCAGTAGTGCTACTTGTCTTTTCCATATATTTTAATCTACTAATCAAACAACAAAGAAACTAACATATTTGAAATCTTTAGAACAAAATCTAAAATTTCACGAACAAAATCTTTTGACCAGCTATTATACATCTATTCCTCCCTCAATCGGTGTCCTCCTTCGTCTAGCGTCGTTCTACTTCAAGTTGTCGTCGTCTGACCTCCCTCCGACGGATGATTACCCCTTTAGTGAGGTTGGGCCTTCTCATCGGTGCGCTACCATCACCTCCACCGCGCCTCCATCTCGACTGCCTCCCTTCTGCTCTCCATCCACCACTTCCACAAGGTGCCACCGTCTGCGTCGCCTCCTCCCAGTTCCTCCTCCACCCGCAGCCCATCGCCTTCCTCCGGTGGCCGCCATCCAAATCCACGCCATCCGTTCCTCCTCCCAGTTCCTCTTTTGCTCGCCACTTTCTCCCTCCTCCACTCTCCACCACCGACTCCTAATCCTGTGCTCCGCCGCCTCTTCCTCACCCCCCGCCGATTCTCCACAGTGACTCTCTCTGCCACCTCTCTCCACCACCCACTAGACGCCACCGCATCATGGCCGCTGCTCACCACCTCAACCTTGTAGCCTCCCTCCACCGACCAATCTCTTCTCTACTACGCCACCGACGGCCGGCCGTGCTTCTCTCCCTTTGCCTCCTTTGCTCATCTCCCCCTCCTCCATATTGGGCCGTCATCTCTCTTCTTCCCTTGCCTCCCCTTTGCTCCTCCTCCTCTGCTCATCGGCGACCACCACCACCTCGGCCGCCTCTTCTTCCCTTCCTCCTTCCTCCCTTTGCTTCTCTTCTCCACCTACTTTCACGAGGTGGCTGCAGGGTTAAAAGTTTCATTTTGAAAAATAACTTGGAGGGCAGGGAGAAGAACGAAAGAACCAAATTTCATTCATTTTGTTCAAAATTTCAGATGAAAAATTCAAAATTTTGACAAAATTTAACCAAAATTTGGATGAAAGTTGAACAAAATTCAAATAGGGATAAATTCAACTAAAATTTGACCGAACCAATCTCCTTTCGGGGGTAATTGTGAACCTTGGGTGCTGTAGGCCAACATGACCCTGGGATCATTAGGAGCTTAGTAGAAGTCTCAGTTGCGGTGGAGAAGCTTTGTTCTGGCCGAACGGTGAACAAAGGTGATGGCAAGGTGCTTCAGGGCGACGAGGCCCCTCTTGTCACGGAGGCTGGCAAGGACAAAATAAAGTCGACATGGGCCGAGATTTATAGAACAATAATTGGATATGATATGGCCGGGATTCAACCCAAATGACCTAGGCCGATTTAAAATTGGTTTCCGATTTAATAAATGCTAAAAATTGTTTTGGGATTTTTAAAATTAGAAAAAAGCTTCCAAAAATTCCAGACAAATTCACGCATGTACATCTAATTATCCTGAATTTAAATAAAATAATATATAACTTTTGTTTAATCTGGAAACAATTCAATTTTTGCTGCTAAAAATTGGATAAAGGCTTTTAAAAATCCAGAAAAGCTTAGAAAGTTCTGAAAATTTTAGAAATGACTTAAGTAAATATAATTAAGAGGGTTTTTGAAATTTGAGGATGTTGCAGATCGCTCATAGCCTATCAACTGGCCCTTTAGGTATGGTCGAACCATTAAGATCAGCCTAGGCTTGGTTAGGAACTAGTGGGCGAATAAGTATGACTCTGCCAAATTTAGCTTAGGTCTCTATACATTTCTTGTACTGTTGAGAAACACACTGGAGAAATACGATCATATATCAATCAACTTCGAAGACAAACAAGCAAGCACACGAGCAAAGTTGCCCCAGACTTTGCTGAGCATGTGAACCCATAGATTATGTTGAGCATGTGAATTAGCTAGCATGTTTCCCGCATGGAAAAGTACAATAGTAGGGCCGATGAATAATAGTGGCTGATAAAAACGACTGATGAATAGTATTTTATTATGTAAGAAAGACGGTGTAACAAAATGCACTATAATATTTGAATCGCCATGCGACTTACGGAATTGTGATATAATAAAATATACAGTGTGTTACAACATATGAAAGCGTAAAATAGTAGCTAACGAATAGAAGTAGCTGACAGAAGCGACTTACAAAAGCTAAGCATTCATATTTACTTTGGTTTCTAGAATTGGAAGCTAGAAGTTAAAAACAATAGGAAGCGACCCGGCGAATTTTTAGATGGGAGTGACTATTGCGTAGGCGACTATTTTTTCTCTTCATCTTCAGTCATTTTTTTACACTGCAATTTTAGGTGACTGAGAGTGCAACTTCAGGAGGAGGTGACTTAGTACACTGCAATTTTAAGTGACTGAGAGTGCAATTTTAGGTGACTGAGAGATAAAAAATTTCAGTCGATTGTGCAATAGCAAAACCATTTTTAGATACATATTTTGCCAAATCTTCATCATGGTTGTGGATCTTACGACTATTCATCTCTTCTGTCGGTCATTGTGGACAAGTATTCTCAGACTTATCTTTCTTTTTCGGTGCCGAACTGATCATGCCGGCCGTGCATGTATGTACACCAGAACACACATATCGCGCTCGGACTTGGTCCAAGACGTACAGCCGTGTGCCACTCAAGGAGAAGAATCGAGAACAAGCAAGAGAATAGGCGTTTGGTTGCACAAAATGTCAAAGCTTGAGCCAAAGGTGGCAGTATTAGAAATAATTTTGGCTTAGAATTTAAATCGAGTTTGAGAGAAAATCCGAAGTAGGGGAACTAGCGTGAGAGGCGAAAGATCAGGTGACTAGCTTACCCCCGCCCGCCGCCGACCACTCCAGCGTTGGTATCCACCTGGCCGCTACCGCTTCACCCCTGTCCCTGCTGCTACCACCCCATCCCAACTCCCACCCAACTACAGCCATTGCTCGGGATATTCTATAAGGCTTCAAGGTATTCGGCTGCGTGGATCTGCAATCCCCACCGC
The DNA here is from genome assembly GCA_036346245.1 of Bonia amplexicaulis. Classification (NCBI taxonomy): domain Eukaryota; kingdom Viridiplantae; phylum Streptophyta; class Magnoliopsida; order Poales; family Poaceae; genus Bonia; species Bonia amplexicaulis. Next base: position 10,463,798 of record CM070748.1, read on the forward strand.
CTCCCTCCCCCATCACCGCCGTCGCTCCGGGGATCCCGGTCGGTTTACACCTCAAGGGGTGCCTGGATCTACGTTTTCAGCTCCGATCTGCCTCCCACACCTTCAGATCCATAGGTCGGGTCTTCCCCTAGCCCTCCTCTACCACCTCAATGTTGTAGGTTCTGCCAGCGCCACCAGAGGACCGGTCGAAGCCCCATCTTCGAAGCTGCCTTAAAGGAAGCCAACCACCTCCTACCAACGCACCAGCTTCTTCAATGCATGACATGGAGGGTTGCCCCTGAATTCTGCAAAATCCACCACAGGTCAACTAAACCGCGCGCCGCGTCTCCTTTGTGAACAACCTTCAATGCGACATTGAAGCTCCATGAACTTGGTGGTTGTTGTCCCGCCACAACTTCTCTGAGCATGCGCAAAGGACATTCAAGACCTGCCGAGCTGCTCTCGAAGTCAGATCCTTTTGCAATAGAGCGAAGCTGTAGAACCAGTTAGCTCTACACCGTCAACACCCCACAGCGACCCCAGCTGTCGTCTGTAGTGGAACCTCATTAGGCCCAAGTACTGGTGGCACAAGAAGTGCAGCAGGAAGGTAATGAAGCAACAGATGACCTTCTTCCTCTACTCCGTTCAAGGCGACCGAGTTCTTCCTCGAGCGTACTAAAGGCCGGTGCTTCAACTGCCTCGCTCGAGACCACCACGCTTCCTCATGCAGAGACCCAACAAGGTGCGTTCACTGTCCGCGCTTCGGTCATAAGGCTACCCACTGTCATTCACTTCATTGGCTACGTGCCCCCTATAGCAGCTCGATGACGTACCCCCTCTGTAGCTACAAGACACCCCACCCGACAACCGACCAACAACACGACTTCAACAAATGGATAGATCTTCCACCCAACTCCGGAGCAAAGGCCGTCCACTCCGACAGCTCCCTCCTCTGAACACCTCTCCAACACAAGGATTCGATGGAAGGCCGCTGAAGACATGGCCAATCCAAATCTTTGCGACCTGGCCACCCATCCTTCCGAGGACGCCTGCTTCATCTCCTCAAGCGTCCAACTACAAAGAGAGCTTCACAAGCGTGAGGGTTGCTCGGCGATGATCTGGCTGGCCAACACAAAGTTCGACAGCAACCTCCGCACCATAGCCAAAGCCCTTAGAAGGCATTTCAACTTAAGGTCAGAAGATTTCACAGTGCATTATCACTATCCAAAGAATTTCTTGGTCAATTTTGAGCACAGACATCACAAGGATGAAGTAACCCACTTTGACAAGTTCTATTTTCACGATCTGGAATACCACGTGCGGTCGTGGAAGTCTTTGTGACATGCGTTCGGGGCAGCCCTGAGATTCCATGTGCTCGAATGTCTTGAAGGTATCCCTCTGCATGCATGGAGTGTACAGGTCGCAAGCAGGGTAATAGGCAGCAAATGTGCCTTGGACCGGGTCGATGAGAGCTTGCTGCAGCAAAACAACACTAGAACACTCGACTTGTGGGTGTGGACAGCAAATACAAACTCCATCCCGAAGGTCTCCTTGCTCACCTTCACTGATGGCCCTCTGACGGTTGCCTCCTCAGGGTCCCACACTACTGCAGCTCAACCAGCGAGATGCAAGAAAGGGCTATCTTACAAGGTGTCGCAGCACCTCGACTTTATTGAGGACTATTCTTCAGCCCTGCTTGAAGCTGACCTCAGTGCCACCGACTATGTGCCTTTCATTCCAGTGAAGCACAACCTCTCCTGGTGTCTCAGTGTAGTCGATGGCACCCCGGAGTCGATGGAGACTCAACACAACCATTAGCATGCTGAGGAAGTCCATCGCGGGGCCAAGGGTGCTATAGACTCCTCCTGAGTCCTGCCGCGCCAGGACTGGGAGGTCATTTTCTGATGCTTGCCATGATGAAGGGAGGTACCGTGGGAGGCGGTACGATGACGAACATCGCCAACAGCGTAAGTAAGATTACCATGAGAGGTGGAGGTCCTCGACATAGGAGGGCGGTCATTGTGGGACGTCCCACGATCGGATCACTTCCCCTGGCCCATGCGCCCAACCGGGGGAGATCGTCAACGACAACACTTGGAGCCAGCGGGCTCCATCATCTTCGGCACGCTGCTGGCCCAACATGCCAGCTGACCACTCGCCATCGATGGAAAGCTTGATCGCAAGGAGTACACTGACACCACTCTGCAAGCTCTCTTTACCACCCATGCGGCGCTGCTCCGACAAGAGCTGGCCGATCTATTCCAGACTAAGCTTCGAAAATATGAAGATGAGGTCCAGCGAGCTCGAGGGGCGTGGCTCGCAAAAGCCAATGAGTATTTACAAGTGACGCACTTACCCAGTACCAGGACATGGACAATATCCATGTGACCTCATCACGGGTGCTTGGGATGGCCCCCACCTCCGTGTCTCTGCTCAATGCCACTAGTAAGACAACACAGAATATATCGACTAAACATGAACCACAAGATCTTACTGTCCTCGATGGGCTGCACTACATGTCGCCACAGTGTACGGACGCCCGAGTAGCGACCGACGCAGACATACCTTCTCCAACCCTTCAAATGACTGCCACCTTGGATTATTTAGCTGCATCACTTCCACCATGCTAGGACCTTCAAGCTCTCGAAGCTGACATCTTGGTTTTGCAGGCTGTCGGGAAGCAGGATGCTGTCCTACAGCCAGCCCCGGAGCGGACTGACACTTTTGGCTGCATGGGTAGCCCGTCGCTCCAACAAAAGCTGCTCCTACCTCTCCACCGTGATGGCCGCGCGGGTTGCTGCTCTACCAGAGGACCAAACCTTGGTTGTCCCCTGCCGGTTCGATGGCCACAACATCGTTGGATGAAGCAATGTTCAAACCATCATCCTCCATTATCAGGGCTATCGATTCTGCACTCACTTCGGCGAAGTCGCCATCGCTGTAGAGCTCAAGCTCGACAACTTCAACACCTTGGGCGTCGCAACAAGCGCCAACCAAAGAGGACACACCTCCGTTGACTACTTCCTAGGCCCTTGGCTCACCTGGGTCCCCCTGGGTGGAGTTTTCTTCGGCCATCTTCTATCGGCCTAAAGTCGGTGGGTGGCCAGCTCTGGCTAGGCCACCAGCATCGGTTCCCTACCACACTTCTACTCTAGCTGGTGGATCGAAACTCCCTGCTATGTTGCCTTCAGGACGGGGCTTTCACTTGCAAACTTCATGGGCCATCATCTCTGCTTCTACACCGACACTGGCTTCACCAAGACCAGCTTTGCTTGCACTGCTACTACAAGCTGTGCCAACGGCTAATGTTCAACCCCAATGAAATGCTCCTGCTGCTGCCCGACAGCCCAGTAAAGTGCATCCAGGATGGTGAGCCAACCTTGGACGAACAAGATGAAGATCTCTTACTAAGAGATAGTGACCCCGTTCCTCAAGTCTTAGCTAGACATGGCGACTTATCCCTCCAAGGCATCGACCGCCCAAAGTGTGCTGACCAGCTGGCTGATATCTTCGCGGTGCCGGTCCCACCCATCCTTCCACTACCCCAACTGGAGCCAGCTGCGAAGCTCCGATCGACCGCCACCTTCACTGCGAGACACAACAAGCGTCTCGCATCTAAACATCAAGACACTCCACTCATAAGGCAGGCTTGGAGACGAGACAACGGCTTGGCGTGCTACATGACAAACAATCAACGATGGAGGATGCGTTCAATCGCTATCTCACCTTCTTCAATGGCCCCCTGCCGCAGGAAGCAATCCAAGCACTATCGGCTTTGTTCAACTTCAATTGCACGGAAGCTCTGCAAGCCAATGACGTCCTGATGGCGCATGGGGAGTCAGCTCGCCTTGAGGAGGCAGCGAAGCTGGGCAGGTTATAGAAGAGGCACCTCCCAGTAGGCCATACTCAGTTCATGTGTTTTGGAGCCTTCTACATGCAGGTAGTCAGTCAGGGCTGCTACAATCTTTACTTTTGTCATCAACTCCTAGTTCAGCCATGTACTACATAACCTATGTGTATGTGTGGATGCTTCTTAGGCGGAAGCTTCCTCTTGAGGACAACACCCTTGTTATTGCATCGACTTCGGATCATGCTTTTGTTTTCAATGTTTCTCTGTCCCCCCGATTTGGCTTCTCTCCTTGCTAGACTCCTCCAATGCTACGTTCCTACATGTAGCTACTCGGCCTCATCAAACCAGCTGCTCAGCTACGATAGCTATCGCCAAGAATGTCATCACCATCACCATTACAAAACGTCAACGCCTCCACACTGAGCCAAGTCGAAAGGGTACTGCTATCCATCATGTAGTGTCACCCTTTTGCACCTGCTCTCGTCCCGTCACTTCATACCTTGCAGCGAGGGCCGCAAAAATATAGGCATCTGCACGATGCCTCGGGTGAGCAACCTTTTTGATAAAAAAAAAGGATCTAGGTCTCTGGATTTCCTCTTCTCTCTACCCTTCGCATGTGTATTCAGCTCCCCTGCTCATTGAGCAACTGTACAAGCTACAATTCATGCCAACCCTTGCCACATAGCTTGTCTACAGGAATTCAAGTTGAGTGCAGTCTACCATTTTCTCACCAATTCCATTGACGGAAATAGGCTTGACGAATTCCTCTTCCTCCCAGTGGAGAACACTAGAGGAGGGATCCTCATCCTTTGGAACAACGTTTCAGTCGCCATCTCCAACTCCCGACTCCATGAATTTGACCTCACGTTTGATGTGACGATTAGAGAATGCGCTACTAATTTTGTTCTAACCACGGTGTATGTTAAAGCGCATTCATTAAATGAAGATGTATTTAGGAAAATTTCCTTTATGTCTGGAATCTCGCAAGAATCTTTCATAGGGCGAGAATGCCAACCCTCCCCCTTAAGCTAGATATTACCAAAGCTTTCGACTCAGTTCGATGGGACTACCTTTTGCAGCTACTAGCAGTCAAGGGTTTCCTCCACATTGAAGGGATTGGATCTCTTACCTCCTCTCCACTGCAACCTCTAGAGTTCTTCTAAATGGCGTTCCTGGCAGCTCTATTCATCATCGTAAATGCCTTCGCCAAGGCAACCCGCTATCCCCCTTTCTCTTTATAATAGCTCGACTTAGCATCGGAATGAGGCCTCCTGCAGCCGTTACGCGGATGGGCAGCAACCTTGTGAACCTCCCTCTATGCAGATGACACAGTCATATTCCTACACCCTTCCAGACTAGACGTTACCTCCCTTGTCTACATTCTAAAGAAATTCGACGAAGCCACGGGCCTTCATATGAGAGACCATGTGGAGGTCATCCCATTGTGAGTGATGAGTAATTGACATCTGTTTCCAAAAGTCGAGTTTGAGTCGGTTTGTTCGGACCCTGACGTTGCATGGGTGCAACGGGCTCGGTCGGACTTTGGTCAAACTTAGTCGTATGGGTTAGGATGTATATTCTGATATTGCGACATGTTTGATCTTGTTAATGCTATTTGCGCGTTCATGTATCGAGCTGTGCTATTTGACGTGTTTCTTGTCTGTGTGACTGCAGGACGTCGAGGCGGAGTCGTGGCGAGACACGGTGGACCGGACTAGGCGCAGGTGGCGCTGAGGTCAGAACGGTCATGAGGTGTCGAAGACGACGTGGACTCGACGTGTTGCGGAGCATGCGAGGCAAGGAGCGCGGAAGCTTCCGGAAGGTGCGGGGAGGCGGCAGGGAATTTCGCAAGGCCGCACAAGCGGAGGCGGCTCCGTTAGGGTTTAGCCGGCGAACGGGTTGGAGACCCGTTAGCCAAGGGCTATAAATAGAGGTGAGAGGCTGCATACCCCTTAGGACACTTGAGAGCTTATTCATATCTTTGTGTGTATTGTGTTCCTCCCAAGAAGCTTGTGAGGCTCTTGGTGTTCTTGAGGATTGAGAGGGAGAGGATGGATTGAATCCATTGTAATCATTTCTCTTGTTCTAATGTCCATGTGTATGGGGACTCATTTGTAGTCTTTGTTTTACTAGAAATGAAGTGGATTGAGCTTAAGCTTTTATGATTTTTCTGCTCTGTCTTTTCTCTCGCATTCTCTGTTTTTTCGTGCACTGAGATGGATTCTTGAGTTTATTTTTGTTTGTGAAGTGGTTGTCCTGATTTAGGAAATACCTCAAGATCCTTGTTCTGTTTTGCTCTATTCGGCGGCTGCTAGTAATTTTTTCTGCAATTCTCAGTAGTCACTTGTTGATTCCTTCGTTCTCGCCGCTTGCTTTTGCCGATTATTGCTATTACTGCTCACTGACAAATAATCCCACTCGCTGGTTTTTCCCTTGTCTTGCCAAACAATCTTTCATTATGCTTCTTCTTTTACTTCTTGCGGATGGTTAGTCATCAATTGTTGATCGGAAGAGCATAACTAGCTATTTGATATCTTTCTTCTTTGAATGATTTCAAGTGATCTTTTCGGCAGCTTTAGACTTTAAGTCACTGGCGATTTGTTTCTTGTCTTTGCCGAACAGCTTGAGCCTTCATGGATAGCTATCATTTGGAATCGGAAGAACATAGCAAATGACAGTCTGCGATTTCCTTTTGTTTGTTAGCTTGTGATCCCTTTCAGTATTTGCCAGTGTTCAGGGGATCCTTTGCAGACCATCTCAACAACTAGTGCAGTAGACTGACTGCTTTTTCTTTTAGTTTTTGCTTTCTTTTCTTTTTGCTTTTCAGCTGAAACCTCTTTTTCTTTGTTTCCATGATCTCGTCCAGCAGTATGGGCTGAAGTCTGCAATTTACTTCTTCCGATCAAACTGAGTACTAGTCAAGAGAGTAGTCTCTATTTCAGATTTCCTTTTCGCTTTTCTTTTTATTTCTTTTCGTGATCTTTGGTGATTTTGCATGCAGATCAAACGGTAATATTTTCAGCTGAAATTTTTACTAATTACTCTCTGATTTATGCTGAAATTTTTAGTATCGCATGCGTTCCAGTTTTCACCAGAATTAATTTTCCGAATTTTCGAGGGGCGATTTTAAAGAGAGCGACATTCACCCCCCCTCTGTCGCCATTTCGGTCCTACATCATACTAACCTTCAAAAAGACGTATGGCTCCGATTCGTTGTGAAGGGATTGATCTACAGACTGTGCTACACGACTTACCAGCCAATCTAGCTTCCTTCCCTTTGGAATACCTAGGACTTCCCCTAGCAATTCAAAGGCTATGTCACCTGCACTTTCAAAGGCTACAAGACAAAGTGTCTGGCCGATTATAAAGCTAGCGCGGGAAATTGTTGACTCTCGCGGGAAGGAAAGTTCTGGCAAAGTCAATGCTAAATGCCCAAGCAACATACCTCCTCACGGTTATCAAACCACCAAATGGCGTGATCCGATTTCTAAATAGATGAACGAGGCAATTTCTTTGGACCTATTCTGAACACCTAACTAGAGGAAAATGCAAGGTTAGTTCGGACAAAGTGTGCAAACCCACACACCTTGGGGGTCTTGGCCTCCTGGATCTCCAACGTTTCGCGTGAGCCCTACAAATCAGATGGTTATGGAATGAGTGGGTAGATCCTAACATGCCGCGGAAATGGATGCAAACCCCTTGTGATGAGCACAATAGACTTCTTTTTGCGGTGACCACCTCCATCTCAATCGGTGATGGGAAAATTGCACGCTTCTAGAACTCGGCTTGGGCTCAAGGGAGACGTCCGTGCGACATTACTCCGCATCTTTTTGCTACCTCCAAAACAAAAAACTGTTCCCTGCATGCAGCTCTAACTGAAAATAAATAGCTACAAGATCTAAACTGGTTAGATGGCCCAACTGCGTTGCACATTCACGAACTCATCACCATCTGGGGCCACATATCTTCCTTGAATCTTCGAGAAGGGATACACGACAATATAATTTGGAAGTTCACGCCTCATGGAAGCTACACCACGGCCTTAGCTTACAAAGTGCAATTCCTTGGCACAATAAGCACCTCCATAAAGCCCCTAGTCTGGAAGACTTGGGCACCCAAAAATGTAAAATATTTGCATGGTTGGCCAGTCAAAATAGGCTGTGGACCGCAAACCGACTCTCATTAAGGGGATGGCCAAACCAATTCAGTTTGCCCCCTCTGCAGAATCTCCCCGAAAACTTCCATCCACCTCTTCGCCGATTGCCGCTACACGAAAAGAATTGGACCCTTATCGACCAATGGATCACCTCGGACTCCCTACAACCAGCTTCTTGGCAAAACGCTGCCTCCATTCGGCATTAGTGGGAATCCGCTATTCTACAGCCAAATGTGCCCCGCAAACCTCTAGCTTCCTTATTCATGCTCGTCACGTGGGAGATCTGGAAAGAGCGGAATTCTCACGTTTTTGATCCGTAGAGTCTTCCCCCGCATCACTCCTCGCAAAAATTAAGGATGGGGTTCAATCCTGGATCTTAGCTGGGCAAAGAGGCTAGCGGAGCTTTTACCTTTCTCTGTAACACCTTAATTTTTTCCCCTTAGGGTGCGGTCCCCTATGTTCGCAACCCTCCAACTTGTATATAACTCTCCTTCTGGCTTTAATATATTTGGCAGTGCTCCTGCCCGGTCAAAAAAATCGAGTTCGAGATGTAGTAGAGTTTATTTTCGTGTGTTAATTAAGTTGAAGTCGTGATCAACTTGATGTCTGAGTACGTATGTTAGTAGGAGAGCATTAGTCTATATAATAAAGAGGCTTATAACTAATTTTGTAAGAAGAAGCAAAGAAGAAGAAAAGAAAGAAAGAGAATCAAAAAATTCTTCCATATTATCTCCGTTTATTTGTAATATATATGGTTTCTCTAGGACAATTAGCATCAGAGTGAAGACAAGAACCAAGTAGCGGAAGAAAAAAATAGTCTCTTGCCGATTATTGTTTGGTGCTCGTCCCGAGCAGCGCTCCCGAGGTGAGGCGTAGAAATCCACCTGGTGCTACATCCGTCTCGAGGCGGCTCGCGTGCAGGTGTCTCTTTGGTCTCTAGTTCCGTGCGCTACCCAAAATCATGGAAGCTAAGGGTGAAAAAAGCTCATTAGTAAGGTTTGTTGGTTCGGTTCAAAATTATTTCAATTGTACTCATTAATTGATTAAATATTTAATGAGTCGATTTTGGACGAATTTAGATTTTGGTTTAGCTCGATTTGTTAGCTTGATTTTAAAAATACTTTCAACTACCAATAAAATAATATTAAATTAAAAATATATTAATTCTAGAAAAAAAACTTGATAAAACAAGAAGCTGGCTCGGTACGGCAGGACAGCGAAAACTAAAGACAAACGGACACGCAATTCCGAAGCGGAGCGTCAAGCAAAGTTGCGCAGAAAGAGCAAAAAGACAAGAGGTCAGGCTCGGAACCCAAGAGGAGAGCAACCAAGGGAGCAAACTGGCATTGGAGGGTGCGGTTTGTGTTTCCTCGGCCCTGTCGTCTAGAGCAAGTCAAAATCGAAGTTTTGTCCCTCGGTTAAAGAGACAAACTTTGTCTTTTCATCCGTCTGCGCAAAGGAAAAACCGACGAACAGCATCATTTTTCTTTTACATAAACCGAATCGTTAAAAGCAGCGTTTTTGCTTTAGCTTCTCAGTTCAACAGAAAAACAAAACCTAATGCTCAACAGCTATCTACTCTAAATCTAAAAAAAGTTCTATCCTTTAGAACATAACAAAAGTTTTATAAACACGAATTATTGATCTATGTCTAAGATCATGTCATGTTCTCCAAAAAATGGTGTAATTAGTGATGAGATATCATCAAGTGTAATGGCGAATGAAAGTTTCGCTATCTCGCTACATTATCTGATACTCACATGAGCAATTATGCAGCCTGGAGGCGCTCTTTCTACTGGTCGAAAAGGAGGCGACTAAAGATGTGTGGGAGGCGTCGAAGATGATATCTAGCGTTACATCGCGGGAAGGTGTACGAAGCCAATGGTGATGCTGACTCGAGTACGGGGTGTTAAGAATGCGTGTTTATCGTCCTGAGTTAAATAAGTAGAGTTGAGTCCAGAGCATTAATGAGAGAATGTGTGTTCGTCGTCCTAAGTCAAATAAATAGAGTTGAGTCCGGAACATTAAGGAGATGTGTTGTCGTTCTGTGTTGAGTATGAGTTGGATAAGTCCTAATTGAGACTTCCTGCCTCAACAAGTTAAAGTCTTTGCATTTGGATGGACTCGTTCCAGTTGAGTTGAATTCCTATATATAGTTTACATGTAGAACGATCCATGTGGAGTCGTAGCTGGTAGTTTACAATACATTAAAACTAAACTAGGAGTATGTCGATTCAAGATTAGATGGAAGAATATTAAAAATAATCTTGACTTAGAGTTTAAATCGAATCTGAGACGCAGTAGAGTTTATCTCTGTGTGTTACTCAAATTGAAGTTATGATCAACTTAAAATCTGAGTATGTATGTTAGTAGAAGAGTATTAATATATATAATAAAAAAACCTTGTAACCAATTTTATAAAAAACAAAAATGAAAAGAAAAAAGAATAGAGAAAATCATTCTATATTCTTTTTATTTATTTATAATATATGTGTTTTCTTCAAGAACAAACACAACAAGGCTCACACGTTCAAGCATCCTATTAAGATGCCTGATCTGTTCAGGTTCCCCATCTACCCCGAACCAACCTATATATACCAGATCTCCTTCCAGAAAAGGAGAAACCAAAAGCAAGGTACCACAGCCGAGTAGCAAACCGCGGGTTCGAGAACTGGTTAGCGCACACATATATCCTAGCACTACCCCTCACACTCTCTCCTTTGTTTGTACATATTTATAGCTATTTCCACCTCCATTGATCGATTTATTTTTTTCTGTAAATTTACAGGTTTGGATATTGCGAAAATGAGCGGCGCGAGCAGCGAGAAGTCGTCGTGGCCGGAGGTGGTCGGGCTGCCGGCCGAGGCGGCCAAGCAGAAGATCCTGCACGACCGGCCCGATGTGCAGGTGGTCGTGCTGCCCGTCGGTTCCGTCGTGACCACCGACTTCAACAACAAGCGCGTCCGCGTCTTCGTCAACTACGTCCGCAACGTCGCGCCGGTCCCCAAGATCGGCTAGGCCCCTGAATGATCAATCGAGGTGGCCAATGTGTGCTAGCTGCATGGTCAAACCTCTCTTGTATCATGTGTATGGCCGGCTTTGAATAATGTTGTATGTTCCATTGCACTAGTCTTTGTCGCCAGCAATAAACAAATTCCCCTTGTGCCCGCCCGCCCAAACCAAAACCGATCCTGAAGTGATTACAGGTGCGGGTAGTGCAAATGTGTACTTTAAAGGACAATGTTAGCTGCAGGTCAATAGTCAGAGCTATAGGTGGTGTTCAGTTCAGCTTATTTTTGGTAGCTTATGGCTGAAAACACTATAGCTGGTTGAAAAAATATTGTAGCTGACAGAGACTTATTCAACATAATTAAATTTAAAAAAATTGAAAAATATAAAAAATTTGTTAGCACATCACAGACAACGCAAATGAATACGGGAAAAAAAGAACCGGTAAAAAAACTAAAAAAAAGTCAAAAATTCATAAAAAGACGAAATTATAAATAGTGCAAAAATAAAGCAGAAGTCAGAAGCTCAACCCATATTGAGCGGTGCCTAGATTGCTACGAAGGAAAGCTAAACAAGTATAGTTACCGGCAGCTCATTATATTGAAAAATATAAAAAAATTAAAAAATATAAAAAATTTGTTAGCACATCACAGACAACGTAAATGAATACGGGAAAAAAAGAACCGGTAAAAAAACTAAAAAAAGTCAAAAATTCAGAAAAAGACGAAATTATAAATAGTGCAAAAATAAACCAGAAGTCAGAAGCTCAAGTTATATTGAGCGGTGCCTAGATTGCTATGAAGGAAAGCTAAACAAGTATAGTTACCGGCAGCTCATTATAAGTTAGCTGCGCCTTGTATAGTGAGACGATAACGACGATCCATGACGAGGAGTACGTTCCTTCAGTGATGCTACTTGATAGCAACAAAGAATCGAACCATGCTAAGGTTGCTACATAGGTAAATTATATACGCGCACCGCGCAGTCTTGAGGTAACCTAAATACGAGAATTCTCTACAGTTTTATCGGCCCTCGGCCTCGTCTCACTGTTCTATCCATATGCCGATGAACATGCGTCAATGCTACGTTGCTGTTATACAGTAATAACTCTGCTAAAGCTTCACACACTATTACAAAAGGGTTATACTGGTTGTCTCATCACAGAGAATTTTTTTATAATTATTACAGACGATTTTACAAACGTGACCTATATACCGTCTGTGATACCCTATTATCACAGACGGTTCTTGTTAATAACCGTCTGTGATATTTCACAGACAGTTATTAATACGAACTGTCTGAGATAATTATAAATATTGCTGACGATTTTTAATTAGAACCGTATATAATAGTTCACAGACGATTATTAATATAAACTGTCTGTGATAGCTGTGTATCATAAACGGCTTGTGGTTGGAACCATCTGTGATATGCTTCCTCTTCCCAATGTGCGTCTTCGATTGTTTCGGCTCCTAGATGCGTCTCTTCATCTCACGAGATGGATGTATTTCTTGTTATATAAAAATGATCGTTCGCCACCGGAGATTAATTCTGTACGAACACCTCGCCGGTCGGATATCTTCTTTGTCTTCCTTGTCTCTCAAACACAAATAAGTGACTCCTTATTCTTCCTTGTCGCTGGCATTGATAGCCAACCTTGCTATCCTAGAAGAGCACCTCACCAGCCGTACGATGGCAGATGCTGCAGAAGGACACTGTGCCAACAGTGTCCTCCCTCCAATGTTCGAGGATTTGCTAAAACAGTTGAAGGCCACTTTCCGTCGTCTTGACATCCTCCTCTGCCGCGTCTTCCGGTTGGTCTCCCACTTCTAGCATCTAACCTCGCCATCGACTTGGTCCTGCACAACGATGTTGCATGTCTATAAGAGACTTGGCATCGCTTGGAGTGCTTAGTCGAGGCGACAAGCGACCGAGTCAACCTTGCCGAGACCCCTCAAGAAAGGGAAGAGAGTCTATGGGTTCAATTCAACTTGATTGTTCAGTCGAAGGGTGTTCGGGAGACACTCGAACGAGTGTGTTAGTGGGTGGACACATTTCGGGCTTCATTCGCTGATGATCCCGAACTGTCCGATGCCGACCACATCGCCTACGAAGTTTTGAAGATGGAGATTGAAATTAGAAGTATTTTGCCGAACAAGATTCGAGTGACAATCATGAGTCTGTTTTATTTCTTTAACGCAATTGCTCAGAAGTTCATCGATCCCGATGTACTAGATGCTCTGTAGATCGAGGTGGTGATGACTCTATGTCATCTTGAGATGTATTTTCCTCCATTATTTTTTGATATCATGGTTCATCTCATTATCCACCTTGTGAAAGAGATAAATATATGTGGCCTCATGTTTCTATGTCATATGTACCTGTTCAAGAGATATATGGGAATTCTCAAGTCATATGTACGCAATCGATCTCGGCCGGAGGACAACATCATTGAAGTTTATGCAACCAAAGAGGTCATTGATTTTTGTATAGATTACGTGGTTCAGGTCGAACCGATAGGTGTGCCTCTATCTCATCACGAGGGGGGGCTAGAGGGTATCGGGACCACCGGAAGAAAAGCAATAACTCCTGATCTGGACACGTACACTCAAACTCATTTCATGGTATTGCAACACATGACTGAAGTGTCCCTGTATATTGAAGAGCACAAGGAGATGCCACGCTAAGAGAATACAGGCCAGTCGTAGGATTGAATCACAAGACAACATAACTGTCGGTTTAACGAATGGTTAAGAGTGCGATTCACTGGGAGGTCATCAAGTGAAATGCTGTAATGGTTGATGTTGGACCCGGATTTTTCAATCCGAATTCCTCTGTGATTATTGCACTAATCCCTGGATCAGTAGTTAGTGCACACAGTACATTGCTGAATCACACATACATCGCATACCTCAAATATTACAGACCAGTTTGAATTATGCCACGTCGGGTAATAGTTTACAAAAGGGGCCTTCAGGCCAAATGTTATCAGTCATCAAAGTATCACAGCGGAGCAAAAGTAAGCCAACGCCACAGGCAAGCGACTGGGGGAATATGTGTGCATTGTATATCACCTAGACTTAGATTATATACGTGCACACACAGCCTAAAGTCTAACTTGTCTGTGTCCAAAAGCGCAAGCGACGCCCTAATTCTCATCGTTGTTTCCTTCTTCCTTGACCGGGGCATCTTCATGATCGTAATGACCCTGCATTCCTGTCTCTGTTTTGATATTGCGAGTGTGAGCACACTATCCACCGTGCTCAGCAAGTTACCACACAGAATGCAGTAAATTACATGCTAGGCTAGATCAAGGGAAGGTTGGGGTTTGGTTGTTTGCCAAATATTGCATGTGAATACCATAATTAAAATCCCTATGATCTAGCAGCATTCTTAAAAGGTAAAGTGAAATACAGCCTTTGTAATAGCGATACAGATACCATCCACCGTTACATGGCATCTGCACCATATTGCAACTTTCAGCGTTATAGCCACTTAACATACCACTGGGACAAACCCAGGCCAAATCCAAACTAGGGCAGTCCATCGCCCTCTATTTTCCCATTCCCTTCACAAACCATTTCTGAAACAGAACTATATCTAGTTAAGTATCCCATGTCTTCCCATGACCGTGGGCACGGCTATTCGAATAGTTTTGACTCTGCAGAGTTTGTACACTTTCACCACAAGCGATAATCCACCTATTGCCCCACCTGATTCCTTGGTCAGGTGGTCAAATAGATTATCACATGACTGTTCAGAATATCTAGTTCCACTAGTCATCTCACCCTATGGGCTGTTCCCACTTGCGGTGGGTCCCATACGTTGCACGGGATGTTCACCACGGCTACTAGCATTATGCGGGCTCCACTCCCCCCAATGCTAGTACGACTGGTGAACGTCACCCTCCACTCGGTGTCCCTTTAGGCCTCCTCTGCCCTTGCATAACCACGTCTATCCACTACCGGTGAGATGAGTCGGGGAGTTTCGATACCGCTACTTAGCCAAGTTGTATTTTACAGACATGTGGTTGTACTGTTTCACACGGGCTAACATGACAAGATTCAGTCCTTAGAGCTATCTGGGTGGTTCTACCACATTCCATAATTTTCGTGCTCCCACCGCACCACATACCAAATTTCAAATCATCCACCCAGATACTAAGCAAGTTTGGGGATTTTTGGGACATAAAATAATAGTTCCAAACAATTCACCAGTCAGTCCCACCCTGACTGCCCAAATCATTTTTCATATTGCATGTGAGAGTTTTTGGGACAACAAAGTGTCCCCGTTAACTAGCATGACTAAGCAATTCGCTACATTATACTCCAATTGGAAAAATCTATTTTATACTAGTTTTACTACGGCGACAAGGGTCACATATATCAAAATGTCTCAACGGGTAATACTAGCAAGCATATTATTGGGTGTATAACTACGTTCTAAAAATCTAAACATTATATATAACACATGAAATAAAGCATGCACATGGATAGTTTAAAAGGAAATAATTTGCATAAATCTGGGTTCAATATGGTCAAAGTGGTAACTCGCCTTGGTCACAAGGTTCTTGGAGGTGGGTACCGGGGTCAGCTGCTGCCTCTGCTTCCTCTTCTTGTGCCTCGTATGCTATTTTAACCGGGCGCGAAAATTTGCATAAAAAAGAAAGCAACAAATCAATCCAAATAACACCAGAAATTCAAATGAACTCTAAAAATTATGATTTCAGTTCCATTGGATAGATCTTGAATTTAGACGAATTTAGAAATTTGTCTCACTCAATTTGGAGTTAAAATGAAGAAGTTATGACATTTCAAAGTTCTCAGTTTAAATAAATTTCTAAAAATCATTAAACTCTGACAGGTGGGGTCCACTGACAGTGAGCCACCCACGCAGGCGCTGACGGGTGGCGGTCGGACGATGGGGCCAGCGTGTAGTGACTCGACCCTCCGGCGATCATCGACGGGTGGGTCCCATCGGCGGTGGACCCACTTGTCGGTGGCCCGCCTGGCAGTGGGACCCGTCTCGTCGTGACCTCTCGGTCATTGCGGTGACGGTGGGGCCACCGTCAAGACGGAATAAAATGCAGAAAACTCAACCCGGCGCTGTGGAGCCGAGGGCTCAGCAGCGCCACGGGAGTCGGGGAGAAGAGTTAATTGCGCTAGCCAAGGGTCGGGGAGGCTTTGCCTACCCTTTAAGGGCGATATATTCTTTTGAGGTGGGCGAGGCCGGGGAAGGGCGGTGGCGCCGGCGGCGAGGGAGGGCCGGAGAGGTTCGGGCGGCGCGTGAAGTGTAATCTTGGTGCCGAGGTGAAGCTCGTGGCGATGGCGGCGAGGGCCTGGAGGCGCCGGAGTTAGGTCGGCAAGTGACAATGGCGGTCGGGGAGGTCTCACGGTGACGGCGATGTCGGCCGATGAGAGGTGCGGGTGGCGGGAATGAGTTTGTGGGGTTCCGGGGTGGTGTCTGAGCGAGGATTGAGCTCGGGTGGCCCCGAGTCGCCGGGAGGGAGGTCGCGGAGTTGGGGAAGAAGAGGCCGTGATGGTCGGGCTTTGGAGCTCAATTATCCGGCCGAGAGGAGAGGAGGCGTGGGAGTACAATGGGAGGCCGTCGGCTTTTATAGGCGGCGGGAGTGGGCTGGGAACAGTAGGGTGGCCGTGCCATCACTTCGGGGTAGGCGGCGGCGTCAGCGGCGGGCAGCAGTGGGATTCCCGGGCGTGACAACTCACTGCTGGCTACGCAGCTTTGCGCCGCGCACGCAGGACGGCTGAAGGCTCGTGCCACGTGGTGGAGCGACGTGACCGGGCGAGGAGAAACCATGGGCGGTGGCGCCGAACCGGGGGCGGTAGAGCATGGTGGCGCTGCCACCGCATGCGGGAGGGCCGTCGGCAAAGACGCAGCAGAGGGGCGAGAAAAAGGCGCGGCGAGACCGGCGCGGCGCTTGGCGACAGAGGCGGTGCTTCTTGCCGGGCGGTGACCCGTGTCCGAAGGGGGCAGATCTGTTGCGAACGCGGGCGCCGAGGCGGGCCGGGCCGCGAGACGGCGCGCGCGCGCTGGGAGAGGGGCGCGGCCGGGTGAGGCGCGAGCGAGGAGGAGGCGGGAGAAGAAAAAAGAGGCGGGTGGGGGTCGGCATGGGTGGGCTTGTTAATTTGGCACGGTTCGCCCAGTTTATTCTTTTCTTTTGATTTTCCTTTTCTTTTCTTTGTTTTATCTTATTTCTTCCTTTTATATGTATTTTCATATATATATATATATATATATATAATCCTAATTTTATGAGGAGCTTCTATGCATCTATTTCTTCATTAAAAACCCTTTATGTTATTTCTATTTTCTATATATCCATATAGATATATTTACATATATATATACATATTGATTTTTATTTCCTCCTCTCATAACTTTATCAAAACTTAACCGTATTATTATTCTCAAAAAAAAAATTTTAGGACCAACTATATTCATTTGGCACTGGATCATCTTTTCATATTCTTATTTTAAAATCTTTGTTTTCTAATACTTTATTTCTTTGGCCTTTTGGGACCTTGATCACAATTTAAGAATTGCTTTAAAAGTTGATTTCCAAAACAATTATAAAGCAATAAATACAGAAATGTTTATTTTTCGAATTTCTAAATTTTCAGGATGTTACAAACCTACCCCCCTTAAAGAGAATCTCGACCCCGAGATTCAGCCTAATTGGTGAATAGTTCGGGGTGGTCTCTCCTTAGCTGGTCTTCGCGTTCCCAGGTGGCCTCCTTCTTTGAGTGATGACTCCATTGCACTCTGCAGGTGCGGATGATTTGATTCCTGGTCTTCTTTTCCACAGTGTCCAAGATCTTAATTGGACGCTCCTTGTAGGTCAGGTCGCTCTCGAGCTCCACTGCTTCCATCGGGGTTTGATCTTCTGGTACCCGACGACATTTCTTGAGCTGAGACACATGGAAGACGTTGTGTACATCTGCTAGGCTTGCAGGCAATTCAAGCTGATAAGCCACTTCTCCTTTCTTAGCTATGATCGGAAATGGTCCAACATAGCGAGGGGCAAGTTTGCCTTTGACTTTAAATCGTCTGATTCCTCGTAGGGGTGACACCTTCAAGTAGACATGGTCTCCGATTTCAAAACTTAATGGTCTTCTCCTTTTATCTGCATAACTCTTCTGTCTCGACTGGGCAGCCAATAACCGATCTCTAATCAGGCGAACTTTCTCTTCCGCTTGCTTCAGAGTATCGGGCCCAAATATGTACCCTTCCCCTACTTCTGACCAATGTAAAGGGGTGCGGCACTTCCTTCCGTACAGTGCCTCAAAAGGGGACATCTGAAGACTGGTTTGGTAGCTGTTATTGTAGGCGAACTCTGCATACGGCAGACACTTATCTCAGTCCTTAGAGAAATCGAGGGCACAAGCCCGAAGCATATCTTCCAATACTTGATTTAATCTTTCCGTCTGACCATCCGTCTGGGGGTGGTAGGCGGTGCTAAATCCAGATGGGTGCCAAGGGCTTCATGTAGGCTAGCCCAGAAATGCGAGGTAAACTGAGACCCTCGATCTGAGACCATCCGTTTTGGCACACCATGTAAGCATACGATGCGGGACATGTATAGTTCTGCCAATTTGTCTCCCTTGTAAGCTGTCTTGATAGGGATAAAATGGGCAACCTTGGTCAGTCTATCCACCACGACCCAAATGGAGTCATATCCCGACCTTGTCCGGGGAAGCCCTGTGATAAAATCCATCCCTACTTCTTCCCACTTCCACTGGGGTACTTGTAATGGCTGTAACAATCCTGCTGGTCTCTGATGTTCAGCCTTCACCCTCTGACACACATCACAAAAGAGCTACATGTTCGGCGATGTCCCTCTTCATACGTGGCCACCAAGTACCACCGCTTCATGTCCCGATACATCTTTGTGCTCCTGGATGGAGAGAATATGCCGAGCTATGAGCTTCCTTGAGTACCAGCTCCTTAAGGCCTTCCTGGTGAGGTACAAAGATACGTGTTCCGTACCTCAAAACCCCTTGTTGATCTACCGATATTTTAGGCACCTTTCCTGCTTCCATTAACCTTCTCATTCTCAAAGCAGTTGGGTCCTTTTGTTGTGCAGCGATGATTTTCTCTTCTATACTTGGCTGTATTTCCATTGCTGCTAGGGTGCCTCCTTCCACTATTTCTAGATTCAAGGCCCTCAATTCCTTGTATAGCTCATCGTTGCTCTTGCACGTCTTGGTATTGCAATAAGCCTTTCGCTTAAGGCATCGCCCACTCGTTGGCCTTGCACAGGTGGTAGTGGACACTCATGTCATAATCTTTAATTAACTCTAGCCATCTCCTTTGCCTCAGATTAAGATGCGACTGGGTAAAGAAATACTTGAGGCTCTTGTGATCTGTATATATATCACAGTGGTTACCGATCAGATAATGCCTCCAGATTTTCAAGGCATGAACCACTGATGCTAATTCCAGATCATGGGTGGGGTAGTTAGCCTCATGAGGGCGAAGTTGCCTAGATGCATATGCTACGACCTTGCCTCCTTGCATCAGTACGCATCCCAGTCCTTGATGGGAAGCATCACAGTACACTTCAAAATCTTTGCGTACATCAGGTAGGACTAGCACCGGGGTGGTAGTCAATCTTTTCTTAAGCTCTTGAAAGCTTCCTTCGCAAGTTTTGGTCCATTCAAACTTCTGTTCCTTCTTGAGTAGCTGGGTCAATGGCCTGGCCACTCTAGAAAATCTCTCTATGAATCTTCTGTAGTATCCTGCCAATCCCAGAAAACTTCGTACTTCAGTAACAGAGGAGGGTTGCTTCCATTCGGTCACTGCTGCAATCTTGGCGGGATCAACTGATACTCCTTCTGCGGATACTATGTGTCCTAGGAAGCTGATGTCACTTAGCCAGAATTCACACTTGCTGTACTTAGCATATAACTGATGTTCTCTTAGCTTCTCTAGCACTAGGCGTAGATGCTCTGCATGCTCGTCTGCCGTCTTGGAGTAGATAAGGATGTCATCAATAAATACCACTACAAACTTATCTAAATATTCCATGAACACCTTGTTCATGAGATTCATGAAGTGTTGCATTTGTCGGATCAAGGACATGACCAGTAAACTCATCTGATCCATATCTAGTGGTGAAAGCTGTCTTAGGTATGTCTTGACCCTAATTTTCAGTGGTGGTAACCCGATCTCGGATCTATTTTAGAAGATGGTGGCTCCACCAAGTTGGTCAAATAGATCATCGATCACGGAAGGGGTATTTATTCTTGATGGTTATTTTATTTAATGCCCGGTAATCCACACACATTCTAGCTGCGCCATCCTTCTTCTTTACAAATAGTACCGGAGATCCCCAAGGTGAGGAACTGGGTCTGATAAATCCCTTTTCCTGCAGTTCCCGGAGTTGGGTCTTCAGCTCTTCCAGTTCTTCCACCGTCATCCTATATGGCCTCTTGAAATGGGGCGGCACACAGCTTCAAATTAATAACAAACTCTGTGTCTCTATATGGGGCATGCTGGGTAGATCTTCGTGAAATACTTAGGATAGTCTTGTACCACCAACATTCCTCTAAGGGTACATCTTCACAATAATATATTGCACGACCCAGTATGGTCGGTCCACTTTCACATCTATGGTCATTCCAAGACATTTAGTCAGCTTCACTGTCGTGGAGGCACAGTCTATAACCCCTTTATATCTGGCTAACCAGTCCATTCCTAATATAATATCCAGGGTCTGGGAAATTAGTACTATCAGGTCTGCGGGAAAGTCGCACCTTTCCATGACGATTGTTACCCCAGGGCACACTAAGGTAGTTATGTCGCACCACCGGTGACTTAAGTACTACTGGCCTCTTTAGAGGATAGGTAGATAACCCTAGTTTGTTAGCATACCCCTTGGATATAAACGAATGTGAAGCTCCTGAATCAAATAGAGTTTGTGCTGGTATTGACTTGACAGAGAACGTACCCATTAGGACTCCATTGCTTCCTCGCCTTCTTCCGTGTGACATGGTTGACCCTACCACGGTTGGGTATTGGGGCATTTCTACTGGCCTGAGATGTCTGAGGTCCCTTGCCGGGCGCTGAGGCTTGGCTGCGAATAGGGGCATTCTGTTTGTGTGGGCATCTATTGGCAAAGTGTCCCTTTTCACCGCAGCTGAAGCACTTATAACTTGTGGTCTGACCTGAGCCAACATTTTGGCGTCCTTGCATTGAACTGCCACTGGGATTAGGCGATGAGGCTGAAGGTTTGAACTGGTTCGGCCTTGAGAAGTTAGAGTTGTTGAAGAACCTTTGGACAAACCTTCCTTGTGGCCGTTGTACTGCCATCTTGCACTTACGGCTGGCCTCCAAGTTCTTCTTCTCGTTTTCCAGGATCAGAGCCTTGTTCACCAGCTGGTGGAAGCTGGTGAAGTCCTGCACAATCAGCTGCACCCTTAGCTCCTCATTCATGCCTTCAAGAAATCTATCAATCTTTTCTTCTTCATTGGCCACATCAGTTGAAGCGTAGCGAGCAAGCTGAGTAAATTTTGTGAGGTATTCATTAATGGTCATGCCTCTTTGCTTAAGAGTGCGGAACTCGTTCTTCTTCATCCTCATGACTCCCGCTGGGACGAAGTTGGCCTTGAATGTCGTCCTAAATTTTGTCCATGGTATGGCTTCCATGTCGTTGTCTGTGGAGGTCTCTTCTTGTCCTCTAGCGGCAAGGTAGTTTTCCCACCAGTTTGCCGCTGCTCCTTGGAGCTGATGAGCTGCGAATATCACTTTGTCCTCTTCCGCGCACTTGGCTAGGCGCAGTTTCCTTTCTGTATCCCGAAGCCAATCCTCGGCTTCGAGAGGTTCGTCGGCAGAAGAGAAGGTGAGGGGCCGGGTTCTCTGAAAATCGGCCAGGTCAGCCCTGGACCGGCTGGAGCCACCTTGCTGCCCATTAATAATGGCTTGCAGCAACTGGGTTTGTTGCGCCATGACCTGAGCCATCGTGGGATTTGTCGGTGGGGGTGGGAGGTCGGCTCCTTGGTCTTGAGTTGGTCCACGCCTTGTCGGCGAGGCCCCAGGGGTGGAGTCGACCTCCGCCTGGTTGTGGGTGGCATGGGTCTGGGCCCTAGTTACCCTCTGGCTGGCCATCTGCATTTATAATTAGACATACGATCGACTTAATACTAATGCTAGGCAAAGCAAAAGAAGGCTGCCAACTCAACAAATAAAAGCCAGTAAGATAAACGACAAAAGCAATTCTAAACAGAAGGCCGGTTTCATAGGATAAAACACCACATAGCCAGCTTCTAGGCTGGACTTATGATTACAACATAATTAATTAAAGTTCGACGAAATAGCTACTACGATACAGAAGGTCTTGGACAACATGCTACGATACACCCCTTAGTACTTGCGCTACGCCACGCAAGTACCGCACCATCTAATCTACTCCTCCATGTATCCGGCGCCTGGGCTGGAGGGGCTATAAGTCGGCGACTGGGAGCGGGACCGACTGCCGCTAAACTCGGAGGGGTCGGTCTCGGAACGTGAGCGGCTGCGGCTGCGGTGTGACCCTCCGTGGCTAAGAGTCGACCGTGGTCCCGGAGGTCGCACGCTCTTCTTGCGATGGCAGTCTGCGGGGCCCGCCGCGCCCGGGCTGGCCGGGCGGGGTGCTGGAGTGGCGGCAGGCTGGGACTCTTTGTGATCGTGCTCGCGCTGCATTGCCTCTGCCTTGGCCGCCGCCAAGGCTGCTGCATGATCGAGCAAGCCGCTCCCGAGGGTCGCCATCTCCGTGTCTTTGGGAGGCGAGGTGCGCGCGAGTGGTGATCTCCTCCGGCGGCCGGTGAGCCGAGCCCATAGCGGGTGAGATCAACCGATGCGTAAGCATCGGGTTGTCCTCAGTAACCGGAAGGTAGGTCTCGTTGTACTGCGCACCCTCCTGGCACGATGGGAAGTAGAAGAATGGCGTGTGCTGCAGGTTGGTCTTGTATCGTCGCGAGTCGGCAGCGGCGAGACGTGCTGCATCCTGGATGGCCGCTACTCGGGTGCTCCTGGTGTGCTCGGTTCGGAAGACATGACGGGGATCCTGTTCGCTCTTGGCGTAGATGAACACCGTACCTCAACCACCCAGCTCTCCACTCCACCGGCCACGGCCTTGCGGCCGCGGTACATGGGTGGTCCTTATAGCCTGTGGTGCAAAGCTCATGGAGGAGGTGGCGAACTCCCGTGGGGAGGCCGTGAGACGGGAAGTCCCAGTTGCCCTCCGCTGCATATCCCGCCATCTGTAGAAGGAATTACTAGTGTTAGTGACATTTTAAAATATTCAATGAAGATAGAATAGAGCCGAACTA
This sequence comes from Bonia amplexicaulis, assembly GCA_036346245.1. NCBI lineage: Eukaryota > Viridiplantae > Streptophyta > Magnoliopsida > Poales > Poaceae > Bonia > Bonia amplexicaulis. Next base: position 10,487,121 of record CM070748.1, read on the forward strand.
AGGAGGATAGGAGAAGAAATAATACGCTATATTTTTGGAAACTCTTTTCATAAATTTTGTAAGGGTATAATCCTATCCCTTGTCTAACGTCCATACTAAGGCCTTTACCCTACAGTCGTATGCTCTGATACCAGCTCTGTCGGACCCGGATTTTTCAATCCGAATTCCTCTGTGATTATTGCACTAATCCCTCGATCAGTAGTTAGTGCACACAGTACATTACTGAATCACACATACATCACATACCTCAAATATTACAGACCAGTTTGAATTATGCCACGTCGGACAATAGTTTACAAAAGGGGCCCTCAGGCCAAATGTTATCAGTCATCAAAGTATCACAGCGGAGCAAAAGTAAGCCAACGCCACAGGCAAGCGACTGGGCGAATATATGTGCATTATATATCACCTAGACTTAGATTATATACGTGCACACACAGCCTAAAGTCTAACTTGTCTGTGTCCAAAAGCGCAAGCGACGCCCTAATTCTCATCGTTGTTTCCTTCTTCCTTGACCGGGGCATCTTCATGATCGTAATGACCCTACGTTCCTGTCTCTGTTTTGATATTGTGAGTGTGAGCACACTATCCACCGTGCTCAGCAAGTTACCACACAGAATGCAGTAAATTACATGCTAGGCTAGATCAAGGGAAGGCTGGGGTTTGGTTGTTTGCCAAAAATTGCATGTGAATACCATAATTAAAATCCCTATGATCAGCAGCTTTCTTTAAAGGTAAAGTGAAATCGACCTTTGTAATAGCGATCGATACCATCCACGTTACATGGCATCGCACCATATTGCAACTTTCAGCGTTATAGCCACTTAACATACCACTGGGACAAACCCAGGCCAAATCCAAACTAGGGCAGTCCATCGCCCTCTATTTTCCCATTCCCTTCACAAACCATTTCTGAAACAGAACTATATCTAGTTAAGTATCCCATGTCTTCCCATGACCGTGGGCACGGCTATTCGAATAGTTTTGACTCTGCAGAGTTTGTACACTTTCACCACAAGCGATCATCCACCTATTGCCCCACATGATTCCTTGGTCAGGTGGTCAAATAGATTATCACATGACTGTTCAGAATATCTAGTTACTAGTCATCTCACCCTATGGGCTGTTCCCACTTGCGGTGGGTCTCATACGTTGCACGGGATGTTCACCACGACTACTAGCATTATGCGGGCTCCACTCCCCCCAATGCTAGTATGACTGGTGAACGTCACCCTCCACTCGGTGTCCCTTTAGGCCTCCTCTGCCCTTGCATAACCACGTCTATCCACTACCGGTGAGATGAGTCGGGGAGTTTCGATACCGCTACTTAGCCAAGTTGTATTTCTGAGACATGTGGTTGTCTTGTTTCACACTGCTAACATGACAAGATTCAGTCCTTAGAGCTATCTGGGTGGTTCTACCACATTCCATAATTTTTGTGCTCCCACCGCACCACATACCTGCCCCCAAATCATCCACCCAGATACTAAGCAAGTTTGGGGATTTTTGGGACATAAAATAATAGTTCCAAACAATTCACCAGTCAGTCCCACCCTGACTGCCCAAATCATTTTTCATATTACATGTGAGAGTTTTTGGGACAACAAAGTGTCCCCGTTAACTAGCATGACTAAGCAATTCGCTACATTGTACTCTAATTGGAAAAATCTATTTTATACTAGTTTTACTACGGCGACAAGGGTCACATATATCAAAATGTCTCAACGGGTAATACTAGCAAGCATATTATTGGGTGTATAACTACGTTCTGAAAATCTGAACATTATATATAACACATGAAATAAAGCATGCACATGGATAGTTTAAAAGGAAATAATTTGCATAAATCTGGGTTCAATATGGTCAAAGTGGTAACTCGCCTTGGTCACAAGGTTCTTGGAGGTGGGTACCGGGGTCAGCTGCTACCTCTGCTTCCTCTTCTTGTGCCTCGTATGCTATTTTAACCAGGCGCGAAAATTTGCATAAAAAAGAAAGCAACAAATCAATCCAAATAACACCAGAAATTCAAATGAACTCTAAAAATTATGATTTCAGTTCCATTGGACAGATATTGAATTTAGAAGAATTTAGAAATTTGTCTCACTCAATTTGGAGTTAAAATGAAGAAGTTATGACATTTCAAAGTTCTCAGTTTAAATAAATTTCTAAAAATCATTAAACTCTGACAGGTGGGGTCCACTGACAGTGAGCCACCCACGCAGGCACTGACGGGTGGCGGTCGCTGACCAGTGGGGCCCGCGTGGTAGTGACTCAGCCCTCCAGCAGTCACTGACGGGTGGGTCCCATCGGGCAGTGGACCCACTTGTCAGTGGCCTGCCTGACAGGTGGGACCCGTCTGTCAGCGGCCTCTCGGTCCGGCTGCGGCTGACAGGTGGGGCCCACTTGTCAGCGCGGAATAAAATGCAGAAAAATCAACCCGTGACTGGAGCCGAGGGCTCGACAGCACGGGAGTCTTGTGGGGAGAAGAGAGTTAGCTGCGCTAGCCAAGGGGTTGGGGGAGGCTTTGCCTACCCTTTAAGGGCGATATATTCTTTTGAGGTGGGCGGAGGGGCCGGCGGAGGCGGGGCGGGGAAGGGCGGTGGCGCGGCGGGAGGGCCGGAGAGGTTCGAGTGGCGCGTGAAGTGTAATCTTGGTGCCGAGGTGAAGCTCGTGGCGGTGGCGGCGAGGGTCGGGAGGCGCCGGAGTTAGGTCGGCAGCGGTGACAGCAGCGGTGCGGGGAGGTCTCACGGTGACGGCGATGTGCGGCCGATGAGAGGTGCGGGGTGGCCGGGAATGAGTTTGTGGGGTTCCCGGGGTGGTGTACGAGCGAGGGATTGAGCTCGGGTGGCCCGAGTCGCCGGGGAGGGAGGTCGCCGGAGTTGGGGAAGAAGAGGAGGCCGGCGGTAATTCGGGCTTTTGGAGCTCAATTATCTGGCCGGAGAGGGAGAGGAGGGCGTCGGGAGTACAATGGGAGGCCGTACGGCTTTTATAGGCGGCGGGAGTGGGCTGGCAACAGTAGGGTGGCCGTGCCATCACTTCGGGGTAGGCGGCGGCGTCAGGCGGGCGCGGTGGGATTCCCGGGCGTGACAACTCACTGCGGGTTACGCAGCTTTGCGCCACAAGACGCAGATTTGGTGAAGGCTCGTGCCACGTGGTGGAGCGACGTGACCGGGCGAGGAGAAACCATGGGCGGTGGCGCCAACCGGGCGGTAGAGCATGGTGGCGCCGCCACCGCATGCGGGAGGGCGTCGAGCGCAGCTGCAGCAGAGGGGCGAAAAAGAGGCACTGGCAGATCGGCGCGGCGCTGGACAAAGGGCGGTGCTTGCTGTCGGGCGGTGACCAGCCGTCCGGCGGGGCAGATCTGCTGCCCGAACGCTGGCGCCGAGGCGGGCCGGGCCGCGGAGGCGGCGCGGCGCGGGGAGAGGGGCACGGCCGGGTGGCGCGAGCGAGGAGGAGGCGGGAGAAGAAAAACAATGGCGGGTGGGGGTCGGCGCGGTGGGCGGTTCGGTAGATTCGCCCGGTTTATTCTTTTTCTTTTGATTTTCCTTTTTCTTTTCTTTGTTTTATCTTATTTCTTCCTTTTATATGTATTTTCATATATATATATATAATCCTAATTTTATGAGGAGCTTCTTTGCATCTATTTCTTCAATAAAAACCCTTTATGTTATTTCTATTTTCTATATATCCATATAGATATATTTACATATATATACATATTGATTTTTATTTCCTCCTCTCATAACTTTATCAAAACTTAACCGTATTATTATTCTCGAAAAAAAATTTAGGACCAACTATATTCATTTGGCACTGGATCATCTTTTCAGATTCTTATTTTAAAATCTTTGTTTTCTAATACTTTATTTCTTTGGCCTTTTGGGACCTTGATCACAATTTAAGAATTACTTTAAAAGTTGATTTCCAAAACAATTATAAAGCAATAAATACAGAAATGTTTATTTTTCGAATTTCCAAATTTTCAGGATGTTACAGTTGATAAGAGGGCCAAATTTATTATTGTTATATGGCAAGGATATGACATTAATGGGTACACATTTTATATAACAAATCAGGATAGAAAGAGCACAGTGTAGAAGTCAGGTGTTCGCATGGATGTATTTCATGAGCAGTTCAGTATCGCTGCCCCAAGCTCCTACTACAGGCTTATAGAGGAGATTTGGGAGCTCGACTACATAATTGTCAAGATGTCTTTTTTTCGGTGTCGTTGGATCCAACTCTCATAAGGTGTAAACGTCGATAAATACGACGTCACTACTGTGGACCTCGAACGTGTAGGATATAAAGATGAACCATTCGTACTTGTGAGGCAAGTTGTTCGAGTTTTTTTATGTAACTGACCTGGCAAATAAGAAGCACCTAGTAGTTCTTTATAGAAAAAAGAAGGATTGTCGGAGTTGAGAATGTCGTGGATGAGAAAGAGTACAATCAATTGACAAGTTGCCTCCATTTGGAGACGGCATCATGCTCGAGGAAGGACCAGGGGATGAAGCAAGTTATATGCGTATCGATCATTATGAAGGGATTTATTTATAAGGAAAATAGCGAAGTTGAATGATCCCATATGACGAACACCTATTTGGAAATTATTTCAATATAATTAATAAACTTGGTATGTAATTAAGAAATTATTCCAGTGTAATTAATTCAGTGATTTAGAAATAATTACACCTGCGATTGTATCTGCTTGCTTGTTTTCAGAGGGCATGGCTAGCATTTCCTGAGGCTAGCCGAAAAGCCTGATATATTGTGTACAGAAGGGATTATCACATGCGGTTTGATGGCACAAACCATCTGTGATATATGTGTCACAGATAGTTCCATAATATAACCATATGTGATAATGTTAACATCATAGACGGTTCCATTATATAACCGTCTGTGATAAGGATCAACATCATAGATAGTTTAATTATAGAACAGACTGATAATGTAAACATCACATACGGTTCCATAATAGAACCATCTGTGATATGCAACACATCACAAATGGTTACATAATGGAACCATTTGTGATATTAATATCACAAATAGTTATTCAATAGAACCGTCTGTAATAACCACCTATTATCACAGACACATAAATTCAGACGACTCAGAAACTGTCTGTAATAATCATTTCTATAGCAGTGACACAACCTTCAGGGCGGGAGCATCATCAGGTGAACGAAGCAGATAACCCAGTTATACAAGTTAGTCATGTACTCACATGGCCTCCCGCAAGGTTGAACAAGATCACGCTTACATTAACCACGATTTCTACTACACAAGCTAAAACTTCTTTCTATTGAGATGAAAAAGGAGAAAAGTGGATTTTCGCTCACAGGCTGCAAAATTAAGAATAAATTAGAACCACTAAGTAGGATTTTTTTTTTGAATTAACGGCTTTTAAATCGGTACCGCTCCTCTCTTAATGGCATGATAAAATAGAATGGATTTATGTATAATTCGAGAATAGGTAAATTCCAGATGCCGCAGGAGTGACCAATTCCAATATTAACAAAGAAATCCTTTCTCAACATTGGTTTTGGAGTAATGATTGATTTAAAATGGCAAATGGCAAGAGTATGCAATAAATGAATCGTATGAAAATCTAAAATGTATTTATACTAAATCTTCACTACACAATATACACTATAACGACCATAACAAGTTACGGTTATACTGTAGACAGCTATTGCATAGCGGTCACTATCCCTGACCGCTATATGGGGCTATATCGGACTATTTAAAACAATTATTCTCAACATCTTACTATCCTGAACAACTGTATGCTTTTGCATGTTCTTGCTCGACCTCTTCCTGGATGAGAACATACGGTATGGTTACAACATGCAGACAAACTGTTTCACACCCAGGCGGCACGGCACGGCTAAGTTTGGGAACAGAAAATGTACTGCAAACTAGCTATTCTCAGTACCATGATGCGGAGACAGACATGAACGGGCAAAAATTACTGAGGCATATTAAATGTTGCCAGATGAATTTTAATTTTATTTGGTCTTTCATATTATATTAGGAGATACAGAGCTTTTACTATTTTATTTAATTATATACAAATACATATTTGATCTATACAAATCTAAAATAAAATACGTTTAGAAGATCACACAAAAGATTCAACCAAGCAACAACACGCAGGTCAAAGAAGATATTTACTGCCGGCCAAGGAAATCAATAGGGAAGGCCCCATCTCATGGGAGAAAATTGGATATTTGCCACCGCTAACAGTGGGCTTCGCAAAACTGCCATCGCTATCGTCGACTTCGCAAAATAGCCACTCAGTACGTGTATCTCTTGTATTTCCTGCCATTGCACCCATTTTCCTCATTTTCTTTTCTCTCTCTCCAAATCAGCCGCCTAAGATGACTAAACTGCCCTTGAGCTATTTTGCTGGGCACATGGCATTCTGGGCGCATGGCCTGGGCGCTTGCTGCCTTGGCTGGCCCTTGGCGCATGGCAGCTTGGAAAAGTGCGGTGGAAAAGGGGTGCAATGGCAAATAGAGCCCACTATCAGTGCAGGTGAGGTTAAAACGCTGTGACATTACAAGAAATGGATAAAAGGGAAAAGATTACTCGTCTAAGCGTTTGTGATTTGTGAAACTTACAAGTACCTTATACAGAGCTGGAATAAGAACGTTAAGAACAAGGCAAACATCAGAAGCTGAGAACTCTATTGAAAATTCAGAATTTTAGTACAAACATTTTAGGAAAAAAAGTGATTGCTGTAAGTTCTGTACAAAGAATACCGATCTAGAGTACACAATCGTCACCTATGTTAAACAAGCAAAATTTACCAAGCGAGCACATGCATTCATCTCTTGAATAGAAACTGAACCACATACTTAACAAATAGCATGGCTAGCACTTCAGAAAATAATATACCAAGCTGCCATGCGCCAAGGGCCAGCCAAGGCAGCAAGCGCCCAGGCCATGCGCCCAGAATGTCATGTGCCCAGCAAAATAGCTTAAGGGCAGTTTAGTCATCTTAGGCGGCTGATTTGGAGAGAGAGAAAAGAAAATGAGGAAAAGGGGTGCAATGGTAGGGAATACGAGAGACACACGTACTGAGTGGCTATTTTGCGAAGTCGATGATAGTGATGGTAATTTTGCGAAGCCCACTGTTAGCGGTGGCAAATATCCAATTTTCTCATCTCATGGTGAACCCAGTCCAACCGAAAGGCAAGCCCAGGGTGAATTCCTCATGGCATGCGTGCCTTCCTAAATGACCGAAGCCAGCCGGCCATGTAATTAGTAGTCTGGGTCGGTTGGATAGGAAAGAAGATTAATTGGAGAGTTGTTAGCTTAGAAAAGAATCTGACTTTGGTTAGAATGGTCCGTTGCGGTTTCCTGAACCGAAATAAAGAAAACTCAGCTTGTGGCCGACTAAAACTTGGCCGGCCCTATAGCCAATGCCGTGCGCACATGTGGGAGGCCACCATAAATATCCGGTGTCTTCTCTTTTACTTTCCCTTTTTCGTTTGACGTTTTTAATTTTTTACGGTGTCCAAGATACAACTTTGATCGCTATTTTTTACAATTTTATATTAAGATATACTAATAAAATTATAATATTATGAAAATATTTTAACGATAAATCTAATTATTTAACTTTCATATAGCCAATATAGATAGTTTTGAGTCCATTAGCAGTCAAACTTTAAAAGATTTGACGACACGAATTCTAGGAAGTCAAGTAAAAAACAACAGAGGGAGTACAGTTAGACCATGACAGATCAATCTATTAGTTTAGATTAGCCAATATAGATAGTTTTGAGTCTATTAGCGGTCAAACTTTAAAAGATTTGTCGACACGAATTCTAGGAAGTTAAGTAAAAAACAACGAAGGGAGTACAGTTAGACCATGATAGATCAATCTATTAGTTTAGAGAGAGTTATACACTTGTTCTTTCTACTGTTTGACACACAGTTGCAACCTAGAGAGGAATTGTGCATTCTTAACCCTGTTGTTCTTGTAATTCCTTGTCTTTTGTAGGAGCCGCGACATGTATAGTTTGTGTGGTTAGGTAGACGGGATCACAAGTGTGTGGTTGGGTGAATTCTTGTGTCGCGAGTTTTTGTTTGACAATGGTTAGCGCCATCGGTTCGTCAGGTTACACGGATCCAAGTTATTAATATCGATCCTACATCGTGAAAATCGGACATCCCCGTATCATCTTGGTATCAGAGCACGTTTGATACAGTAGGATTAATTTACCAGTAGTTAGATTTATTTTTCTATCCTATACACAAAAGCGCAAAAAAAATTCAAACCCTAGTTTTAATATGTTATTTCTTGTGTTTTATTAGGTTTTAATCCAATAGAATTTGTATTTAGTGCTGATATTAGTGTTATTTTTGCATTGCTTAATCGTTGTGACCAATAAAAACCAGCAAAAAAAGATCAGCACGCTACGTCGTCGCTGCAATCGAGCGACAAGAGCTACAGTACTCATCTGTGGTGTTGCAGTAGTGTGCGTCAAAAATGCTACAGTATTGCTACAGTAGTCGCCATGGACATCGCTGCAGCCGCACGCCCTTAGAAAGAAAAGTATGTGCTACAATGCGCGCTACAGTAGACGCACGTGCTACAGTGCTATCTGCAGTAGATGCACAATACGCTACAGTGTGGTGCATCAATAATTTTAGATTGCATAGAATATACACTTTCATACCAAGCTCTACTAAATAATCATTGTTGTGCAATTGAGATATACTCTTAAATTCTCTTGATCATCACTATTGCTAGTTGTAACTATTATGAATATTGTGTGTATATTCATAAGGCCCAAAGGGTAATATTTATAAGGAGTACAAAAGGAATATACAGAAGAATATGTCATATATAGATAAGGAAACTAAGGTATATAAGGAAATAAATAACAATCATATTCTATCCTTAACAATAACTACTACCAAGTGTAAGTTTTTATTAGCTTCAATTCATTTCAGAAAGGTAAAAACTTTGCTTGGGAGAGAAACGAGTGAGATTGGGTGAATTCCACAAATCATCCATATACTCATAGTAGCATAATTTCTTTTCTATAACTAACCATGGCAGGTTACAATTTGGTGGAACTTTCTTTCTATGGCAATAATGATCCAGAGGAGTATCTTGTGTGGGAATGACATGAAAAAAGTATTTACATTTCAAAAGCTTCTCAAAGCCCAAGAGGTGATGCGTTCCACTAGAGAGTTTGAAGACTATACTTACAGTTGGTGGCAATAACTATTTGGAAAATGGTTAATTAAATCTTGGGTAGATTTGAAGGTGTTCATGAGGAGCAAGTTTGTGCCATCATATTATGCGTGGGAATTGCTTCACCTTCTGGAGAGCATCACATAAGGGAGTAATAATGTTCAAAATTACTATTTTGAGCTGTAAAGTGCATTGCATTGTGCCAGTGTCACTAGTCCATTAAGGGAGAAGGAAATACTTCAAAGGAGGCTTGAGTTCTAAGATCGCCGCTGCACTTCAACATAAATATTTTATTAGTGTGCATGATGTTGTGAATTATACTATTAGGGAGGAGTAGATAATTCTTAGTCATGCACCACGGTTCCATGTGAGCCAACCCATCTGTTCTTATGTCTCTATTAGTGTGACACATGAAAAGATGACCAAGTATAGAACTTTTCCTTCGGTCAAGAAGATATTTGGTGCTGCCCGATGTTACATATAACACTTGAGATGCATCAAAATTCATATGAGAATGAGAGCCACATAGTCAAATTATGTGAGAGTGTTAAAAAGAATGAGATGTGTGATTCCACCATATGTGAGGTTGAGAGCATCCAAATTAAGAGTGTGAGAGATACATCAAAAGAAAATAGAGAAGTAGATGATAGACAATGAGCTTGAATTTGAAATTAACATGTTAATATCTATTTCTAATGTTGTTTCTCACATTGTGAAGGTTGATATTGAAGACAAGGAGTTGAACGTTCAATAACCGGCATCATTGGAAGCAAAAGATGAGGAGATAACTACGGTTGAGAATGAAGTACTTGCTGCCTCGTGGGTACATTATGATGATTTCATACCTATAGCACCTAAATCATCTGAGGAGGACAATAAAGGTAATAATATTAGTGCTGAATTTAATTATGAAAATATGAGTAATTGTGAGAACTCATGTATTCAAATGAAAATTTCATGTTCTGAATTTTTCTGAGCTTAATTTATATAATATGAAATCGATTACTCATAAGGAAGTTCTTAATAGAATATCTTGTAGTGATTCTTTGTACTATATCATGTTTGATAATTCTAAAGCGCTATCTAGTGTGATTGAGAATCTTGCTGAAATTTTATGTTTAAAATCACTAGTTAGTACTTATACATACACATATAAATTCAATTTGATCGGAGATTATAGTGTAGATGACAAATTTTATGTTTATCAAATATGCATTATATATGATAAGATTGCTGAATTAAAATTGTATGTTTCGAATAAACAATCTTTTATGCCTTGTCATGATCACAATGATATGAGTTTTAACAATGGTGCTTACTGTTTAGAAAGATTTTATAAGACTACTTGTTCATCCTTTGATGTACAATCATATATAAATAATCAGAGTAGCGCAGTTGAAGAATAGAAGGCACTAAAAATTTTCTCTCCTATATTTGAACAACTTGATCGGTCTTTGCCTATTAATATATTGTCCATGTACTTAGAAAAGTCAAGGACAGCTTTTTCTCATGGGAGAGAGAATTATGTGGATAAATTGAGATATATAAGTGATGGTTCAATATATACACTGTATATGTTCTATGGCTGCTTAATTAAACAAATTGTGCACAAAATGAGGAATAACAAAACTTGTGATAAATATATCTACCATGCATGTATGTTATTTTCTTTCAAAAGCTGAAGACGGCTTTTCTTGAAAAATAAGAGGATGATATGGAGACAAACATGCTTAGCACTTTTTAGTTAAATATATTATTTGTTTGGAAAGAATTATTGAGCCGTATTAAATATTACTAGGTGAACTCGAATTCTATTGGGCCTCTTAATTATTATACTTGAGATACAGAGTTACTATTATTTTATTTAATTATATATATCTATACTTGATCTGTATAAGCCTAAATCTAGGTCGTTTAGTTAGGAAAGAAGATTAATTGGAGAGTTGTTAGCTTAGGAAAGAATATAACTTTGGTTAGTACGAATCGGTTGCGGTTTCTTGAATCGAAATAAAGAATACTCTGCTTGTGGCCAACTACATGTTTGATTCAGCTGCAGCTTATGGTTTTTAATTGATATTTTTAAATTTTAACTGTTTACGACAGAAATTACGAAGAGATACTCACTTTGCGATTTTAGTTAATACAGATGTTAGGTTTTTAACGTATACTATAATTAACTTGTAGACACCATCTTAAAAAAATATCTCATTTAAAAATTAAATACTATAACAAAAACTAAAAACCACTAGTTTCATCAAAGAAACAGACTCTAAAACTGGCCGGCCTAGGCAATGCCGTGCGCACATATGCGAGGCCACCATAAATACCTGGCGTAGACCACGACATGCGTCTCCTCTTATACCAGTTAAGACCACGATATGCAGTTAATAGATATGGCCGAACCATCTCGAGGGAATCAGAAGTACTTCGATACGTTCAATCTTTCCACTAGAAATCAGAAACACGATAAAACTTTACTTATGGTCGTAAGTCTGACACATATATTCTCACGAATTATAGTATTTGTTTTTTATATTGGCAATAGAATATCACTACGATTGGAGAGACCACATATAAATATTTTGATTCTAGGTTGAGTTGATCACGGACACGTATCATATCACCTTAACAGGACGAGAAACAGAAATCACAGATCAGATAGTTCCGCACCAGCTTTAAGAGGCTATCTCTGGAAAATGTCTACAACAGTCCCAATTGTAGCATTTTTACAACGATAACAGTAATGGCAACTAACCAACTGGGTGAAGCAAGCCTCAACAGGAAAACACAACACAAGGTCATACTGCCAAACCCACCACACCAGCACTTTCACCTCCCCGTTCTTATGTCAATAAGACATACGGCAGCTTCTAAAATAGCTCCTCTTCGTCACAAAATTCAAAAATCAAACTCTCCTGTCACCTGCAACATCATAGAGGTTATCCATGTCAGCAACGAGAACACTGTTCACCACGTGATGTGCGCCCAAGTTTTACAAGCATTACAGGTAGTCAGCCATAATTTTAATTTTATTGCGGGCAAAAGCATGGATGTGATAGTTAAGTTGCTAACAAAAATTCAGATTTGGAAGTTGGAAAATTAAGGTGCAGAAACACTGAATGATTTTGTAAACTCAAGAACTGTATGGCTCAACAGGTCATTCAAGCTTCAGCGTCTTTCAATTGAATACCAATAAATAATTTGATCATGTAAGCTGCAACCAAGAGGAAGAGTATCACAAGTGCAAACCATTGTTTTGGTGTATGCCAGAGTAAACCATCAAGAAACAGTAGGTAATATTCATGTATTCATAGAAACAGAGTAAAATCACTTAAATTCTGTTTGATGCACTTAATTTCAATTAATTCCTTATTACTTCAATTATGTGGCCAAATAGCTTGAAATTACAGACCCATGCCTTCTTTTCAAAAAATGTAAATCCTCAAAGGAAGAAGTATGCATCCCTATTCAGAAAAAAAGTATTTATCCCTAAGTAACTAGCCAATTGTTCAACCATGTTTTATGTCAAAAAGTTCGGGTTCAAAAAATATATATTTAAAAATTTGACCAAAATATTATGTTACCCACCTTGTTGAACAGAACATCTCTGCCATTCAAATGCATGATTCCATCCTTCAAAGTGCACTTCCAGCGATTCTTTGTCCTTGTCACCTATGTAAACCATTGAAGAAGACGTAAGACACGAGACTGAAACTAGAGGTAAACCAAATTCTGCTCAGCCAATATTATCTTAAATAAAAAGGAAGCATTATTACTTTGTCAAATTGTGCGAGGACAAGGTGTTGTGTGTTAGGTTCGTCCTCCCCCTGCTCAAGGTCATCTAACTCATCGTCGTCGTCATCATCTTCATTAAGAGGAGGTTCATCATCATCCCCTGCATCATTTCTTGGTTTTGGTGTTCCAACAGCAGGCGTGGGAGCTCGATACTCCGCTAAGAAACAGATCAAAATATGACTAAGATCAGCAACACACAGAAAATAATGTGTCTCATCCACATCAAATTCCACAGTTTCATGAGAAACTTACAAGATTCTCCAGGGGTATTATAATCTTCAGTTGGGACTCCTTGGAAGAAAAATTGCTGAAAAAAGAAGCAGCACAGTTAGTTGGAAGAATTCAAGGATCTAAGATAAACCCATTGATGTTTAGAATTATACATCATTATAGTCATCTTGTATCCCATCCCGCTGAGGAATAACTGGAGCTACTACTGTTTCTTCGATGGAAGATGTCTTAGTCTCTGTTTCTTGCTTGTACATGATGGAACTCCAAAGTTGTTGCATGTTGTCCTAAAGAAAGACCAAAAAAAGAGGATGAGGACTTCCCAAACAAAAAAGGGGCATTTGATCATTTGATCCAAACTTGAGGTGTAATTGATGATTTGCCCTTATGATGTCTGCAAATGATCAATTATTCCATAAGCAACAGCAGGAATGGTGCATCCCTTGAGGATAAGAGTACCCACATGTATTGAAGGTCTTTCAAAATGAGTTGTAATTTGTTGCGCATTTTCAAGGTATTCTTGTTGCCATACAGATAGCTTTGCTAAGTTCCAAAACATTTAGAAACAGGGAACAGAAATCTTTCAAATTTTAGTTTTTGTCCTATTATTATTCGGTATAAAGATCCATGAAGTGTGCACCAATGTGTGCGCAAAGTACAAATTGACACTATGTCGGCTTCAAAATTATTGTCCTTTGTCCTATTACCTTATTCAGTGGTTACAAAACCCAACATTTGTCAACCAGATTAGCTACAATTCTCCCATTAGTTTTTCATCAAATCCAGAACATGATTTTTTTCTGGGAGGTACTTTCAACAACACACCATCCCCACTAAAATACATCGAGCGCATACTTATCACTCTGCGAAATGCTTGGTAAATTTAACCTGAGTTTAGTTCATAATCTACCAGGACAGTTCTTTACAACAAGCACTGCTTCTCCCATATTTGCGAATATTATTCATGTATACTTATAACTAACTAGCAGATAATGAAAATCGTTACACAGCCAACGTATGTGAGGTAGTATGATCTTATAAAGGTCTAGACAGTTGAAATTAGTCAACAAAAGTAGCACCAAGTTGATGAAAATAAAACTCTTCCCTCCAATATAACAGCATGATAGTGACACAAACAAAAGTATACTAAATAAACCGATCGCCCTCGCATGCGTTAAGAGCTGTGGTAATGTTGAATATGGACACATGACATAATATCTAATAGATTTTCCTGCCAAACTTAGCTACTTGAAATGTCAAGTCACTTAATTACATGCAAATATATGTAGTAATATTACAGAATCTAAACGGCCATTAGGCCATATTGGTAATTCGAATAATTTCAGCACTAAAAGAGGCGACTTCGATATGTTTTTCTCGTGCATTGGAGTAGGCATGGGAGGCATTGGAGGTTGGTGGACATAGGAAGAATTAATCCATGCCACTTATAAGGGGTAGAGCAAGGATCATTCTATGACCCAAATCATCACATAAATCTCCAAACGTATAGCTGTATACATTCTTAACTTCAATGCATACATAAAAAAACTCAAATTTATTGGTGACGCATCCTCTAGAACATGAAGTCTCCAAAGCATACGGATAAACATGTAGTGATTTTTAAGCAATTGATCTTGTGTCATATAATATGTCCCTGACTGCATCTTGTGTCACTTAGGCCCATAAACTTGAAAACTAATCTGCTGCCACATCCCTAGCTTCAGTCAAATGACTAAATTGCGTTTAGGAACCTGCCATATTGAATTTCAAGTTCAAGGCAATAGCACAAAAATCTCACAAAATTTAGGAACCTAGGGTGCAATTATCTTATCTTTTTGGGAGCAACTAGCTTACATGATCCATGCGCTCGATAGTTGTAAATTGACAAATATGTATACTAAAATACTAAACGAACTCCTAACTTGTTTTGCTCCATTTATTGCATCTGATTGTGTTACAGAAAACCCTAAGGGCACATTTGGAAAGGGGGGTTTGGATCCAAATCCTAAAAATTCCTAGAGCAATCCCAATTCCCCCCTCTTCCAAACAGACCCTAGATTAGGCAAGGTTGGATAGGAAACAAATCCCTCCTCTGTACCATCCATAGTCCCACCGCCACCATTAAATAGCTCTAGGAAGCACTACCACATATGCTGATGAGATATGACAAGTGCAAGATGAATTATGAGAAAGTGAGTTGCACTTATCATTGACGAGTAGTACCTTTGACACAACAAATTCTACTATCTGATCCGCACTTCCATCTTGTTGTGGCACAAAAGAACCAGAAGGGAGCTGGCCAGGATATTCATCCCTCTTGCGTTTCCCAGAAGACATCATCAAAAAATCCTACAAAATCAAATTAACCAAATATGTATTCATTGTAAACATACAAAATATGAATTCATTGCAAATATAGTCAAAATCAGGATTCTGATCAGGCTAATGGACCACTTTCTGTGAGCAGCTGACACTCCAGCCAATTTGTGTTTAAACATAGTTAGAATTAATGTTCCAAAGCTGCAATTAGTGCCTAATTGATTTTGCACCAGTTTGGGTGGTAACTCCAAACGAGATATGCTTTTGCGAGTATACAGCTGTTTATGCTGAGAAGACGCTAAAACTTCCTAACTTGAATGGTGCATGTGAGAGAGCATAAGAGTTGAGAACACAACCTACATGGAAACAAGTAAACCCTCCTAAGTTCCACTCTAAATGGAACTGTTAAAATTACCCTGCCAAATGGCGACATGCAGACTGCCACCAACACATAAAGCATGGCTAGAATCCTATGGATCTTGGTTAAAACATACTAGGCTAAAGCCACTTTATTTTAAAGTGTCCGTCCACACCCAAATATGAGGTGGAATAAAATGCACCCAAATCACATACTCTGAATTCAGATTTCTCTTCCTTTAATATATTTGATGATTCTGTCCCTACTACTTATTCAGAAGGAAGCCTTACTTGCTTGGATTAGCTTGTTCTTGCTCACCCAATACGAAATCACAAAGGGATTTTGTCATGAGAAGACACACCACTTATGTTATATGCTTACAGAAGAAAAGGTGTTTACTTATTTTCCATGATGTAACCATTTCAAAACAATGTGAATATGTGATACAAATGAAGTGGCTGGATTCAGTTAGTATTTGAAAGGAGGATTCCGTGTCTTGGTTTTCTCACTACTAATATTGATGAGGACCATCCAAGGTTCAAAAACCTGGAACCTGAGGGAATCCCGACCGGCGGGCGGTATCGGTAACCAGCCGGCTATAGGAAAACCTGGAAAAAAACTGCTCAAAATTCGTGAATCACATTTTGAATTTGGGTGGTTTGAAAACCGGTAGCTGTTCCGGTAAGCGGAAAAGCCGCTTAAAAACCAGGAAAACCGCTACAAATCCAGATAAATAGCTAAAAAACGAAAAAAAACCAAGTTGGGAGTACAATAATTGAAGCATATTTAGCTCATATAAGAAGCATATTTAGCTCATATAATAGATAATCTAGCACGAAAAAGAACTAAAAGGCCCTAAACCAACCTAGAAAATGCATTAGACTTAGAAGTAACCCGCCCGGTTTTTTTTTACCGGTTCCCACCGGTAAATCCAGTTACTGGCCGGTACCATCTACCACAAAAGCGTAATCACTGACCAAATAATCCTAAATATCATCTCAAGGAAGTAATAAACCCAAGCTCTAGCCTCTAAATATCCTTTCAAGACCAAGACCACCGAATATACCATTTGTAAATGGCCAGTAACCAATCTGATTTAGAACTCCGGAAATGCCCATTAATAAGTACTATGTATGGAATAGCAATCCAATTGACAAAATCAACAGAGATAATACTTTTAAAAAACAAAACAGATATTAACAACAGATGATGGAAAACCGCAATTACTACATGGTCTCTAGTGTGCTGTCATCTCATCTTTTACCTTAGTCAGTGGCTGAGGTTGCGCTCCCCTGTCTGGGTCCTCACGGCTCTCCACATAAGCTGTACAGCAATCACAATCGTTGAAACCATTATTGTTTTCCCCAATCAATATTGCTCCAACGGTGGTCCAACCAGACTAAACTACCTATGCATGCGGAGAACAAAACAAGGACATAACTTATACACATACCAACATTCACATCAACCCCCAGCGGCCTCTGATTCATCCATGGAGACGGAGGTGGCTGCAAAAAATAACTTCCATACATCAAACCCAACTAACATAAACAAAATCCCCTCCACCCGAACAGCAAAAATCCAAATCCACTCTACCATGTAGGGGCTCGGGCGGCCAGTCTTTGGATCAGCCCCATTCATCGCCATCCCGTTCCTCACGTCACTGATCGGCGATGGGGCATAGTCCGAAGGCCCCGTCGGTATGTTGTACATCCCTGAATCCGTCCCTGGAAGTGGTGTCTGGATCGGGGTCTGCAGCGGCGTCTGCACCCAAATACAAACCACCACATCAACACCTCGCCTGTCAATCACAGAGATCGCGGCCAATTTGGAGGGATGATCGAGGGATTTCGCCTCACCGGTGGGAACAACATATCGGCGGTGGGGGTGGCGTACTCCTCAGAGGTAGCCTCGTAGGGCACGTTGAGGTCGTGCACGGGCGGGGTCGCGCCGGAGCCCGGCGCTCCTCCGGCGGGCGCGGCAGGCGCCTTGGAGCGGTCGATGTTCCCTGAGATTGCGCCGCACTGCAGCATCTTCATCTCCCAGAGCTAGGGTTTCCGGCCGGATCGGAGAGAAAACCGTCAAATCGCGGAAATCAACCAGCAATTCAAGAGACAGGTAGTAACAGCGACTCGAGAAATCTGAGGTACTTACAGCCTGGAGCTCGTTCAGGACGGCGTCGCCGACGCCGTAGGTGATGAAGTCCTCGCGGACCTTGGAGATGACGTCGTCGATGACGGAGATGTAAACGGTGGAGACGTTGCTGCTCGCCATGGCGGCGGAGGTGGCTAGGGTTAGGGTTTGGGTGGGAGGAGGGAAGGGGGAGACGGGGTGCAGCTGGGGAAGAAGAGGCGATGGGACGAGGCGGACGAGAGAGACGGGGATTTAAGGAGAGAAGATAAATAGGTTTGCATCCGGTGGCGTCACGTGGCCGGGGTATTTGTAAGCCCACCCCCGACCACTGACTGCGCAACTACCACCGCCTCGGGGAGTTCCGAAAAGAACCCTGTTCTTGGCCGGTTTTCGGTGTGGTCTCCGGAGTTGTCGTGTATTCAGTGTACTAAACAGCGGATTTAGCAGCACAACGGTCATAATTACATAGCGGATCTAGATGCTATCACGACGGTGTAGCAATTTAAGATAACGGATTGAAATACAGCGGTTATTATTGTAGAGATAGCAGATACTGTGTTGGTAGTAGATACTATTGCGATGATAGCAGACGATATAGCTGTTGTAGTGGTTGATATAATAATTTTAGTATTATTTCATATATACAAAATTGTTGCAATATAGGTGCTCTTTACGTTCATAATTTGTTGTATAGTATCTATTCCATGTTAGTTTGATACCAAACATAATTAAATATACATCTAAATTTCAATTATCATTATTATTTAGAATACGACATAGAATATAGCATCCGCTATCTGATGTCCGCTACACCGGAGCCAATCCGCTACAAGTCCGTTATTTGCTATTTAGAACCTTACGCGCATTTCATTCTTATCAGGAAAATCATTTAGCAGCTTCCTTTGCAAATTACGAATTTTCTAAGTTGTGATATTTCAGCTATTGTGTTTTTGCAAGCCTTACTTTCTGTAGTTTTGTGAATTTGTTCCTTGGATCTGAATTTGTCCCTTGGTAAACAGGAACCAGTGTTCTAAAAGGCGGGCTGGGCGGCCGCCTAGGCCCCGCCTAGGCGCTGGGCGGCCACCGGCCTCGCCTAGGGGTGTTGGGCGGGGATGAAGGAGCGAGGCGGCGGGCGCGCCTAGGCGGCGAGGCGACCGCTTAAGCTGCGAGGCGTGGGCGGCGAGGCGGCTTGAGGCGGCGTGAGGGAGGAAGTGTCACGCTGCCTGCCGTCCGGCCGCTCCGTGGCCGCCGCCATCGATCTCGACTCCCGCGCCAAATCCGTCGCCGCCACCGCCGGATCCGGACTCCGCGCGGATCCGCCGCCACCGCCGCGGATCCGGACCGGTGGATCTGGAGCGGTGATGATGGCGCGAGATGACTGGCGGCCGATCCGGTGGTGGAGCCGTGGCTAGCCGACCGGGGTTGAAGAAGATCCATGGAGGCAGGTGAGGAGAAGCAGTAGAGGAAGGTGATGGCGGAGGATGTAGAGCGGCGGTGCTCGTCGGTGGTAGAGCAAAGGAGGGAGGTGGTCGGCGACGGCTCTGGAGGGGAAGTGGTGATGGTGCCGCCACGATCCGATCCGAGGAGAGGAAGAGATGGCACGCCGGTGAGTCGGCCGGCCTCGCCGCGGCCGGATGTGGAGGAGAATGGCGGGTGGAGAGAAGAAGGCGACGGGAGACAGAAAGAAATGCTGGGCTCGGTCCATCGCAGGCGGCGGCGCTGTGGTTTTTCAGGAGATGGGGATATCGGCGATTTGCAAAATAGCCCTCGTAGTATCTAGGGTTTACAAATAGATCCTTCTCCCAATTCATTTCCACCTATTATCTTTATTTTTAATTCGACCGCCTAGGCCCCGCCTAGGCCCCGCCTAGGCCCCGCCTAGGCCCTCTAGGCGCTAGGCCCCACCTCGCCGCCCGCCTAGCGCCTAGCGCCTTCTTGAACATTGACAGGAACTAAGCGTTAGCTCAGTGGTGGATTCGGATGTTACAAACCTACCGGTACTGAGTTCGATCCCTAGATCGATCGAAAGATTCTCTACATATCTTCTCAGGCTAGATCCCGTGAAGGGAGAGTGCACGCATATGTGATGCGTTCAATGATCAAAGTGTGTGCCCGTATTTCGTGCGGTGTAGATCTGCACTCTAATTAGACGTATGCTAGTGAATGCACCACGTGTGTGTGTGTGTGTTAGGATGTACATGTGAGGTGTGTGAGTGCGTGTGTGCATTCTCCATTATACTTAAAAAAACTCCTGTTTGGGGAGCTATAAATAAAAAATTTTTGAATCCAATCACATTTTGGTCACAGCAAAAAATATTTTGGAAAGACGCTCCATGACATTAAAATTTTAACTAGAACATTTTGTAAAATAGGAAACCTTTAACTCCCAAAAATTCTCAAAATAATACCCTCGTCTAAATACGCCCTAAAAATTATATCACTACCAATTGATTAAAAGTAATGTTCTATTTAGTTGTTTGGATTGTTCCAAGATTTGTGCAAAAAGTCCATCTGCATTAAGATATTTTACTCTACAAACTTCACCTTTTTAGGAGATTCCTTGCCCTTTATCTAAGGAAAACTTTTTAAAGAAATTGTTGAAAGCCATGTGTATTTTAATTATCTATGCATGTATGAAAAGGCACGAGTTTCATTTTTATATTTTATTCTTTTCTTTTTGCAAAATCGAAACTGTTGTGGGGGTGGCCCAACCCCCCGTGACTGAGCCTTGCAAACTGGTGTAATATGTAATAAGCCCAATAGTGTAGAGAAATATACCAATGTATCATCATCCTTTGTAAGTACTAAGGGGTATGATGGGGATTTCCCATCCTACCCCACTCATGTATATAAACCCCCATGAGGGGTAGGAGGAGGGCATCCTCTCATTCTCACTCATCATCTCTCCCAGTGTTGGCTCCCCTCTCTTTCTACTAGTCCCCTTCTTTACTGTTTGATCAGTAGCCACAACAGATGGCGTCGTCCGTGGACTGGATGAGAAGTCGCTTAAGGGGCTAAAAGCTGTTCTTGGGAGCATACTGCTTCATTCGTGACATTTGTACCACCTTGCGGGGCCATCAACGACAAATAAGTAGTTTGCTCGCTAAAAATTTAACCATCCTGACTATAGAGGTGTATGGGCTTTGCCTGCATACTTCGTCGTGTTTTATAGGTGGTGTATTGAATAGATCTAGTCGAATCGTTCCTATATTGCTGTCATCCAAGGCATCACTTCCCTGTAGCCGAGGAGCGATACGGGCAGAGCAGCAGCGTACGTCGCCTCATCGCGATCGGCCTCGACCGGTCTCGGCTTCGCGTCGCCTCTGTGTGTTTGGCTCCGCGTAGGACCTTGCCTCCGCGAGCTGGACTTCGCACGCGTCACCACGCCCACCTGGATTTGCATGCACTACGTGATGCCTAGTGGCTATAGGCCCATGCGAATGCATGCGTGCTTGCATGGCGCCTAACGGCTGCAAGCCCATGCAAATGCATGTGTGCATGCATGGTTGCACGTCCATGCGTAAGCATGTGTGCATGCAGGGATGGTGCGGGTACTTTGCGCAAGCGAAGTAGAGCCTCCGCGCCGAGTTTCCGCGCGATGTCGAGCCCCCGTGTTGTCGGGACCCGGAGCAACAACTCTGAAACCCTCTGTGTTAATCGCACTATCCCAGGAAAGCTTAGGGTCCTTTTGGTTGGGCTTTTGGCTTCGGCTTTTAGCCCTAAAAGCCAAAAGCCTAACCAAAGAGGTTGCTTTTGGAAGCAGCTTTTTCAAAAGCAGCTGTTTTTCCGTAGTATATTTTTGAAAGCTGTCTTGACTCTGCTTTTGGCTTTCTACTTTTGGAAATGGATTGAATAAAACTCTTTCATAGTTGTTTTAAAAGAGATAAAGACAAAAAGTATATTTTATACTTGTTTAACCAAACAGCTTTCAATTTTTCTACACTCACACCCACACCAGCTTTCTCTCACGACTCACACCACAAAGACTTTTCCCCACGTACCAGACTCAACCAAAAGGACCCTTAGTGCACACAGCAGAACAAAGATAAATATCATGCATAATGATAAATTTTATTTAACTAAATATGAGTCTGATGGCCAAAGTTTACAATAACAGCGGAAGATAACAGCGGAAGAAAACAATAAGCAGTAGCCCATCCAGCCTTCCCACAAGGCGAATGACTGTAAGACGTGGCCTAGTCGTAATCCTCACCGAAGTCGTCGAAGGCTTCCTCTGAAAGAATAAAATTTAGCAACATGAGTACAAACGTACTCCACAAGTTACACCAGGAGGTTTAACAGAGTTAATGCATGCATATGGAATATCAAAGGAAGGCATAATATGGTTAGTTTGCATAAAAAGCAACATTGAAGTAAATATCATAAAGTAAGTGCGAAAACTGAATTTGATACAGTAAATAAAACAACATTGTAATCGAATAAGTAACGTTAGTGCAGGCTCCAACCAAACACTAACCTCATCACGGGCATCCCACCCGGACCAACTTTTCCAAAACCAACCCGTACGGATTCCATCCATCCATACGGTTTTCCAAATTCTCTCAAGGATTCCATCCATCCACAATGTTTCATAAAACATTTTCAAAATCAAAATCTAATCCGTGAAAAACTTTACTCAGCTTGCCCATGACCGTGGGCACGACTATCCAGGATAGGTTATACACTCTGTAGAGGTTGTACAGCTTTACCCACAAGATATGATAATCTCATATTGTCGGCCACTACACGCTTCCTTAGACGTGCGACTGAGAAAAAATAACAAAGCCTTTACAATGATCCATTGCTAACATAATCACGCCGCCACTAAGGTTTCACCACAGCATGAATCCACATGCTAGAGCCCCCTCTTGTGCCATGTGAGACTTCTCACGGACTACGTCGCGCCCACATCCAGCCTATAGCGAGATCATGTTGGAACTTCACAAATTATTCGGCCAGGTCTGTCCCATACCAAACTTGTGGTAGTACAAAAAAGCTTTGCAATAGTAGCTCACAGACCGGTCCTTTACTGACTTAGGCACTAACCACATACCCCTTGTGCCTGGCAATCAACATTGCGTCACCAAACGACAATGCATGCCAGCAAGCACGCACCACTCTAACCATTTGCCTAAGTATAAACCAAATTTTCATATTTTGTTTGAAAATAATTTCATAAACATTTCTAACTCACCAAAGTCAAGAATACCAGATAAAAGTTTATCATTTTATGTGAAAGATCGTCCCAAACTATAATATTCTCAGCATGGCTAAGCATTTTTACCAAATTTCTAGTTAATACTAATGTACTAACTATGTTTTATCTATGGTTGACAAGGTATAATGGCATTTAATGTCAAATTTGGTTGTCCAAAGAATTCGGATATACTAGAGTTTAAAACTGAATTTAAACTAGACTTGATTAAAAGTAAGCATGCATAGTAATTTGAAAATAACATAATTAATTTAAAGTATTGGGATCAACATGATCAAAGGTGTAACTTGCCTTGATTGATGACTTGGTTCGGATCGCTGAAGTCGTTCTCTCCGAGATCGCCAAAATCTATACGCGAAGAACCAAACAAATAAAATTCAAAAACAATTCAAATAAAATTCAAAAATCGAAAAAAAGTATATATTTGAATAGCTTCAGATTTTAGAAGAATTTAGAAATTTGAACGGCTCAAATCGGAGTTAAAATGAGCAAATACGGGCTTCCGAAAGTTTAAAAGAGAGAAAAAGAAAAAGGCTGATTTGCGAGAATTATTTTTATACTAAAAAAACTTATTTATGACATCAGCGGATTTTGAATTTTTCGGAGAGAAAAATTATTTTTGACATGTGGGCCCGGGTCTATGGTGCACCGGGTCCACGGACCAGGGGGTGAGCCGAGGTGGCGGGAGGCGCGGACGTGGCGGCCATGCTCTTGCCACGCATGGCCAAAGCCAGGCGGCGGCGACGTGGCCGGTGATGTGGCGGCGATCCGAGGCGGCGGCTCGCCGGCGTCGGCCTTCGGCGGCCCGGCGAAGGGTGGCGCGGTAGAGGAGGCGACGACGGACTCGGCCTCACCCGTGGCGGGGCTCGGGGTGGCCGGGGCGGCCATGCGAGAGAGAAGGAGGCGGCGGGGTGCTGGCTGGCGGGATCCGTGAGGTGGATGGTGAGGCCGAGGAGGGAGAGAGGCAATGAAGGAGGCGGTCTGAGAGGCTTCTGAGGCGGTTTTATGGGGAGGAAGGCGGCTCACGGAAAATCTGGCCATGAGGCCGGTTTCGGTGGTGGGAACGCGGCGGCGACGCATTAAAGAGGCGGCGCGGGTTGCGGCGGTGAGGGGGAGGCCCGAGGCGGCGGTTATCGGAGAGCGGAGGCGGTGGCACGAAGCTCTGAGGCGGGCATTAATGGTGGCGGCGGCTTGGAGAAGATGAAGTGAGGAAGAAGAAGGATATGACATGGGTGGCCCACATGTCGGTGAGAGAGGAGGAGAGAGGAAGGAACGGGCGACCGGATTTGCGACACGTGGCCAAATCTTAACCCTCGGTTTTAAGTGATGATGGGTGGCTTAGATTTGATCAGAAAAAGATGGATTAAATCCCGGTGCGACACGTGTCAGCACGAGAATAATCCAGATTTAAATTTTCAGAAAATGTTAGAAAATTTATATATATTTTAGAAAATACCAAATAATGTTTAAAAATTCCAGAAAATTTATAGGAAATCCATGGAGATATTTTATACTTAGGAAAAATATTTTTAAATCATTTTGGCCTTTTTAATATCTTATAAAATAACTTTTTAACTTCAAAAATTGATTTTTAATTCCAGAAAATTTCCAAAAATTCTATAAAACATTTTTAGACTTTCTAAAAATATGTTCAACTTAAAATTGCTCTTTTATTTTTTTACAAAAATACCCTTTTGAGTTTGAAATTGATTTTAAAATCTTTAGAAAATCTCAAAAATTGCTATAAAATTTTGGGAAGCTTGGGAAAGGCTAAATAAATTCTTTTTAGCTTTAATAAAATATATTTTTTTGTTTAGGCTTTGTAAATAAAATCCAGATAACTCCAAATAAATCTCAGAAAATCACAGAAAATCCAAATAAAAGCCAAATGCTTTCAAATATTTAATTTGAAGTAGTTTCTTTACAAAATTTACCAATATCTTTTATTTGACAAAAGTTTTATGTTTTTAGTAAAATTACTTTTAAGAAAAACCTTTTTGAAAAGGCTAAAAACGGCAAGTACAATCTCTCAAATTTTATGCAACCAAAGAACACTTATTTTATTTTAAATTAAATTAAATTGATATTATTATTATTATTATTATTTTACTGAAATTTTGAAGATATCAGCTGGGCTGTTACACGCGTCGAGCCTCCACGCCGAGTCTCCGCGCGATGTTGAGCCTCCACGCGACGTAGAGCCTCCACGTCGAGCCTCTGCGCCGAGTCTCCGCGCAACGTCAAGCCTCCACGAGTATCTCATCATCAGGCACGAGTCCCGACGAGGTCTCCTCCGAGCAGGACACGCCTCTGCGCAACGCTCCACCACGCACCGCCGGCTCCGCGTGCCCATGATGGTCCGTCTTAGCTCCAACGAGCTTCGCGCAATTGCGCTCCAACCTCCGCTCGTCTCCGTGCTGTCGGAGACCGGCTCTGGCCTCCGTGCCACGCCCCGCATCGGGGACGTCCCGGCGAGGCCTCCTCCGAGCAAGCCATGCCTCCACGCCACGCTCCACGTTGGCGAAGTCCCCGTGAGGAAACCAAAACGAGGCCGCGTGAGGACGCGCGCACACCTGGAAGCAACCGAAGGCGTGGCACTGCAGCCGTCGCCCGTAGGGACGAACTACCCACATCACTGTGCACCTCGCGGCGTCGAAGCAAGGAGGCAAGGCGGCGAGCGAGCGGGTGGGCAAGATCGAGGCGACGCCGATGGACCTGCCCGATGTACAGATGGAGGCCGCGGAGGTGGGAGAATGGTGGAGCATGCTGTCCCGCGCCCGCGCGCTGCACGCACTATTCTCAGGTGAAAACCCAACTATTCCACAATTTACACACACTCAATTGTTAACCTCAACAAATTATTTGGCTCCAAAACAAACATTCTATTTAAATCAAATCCTTCCCAAGGATTATCTTACAAAAACAATATCTCACCCAATGTATCATAAACATCGTGATATTTATGGCTTCCGCAAAAAAAAAACATCTACCAGACCACCACTATCCAGTTGCCATCACGCAACAAAGAAAACCACACAACTCAAATCAGTTACCCTTTTCTTAGAAAAAGAGGTAAGAAGAAATAAATTCCAGCACATAGAAAATCGCTATCATTCATAGTAACCATAAGACCAAGAGAAAAAAATAAATAGCAATGAGGTTGGAAAACACAAAATGAGATCATCCGTACCTGAAATACTTGTAGTACACTTTTCTTTTAACAAGAAATGATTAAATTTTTTTTACCGCATTCCAACAGTTCCAACAAAAGAGGCTTGAAGACCACAACACGAGGTTTAGCAAAAAAACACTAAAAGCATTCAACACGTTGCTTTACTCAAAGCAATCTCGGCTACTATACAAGTCATAAGGTCCAATAAGATCCCAACCACAAATCTCGAATCTTTTAAGTCGACTAGTATCATGGAACTAACAAATTCCTTTATTTAAAAAAAACCATCAACACCATAATCACAACTACATGCTATCAATTGTATTAATAACAAGATAAAATACTCT
Source organism: Bonia amplexicaulis (assembly GCA_036346245.1). Lineage (NCBI taxonomy): Eukaryota > Viridiplantae > Streptophyta > Magnoliopsida > Poales > Poaceae > Bonia > Bonia amplexicaulis. The sequence continues at coordinate 10,513,908 of CM070748.1, forward strand.
TTGCAAAAATCATCATATCCTCTTACTCCTTCATATTTTTTCAAAATGAACACCATAAATCACTTCATCATGTTCTTATTATCTAAGTAAGATTCCAACTACTTAATCTAGGAAAACCTACTACATAAGCCACCATAATAAAACGAAGCTCTTAAACAAGAAGATATTAGAACATGATAATCTCACAAAACATGCTGGTATAAATCTCTTATTATATTTCATATATTCAATTTGTATTGATGCTCAACTCTAATTTAGCACAAATTGATTATACTCTAGTCATTACTGGTAATAATTGATTATTATTTTGTCATAACAGCATTCATGATCCTAACTCCGTTTTGCAATCATAAAACAATCATGAGCATAGATTCAATATCCTACCTTACGTTCAGAAATTAGAACGAAATAATTTTAAACTTCAATAATACCAGCTTTATAAGAGAAGATTCCACAAGTCAATACATCAACTTTCCTCTATTTCTTTATACATATGTCAATAATTTAACATGACATAAGTTACATGAATTTAGCAGCTGTACATGCTCAACAAGTATGTAAGGAGATGACATATTAAAGGTTAATATTACCAAGGCAATATTCCAACACCTCCTAACTTAACCATCTCGAATGGTCAGATTAATTATTTAAGATCAATCAATCCAATCTACCCAACAAGTTGGGAATTTAAACAACCACAATAATGAAACCAATGTTTTTTCTATATTCCTCAATAACTGCATGAGTTCTAAACATGTATTGACAAATTCCTAGCCACAATTCTTCAAGAAACTACAATAGGATAAAATCATATTAATCAACTTCACTTCTAAGGATGTTGGTAGAAATTATTTATGCACCACGCTAGCATCTCAACTTGATAATTCACAACTTATCAATTATTTACATAATTGCCACCTCCTATTTAGACACAACAAAGCATCACAAAGGGTTTTAACACTTTCTTTTAGAAAAAAGAGGAATCAAACCTGAACACTCGAAATAACCGCAAAAAAAATGCATAGAGCCACGGCTTCCACAAGTTAACGAACTTCCAACATAAAGCTTTGATTTTTTTTCAAAGAAAAAAGTCAAACGAATAAATGAGCCATGTTTTTCAATAAGAAAGATAGAAACAACAATGAAATATCCATTTCGCAACATAACACTACTCTCGAGCAACAAAAGCAACTCATCACTAAAAAAGAAACAACATTTGTCTCAAGGACAATTAAAGGCCTACTGGCACCAACAACTGCAATTAACCGCTATCTCAAGACAAATTCATTAACCGCAATAGGCCAAGAATTGGCCAAAATCAACTCAAGGAAGGTAACAACTTTTCTAAAGAAACTCACTCACAACATCTGCAACTAAGTTACCCAAGGTAACTGCATCGCTATCCCCATACTGCGAACAGTGGTATAATCTAGCAATGCCAAGGCAGCAACTACAACCTCTACATCTTATCATTGACTATTCTCACTCATAACAGTCATATGAGCAAATCATAATCATACAAGATCATTTCATAACGTAAATCATCAATACAACATATCAAAATCATAAATTCAATGCTTGACCCATCTCATCCTACTATGCACCAGTGTGTCAATTTAATAATTTAATTACCACGGACCTAACGCCTGCTCTGATACCAACTGTAACACCCCAGGAGCCGTATTACCCTGGGATGCCACTAAACCACGTTACAAACTAACCAATTTACTTTACAAGGTAACATAAACTGGAAACAATTTCTAAATCATGTTAACCTAAGCGAAAGCATACTAAAACAAAGGTAAAGGAACACTGCTAATTAAAAAACAATCGCTAATAACTTTAACCAATTAAAGCGAACCACAACCTAACTTTAATAATTAAAATTAATCAGCAATAAGAGATAACATTGAGTAATTGGAGACTGCACTTATTTATTACAATATGAAACATGATATGGTGTGTGACAGTGATGTGCTGCTCTACCCGTCTCACGCATACTTGAGAATCACCTGAAAGGGGGGAAAACAAGAGTGAGATAAAAATCTCAACAAGCAAATTGTTTAACAGACTAATTAAACTACAACAGTTTAATCATCAACATATATTTTTCACAATGACCACGTCATATCCTCAACCTCAAATCACCACCAACGATGGTAAAATATTAGCAAATAAATCTTGTTTTACTACTTTAACCTCAACCACTAACAATGAAGCGTATTTATGTTTTACCTCACTACTTTATTATTTCTCATATCCACAACTGCTATCAACAGTTACTACAAGAAAAAAGAATCTCATGCCACAATCACAACTCCTACCAGACCACAAGGGACGAACCACATTCCACAACCATAGCCACATTCCTCATACCACAAGTAACTCACATGAGCCAATTCCACATTACAACTATGAAGTTGTATTTGACTGCAAAATAACTTCATCACAATACATTGCATAGGTATACAAATGATCTTTCCACAATGCAATGCATATGAATGCGTATGATCCATAACACCCTTACCTAAAAAGGTAAGAGTTTGCATTGTACTACGTCAATGTTCAATGATGTACCGGTATGGACGCGGATAAATACGGCGACATCCACAATGCAAATGTCATGACATGTTATGAATGATATGATAATCATAAACCACAAGAATTTAACCACGAAGGTCAACAACCTAACCATCATGAATACTTCCTCATAACCCACATGTGTCTAATTAAGCATAATACCAATGTTTCATAAGATCATTACCACATAACCCACATTTAGTTCACCAAGATCATAATCCATTGATCTATAGGGAATTCTACCACATAGATCACAACATAATCATTAAGAATGCTACCATCACAACCACAAATATTCACTAAGAATATTACCACCTAGACCACAATATGCTCGTAAAGTATTCTACCCCCACAACTATATTGGTTCATCAAGAACAATTCTGTATATCCACAATTAAACCATCAAGATTTAACTAACGAGTTAAACAGTAGCACAACCGCTACGTTTATTTGCCTCTCGTTGAAGCGAAGCAATCATGTGCGTTCAGGAGCAAAATCACCTGTCCAAAAGTACCTCTCAGCACAATACAACAGCAATGAAAATGTGTATTAAGAAGTAAAGATATCGCTAAACCCCAAATCCCCACAACATCCTTCTCCGCTTAACGGTTCTACACTCTGCCCGCTGTAGCAGCGCTACTTAATTTTTTTTGTATCTTTAAGATTATTGAACCATTTACAAAGACATATATATTTATGGATTTCTCACTTAAATACGTTCAATTATCATGTAGATCACTTATTTTTATTTCGTTACTATCAAGGTGTAACTTAACACGCAAAACAGAGGACGTTCTCTACTCTGGCAATCTGGGCAGCCAGATTCTAACGCATCTCATCCACAGTGTAAGGCTCTAAAAATTATGATTTTTATACAGTAGTTATATTAATGAATTCCCTACATTTTTCTCTATTTTGACAAAAAACATAAAAATCATCTACTACTACTAAATCACACCTGAACAGCAATCTACCGCAGTCTGCACTCCTGACAGACAGCGAGGTTCCTGGCCCTGCTACGCCCAAATACCGCGGCCCAAAATTCTTAAAAAAATACAGTAGATAGGTCTCGTCGTTCTCTACAATTTTCCTTTTGGTCAGACCCGCAGGAAAAATAGTTTCGTGGGTCTAAACTGCACAAACAGTCGCATTGCACGAATTGATCTACAGACAGCAGGAATTCCCTAATCAGATAATCTAATTGCTAATCCCCACTAATTCTTAGACTAAGAACCCTAATTACAGAAAAATTGGAGGGATTTGGGATCAGAGAGAGTTATCTAGGGGATCCCCTTGGGATCACCCGTCTTCTTCCTTCTTCCTTTCTTCTCCTTCCCTCCCTTCTTCCTTCCTTCTCGCTTTCTCCTAGCACCATGGGACAGCAATGGGGAGAGGTGGAGGCGAGGAGGAGATGGGGTGGTGGCAGTGGGGAAAAAAGGAGAGGGGCCAAGGAGGGGTTTATAAAGGGGTGCTAGGGTTTGGGAGGGTGCTGACCCCTTTGGGTGGCCGGCCCAAAGCGGCTGGCCCACCCCTCCGGACAGCCCAAAATAGCCAAATTAATTATTTTAATTTATTTTTTAATTTTGGACAATTCTGTAATTTAATTTTCACCTCCCGCGATTTATCTATGCTGGACTCCGCGATTATTTTAGAAACCTACGCCGAATCGACGATCAGGATATTATAAGTAAGGCTGGTTAGACCCTTTGAGTCTTCTGACCAGATTTCCTTATCCTTAGTTGGTTCCTCTATGTGGTGGTCAGAGATATCTTGCATGACCGCCTACTTGGAAGATTCAGCCCCCTCAACCACCGGAGCAATCTTCTCCTCCGGTGCAGTTGGATCCGTGGGAATGGCCATTGGGTCTTCGGCTCGGTTGGCTGCTACCATGTCAGATCTGACAATTGGTGAGTTAGGTATCACCATTGTTGTGCTAGCTTCAACCAGTATCCTCCACCTTCTCATCGACCGAGATGAGCTTGGCAGCAAAATCCTTCATCCAAGAAAGATACTCCTATTCATATCGTTTCTCTGTTCTTTGAACAAGATGAGTGGGCTAGTAAGAGAAACTCTAAGGGTCATAATAGAAGCCTACCTCTAAGGGGATCTTTTTCTCAGAAGATTGCATAGTCAGAAGAGCGGTCGAAGAGGAAGAGGGAGGAGTGGTCAGAGTAATAGTCAATGGAGCATGATGTGATCCTGATGCTCCATATGACTTCTTCACAATTTGATGCTTCTTTGGTTGTGGAGCAACTTCCTCTGAACCCTTAGCAGGCACATCCTAGCTTGTTATCTTCTGACCAGACCATCTACACATTGCAAAATGTTGCAACAGCCAATCGTGATAAGAAAATATTTTCAAATGAAAATAACTATTCCGTTACCTTAAACCTTTTGATCCTATCATCTGGAGGGATGACAGCTAGGATCAGGGTCATTTCTCTTTCTACTCTGGCTCCCCTTCGTAGATCATCTTTATAATTTCCCTCACCTCGGCTAGAGATAGGGCAAACAAAAGGAAAAATCTTAAGGTCAAAAATTATGGCTAAACAAAAATAAAATTTGACTGGTCATATTTCTCGATATTTACCTTCCAAGGAGTCTCTGGTCGAGTCTTTCATGCCCTCATACCAAAGCATATATAATGTGGCCATGTGACTTCAAAGGATTAATCCGGCGCATAGAGAAATCCCTTACTACATGCCAAGAAGTCAATCCCTTCTCCTTGAGATAGATGATGGCATCGACCCATTGCTCTATCATGCCCACCTTGTTCGCTAAAGATCTCCACCTTGGATTCTCAACTGCAATCTGGCCAATGAAGAAGAGGTGTTCTCTTTGCTAAGCATTATGTAGAACCATAGCTTCTTCCATGACAGCCATGAGGACATGGAGTACATTGGAATGTACTCCCTCGCTTTCCTGTTGTCGAGCCATAGAGAGCAACCCTCATGTGTATTCGTGACTTTCCCTGATCTACTCATCATCTTGTAGAAGTATTTAAGAAGCTCCAAATTCATTGGAATCACCAAATATTCTTCGCAGATGTGGATGAAGATGCTCAAGCAGATGATCAAATTGGGGGTCAAGTTAACCAATTTGATCCTATAGAATTCCAAGACCTTTGATAAAAAAGGATGCACCGATAGCCTGAATCCATACTCGACGTACGCCCAAAAGATTGGGATTTTTGCCATCTCTTTTGCTCAGGAAATCCTCCTCGATCGCCAACCTCTACAGAATGAAAACCTTGTTGGCAAGCAACCCCTCCTCTTCCATGGCATTTAGCTTCTTTGGCCCCACTTCAGACACTAGCCAATCAGTAATCAGATATGACATTTTTGGCTACAGTGGTGGAGAATCAAAGATTAGATAGATTCAAGGCTACAGGCTCAAATGTGAAGAGATGGAGGAATATGAAGACAAAAACTTTTTTGAGAAAGCGTGAAACTAACGGGTACCACGCCAAGGTTTTTATAAGGGTTTTTCCAACTGTAAATTGTAGTTATCAAATCTAAAGCCCAATGGACGCAAAAACCTTTCAGTTTTCCAGTAATTTCTCAATGTTAAGTGAATGAAAACAACTTTTTTACTCTTACCATTGAAAGAGTAGTTTTTGAATTGAAATTCAGTCGGATTTATATTATAAATTCACTTAAAGCTTAGGGGCTAGCTGATGAGGATTGAATAATCCTTAAAATACAACTTTAATACTTACTTAAGGCCCAAAAAGACCCTTGCGGTTGTAAGCTTTCTATAGCTATACCCCATGTACCCTGGTCAGAGATTTACTGTACATTGTACTCGATTAGCAAACCACTCAGATGATTCATGAACTAGTACATGGACCCATTTCTAGGGGATTCCTTTTGTGCAATAGATAAGACACGTATTCTATCTGGCCCAAATAGCATGATGCTTCAACCCTGCCTCTCTAATAGCAATTGCCTTGTAATTGTGCCACACGTTCATCTCCCACTAACAGCAACCAATGATCAGACGTCCTCTCTCTGACAATAACTACCTCCCCGATCAGATGCACTGGTCCCATAAGGCATCTTCCCAAGCAGATAACTAGCGTCCCATCAATGATATTTAAGGAGATAGAAGGACAAGGGAATTTGATTTAGGGATACATAAGACAATTCCATTCAGAGTAATTTGACAATCAAGAGAGTCAAGGAGATAGGGCAAGTCATATTCTTCCAGTAGGAAGAACATAAAGGCTAGGGCTAGTTTCAAGTCTTTGTAAGGGTATCATGTAACTAGTTCATACTAATAAGGAGCATCCCTATTCTCTCCCAAGGAATTCAACCATGTTTCTTATATTATTTTGTAAGATCGGTGACTCAATCATCGACAGCTAATTGCCATGTATACTTTTTAAGGTAGTATGTATAGTTTTTCAAACATACTCTTTTTTACATACGAATATGAATGAATTAGCAAAATATACCAAAAACTATGTGCTCACTTCCAATTTTTTTCATATGGTTGGCATTCGAGTATCTTAGAGTTAGTATATAAGTATATCTAAGGTGATAAAGGAGTATGTTAAGTTCATTTACATGGTAGTATAGTGTATTTTTCATATACATATGTGTGTGTGTTTGTGGGTCGCTCGTGTGTGATTGGTGGCAATACCGTAGTAGAAACACGTAGGGGTGCAAACAGAGTGAATAATTTCCATCTGACCAATGGACCAAATGCTTGCGGAGTAAATACGAAAGTGAAAAATGAGTATCTAGCACTATCCATGTCCAACTTCGACTGTAAGGAAAAAAATATGGAATATGATATGGGATGAGAGGTTTTCATCCATGTGTGTCCGAATGTCATGTGGTATCAGAAAGTCTTTTGTGACTTCACTTAGGAACATGATAAAAGGTCGACAAATTGCTACATCTGAGCATGTAGGGAATACAAAGTGCTCCCCGGCCGATATCTTAGTGATTAGTCTTTTCATGTTCGCTCTGACTGCACCTGATGTGACCATACCACAAACACATACGACCATAGCATCCAATATTAAGATTGAACTAAAGGTGAATTTATTTCTTCAGCTTTAACATATTCTAAATGAGAATATGATGCTACCTAATGATGAAAATGTATATTGTGCAGCTATACAAGGAGGATTGCATCAACACTACGAGCTCATCGTTGAGGTCCACCTAAAGGGAAGCCAACCAGCATATCAAGACCAAGTCGACGTCTTTTCCAACTCTTCCTCAAGGTCACCACGTCATTATTGGTCCAAGTAAAGCAAGAGTTTAAGTTGGATGTGTTTTGGAATCCAATTCGGCCTCCAGATCAATTTGGATTTGCTTAATATGCCCAACATCAAATGTGCATAACTTTCACATACGGAGTCTGTTTGAGGTCCACAAGTACTTGTTAGAAAGATTTTCTCGTCCTCTTTCAAACGGATCTAGCCACACCTCCAAATTCCTTTTATGCACACCATAAAGACCAAAATAAGATGCTACATCACTTGTTTGGGCCAAATTGAGCCTTGTAATGCTTGGGCCCAAGTGGAAGACGCCCCCTCTCTTGGCCCATACTATTCACGGTCGTACTGTTCACATAAACAATATTGTGAATAGTTCATCCCTTATTTCTTAGTTTTGCATGGCTTTCCCTCCCCTATTTAAGGAGGACGCGCCCTTCTAGTTTCCTTCGATTTCGTTTGCTTAGTTTTTCCATTATGAAAACTCTTATTCTTTGTTTGTGTCGACTAGACCAACCGTAAAGAACCTCTATAGAATCCCACCTTTTTCAACTCAATTTATATATTTACAATTCAGATTGCTTGTTATCTTGTTCTTGCATGTTCTTCGGTTACATACAGAAATAGACCTTCGTGGTCAGGTCAACCGCGTTCTTGGCACGGTTGATAACGACTTGGAGTGTGGTTTATAGATTGCTTGGTATTCTAGTCGTAGCTGGTTAGAAGCCTGCATCGTAAAAGTCATTCTCCTCCAAATCAAAATTATCAACCTATCGGAAGATCAGGACCCCATTGCCTCATCAGGTGGTATCAGAGTTTCAGTTGACCGGTAGGAATTTCTTGTATCCCTAGTTAGTAGATTGGTTTTTATTTCCTATAGTCCATAAAAAAATTGCCCCACAAAAAGAGTTAATCCCCACTGTCCAAACCCTGTTGTGCCTTTCAATATGTTAGTTTTGATTTGCTAAATTGAATTTGCGTCCGTTTTAGCATTGTCTAGTTGCTGGTCATATCTTTGTTCCTATAAAAATCCAAACAAAACAAAATTCCCCCACTGCAAACCCCAATTCCAATTCAGCTGATCTTGTCCTTTCTCTGCAGCCGCCGCAAAAAATGTCACAACTTTTAATTCCGAGATCCTTTTTAAGTGAAACTGGTGCCATTAGATAGGTAACTTCCTTATCCATCTGTCTCATAAGTCAGTTAAAAGATATCTATGGTGAATTTTGACCCAAATTTCTGAATTAAATCAGCAACATTCATCACTTGTGATTTTTGTGCGAATTTTTCAGTCGGTTTTCAGAACTTGGCCCCCATAACAAAAGTTGTAGAAAAATCCGTCAGCAAATGGAAAAAAGGAATCATTGAAAAAATGCAACTGAAAAGAAGTTACGGCCAAAATACCAACGTGTTGACTAGTGGACAAAAATCTTTAGTTTTCAGTTTTGGGTCAATCCTTGTGTTCTTCAATTCCAGATTGCATTCGATTGAATTATCTTGTGTTTACCACTCCTATACATTGCTATACACTTATTTTAGCCTTCTTCCATCGTTGGTTGGTCAGCAACATAGGCTAAGAGCTAGATACGAATTATAATTCAATTCTGTGCAAATTCTGAAATTAACTGATTGTTCTCCATTGCTACATATCGAGCCTTCCAATCTATACCTTATACTAACCAAGCAGATTACATCGAACCGTCACTTGCAATCGCTTTACTCATCACTTGAGTCAAGTTTATCACGAACCAGCTATCAGTTGCACCACTTGTTTGTATTGGTAAGAATTGTAAGTGCTTGGTAAGAGTTTGAGAGATGTATGACTTGTTAAGATCTAGATCCTAGTAGTTGATAGGGATATATATTTGTGATTTGTTTTCTTGTTTTCTACTAACCATGTTAGGTTCACGGGATGATTACGAGATAGATCCACGTCTGCTTCAAGCCATTGAATGGGAGCTCAAGAAAATTCACGAGGAAGATGCACGCTTGAGACAAGCTTCTTCACCATATGAGGTATATGATCGTGATAGTACGTCCGATAAATATAAAATCACTTTGCCATCTTTTACTGGTAAATTGGATCCTGATGCCTATATTGACTGGGAGATAGCACTAGATAAAGAATTTGAATGTTATGATTGGTCTGATAGGCAGAAAAGAGAGATGCCACTAGTGTTTTTATTAATGATGCAATACTTTGGTGGAAGTATTTTGGTACACATGATCGAGTGCCTCAAACTTGGAATGCATTAAAAAAACTTATGAGAGATGAATTCATTCCTAAAATCCATGCTGATTATTTGCTAGCTAGATTGCAATGTTTAAAACAAAAAAGTAGAACTGTAAGGGAATATTATCATGAATTAAAAACCCGTTTATTGCATTGTGGCTTAGAGGAACATGCTAAAGCTACAGAGAATAGATTCTTACGTGGGCTTAATAAAGAAATTCAGGACCTTCTTATTCACGAAGAATATAATTATCTTCCTCATTTGTTTATACTTGCTCGTAAGGTTGAAAGCCAAATTGAGGAGAAATTGAGAGTGCTTGATCATAAGAAATATGAGAATAAACCCGTGTTTGTGCCTTTTTCTGTGACTAACAACATGCAGGTAGTTGAGAACTATGCCGAAGACGAGCATGGGCTGATTGAACCACCGACTCCATTGGTTGAGAACGAAGATGAGGAGATGGATGTACCTATATCATCTGAGGAGAGCCAAAAAGGTAAAGAACATGGTGCTATCATCACTCATGGTGAGTATATTTTTGAATAACTACAATTATTCGTTGTTCATGCTATTTTGGAGCTAAACTTAGTGGAAAACGATTTTGATACGTACATGTTTCAAGTAGAGAATTCATACTGCATTGACTTGAGTGCACCATATCATAAAATAAATAAATTGCCTGATGGGGTTTCAACATGTTGAATTACGAGGTTAAAACATTATGAAAGCTACTTATGTCTTGCCACTAGAATCACCCATTAAACGCAGCTTCATTTATCGAAAGCACGACGTATTTGAATATTATTTTGTTATACTATGCAGAGTTTCCCAGCTTTACGCATAAGATTTCTTAAACTCTCAATGTCATACAATAGATAAGCAATAGATAGCATGCGATCGAGTTGGAAAAATAAGGTGTTTCAGTGATCTCCACTTTCTAGTCTCTACCTACTAGGTTATGGACCTCACAAAGTCGAGATTCCTGAAATGGAATTAGCAACCCGAGTGATTGGACCTACCATTGTTAAGTATGAAAGACCCCTATTCTAAACCACCCTATTGTCTGCGGACCGTTTCCTTCCTAGAACAGTGTACCCTCCAGTAGATATTTAACTGATTTAAGTAGTTAATAGACTAGGCTTGACATGTCAAGACTTGTAGTTGAGCGATTTCTGTATCCTTCACTCAGCATAAGGTTTTAGTCCTTATCTTTTTACGAATAAGGTAACCATCCACAACCAACAATCCAGTGCACTACGACACTATCACCAATCCAATCCAAGCCTCCTCCCTAAGGTAAGGTCGTAGTTTCCACCCAACTTGTGGCTTTTCATGAATCATCCTTAACCCTAGAATAATTTTTATAAATCTACCAGCAAAATGTCGATGTCACTTAGTAGTATAAAAATATTTGACTTCAACTTATCCATAATTATTTAATTACACCGTAGTTCAATATTACTAAGGTTGTCAAGGAAAATATGATCTCTAATTAAACATGGAATTTTCTAGTTGTAGAACTTAACTAATTATCATGTCATTCTAAACAGTTATTGTAAATAAATAACTAGCACAAATAATAGTAATGAAAGTACTATAAATAAATAAGTTAAACAATATGGGTTCAACATGTTCAAAACATGTGACTTGCCTTGTTGTTCAGAATATTCTACTGCTCGAAGGCTTCGGCATCTGGAACAGGTCCTTGCACTATGGACTCGGAGAAGTCAGAAGCTAGTGCAAATAATTAAAACAACATGAGTCCGTGTTTGAGACAAATAAATCTAGAAAATAATAAAATAAAAAGGAGTAAACTATAATAAAATCCAATAAAGGTTAGGTTCAATTTTTGCCAAAGTCTACATTGGCGAAACAGAGTTGGAAATGGTCTAAAGAGGCTTGAAATGATCAAAATAGGTATAAATTTGTTATTGGGCTTCTGGTGAATAGTAATGGATCTTTAATGTTCATCACGGGTTGGGCAATGAATAGGAATAGATTTGAAACAGTATTCAGGTTTGGGTCTAATAGTAGTGGGTCGGGTTTGGTGGTGAACAGTAATGGCTACAGTGTAGGCTCGACCCGATTGAATTCCTACCCATTGGGCCGAGTCGGCCTAGCCCAAGATGCACAGTGCATCATCTTCAACCCATGGTACTACTATTCACTGAACAGAGCATGCACGGCAGCGACGACAAAAGGATGCCAGCAAAGCTCACCGACGGCAACCAAGGGCATGACTAGATTCTACTACACACTGGGATTCCATCTTTGGACTTTGTGCGTCTTAGGGATTGATGTTGGTGGCCAACGGTGAGCAATGGTTCATTTTGCACTTTCAAGGCACAGCAATGCTACGACAACTAATTAGCAAAACCAAGGGGTGTGCGAGCATCTCGTAGGTCTCAGGAGGCCATCGGTGGTTCTAGTTTATGCTTTGGAGGTCTGCCCACAAAGAGCTCCTCTCGGACGGTGGTGACTCATGGCGCTGGCGGCCATGGAGCAATGGAAATCATTGGCATGGTTAGCAATGTGTTCGTAAGGGTATAGTGACATTGTGGTGGCTATAATTGGCAAATGGTTAGCCAAAGTGGAGTAGTGGCCTCGGAAGCTCACTAGCTTAGGGGAATGGAACGGCGGCGATGGGAGGCATTGATGGCCAAAGGAGTCCTTTATTGGTAAAATTAGGGACTATTTATACTGAAATGGAACGGAGTAATATACCTTGATTTCCTAAAGAAGAACAAAACCAGCTATACAGTTGTCAAAAAATTAATCGACAGATACGCATATTTCCTCCATAGATAACTCTATTGTAGTCATTCCTTCCTTCCCAATGACTAAGGCTAACTTTTTGGAAACACATAGGTCGTTCGCCACGTACATTGCAAAGGTAGGGAAATCCAATGAAAGGATCAACGCCCTGCGACACGATCTAGATTTTTAGATATTCTCTAGTACACATTAATCATATATAACACTTCATAGTAATGTCTCTCGAACTAACAAATTCTATATTTGTAGTGCCACCAGTAGCCACCGAGCAACACTGGTGGATTCTATGTTTGCCACAACACACAACTACTTCTCGATTCAACGAAGAATAATATTGATCATCAGGTTTGTCAATCTTGCGATAATTATTTCATACTTACCAATTTATATATGTATGCACAACATTGATTTTCCTACCGACAGGTTGTGTCCATCGCTACAACTCCATTGGAACAGGTGACCTCAATCAAATTCGAGGACAACGTGCGTACTTCTTGTTGTCTAAAATTATAAAAGAAAATTGGGAGTTCTACATTGTAGAATGAATTTCACTGGGATAAGATTGAACTTAATTGTTCATGTGTGTATTTGTTCATGGATGGATAATTTATTTCATTTCAGTTAATTGATTTGTAAAATGAATGTTCTTGTTTCTACAATGAATGAATGTGAATTGGATGTATATATATTATATTGATCTGCTTGTTTCAGAGGGCATGGCTAGCATTTCCTAAGGCTAGCCAATTAACAAAAATATATTTCTGAATAAAAAAGAATATCACAGACAATTATTAACTCGTAACCATCTGTGATAGTTGACTATCACAAACGGTTTTTAGTAGAAACCGTCTGTGATATATGATTTATCACAGACGGTTTCAACTACAACCGTCTGTGATATATCACTATCACAGACGGTTGTAGTTGAAATCGTCTGTGATAAATCATATATCACAGACGGTTTATACTAAAACCCGTATGTAATATTCAACTATCACAGATGGTTTTTAGTAGAAACCGTCTGTGAAAGTATACGTCAAAGACGGTTCGAAAGCCGTCTGTAATGACCTCATATCATTACTGACCCAAAAACTCAGATGGCTTAGGAAACCATCTGTGATGACATTTTTGAACCGTCTGTGATGACCTTTTCTACAGTAGTGAATCCTCCCCGCTTATGTTGAACTTGCGTATGAATTTATCGATTTTTCAAACTAATGTATGCATTTATCGGTTTTTGAACTTATGTATGAATTTATCGGTTATTTAACTTATGTATAAATTTATCACTAATGTTGAACTTATGTTGTGTCAGCTATCATACTTAAGTAATCTAAATGAATTTATTACCAGATGAAGGCTTGAAGTGATGGTGGTATAATTCAATGTATATTACTTTATCTATGCACATAGTATCTGCCTATATTATCTGTTTTCAATCCGAAATCATCATGTATCTGTCCCGACGGTACCATATCCAAAGCTCCAAATACTTTGAATTCGTATTCATATCTGGCTTTACCGTATTCGACTCCGAATCTAAGAAAAAATATGGATTACGATACGGTATGAACAATATTTGTTCGAATCCGACCCGATTACACCCCTATCTGTTTAGGACAAAAGTTGATGTCAATATAGCTTCCCCACCATGCCTTAGGCATATCGCTACTCTCTAACATGGCATAACCAAGTCTGTTAGTATGCGATTTTTTTCTCTCAGTTACTCTATTTGATTGGGGTGAATAGGTGGTGTAAATTCATAGACTATTCTATACTCAGAACAAAATTGAAAAGTTCATATGAGATGTACCCACCTCCACGATCAGACCTTAGTATTTTTATTTTCTTCTCTATTTGGTTCTCAACCTCGTCTTTATAAGTCTTAAAGTAGTTTGAAACTTTACCCTTAGTTTTTAGCAAATACACATAGCAATAGCGTGTTGTATCATCAACAAAAGTTAGAAAATATCTTTTACCTCATTTTGTCAACAATCCATTCATTTCACATAAATCTAAATAAACAAGATCTAATGGTGTCTGTCCTCTAATCCCTTAAAGGGTTTTTGAGGCTGCTTTGCTTGCACACATGAATACACTTTGATTATTTAACAATTTTATATTTTAGAATTAAATCTAATCTGGACATTCTAGCAATACTATCAAAATCAATATGACAGATCGAGAATGCCAAATATTAACCTCACATTTATTTAAAACAGTTGCAACATTCAAATTATAATAATGCTCTAAATACTTAGATGGAACAAACCTACATTCTTATAGTTGTTGCCAACAAAATTCCCGAACTTAGATATTACAACTTTATTTGACTCAGACTAGAAACCATCTTTACATAGGAAAGAACCACTAATGAGGTTTTTGTTTATTGTAGGAGCATGTTGCATATTCTTCAAGAGGATAATCTTTCCTGAAGTAAGTTCCAGATCCACCATGCTAAAACTAAGAACAGAAGCATGCGGCCCATTTAGCCGTTTCCCATTAGAACGGAGGAAGTCCCTACTGCCTAGTAGTAAGAAAAAAGGAATATGAAAACATTCGTGAACATTAGCACTGGTATCAACCCACCAATCAGTGGATTGACATGCTAAAAAGACAACATGTAGGGGTGTCAATTGGATCTGAATTGTCCGTTTTATCTTATATCCGTATTCAGATTATTCGATTTGTATTCGATATAATGAGACTTAAAGAATGTCAATGATATCTTTATCATTTATTTTATTCGGCATCCGACACAGATTATTCGATTTGTTGACACCTCTAACAACAGATTAATTTACCCTTCTGAAGTCAAAACCTCGCTTATGATCACATTGACGACTTTTTTCTTTGGCCTTTCACCATCTTTGCTCTTATGGAAATGACAGTCCTTCACTATATGACCTTTTTAAGCAGGTGATGTCTCTCAAATCTTTTTTCTCAGTTTTCTTCTTAAAGTTAGTTATCTTGTTCGATTTATTGAATTTGTATTTCTTTATAGCTATCTTTGTCTCTGTGAAACTGTCACATTAGATTAGAAGTGATGGATGTATCTTTTACTCTGGATTTTTCTTTCATATGGAGAAGCAATAAGATCCTCTATAAAAATCTCTTCCTCTCGTCCTTTAAGCGGTCATGGCACCCTGGTTGCACCAGCGTGCCGCATGCCGGCCGCCTGCATCAGCACGAAGACGACGTCGGCGCTACGCCGCCACTCGGTCGTATCCGACTCCCGCTCGCCCAACTCGATGTTTTCTGTGGCAATAATTGGGGATTAGCTGCAAGGTTGGGTTTCTAGCCTCTACTCAATGGTCGGGTTCTTTTGGGTTTAAAGTTAGTTTATACTTGTACTGTCTACAGTACTAACTTTTAAATAGTGTATTTTCAAGGTGGGGTCAATAAGAAAATTGTAGTAAAAAATATACTGAGTTTAACTGTACCGGCCAAAATCACATACAACTATTTTTTTCTATGTACCTTCTCTCACGAATAGCCAAAATTTAAATATTTAAATTATAAACTACTAAGTCATCAATTCAAAAGAATCCACCCAATATGGGTTATGGTCATCACTTCAATTGCCAAACAGCTAGCCCATCCTGCTCAGTCCTTCATATAAGCCCCATCTCGTTAGGTCGTCTCTCCCTACGGTTTTTTTCGACCTCGTTCCTGCGTTCCAATGGCGGCCGCCACCGGTTGTCCCAAGTTCACGGAAGGGGGTTCCACCGGCATCTTTGGTTGGGCGGCTGCCCAGCCTCGCTCTATTGCTGTGCCCGCCCCTGCGCCCCACTGATCCCTCTGCGGCTGGTCCGCCGCCGCCCGCTGCCGCCCGCTGCCGTTCTTCCACTCGCTGTAGCACACCGAACTCGTCGCCTACTAAGAGTAGCGATCTCCCTGGCGACCACCTTGTGGGAGCTCCTCCCACGCTTGCTCTCTCTTCTCCACCCCTCTTTCTAGGAAAAATCGAGATGCACCAGGCCTGGTGTTTCGTTTCTTGGTAAGCCCTGGTCTCCTTGACCGGTTTCACTTCCCCCTAATTCGTGCTGTGGGCAACCAAATATCTCTTTCCGCGAGATTCCACCCTGTTCCTGTACGCGTCCACGGTTGGTTCAGATTTGTTGCCAATTTGTTTTTGCTGTTACTAGTGCAATACGTCCAGGATCCAAAGTGCATCAGCCATGGCCATGGAGTGGTGCAGGATCTGGTGGCCGCGCCAGCAGCTGCAGCCCGAACCGGAATCCGGCTCCGCCAGCCTCGTCCTGTTCGGATGGCTCTTTGCCCGCGCGGGCTCCGTCGACGTTGTAGTCGCGGCGGCCGTCCCCCAGGATGAGATCTTGCGGTCCTTCCCCACCCTCGACTCCTTCCAGGTTAGTAATGACTAATGACAACATTACAAAAGTATTTAGTACAGATGGTGCTGTTGGTCCGTTAAAAGGTACTTGGATTCTTTTCTTGTAGGGTTTAGTTAGGGTATGAGAATGGTCAGTTTGGTTGAAATTTTTTAGAAGATAAAATTTGTTGTTTTGAATCTAATTAATCTAGTTCAATATACTAACCGTAACTTAAGAAAACAAAACATTTTAGTCGGTTCAGACCATTTATTGTTGCATAAACTTCAATACAAAACGTTCTATAGTATGCCACGGTTAAATTTTAGCTGCACTTAGTTAACGAGATAAGTTCTTCTCTGATACGAAGAGATACCCACTGCTCTAAAAATCGGCCCATTAGCCCTTATAATATGCCATATTCAAGGAAGAAATGCCCTCCTGGTTCTGTATGATTGGCCATTTAGACCATATAATCACTAAAAGGTGCAGTGTTCTAAAAGGCGGGCTGGGCGGCCGCCTAGGCCCCGCCTAGGCGCTGGGCGGCCACCGGCGCCTCGCCTAGGGGTGTTGGGCGGGGATGAAGGAGGAGGCGGGCGGGCGCCTGGCGGCGGCGACGCCTAGCGGCGGCGGCGGCGGCGGCGGCGGCTTGAGGCGGCGTGAGGAGGAAGTGCCGCTGCCGCCCGTCCGTCCGCTCCGTGGCCGCCGCCATCGGATCTGACTCCCGCGCCAAATCCGTTGCCGCCACCGCCGGATCCGGACTCCCGCGCGGATCCGCGCCACCGCCGCCGGATCCGGATCGGTGGATCCGGAGCGGGTGATGATGGCGCGATGAGATGACGGCCGGCGTCGATCGGTGGTGGAGCGAGGCTAGCCGGCCGGGGTTGAAGAAGATCCAGTGGAGGCGGTGAGGAGAAGCGATGAGGAAGGTGATGGCGGAGGATGTAGGCGGCGGTGCTCGTCGGTGGTAGAGCAAAGGAGGGAGGTGGTCGGCGACGGCTCTGGAGGGGAAGTGGTGATGGTGCCGTGCCGATCGATCGAGGAGAGGAAGAGATGGCACGCCGGTGAGTCGGCCGACCTCGCCGTGGCCGGATGTGGAGGAGAATGGCGGGTGGAGAGAAGAAGGCGACGGGAGACAGAAAGAAATGCTGGGCTCGGTCCATCGCAGGCGGCGGCGCTGGGGTTTTTCAGGAGATGGGGATCTCGGCGATTTGCAAAATAGCCCTCGTAGTATCTAGGGTTTACAAATAGATCCTTCTCCCAATTCATTTCCACCTATTATCTTTATTTTTAATTCGACCGCCTAGGCCCCGCCTAGGCCCTCTAGGCGCTAGGCCCCACCTCGCCGCCCGCCTAGCGCCTAGCGCCTTCTTGAACATTGAAAAGGTGGATGACCGATCGAGTACTAGTACCTTTTTTTTCTATAAATATCTACAATAACGAGGGCCCAGAAAAGCAAATCACCATAGGTTTTTGTTAGTGTGCATCCGAAATGAGTTTTTTATCATTACAAAGGCATATGCTCCCTATAAAGAACAAGGTGGAGCTGTGTCTTCATGGCCAAGCGGATTTAACCAATTGCTGACTTTCTAGAGCCATTTGATGCTTACTCTGGTTGCTGACTTGCTATTAACAAACAATGAGTTAGCAGTCATATTACGAATGGATATATGTGCTTACCAATAGCAAAGGTTTTTGGTAGGGGTTTGCAAGTTAAGAACATCAGGAACCAATGCGATATTTCTTTTACGGATGCTCCCATCTTGGAATCATCTGATCCTGTAGGTTTCTGCTTGGCTAGTTGAAATGCATAATCGAATCCGGCAAGTTTATGTTTGGTTAGCAGACTGGAATGGCCTCATTCTAGCACTAAATTATTCTGCATGGGGGAGAAACTAGTGCAACATGTTGAATGGGGGCTGTTTCACAAAATTTATTGTATGACCCTGCTCTATCCCTCAAAATTTGTTAGATGGCCCCATTAGCTGAATCTAAGGTGTGTGTGTGTTCCACCATGATCATTTGCATGCTAGGCTAAGGTGGTTGAACTTTTTCTTTGTAATACTAACTTTGTTTTGAACAAACTTATGTTTGAAAGGTTCTGAATGTTTTGATCAACCATTTTATTCAAACTGCCGACTTGGAAATGTTTAAAATAAATAGGCTGGATGGTTTTCACAGTTCGCACTCCCCTATTATGCATAAAAGATGATTGCTTTCCCTTTATAGTTACTGATTAGCTGCTTGCGGTGGAGTGTATTTTGTAATCCTTGTTTTTTGTTTCTACTTTCTTAAAATCTCATCTCATCTTGGTTGCAGCTCATGTTTTGATACCAGGACCATTGCTTGATTATTGCAGTCTTCCATTCACATACTACAAAAATAAGACATTATGAGTAGGGGGATGTCTAGTGCAAACTCATCTTTAGTTGCTAACTTGCTAGTTCCTGAGGGGAGCCATTGGATGAGATTTGGCTGGATTAGAAGAGATGTGAGGATGCATGATCCCTCTTAAATGATCCATTTATCTATGAAGGGCTTGTTCGTAAATGTCCCTTTGTCCATGAAGGGCTTGTTTGTAAATGTCCATCCATGTGACTCTCACATCCCTTTGAAACTGATCCATACCCTTTGAAACTGATCCATCTAAAACCTTATCTTGTTATCCAACCATTCATGTGAAAAGTTCGCAATTTAGCACCCAAATATAGGCATGCAATCTATACTCCCCTTTGTAGCTATATTATCTCTCTCTTTACTTGCTGAGAATTTGGTTAAAGTGCTTTCTCATCAACTATGGTGCTTGCATTACTCTATGTACAAAGAACTACCTTTAGTTCTGTTTATGCTCTTCAGGATGTCATTTCTTCTCTCTTTGGGACCTTAATTAACTTAGGAAATTTTTTGATGTGCTTTCCTAGATTAATTTTGCAATATGTTTACCTATAGGTGCATGGATAAACAGTGCAAGCCAGTATTTGTTTATCTTTAGTTGCTTTCATTGTTCACGGCTGCTTTGCTCAAATGTTATCTGTTCTTGTTAGACCATCATCCTTTCCTCAAATAAAAGGATGCCGGTAAGGCTACAAGAATCTGCAGCATTTACCATTCTTGGGGATTGTGGTGTACATCTTCCAAGAGAATTTGAAGTCTGCTGTGGTAAACAAAAACATCAGCAATTGCAGGCTCAACTTGTTCAAAAAGAGCATTTTGACACAAAACAAGACAGTTCTGTTGTACCGAATGGATCATTGGGAAGTGAAGATCAAGACCAAAGTGACAATAATAGAAAATGGGAATGTGATTGTAGTGTATTAGATGGTTTTCTGGATACTTGCAAGAAGTCAATAGTCAAAGAACGCAACTGGGTGCACTTCTGCTGTAAGCCTAGAAAGAGCTTCAAAAGCAACCTGAATCAAATTCCAATGCTTCATCATTTGTATCTTCGTGACCAGAAGTTTGAAATTAATCATTGCCACGTATGTAAGTCAATGCTCACTTCTAACATCCATGAGATAATCATAGTTTGAATCATTTTAATTTCTTTCTGTCCTACTTATTATTCGTTTTATTGTGACCAATTACTTCAATATTGTTCAATTTATTTAGGTCATACTATATGATGTTCCAACTGCTGGTAGAAACCATTTTTCCCTGGGTGAGGATGCACCTATCAGGTTGAAGGCTCCCTTCAAAAAGCCAAGTTGGATTAATAATCTACAACAGAAACCATTAATTTTTTATTTGGTATGTGTGTTAATGCTTTTACATGTTATTACAGTTTAATTTGAACAATTAGCTAATCTGGCTCACATTTATGTTTGAAAGATCAGATTATTTTGGCGCTTAATTGTTCAAATGCAGCTAGACTACCAATTGCTTGGGAAACTGCTACCAGTAGTTCTGCAGCTCATTTCTTGTTTGCAACTGTGTAAGTATTATCCTTCATCTTCTCTGATGTACTACTGCTTTCTTCTCTTACCAGACTGCTTCTTGTTTATTCAGGTTTGATGCCTTAGTTCAAGTGACACAGCACTGCCTGGGAACATTTTTGGCTTCAGTATCGATTATCGTCTACAGCTGTTCCAAAGATATATTGGCCATGCGTTTAAGTACTTTATGGTACAAATGGTTTTCAGACATTCATGGAAAAACATGCATCTCCGTAGTTGCCAAATTCTTTACTGGCCGATTTTCCTCCAAGATACCTCCATAAGGTAAACTTGGAATGCATATGATGCTGCTTAATGTAACACTGTAACTTTAGTCACTGTTTTAACTAGTTATCTCATCTTGACATGTCAAATGGGGTTACTGTTACATGGTTTGTTTACTTTATGATAGTTTACTACTGTGTTTCATTCCATTTTGTTGTTTCATGTTAGCCTTGATATAAGGAACATTCGTGGTTGCCCAATTATGAAATGGAGATTATATATACTAGCTATTAGTAGTAATGATAAAATAAATTATGTTTGATACTAAACTTCCCTTCAATTGCCCTTGGTTCATTTTTTTAAGAGTGTCACTGCTTACACTCTGCAGTTGCACTGTGAATGTTGAATATGCACACACAGCTGCAATTCAGAAGCATGCTTTGTGGTCAAATATTGTCATGGATCTTCTGATGGGTTTTGTCCTTGGAGCAGCATTATTGTTAAACATAGAGACTATTTGTTCTTGGACTTTTGCTCTTGTCCAGTACATGACAGATGGTGTCTTGAGGTCTGGTTGTGTGTGGCTGATGGGTGTTCCAGCAGGCTTTAAGCTGAATACGGAGCTGGCAGAGCTTCTAGGCATGATTTCTCTGAATGCAATTCAAATTTATTCTACCCTTTGGTTCATCGTGGGAGTCTTCCTGAGGCATATAATTAAGGGCCTTGCATTTTCTGGAATGCTTTTAGGTTTTACGGTTCCTGTTTCATTCTTCATAGACATTATCCAGCTTGCTACATTGCATGTCAGAATGCTTCAGTGGTTAATCTCCTTGATATATTCAAGGCAGATTCAGACAGTGACATCATTGTGGCGCCTTTTCAGGTAAAACTGTGGGTACATCGATAGGGCATTTTTTAATTATGAAGGAACTACAACCTCAACCTGATTGTGTAGCTGAATGACTGATAGGTGTTAATTTGAGAAAACTATCTTTTGGTAGTTCTGTGAAAATAGATGCTATTGGCCAGATTGAATTTTGGTAGACTATACATTGTTTGGCAACCATTGGGATGGGGAATGGGATTATATATAGGGAGTTGGGTAGTGGGATTTGCCATTGGAGTTCCTTTTTCAGTCCCAATCTACTGTTTGGTAAGAGGGATGGGAAATATCGAGGAATTGATTTGTAGCCCGTGGTTATTAAGGCGTCAACTTATCACCTCATCCTTTTCTTTTTGTTTCTTTTCCTTTTCCTCTATCTGTGCTGTTCTCAGCCCTTTCTTCAGATTGATATGGCGTCACCCAGGCATCCAGGGCTCCAGGCAGTGCCTATGTGCCTGCCTCGCCTGGGCTCCTTGATAACCTTGTTGTGGCCGCGCAGTAATCAACTGCTCAGATGTATCCATCATACGTAAAACACAACTCCCATTCCCTGTTTTAAAATCTTGTTACTGAAAATTAACAAGACATCATATTTTTTTTAAATTACAGTGCCATTGTCACATCAACATGGTACTGTCATGTGTAAGAAGTTGGATGATCGAAAATCTATGTTTAGAAGCCAGTTGTGGAGGCAGATATCTTACAGAGGGAGAGCAAAAGCTAATAATGGGTCGAGTATGGTCTTATGGTGAAGATCTAACGTTTAGAAATCAGTTCTGGAGCCAAACCTCTTATAGAGGGAGACATAAAAAACAAATTATTACCTCGTAACATTTCAACTGAAAACTTCAGAATGATGCCCCTTTCTCATCTTTTGGATCAGTTGATGTTATTATTTGACGACTGTTTTTGACAACTGCCTATTTAATATGATAAATAAATCGGTTGTGACCATTACAAATAAATCTATAGCAACCAAAGTCCTAAAATGTTCGCTTCTCCATTAGATTTCTTTCTTTGTACTTTTCTTGTAGATTTGCTGATACATGCTTATGTTATTGACAGAGGGCGCAAATGGAATCCTTTTAGGCAGAGATTAGATAGCTATGACTACTCAGTTGAACAACATGTGGTTGGTTCACTGTTGTTTACACCAGTCCTGCTGCTGCCCACAACTTCTATATTCTATATATTCTTCTCTATCTTGAGTACCACAATTATCTGTTTGTGCATAGTGTTGGAAACTGCAATATCTATAATCCACTCTACTCCTTGTGCTGAGTTGATTCTGTGGATGACAAGGAGGCAAAGATTTCCTGCTGGATTATTATTCCTTCCTGTATCGTTAACATCTGTATCTACTGATGAATATGATTCCCTATCAGTTGAATATTGTTCAACCAGTGGATGTGATGAAAGGAAAACAGATAATCTCATCCATGTACATCCGGGACCTTTAGTTTCAGAACTTCGCTGTAACTACGCCACTCTCTGTAAGCTATCTATCTTGACTTTGGCCTACGCCTTTCTTATGTTGACACAATATTTGTCTAGATGTCTAATTTTACTATAAACATCAGCAGCGTCTTTTGTATTTTTTATTGAAGCTCTTCTGTTTCTAATTATTTCCTTTTGAATTCGTGCTGGCCTGCTGAGTTGTCAACTTGTCATTTTATTTAAGCACTTATTTTCTAATTTTGCAGCTTAGATTTGTATATCATAGAAAAATATGAAAATCATGCTTTTAAGAATGGAATTATCTGTTCAAATTAGCATACAATTTCTCCTATGTAATTTCTTTCAGTTGAGATCTTGCTAACATAAACAAAGCAAGTGCAGGGCAAGTAATTGGGCCAAATTACCGGAAAGTTTTCAATGGGATTAGTTTCTTCTGCAAACAATTGGCATACGGAATCCTTAGTGGTGCAAGGTTTCTACTTATTCCGTCAATTTGGTTGTATTTCTTTGATGGCATTCATTGTGAACTCTTGCTCTGTTTATTTCAGGATCCCTTCAACACTGCATCAGCAGTTTTCTCCGTTTCCCTGGATGCATATTGGCATTAGAAAATACTGGATGCTCTGCCATGGTTCCGTCCTTTCATGTGCACAAAAGTGGTGACGGAATTAAGGTTTCTAGCGCACCGACAACATTAGTTTTGTCCTCAGAATTTTGCCTTAATTGCCTAACTCAGTAACAAATTTTGTTTTAGTTGCGAGATGTTATGATGTTACACTGCTTTGTAGTGATGGTTATTGAAATACCATTTGGAGTCACAGTGGTTACGATGAATCGAGATCAACAGGAATACCAGACCATGTTTGCTGTCCAATTGACCATCTTTAAGTTTTATAACATGAAGTTATCGAGGGCATGTTCTTTTGGGATACGGCTTATAGCTTTTTGTTGCTTTTTATTAGTCTAATGAATAGTAATTGCTGAGAGAAGTTAAAAGCCATTGAAAAGTTAAAAAGAACAGTGCCGCGTCTATTCAACATGTCACCAATTGTTGGTTTGATCTAGGGTTTCAATAAACGTTTTGGGAATGTGGAATTTTTTTCTAACTCCAATGGGAATTGAACTGGTTCTGCAAAGTTCCTATAAAATTCCTTCATTTTTCAAATGGGTCCTAAAAGGTTTAGAAAATCGGTAACTGGGAAGTTTCTAAACCTTGGTTTGGAATGAGGGAAGTTTTCCTTGTGTGAGAATTGATTTTTTTTTAAAAAAATTCCTGTGAAATTCATGTTCCAAGCGGGACCTTTATCTGTATATTTAGAATTTTGTTCCACTTGTATAGCGAAGCCTTTTCCAATTCCAATGCCAATATGCATGGCTCAATTTGTATGCTGTCCCGCTTATCCTAGCAAAATTTTGGTAGGATCATTATCGCAATTTACATAGGGTCATACCCGATTCTACTTATCCTAATAATTATCCATAAATAATCACTATGTCCTTTCAATCGTAAGCATTCACCTTTTATCCATACATATATGCTATTGTTTGCATAGGCAACTATTGATTATTCATTTGGGCTACAGGTTTTAAGTAAAGGCTTTAATGCCTGGTTTAAAAGTGCTTTGGCTTTTAGTTGATTGTGAGAGAGACTGAGGGAGAAAGAGACACTCGCGTTGAAATATCACTTCGTTCAAAACGGTTTCTACATTGATTTTACAAACAGCTTATAGAAATTACCTTGAGAGGCCACTCCGTTTAAAAGCTGACTTCCAAAAACAAGAAGTTGTTTGGAACAAGTAGATATTAGATTATGCTATTCGATCCTATCATAACATTTAAGATCTCGATTTGGACAACTTTGGGTAACATGGTGTGGCGACCCGCATGCCACTACCTTTGGTGCCACTACCTTTGGCTATCCCAGGTCATGTGGTCAACGCGGGTCTTACAACGTTAGAATCCCACTTAAGTTTTGATTTGTAACCTTAAGTTGATATTGCCTTATGTGGCAGAACCCACACAATCTTGATATTTCATTCGAGGGTTCCGACTACCAACCATAGCATAATTCAAAGGAATTGGCCCAGCGGACCTACAATGATCAATTTATCTTTTTTAGAAACTTTTACCATGTAGCCGATAATAATAGAATGGATTACAAATAGTTTTCTTAGAGAATTAACATAATAATCATGATTAAGAAATGGACTTACCTGATACCGAAAGAATCGAAGACCGAAATATTTGGAGACCGAGAGTTCAAATTTGAATAGTAGATCTCCAGGTTACTTTGATTTTGGAAGAACGAAAGACACCAATAGAGTCCAATAAGAACTAACACCAAACAGAACATGATGCATATGCAAGGACTACGATTTTACTTGACTAAGGCTAACAAATGGCTATCAACTCCTATTCTAAAGTGGTACGATTATTTTGAAATAGACAAGGAAGGAGGAACAACATAAGCTTTATTCAGCTTCTCTTAAGACAATTTGATTTAGAAAAAGAATGTTTTAGTTTCAGATTTAGAGAAACACTCTTTAAGTTTTAGTTTCAAAAGAGAGACTGAACTTATTTTAGGGAAACCTTAACTGTAGTTGAAAAGGAAATATCTTTAAGTTTATGTTTAAGGGAAAGACCTAAAATCACTGAATGTAAGAAAATGATTTACATTTAAGTGAAATAGGTGTTTTTAGAAATCATTAAGAATAAGACACTAACTTCTTTAGAATTGTATTTAAAAAAATTTAGTGGGGAAGATTTGATTAAACTATTTTAATTAGAGTAACTTTTATTTTTTTTATAAAAATAAGGAATTAGAAACTTAATTGATTTAGTTTTGTTTATTTTGAAATGAGAGTTTTGTTTTACTTAGAAAATATAAAAGGGATCTACCACAATTTGGAAGAGAGACTTTTATTTAAGAGAAGATGTTAGGTTTTATTTCAAAGAGAAAATCATTTGACTTAAAAGAGTTTGTGTTCCTTATTTGAAGATAGATATAATTTTATGTTGAAAGCTTTTAGACATGGAATAACTTTTGTAGCTAATTTATTTGAGTGAAAAGAAATAGTTTGGAAAAGAGGATGCATACTGTTATATGAAAACTAAGATTAACAAGTTTTATGAAAACACTTATTACTAATATTATTTTGTAGTGGGAAAATAATTTACCCTAGTATTTAATAATGAATATATTTGATTGGAATGTGTCAAAGAGGAAGAGCTTTTGAATTTAGAAAGAATTTAGCTTTTGAAAGAAAATATTCTGGACTGGAATTATATTTTCTTTTTGGGTTAAAATCGGCTTAATGGACCATGTGTACTATTAGGCCGAACCGAGCCCAATAGCCTACCGGCCCCCTTAACTCCCGACTCCCTCTGCCTCTCTCGGTCTCTTTCTCGTTCCTCTTTGCGCCACGCCGACGCCGCCCGTCGATTCCGCCGCCGTCGCCGCGCCTCGGCCCGTTGGCCCTTGGTCTCGGCCACCATGAAGGTGAGCTCCAGCTTCTCCCAGCTTGGATTGGACCGCCGTGCTCCCATGGCGCCGCCGCGCCTGACCCTAGCCGCCGGTTTGCTGCCTCCCGGTGGTATTGCCGTAAATCCTAGGGCCTTCCCCGACGCTGAGACGGCCTTCGCTCGCCGCCGCGGCCTTCCCCTGTTCCCCCTCACCTCGGTCCTGTGCGGTCTCGGTCTAGTGCCGTCGCCGCCCGTTGCCGGCCACGCTCACCCATCTCCGGCCGCGTCGTCTAGATGGTAGGGTGCCCACCACCCTAGCAACTCCGACGGTGGCTGCCCCTAATCGGTGAGCTGCATCTACCTTCCTTCCTACTCGGACTTGGTTGTGCTCTGTGTTGTGCTTGTGTGGGAGATGTGATGCCTGCTTGGATGAATGCATGATGATGCTACAGGGATGGTGCTTGATGATTTATGCTTAGTACTCATGCTAGATTACTCACTGATTTCATTATTTGGCAAACAACACACTAGCATTAAGGTTCCTTAGGTCAATTGCCTACTTGATGAAATTGAACCTTAGACAAGTATGGCAATGATGACACTGGATCTAAGCATGATATCGAATTATTTCATCAAGAATCACACTAGCATGACATTGTCCTTAGTGTAGTTAATCAACCATGTGATCCATGTATAGTACTTAATCTTGCTTCAATGACATCATGAGCATGGTAATTAAAGAACATGATCCCTATGGCCTTTCAGTTGGAAGAGCAATCATCCATGTACATAAATCCTATGCATGCTGGTGTTTTGCTTAAACATGAATATAAGCATGGCAATAGATTTTACCCAATATATGTGACCACTTCTTTCTAGTATTTATAGCATGGGTTATATGCAAGATTGAGATATCACAGATTTTAGGTTCTGGGTTGTTAATCCTAATTAGCGCACTAACTTCTTCATTTTCATACTATAAGACAGATTAATTTAGTAGGAAATTATACTAATCAATTCCACAAACATGGTAACGATGAGAAAAATCATAAACTGAACCTAGTCCACGAAATTTATACATGTTCTAGCATGATCTTGCTCCAGGGTTTCAATTGTTAAACATGGTTCTTTCATGATTACCATTATGAAAACAGGGCAGTGATGCTCCTATTCATCCTAGTAATATTCAAGTTTACTTATAACACATCTAAGCATGTTTATTGGCAAGAACTCACACTATCATGATGGTGTCCTTAATTTCATACCATGAGAGATGATTGAAATGAGCAATAAGTAGCATGGATGATGTTAACTAGAATAGCAATGATGTATAAAAATAATAAACTGAGCCTTACTACCCATTTGTCATATATTCTAGTACTAGTATGATGCTCGTGCGTTGTGATGGGTCCCAAAATAGGGTGGTATACACACACACATACATATGTATGTACGTATATATGTGTGTGTGCAGAAGCGCTAACGAGCGCGTGCGCGCGCCAGTTTGCGCGCCAGGAAGTTAGTACCATTTGTGTGAAGTTACTACCCAGTTGTGTATTGATAGTAACTCTATATGTGTTTGGCAGTAACTTCACTCACAAACGGTTGGAACTTCTCGACACACATTTTACACCTGTACGCAAAATAGTATGTATATATATATATACATACTATTGAGACTTTCCATCCATGATTTTTCGAATGCTAAATCAATGACTTCCTTTCCAAATCGATGCTTTTTCGAATTAATGAATGTTAACGGGTTTGCCTGATATATTATATATCATTGCACTTGCACACATCTAAAAGCAATCCAAAGGCAAAGAGGCTTGGTGCCCCATTTTAGCGTCCTATATATGTATATATATGTATATGTATATATATGTATATGTATATATATATATATATATATATATATGTATATGTATATGTATATGTATATATATATATATATATATATGTATGTATGTATGTATGTATGTATATATATATATATATATATATATATATATATATATATATATATATATGTATGTATGTATGTATGTATGTATGTATATATATATATATATATATATATATATATATGTATATGTATATATATATATATATATGTATGTATGTATGTATATATATATATATATATATATGTATATATATATATATATATATATATATATATATATATATATATATATATATATATATATATATATATATATATATATATATATATATATATATATATATATATATATATATATATATATATATATATATATATATATATATATATATATATATATATATATATATATATATATATATATATATATATATATATATATATATATATATATATATATATATATATATATATATAACCAAACATGATACAAAACCGAACAATGCATGTTTTTGCAATATATATTGCACGAAATATATAATCACATTCAAAATTTAGAACTATATCTGATGTAATATAATCTGACTCAACTGTATAAACCCTACTAAGACAATAATAGTAAAAATGCAAAGCAACCAACAATATTAATTACCATGCTCTAGAATAGGATTCCGGACACACTTTCAACTACAAATAAACATAAGCTACAATTTTCATATTGAACCGAATTTTATGCAACAATTCTGTCTCAAAGAAGAAATCCCAGAACACTAAATCAAGATATCTAATTGAAAAGAAGAAATCAAGATGCTGTTAAATGTTTACCACCGCCTCCTCAGTAGTAATTTTCGCATAAAAAAATTAACTGACAGATACAAAAATACACTAACAAGACTAACTCTTCGATCCATAACCTTTGCCCGGGAGTGGTGGTGCCGCCGCCTGCGGCTTTCTGCCTTCGACCAGCCGCAGCATGCCGCCTTGATCTCTATGGCCTTTCACGTCTCCTCGACGTGCTCCTCAATTTCGCCCTCCGTGTATCCCTGCTCCTCGAGTGTGTCCCTCAGCACGAGCAGCCGCAACTCCACTTGACGCTTCCGGTCGTGCTCCAGGATCTCCTTGTTCGGCTTCCGCATCCCGCTGAGCCCCCCCGGTGTTGTCGCTGGGGCCAGGAAGCGGCGGCTTGGACAGCCCGCCAGCCGCGGAGGGGCTTGACGAAGAACTTGTTCGTCTGGATGTACCCATTGGTGCCGGATCCCAGGGGGTCTGCAACTTGATTCCTTTGTACATGGCGGCGGCAGTGTGTGGGGAGGAGGCGGCGGCGGTGCGGGTGGGGAGGAAGGGCGGATCTCGGCGGGCTGACCGGATCCGGCCAGTGGAAGTGGCGGCGGGGAGGTGGCGGCGTGTGGGAGGGAAGGATGAGGCGGTGGTGGTGCGGGTGGGGAGGAAGGAGGAGGAGGTGCCGAGTTCGGGGGAGACAGGTGCGGGATTTGGGGGGAAACGGGGCGTTCGGGAAGGTAAGTGGCGCAGTATAGTTAGTGGCCCACCTATTGGCTTGTGAATTTTGCAGAGGGGAGGGGAGAGGAGGGGAAAGAACGTACTACTCACATACAAGAGTTAAACATAATGTGCTATGGCAAGAACTGAAAACAAGGAACCTACACATGCTAGTCATTTTCAGATTGACAAATATCACATTCTTGCTAAAGAACTCAAGACAACTCTTGGCAAGGACATGATACCAGCAAGTGTCTTTGCTACGATGGAAGTCCCTTTTTAAGCAGGAAGTAGCTCTCCATGTGTGTAGAGTGAAAGAACATCTCAAATCTCAATTTTTTTCCTGGCTAGATCCTATTTAGTTTGATTGCCCTCTGTGAGGGTTGTAAATTCTCTCTTGATCTTGTAAATAACTCTCCTATTTATTAATTAATTACCGTAGGAGCCTCCTTTCCAGGTTCTGATTAAAAAAGGATATTATTATCTAGCTCAATGATGATAAAAAATCTGAGCGCAATATACATGTGCAACCTATGCATGCTAGTTTCCATGGCAACACCTACATCAAGCATTCGAGAACATATTCACCACACAACATTTAAATGCATGAACATGCATCAAAGACATCATGATAGATGCAAAATATGCACACCTTGATCTGTCTGAAAATAAAAAAATGTGAAACTTCTTTGTTCTTGCCTCCCTTGTGCTCCCAATCAACTCCTTGTCCCCCCACCCAAAAAAAAGGGAAGAACTAACCTTGAGCTTGCCTGATGGATACTTGAGCTTTTCGCCTTCTCTTTTTCCTTGAGTCTTGCCTTCCCTTGCCTTGGCCGATCCCCACCTATGCAGCCATGGCATTAGGGTCTGCAAGAAAGAAAGAAAGGAAGAAGCGAAGAGGATGAGCTCACCCTTGCAAGAATGCCACCATTTCTCTACAATGCTCCTAGTGCCCTATTTATAGGTGAAACCTTATGGCAAATTACCAATTGGTTTATGAAATGTCTTTACTTTGGAAATGGGTGAAAATCCTCTCTACTTGACACCTCATGACATGCATATGCCACCTAAGTGGGACACCTAGCATTTTGGGGTTAAAATGGTAAAATCATTCCATGGTATTTTGGTAAAACTTGAGAACTTGGAGATCATTTAGTTTATGAAAATATGAAAAATTTGAATTTGCTTTTAGTTTATGAAAATCTGAGAATTTTGAGTTTGCTTTGTGAGACAAAAACGTGGTTAATTATGGTCTTGCCACCTCATGTAATGAGTTGGCAAAAAGGGTAAGTTGGTCTTTTCTTAATTCATGGCATGGATGGTAATTTCTTCAAACTATTTAGGTAAAAAAGATTTTCTTTCCTATTTGTAATTCTTGAAAATTATGGAGGTTTGACACCTATGTGCATGACTAAGCATTTTGGACATTTCACAAATGATGGCATGAATTGTAAATTTAGGTGAAAATGTTAGGTATGCTTTAGTGTTGAAGTGATGTTCATGGTGACCATTTTTTACTTCTAGTAAGTATTTGTATTTTTTACGATGGGCATGCTTCACCATTAAGTTCGGTCTTCACCATTAAGTTTTGGCCTATATTTAATTTCTTAAAATGTTGATCTTTTTGCATAATGTTGATCTAGGGGTCTTTTTGTAATTATTATGAAATTACAACAATTCCAATGTTGATCTAGTACCATGGCTCAATCAACACCGCTCTCTAGCAGCATGGTGGATAAAAACCTAGGTGAAAAAAAATTACAGCCAACAGGGTGGATAAACCTAGTCGAAATTCAGGGTTGTCACACATGGTATGGAAGGGGAAACGTAATTTGTCTAATCCTATATTCTTATACAAATGGCACCCACTAACTACAATTAATTTTCTAAAGCTTCTCTCATGTTGAGCCACATCATCAGAAATTGCTTTGGCCGTTGGATTCAACTTCTGCATCACATATTTTCTTCAAGTGAACTAGGCCAATTCCCTTCTTTTCTCCTTTCATTAATCCTGTTATTCCTCCTCTTCCGTAACTGGTGGTAATTCAACTCTTCCCCTCCCTTATCTTTTTCAGTTTCTTTACTCACTTCGTCACCAAAATCACCTGTTCACTTATTATTTTCGCACCTCTTTCTTATGCCATCCCCATTCGTCACCAAAAGTCTTCCTCATGGCTGATGCAGCAGCCATGCGTGCTGATGGCCCAACAGTTCCTCCTGTCACTTGCCGTTTGACACCGGCCACCACACTCTTTCGCTGCCTTCCATGCTGTGACCACCGTCGCCACATTCTTGCCATCGTCATCAGTCTCCAACAACCAGTGACACCATTATTTTGGATTCGTTCCAAGCTTCATTTTTGTACTGGTCTTCTTGATTTTAGTATGTAATTCTGTATTTCTTCCTTTGCTCAGTAGGTCCCTTTTGTTTCTTTGATTTGTTTGTGCAGGTTGTGCATTCGTCCATATTGACTTCTTGATCCAGCAATCTGTCTACTTTGCCTGCAGCACTAAGGTATCACTCCAATCTTTGTTTTGTGCGTTCCTTTACTGATCCTTTCATTGTATTGGTTGTATTTTTCCAGTTTGTGCTGCTTGGTTGTTCTTTTCCTTCTATCCATGCTCACTGACCAGCGCCAGTTTTTGTGCCTTTGCTTTACTATTTTTTGGTGGAACGAATCTTTCTCCTAACTGGCAGGTTGCATGTCATCCCTTCTCAGATCACAGCTAATCAGCTATTTAAGGGAAACCAAAACAACCGAAATGATTAGGGCATGGATGAGTTGTGCATTCGTCCATATTGACTTTCTGATCCAGCAATCCGTCTACTTTTCCTGCAGCACTACGGTATCACTCCAATCTTTGTTTTGTGCCTTCCGTTACTGACCCCTTCATTGTATTGGTTGCATTTTTCCAGTTTGTGCTGCTTGGTCGTGCTTTTGCTTCTATCCATGCTCACTGACCATCGCCAGTTTTGCGCCTTTGCTTGCCACTGTGCTATTTTTGGTGGAACGATTCTTTTTCCTGTCTGGTAGGTTGCATGTCATCCCTTAGATTAGAGCTATTTATGGGAATCCAAAACAACCGAAATGGTTAGGGCACTGAGTTGTGCATTCGTCCATATTGACTTCATGATCTAGCAATCCATCTACTTTTTCCTGCAGCACTAAGGTATCACTCCGATCTTTGTTTTGGGCGTTCCTTTACTGATCCCTTCGTTGTATTGGTTGCATTTTTCCAGTTTGTGCTGCTTGGTTGTGCTTTTCCTTCTATCCATGCTCACTGACCGGCGCCAGTTTTTGCGCCTTTGCTTGCCACTCTGCTATTTTTTGGTGGAACAAATCTTTTTCCTATCTGGCAGGTTGCATGTCATCCCTTCTCAGGTATAGCTATTTATGGAAATCCAAAACAACTGAAATGGTTAGGGCACTGAGTTGTGCATTCATCCATATTGACTTTCTGATGCAGCAATCCGTCTACTTTTCCTGCAGTACTAAGGTATCACTCCAATTTTTGTTTTGTGCGTTCCTTTACTGATCCCTTCATTGTATTGGTTGCATTTTTCCAGTTTGTTCTGCTTGGTTGTGCTTTTCCTTCTATCTGTGCTCACTGACCATCGCCAGTTTTTACGCCTTTGCTTTGCTATTTTTTGGTGGAACGAATCTTTCTCTTGTCTGTGAGGTTGCATGTCATCCCTTTGATTAGAGCTATTTATGGGAATGCAAAACAACTGAAATGGTTAGGGCACTGAGTTTTGTAGCATGCTTATTACAAATGGGCAGCTATTTATCTATTACTTTCTATACATTCTCGACAAATCCTATCTAATTTCTATACATTCTGGACAAATCCTATCTAATTTCTATACATTCTGGACAAATCCTATCTAATCTATCTGCTAACAGCCGAACAGGCTATTTTTAGTAGAAAATTCTGGATGCAGAGGCCATTGAATGTTCACCTTGCGGACATTTTGTTGTTTTTGTCACTACTTTGCTTTGGAATTAAGTGGCGGATGCACTTGGATGGAAGGATATACCATCTGATCTCATTATCTGGCTGGACGCCTGGACCCCAACATGCTCTTCATAAAGGTTTGTAGTCATCCAAGCCCTTCTTCTACCTGCTGTACACACTACATGACCCAATTTCAAGGACGGTCTGTCCGTTGCCAAAGGCCACCTGCGGCAACGAACTATCTGTCGGCAAAAGTTTTCCTGACAGAAAACAACCGACCCTGTAAGTCTTGCTGGCAAAAGTATTTCCTGACAGATGTATCTTTGGCGATAGACAAGCTGACCCTGACTTACATCTTTTGCTGACATAGAGTTTCCCAGACAGATGTGTGTTTGCTGACAGAGTAGAATTCCCAACAGATTGTTTGTCCATAAATCACCTTTTCCTGCACTGTCCAACGCGATATTTTCTTACAATTTCGAAATGGATTGACAGATAAACAGTCAGGAATTAACATGAAACATCGATTAACTAATTATGCATTCCATATTTTTAACCCATTACATAATTTAACCAGTCTAAAATGTCACATTGAACTAGCTAGTATTTCACTTCATGCATTCATTCCACAAAGTTTGTTCAACGAAACTCACAATTTTGATCAGGAACTCGAACGACATTCATTACATACTTAATAGATACTTGGTAATAGTTGTCCAAATCTCATAGTACCAGTTAACCAAATTCTATTACAAAATGTGACAACCACCCCACTAGATCTACAAACGGTCAATGCCTACCCACATCAGGTTCCATTACAAAATGATTAGTACTTAATATATGCATCCATCATAGGTTGTTCTTAACAAAAGGAAACCATCAGGTTGTCTTGCACAAACAAAAGTTTGCATTTTTAATGTCGATCAGCATGATGCGAGCACTGAACTTAGTAGGTCCTTCAGAAGTTTTGCCTGCAAAATAACATACTTCAGTGATTGCAAACAAAGTAATTGAAGGAAAGATAACCAGATTGCATGCACATTTTCAAACTCCATGGAAATTCAAAATTACACAAAAAGAGTAACAATTCTGATGGTATGCACACCAAACATCAGCTTTGCTACACTAGCGAATACGTCTGAATGGCAGCTAATGTACAACTTGTTTTATTACAATATGAACTAACTACTTGGTGATCAGAATTACTCAACAAGATGTTCGACAAGAATAGGCAATAACAGCAACAAGCTTTCTTTTCAGACTGTCTAAGAATTAATGGATAGAGTAATTCTAACATGAAGATATCTTTGTTTAGGCTAAATTAGTTAAGTGCATAAAAATGACAGCAATAGCAGCAGCAACAAGGAATGCTTCCAAATTAATTAAGTGCATAAACATGACATTGCTCGGGCCAAGCAAGAAAATTCAACAAAGAACAAATTCTTAACTTTGATTAGGCTAAGTAGTCGGCCTAATGACTTCAAGAGGCAACAAGTAATCTATTGTCTGCATGTTGCATCCATGTATAGAGTTAATGCCATCACAAATTCATTCTGTTGATTGCATTACATAGTACAGAGCATCCATATACTTGTATTAGTCAAGTTATAGTGTTTCAAAGTAAAGTTCATAACTAAATACCTGTACCCTGGGACGATGACGACATTGGCTTCTTGCTTGCTTTCATCTACCATAATTATCATTAGTTAGCAACATATGGTTAATCATTACACAGAATGGAAATAATGTGTTGTTTGGGTTATTACTTTCTTGTATGGCCACGCAATGGACAGCATGTAGGCATGTATCATTCCTATATATTGCAGCAAGAAAAGGTAGGAAAGCCTCAAGTACATCTTCATGCAATTAGATCTTAAACCTAAGGCAAAGAAGATGAGTAGAGCTGATCATTTTAGAAAAGCTAATGTAATGATTGATGCTTTAAGCTGCAAGTCATATTGCAACAACATCATGGTTCAAGAACAGCATGAGCTCTACAGGAACCGAAAGCACTCAACTTAGAATTGGTAGAGCAAGGCACCAAAGCCGCAATGGAAATTTAGCCAACCCTAGAGGAGCAAATCAAAGCCGCATAGAAAGAAAGCCCGGGTGTCTAGCGGTTCAAACGCCTCATGGCAAAGGGAAATGCCTTTAAGATGATTGAGGATCAGTAAGGAACCATATAGTACGAGAAACACATCTTTGTTCCCCACCAGAAGGGGCTCAAGGAGTTAATACTCAAAGAGGCCCACAATTCAGCGTATTCCCTGCACCTGGGGAGTAGCAAGATGTACCAAGACAAAGCAGCAGTATTGGTGACCACGTATGAAAAGGGATTTCGCTGAATATGTAGCTTGTTGTGATGTGTGCTGAAGAGTTAAAAGTTGAACACCAGAGACTAGCAGGACTGCTGAAACCACTTCCAATCCCTAATAGAAGTGGAAAGAAGTTGGAATGGACTTCATCACCAGCTTGCCACGAACTAAATCTGGATATGATTCCATATGGGCCATAGTGGATAGATTAACAAAAGTTGCCCATTTCGTCCTGGTTAGGACCACCTACAAGGGAAACCGATTGGCCGAATTGTACATATCACGTATTGTGTGCTTACATAGAGTACCCAAAAGGCCAAAAGGATAGTATTAGATTGATATTCTTAATTTACCTCGTATTTTTAAGCTAGTCTTCATGAAGTCCTCGGGACCCACCTGACTTTTAGCACAACTTACCATCTACAGATTGATAAACAAACATAAAGGGTGAACTAAATCCTCGAAGATATGCTCCAACCTGTGCTCTAAAATTGACCACGGGCTGGAAAAAGTGCCTACCTTACACTGAGTTCTTCTACAATAACAGTTACTGATATGGCCTGAGGATGTCCCCGTTTGAAGCCCCTTACGGTAGAAAGTCCCGAATTCCTTTACACTGGGCTATGTCTTTAGACTAGACACCCTGAAGCAGGCTGAAGAGGATCCACTTGATTAGAGACTGATTGCAAGTAGCTCAGTCAAGACAGAATAGTTATGCCGACAACCATTGACGAGAGTTACGTTTTGAAATTGGTGATTTGGTCTAATTGAAGGTGTCTTCTTTATGAGAGTGTAGTTTGTGGTACCTGGATAGTCCTAAGGACTTAATCTTGTGATACGGGGTCGCCCGATCTTCTCGACGTAGGATGGATACTCACGGGAGTCTTGATGAATCGCAATGATCCTCCAATGCCAATGCAAGGGACGAACACTCTTTAATCCGCCAAACCACACTCGTGTTGATTTCACGACCACCAGCGAAGATCTATCGTGCACCCAATTCCCAACGGAAAGGTGAACGATCTTGATTGAAGAAAGTAACTCCTAATTCCCTATGGAACTTAGGCAACAATGCTAAACTCGAACATACTTTAGTAGATTGATTATTCTCAAACGTGGTCTCGCCTTACAATGGGGATCTAACCTCAATATATAGTACCCTGTCCACCTCATGGCTGGCCAAGAGGTTTTAAACCAACTCCAACTCATCCCTACATGTATTTGCAAACAAACTCACACAAAAGGAAAAACCTAAAATTAAGCCGTCACAATGTTTCGATCATAACTTTTAATCCGTGAGGAATTTAGAGATGGGGCCGGATCCATTGCGTAGCCCTTGAAATTATCTTTCCAACGAGTACAAGAACACCTCAATCGGACTCCGTTTGTGAAAGTTATGGCCTTTTAGTAACTCACTGTCAGTCTGTCCCGAACCGAATCCGAATTGAATTCGAGTTGAATCCGAGTTTGAATTGGATTGAGGACGTGGGAGGTCCGAATTTGGCTTGTAAATCTTATCCAAAACTTGTAGTTTTAGTCCTTGTGCTCCTCCCTTTTGCTCTCCCAAGTCTTCACATGAATCATACCTGACAATATTTAATGCGGCTCAATACTTCTTTCCAATTAAATAATGCATTCGCCTGAAAAGTGCTAAGCGTGTGCGTATCCGCATCATCCTCCCCTTCTTCAAGAAAAGCCGTCCTCGGCTTTTGGTAGCCTGAAATTGTACTAAGCAAAGAATACAACGTATATGCATGGTATATATATTTATCATCAACACTTCTTTTGCTTAGCATATCAAGAACATCCAAGGCGTAGTAGATAAAAAGAACGACACATATGCATGGTATATATATGAATCAATTATCGTGTCATTCTCGTTGTTCCACACAAACAAATTAATATAACGGCAACCATAAGATGTATACATTGCAACATTGTCTTTCATATCATTCTCCCTCCCATGAGAAAAAGTCGTCCTCGACTTTGCTAGGCACATGGACAAGTCATTAATGGGCCAAACCAAATTAAGTTGTTCAAATATGGGGGAGAAAATTTTTAGTTCCTTCCATGCTTCAATTGCGCTACTCTGATTATTTGTACATGATTGTACATTAAAGGATGAACAAGTAGGCTTATGAAATCTTTTGAAACATGCAGCATTATTGTTGAAACTCGTCTCATTATGATCATGATATGGCACAGAAGATTGTTTATCCAAAATATGCAATTTCAATTCAGCAAATTTATCACATGTAACGCATATTCGGTAAACATAAAACTTATCATCTATACCATAATTTCCAATCAAATTGAACTTATATGTATATGCATAGGTACTAACTAGTGATTTTAAACATGAAATTTCAGCAACATTCTCAATCACACTAGATAGTTCTTTAGGATCATCAAACATGATATAATATAAAGAATCATCAGGAGATATTCTCGTAAGAACTTCCTTATGAGTAATCAATTCCACATTATGTAAATTGAGCAAAGAAATTTCAGAACATGGAATTTTCATTCGTATATTTGAGTTCTCACAAGTACTCACCGTTTCACAATTAATTTCAGCACCAATATTGTTACCTTTATTGTTCTCCTCAGTTGATGTAGGTGTTGTAGGTATTAAATCATCATAATGTAACAACGGGGCTGTAAGTACTTCATCTTTAACTATGACTATCTCCTCATTGTTTATCTCCAATGGTGCCAGTTGTTGAACATTTGGCTCCTCTTGTTTAATATCAACCTGCACAATGTGAGAAACAACACTAGAAGTAGATATTAATGTGTTAGTTTCAAAATCAATCTCACTTTGTCTATCTTCTACTTCTCTTTTTTCTTTTGGTGTATCTCTCACACTCTCAGTTTGGATGCTCTCAAACTCACATATGGTGGAATGACACAGCTCGCTCTTTTTAACACTCTCACTCAATTTGGCTATGTGGCTCTCATTCTCACATAGGTTTTGATGCATTTCAATTGTTGTATGTATCATTGGGGTAGCACAAGATGTCTCCTTTACCGAAGGGAAAGTCCCATGCTCGGTCATCGTCTCATGTGTCACACTAGTGGAACCATAAGAGCTGAAGTATAGACATGGATTGAACCGTGATGTACGTTTCTCCATAAGTCTCTTCTCCTGTATAATAGCATAATTCACAAGATCATGCATGCTACTAAAATATTTATGGTGAAGTGCGTGGCGATCTCGAAATTCAAGCCACCCCTAAAGTATGCCTTCTCCTTGATGGACTAGTGACACCCAGACGACGCATCGCATCTTGCGTTCAAAATAGTAATCTTGGACAATATACTCCCTTGTGTGATATTCTCCACATGGTGAAGCAATTCCTGCGCATAATAGGATGGCACAAACTCGCTTCTCATAAACGCCTTCAAATCTAACCAAGATTTAATGAGTTGTTTTCCAATTAGTTGTTGCCACCAACTATAAGCATAGTCTTCAAACTCCCTTGTGGCACGCATCACCTCTTGATCTTTGGAAAATTTCGGAAATCTAAAT
Source organism: Bonia amplexicaulis (assembly GCA_036346245.1). Taxonomy (NCBI): domain Eukaryota; kingdom Viridiplantae; phylum Streptophyta; class Magnoliopsida; order Poales; family Poaceae; genus Bonia; species Bonia amplexicaulis. Next base: position 10,554,224 of record CM070748.1, read on the forward strand.
ACTCTCTCCATTTGCCATTCCCACTGAAGATACTCCTCTGGATCATCACTGCCATAGAAAGGAACAAAGCTATCTTCTTGTTGTGGACGAAGTGCTCGCACAATATCATTCACGATGTCTTTATGTATCACTTTCATTTGTTGATTGAGCTCAATGCGTAAACCTTTATACCCACTTTAATCTCATCACCATAGTTATCTTCTCCACCGCCATGGTTAGATTGTACAAAGAAGACACCAAAACCACAAATATATGGGTAATATGTGTTCACTCTATCTCACTTTTCTTCTCCCAAGTAAAGTTCTTACCTTCCAAGTGGATTGAGGCCAAAAGAAACTTACACTTGGTGGTGGCTATAATAACAAGTGATGATCAAGCGGATTTAAAAGTGACTCACAATTGCCGACAAAGGATATTTTGTGGAGTTTGGTTAGGAAGTATTTATCCTACACGATCGATTTCGATGTTGTAAAATTAAGTAATAATCCAAGTTAGAATACTTTGCCTATGTGTTGATCCAAAAGATTTAAGTGAAGTATATGAACACACACAAAGATCAATGTGACTCGATGCAAACAAAGGAATGAGCTAACTAGAGGCAATCGAAATTAAAAATTAGATAGCTCGTTTTGCACCAAGTACTAGGAGAGACTCTAGCCAATTGCAATGATATGAATGTAAGGGCACAAGATTGCTCAAAGGAATTAAATACACAAGTGAATTTATGGACTAAGAGCTCATCCTAGATTCGCCAATGTTTTTTTTCTCTTTTTTTCTTCTTAGCAATTTTTTTTCTTGTTCTTCTTCTTCTTCTTTTCAAGGGCCGAACTAGGTTTAATTGTCTCTTTGATTTTGCATAGGTCACAAATATTCAAAGAAGATGTAGAATACTCAAGAGCGACCCTAGATGCAATATTCAACAACTAGTCTCAATTGATGAAATAAAATAGCGATTTTTTTTCACAAGACCGTAGCATCATCGTTCACTTGATCGCATCTGATCTTGTTCATGCACCGTAGCGATCGGATATTTTTTTTGAATTTTGGATTGGACACAAAGATTAAGCTACGCAAATAAACACGAGCGATCGAGACGTAAACAAAATTTCTAATGGATCAAGACATAATAAAACTCACGAAAAATAGCGGATGCGAAACTAGGGTTTTGATTTTTTTTTGTGTTTTCGGTTTATGGACTATAGGACGACAAGTAATAAACCGAAATTTAAAGGATAAGATCCTCACCGAGTAAACCGCGCTCGATACCAAGATGATACGGGTCGCCCGATCTTCTCGACGTGGGATGGATACTCACGGAGTCTTGATGAATCGCAATGATCCTCCAATGCCAATGCAAGGACGAACACTCTTTAATCCGCCAAACCACACTCGTGTTGATTTCGCGACCACCAGCGAAGATCTATCGTGCACCCAATTCCCAACGGAAAGGTGAACGATCTTGATTGAAGAAAGTAACTCCTAATTCCCTATGGAACTTAGGCAACAATGCTAAACTCGAACATACTTTAGTAGATTGATTATTCTCAAACGTGGTCCGCCTTACAATGGGGATCTAACCTCAATATATAGTACCTGTCCACCTCATGGTGGCCAAGAGGTTTTAAACCAACTCAACTCATCCCTACATGTATTTGCAAACAAACTCACACAAAAGGAAAAACCTAAAATTAAGCCGTCACAATGTTTCGATCATAACTTTTAATCCGTGAGGAATTTAGAGATGGGGCCGGATCCATTGCGTAGCCCTTGAAATTATCTTTCCAACGAGTACAAGAACACCTCAATCGGACTCCGTTTGTGAAAGTTATGGCCTTTTTAGTAACTGCCTGTCAGGCTGTCCCGAACCGAATCCGAATTGAATTCTGAGTTGAATCCGAGTTTGAATTGGATTGAGGACGTGGGAGGTCCGAATTTGGCTTGTAAATCTTATCCAAAACTTGTAGTTTTAGTCCTTGTGCTCCTCCCTTTTGCTCTCCCAAGTCTTCACATGAATCATACCTGACAATATTTAATGCGGCTCAATACTTCTTTCCAATTAAATAATGCATTCGCCTGAAAAGTGCTAAGCGTGTGCGTATCCGCATCATCTTGTAACCCCTCCCTAATATAAAACAATATAACCACAAGTCTATATTGGGTGCCACCTGGCTAATTAATTACATTGACCCAGCGTAGTTGCGCCATTCAGATGAACACAAGTCGTGTCGCTGTATGTAAGCCGCCGTGCGACACAAGAGAGGGCCATTGGAGTGGGTGAACATAACCTTATAGTAGTGGAAATCTTAGCGGGTGTAGCCCTATTGGGAAGATGTATTGTAAAGGCCTTGTAGTGATCTCCCTTATCTGTATGTTTTAAGGAAATATGTGGAATATAATAAGTTGATTATCTCTTGTGGGTAAATTGTGCGACCTCTGTAGAGTGAAAACTGTTCGAACAGCCGTGTGGCCATGAGAATTTAGTCGAGTTAGTGTCTATTTTCAAAACCTTGTGGATGGAGTGAAAAACACGATGAGTGAATATAACCCTGCGTTGATTTCCCTTGAGTAGATGTAGCTTAGTGATGATAGTGGGTGGATGTAATCCTAGTAACAAAACTAGTATACGATGGATGAAACCATGTATAAGGTGGTTGGAACTTGCACTACTATTATTACTGCGTACTTTGACATTATTTAGAAAACATGCTTTAGTTAAAATTCGAAAACATGGTTTAGTTAAATTTCGAAGTCTCAGGAACTTCTACTTACCGCAAATTTTAATTGTGACTTTACGCAAATAAAAGAACCCAAGTCTTCTTTTGTTAAGCCCTCCATCTATATTACTGCATTCTGTGTGTTGGCTCACGGAGTATGGTTGTTTATGCTCACCCTCATTCACTCAATTAACTCGAACCTGTGGATCATGACCACTACACCTACTACGTCGCTTTGGGGACAGACGGAGAAGAAGATAGTGGAGATTAGGACGTTCACTATTAATTTAGTCTTTAATTCAGATAGGCATACTTTGATAGTGATTGTATGCACATCTATTATCCAAACTCTTGTAAAGTAGTATGGCATCCTTTACCTTAGTCGTGTGCTTGTGGTAAGGTGTGATATCACCTTTTGCTTTTCGCTTCCGCTTTTATAATATAGCATTTGGCTTGATCAGCTCAGTATGTGAACTCTACCCAAAATAGGGTATTTAAACTCTGATATGTATTATAAATGTTTGGTATGGTTCATGCAATATATGAGATGATGCAGCATTGTATCTGTAAGTACTATTTACTGATATAAGAAATAGTACGATAAAATTATATTATTCTGGATCGGTTAAATCCAGATCCGACATCAGTAGACAAACTTCGAAGAATTTTAACCGACCAAAAATGTATAAATTAATACAAAAAAGAAACCACTATTTTAGGCTCAGCTAGAGTTGATAGGCAAAGCTGGTGCCTTTACTCCCATCGGCACCTAGCAAGCTACAATCAGCGGCTCTGTTTTTTTCTTTTACTTTTCACTGTCTTTTTATTTCTCTTAAAGTTAAAAACTCAAACGTCGAAATAATGATCTTTTTAAAATAGATTCTTCAAATGATTTTTTAAATTTAAAATCATATGCTGTCATGTCATATATAAAAGCAATAAATCAAAATAAAAACACACTGGTCGCAGCTCAAAATAACATCCTACCATTGCATGCAGGATCAACGCGGTCCCGGTGCAGCCCTCTGAGATACATGGCAGAAAGCACTGGCCCGTTCAGGAGAAGAGATAGGCCTGCATGCAGAGCCTGTCTTCCTCTGCATGAGCCTGCCTTTCTGCCCGCGTGGTGCCCGGCCGTCGGCGTGCTGCATGCACGTACAGTACGGTAACAAGTGGCACTCTGGACGTCATTGAGTTGCATGTGGGGTTGACACGGACGGGTCAGAGGTCAATAGGTGGCTACTCCACGATAGATCACAGGGATTATCTGTGATCAAAAGATTAACAATGGAAAAAATATAAAAATTCGAACTTCGCTCAAAAGCCTATTCAACGTCTTAAATTATAAAACCGGATATTTGATCCTCTAAATTTTGAAACCTAATTCGAATAACATTCTAATCAGGTTTTGGTTTTGGATGGTGGTATTACCTATATAGCGCAATAAATGAATGATTTTTACCATATAGGATGACGCGATGAGTTGGTGGTTTTATCAGGTAGGATGACATATTAGTCACATGAATGATAGGTGGAGCTCATAAGATATTCTCTCTCTGATTGAAACAGAGAGGGAGGAAACCACAGGGAGTGGTGGCCATAGAAGCACGGTTAGGAGCTCAGTGAGGAGAAGTTCTTGTGTGCTCTACATATCATTGATCTAACTTAGTCAACGTGTCATCCTACGTGATAAAATCGTTCAGTCATCGGTCACACAAGTAATACCATTATGTAAAACTAGGTCAAGATGTTATTTGAACTAAATTGCAAAGTTTGAAGGATTAAATGTACAGTTTCATAGTTCAAGATGCTCACGGACTTTGATGCAAAGTTTAGGGTGTTAGACTTATTCCTAAATAGAAACAGTGATGTAATATTGGCGCTTCGGATAGTTGTCGCGGTGCCAGGAATATATCCATACACAAGCACGGACAAAGAACACGTTGGAGAGAGTGCATAGCTCGCGCTTAATTTGCATTATAAATATTGCCTCGTTAGAATCTTTAATTGAGAAAATCCAGTAAAACAAAACGTAATTAAGGAAAAAAAAGTACAACGACGCCCAATTGCGATCTTCACGACAGTATAGTTTTGATCTCCAAGATCGTAACAATCAAGTGGGTTTCGTGGTATTGCCTCATACAAAACTTTTGGTTAAAGTTCTAAGTCGCTCCACCTGTAAATGTCCTAGCATTTTGCTCTTTGCTCTGTGTTCGTTCATAAATCATGCTATCTTTTGCATCAGGTGTTGCGTCCTGTGGAGGTTACTAATGTTCCAGAGGATGAGATCCTGATTATTAGCTTTAATGAAGTGCTTTCTCGTGGGGATGGAACTTTGGTAATTGCATTCCAGGGAACTTTGAATGATAAGATGAAAGGATTTTACAGAAGGTAATCATCTTATATTTTTACAATTTATTTGTAAAGAAATTCAGAATGTAATTTGTCTTCTATGGTTTCTTAGTGTATATGAGCTCAATGGGGAGAAGAAGAACATGACTGTAATTCTTAGGTGTTACTGTATGTTTGGTTTTACTTCCCTAGTGTCTCAGTTGATCAACTATGCCATTATTTTGTTTTGAATGTGTTGAGAATTGGAATGCTTGTTCTGCATTGATGTAAATAATTTGTGAAGTGCATATGCTTGTTCATTTGTGAAGTACATATGCTTGTTCGCGGGTAAACGGGTATACCCGCGGGCGACGGGTATGGGCGAGGTTTTTTACCCATCGTCTTTCGCAGGTATGTCCGTGGGCGTAAATCGGGGTCGCGGGTACAGGTATGGGCGAGTACTACCCGTACCCGTCGTGCCCGATTGCCATCCCTAATCTTGACTACGCTAAGAATTCATCTAATGCATGACCGACCATACCAGAATTCTATCAGAATTCGCTGCTCGTGAAAACTACAATCATTTTACACTACTACAAAAAAGACTAAACTAGACGCTTACATTATAGACGGTTCCTAGGAACGTTATGTGCTGCAAATATCACAGACGGTTCATACGAATAATCGTCTGTGGTGTTATCACAGACAGTTTGTAGTATTTTCACAGACGGTTTTTAATAGAAACCGTCTGTGATAACTTCATTATCACAGATGTTTTTAATAAAAACCGTCTGTGAAGTATCACAGATGGTTCTAGATAAGAACTATCTGTGATAACGGCTCTTATCAAGAATCGTCTGTGATACTTCACAGACAGTTTGTGATGCGGATACGCATATGCTTAGCACTTTTAAGTCAAATACATTATTTCACTGGAAAGAAGCATTGAGCCGCATTAAATATTGTCAGGTGAATTTGTTTCTTAATGAATTTCCTTCTATTTGTGGGAACGATATACTACCTTATGCCAAATTCTTGTTTATTATTAGGTTTGAATATTATGATGATTCCGGGGCCAAAGTTATGGAGAAGCACAAGGAGGAAAGAAGCCAATGCAGTGGGAGAGCAAAAAGGGAGGAGCCCAAGGACTTAAACTACAAGTTTTGGATAAGATTTTCAAGCCAAATTCGGACCTCCCACGTGCTCAATCCAATTCAAACTCGGATTCAACTCAGAATTCAATTCGGATTCGGTTCGGGACAGCCTGACAGGCAGTTACTAAAACGGCCATAACTTTCACAAACGGAGTCCGATTCAGGTGTTCTTGTACTCGTTGGAAAGATAATTTCAAGGGTTACGCAATGGATCCCGCCCCACCTCCAAATTCGTCACGGATTAAAAGTTATGACCGAAACATTGTGACTGTTTAAATTTAGGTTTTTCCTTTTGTGTGAGTTTGTTCCAAATACATGTAGGAATAAGTTGGAGTTGGTTTAGGACCTCTTGGCCAGCCATGAGGTGGCAGTACTATATATTAAGGGTTAGACCCCCATTGTAAGGGAGACCACGTTTGAGAATAATCAATCTACTAAAGTATGTTCGAGTTTAGCATTGTTGCCTAAGTTCCATAGGGAATTAGGAGTTACTTTCTTCAATCAAGATCGTTCACCTTTCCATTGGGAATTGGGTGCACGATAGATCTTCGCTTGGTGGTCGTGAAATCAACACGAGTGTGGTTTGGCGGATTAAAGAGTGTTCGTCCCTTGCATTGGCATTGGAGGATCATTGCGATTCATCAAGACCCCGTGAGTATCCATCCTACGTCAAGAAGATCGGGCGACCCCGTATCATCTTGGTATCAGAGCGCGGTTTACTCGGTAGGATCTTATCCCTTTAAATTTCAGTTTATTACTTATTGTCCTATAGTCCATAAACCGAAAATACAAAAAAAATCCAAACCCTAGTTTCACATCTGCTATTTTCGTGAGTTTTATTATGTCTTGATCCATTAGAAATTTTGTTTACGTCTTGATCGTCGTGTTCCTTTGCGTCGCTTGATCTTATGTTATTTCCTTTGTTTGCCTAAAACAAAACAAAAAAATCGATTGCTACAATGATCGTGAACAAGACAACTACAATTGCATGAACAAAGGTCGTGAAAAAAAAAATTTGCGCTTTGGCCGTTTCATTACCTATATCCTTAATTTTTCGCTCATCTTTAAGACTAGCTGTTGAATATTGCATCTAGGGTCGCTCTTGAGTTTGTTACACCTTCTCAATATTTGTGTCCTGTGAAAAAAAATCAAAGGAACAGTTAAACCTCGTTTGGCCTTTAAAAAAAAGGAGACAACCGAAAAAAACGAAGAAGGAGAAAAGAAAGAAAGAAAGAAAGAAAGAAAAGAAAGCATTGGCGAATTTAGATGAGTTCCTAGTTCATAAATTCGAGATCGTGTAATATAATTTCCTTTGAGCAATCTTGTGCCCTTACATTCATATCATTGCAATTGGCTAGCGTCTCTCCTAGTACTTGGTGCAAAACGAGCTATCTAATCTTTAATTTCAGATTGCCTCTAGTTAGCTCATTCCTTTGTTTGCATCGAGTCACATTGATCTTTATGTGCGTTCATATACTTCACTTAAATCGTTTGGATCAGACATAGGCAAAGTATTCTAACTTGGATTATTACTTAATTTTACAACATCGAGAAATCGATCGTAGGATAAATACTTCCTAACCAAACTCCACAAAATATCCTTTGCCGGGCAATTGTGAGTCACTTTTAAATCCGCTTGATCATCACTTGTTATTATAGCCACCACCAAGTGTAAGTTTCTTTTGGCCTCAATCCACTTGGAAAGGTAAGAACTTTACTTGGGAGAAGAAAAGTGAGATAGAGTGAACACATATTACCCATATATTTGTGGTTTTGGTGTCTTCTTTGTACAATCTAACCATGGCGGTGGAGAAGATAACTATGGTGATGAGATTAAAGTGGGTATGAAGGATTTCGCATTGAGCTCAATCAACAAATGAAAGTGATACATAAAAACATCGTGAATGATATTGTGCGAGCACTTGGTCCACAACAAGAAGAAGATAGCTTTGTTCCTTTCTATGACAGTGATGATCCAGAGGAGTATCTTGAGTGGGAATGGCAAATGGAGAAAGTGTTTAGATTTCTGAAACTTTCCAAAGATCAAGAGGTGAAACGTGCCACGAGGAGTTTGAAGACTATGCTTATAGTTGGTGGCAACAACTAATTGCAAAACAATTCATTAAATCTTGGTCAGATTTGAAGGCGTTCATGAGGAGCGAGTTTGTGCCATCCTATTATGCGCAGGAATTGCTTCACCATTTGGAGAATATCACACAAGGTAGTAATACTGTCCAAGATTACTATTTTGAACTACAAGATGCAATGTGTCGTGCCGGTGTCACTAGTCCAATAAGGGAGAAGACATACTTCAAGGGTGGCTTGAATTCTGAGATCGCCGCTATACTTCAACATAAATATTTTAGTAACTTGCATGATCTTGTGAATTGTGCTATTAAGGAGGAGAAAAGACTTATGGAGACACGTACATCACGGTTCAATCCATGTCCATACTTCAGCTCTTATGGTTCCACTAGTGTGACACATGAGAAGATGACCGAGCATGGGACTTTCCCTTCAGTAAAGGAGACATCTTATGCTGCACCAATGATACATACAACAATTGAGATGCATCAAAACCTATGTGAGAATGAGAGCCACATAGCCAAATTGAGTGATAGTGCTAAAAAGATTGAGCTGTGTGATTCCACCATATGTGAGTTTGAGAGCATCCAAACTGAGAGTGTGAGAGATACACCAAAAGAAAAGAGAGAAGTGGAAGATGGACAAAGTGAGGTTGATTATGAAACTAACACATTAATATCTACTTCTAGTGTTGTTTCTCACATTGTGCAGGTTGATATTAAAGAAGAGGAATCAAATGTTCAACAACTGGCACCTTTGGAGATAAACGATGAGGAGATAATAATAGTTAAAGATGAAGTACTTGCTGATCCGTTGTTACATCATGATGATTTAATACATACAACACCTACATCAACTGAGGAGAACAATAAAGGTAACAATATTGGTGCTAAAATTAATTGTGAAACGGTGAGTACTTGTGAGAACTCATATATACGAATGAAAATTCCATGTTCTGAAATTTGTTTGCTCAATTTACATAATGTGGAATTAATTACTCATAAGGAAGTTCTTTCTAGAATATCTCCTGATGATTCTTTATATTATATTATGTTCGATGACCCTAAAGAGCTATCTAGTGTCATTGAGAATGTTGCTGAAATTGCATGTTTAAAATCACTAGTTAGTTCCTATGCCTATACATGTAAGTTCAATTTGATCGGAGATTATGGTGTAGATGACAACTTTTATGTTTATCGAATATGCATTACATGTGATAAGCTTGCCGAGTTGAAATTGCATATTTTGGACAAACAATCTTTTATACCACGTCATGATCACAATGAGATGAGGTTTAACAATAGTGCTTGCTGTTTACAAAGATTTCTTGTGCCTACTTGTTCCTCTTCGATGAACAATCATGTACGAGATAATCGAGTAGCGCAATGAAGCAATGAAGGCAATTAAAATTTTATCTTCCATATTTGAACCGTTTGATCCGGTTTTCCCATTAATGACTTCTCCACGTGCCATTGAAAGTCGAGGACGACTTTTTCTTATGGGAGGAGAATGGTGTGAATGAAAACATTGCAATGTATGCATTTGATAGCTATTGTAGTATCAATTGGTTTGTGCAAAACAAGGAGAATGAGAATGACACAATAATTGATTCATACATATACCACGCACATGTGTTGTTCTTTTGCTTACTACACCTCCGGTAATAGTAATGTGAAAGACGAAAGGGTGTAACCGACCAATACATATACCATGCATACACGTTGTATTCTTTGTTTAGTACAATTTCAGGCTATCAAAAGCCGAGGACGGCTTTTCTTGAAGAAGGGGAGGATGATGCGGATACGCATATGCTTAGCACTTTTAAGTCAAATACATTATTTCACTGGAAAGAAGCATTGAGCCGCATTAAATATTGTCAGGTGAATTTGTTTATTAATGAATTTCCTTCTATTTGTGGGAACGATATACTACCTTATGCCAAATTCTTGTTTATTATTAGGTTTGAATATTATGATGATTCCGGGGCCAAAGTTATGGAGAAGCACAAGGAGGAAAGAAGCCAATGCAGTGGGAGAGCAAAAAGGGAGGAGCCCAAGGACTTAAACTACAAGTTTTGGATAAGATTTTCAAGCCAAATTCGGACCTCCCACATGCTCAATCCAATTCAAACTCGGATTCAACTCAGAATTCAATTCGGATTCGGTTCGGGACAGCCTGACAGGCAGTTACTAAAAAGGCCATAACTTTCACAAACGGAGTCCGATTCAGGTGTTCTTGTACTCGTTGGAAAGATAATTTCAAGGGCTACGCAATGGATCCGGCCCCACCTTCAAATTCGTCACGGATAAAAAGTTATGACCGAAACATTGTGACGGTTTAATTTTAGGTTTTTCCTTTTGTGTGAGTTTGTTTCCAAATACATGTAGGGATGTGTTGGAGTTTGTTTAGGACCTCTTGGCCAGCCATGAGGTGGCCAGGGTACTATATATTAAGGGTTAGACCCTCATTGTAAGGGAGACCACGTTTGAGAATAATCAATCTACTAAAGTATGTTCGAGTTTAGCATTGTTGCCTAAGTTCCATAGGGAATTAGGAGTTACTTTCTTCAATCAAGATCGTTCAGCCTTTCCATTGGGAATTGGGTGCACGATAGATCTTCGCTTGGTGGTCGGCGAAATCAACACGAGTGTGGTTTGGCGGATTAAAGAGTGTTCGTCCCTTGCATTGGCATTGGAGGATCATTGCGATTCATCAAGACTCCCGTGAGTATCCATCCTACGTCGAGAAGATCGGGCGACCCCGTATCAGTTTGTATTAAAAACCGTCTGTGATAATGAAGTTATCACCGATGGTTCGTATTAAAAACCGTCTATGATATATTTTCCGCCTTGCAATCCCTTAAAATTTCATAATTTCCCGCTTGAATCCGAGTAGGATTCAATTTTGAGACACTTTCAGTAAAATGGGCATAATTTTTGCATCCGCTGTCCGTTTTTGATGTTCTTGTATTCGTTGGAAGGCTAACGACAAGCCCGATCAAAAAAAAAAAACGACCCGCTTGCTCCAATCGCCCACCAAGACCCTGAAAATCGGCCATCTTTGGACCTAAACCCGCGTCGTAAATTTTTGGTTTCTGTTTTTGCCCTTTTTCTTAGTCTTCCCTTCAGAATTTGGGTTTCGCCTCAACTGCAAAGTTGTAAATCTCATCGAAACCTTTCAAATGAGTATATATAAGCCATATAAAACTTTGTTATTTTATCTTTTCAGACTAGTTGTTTATATTGCATCGGTATATAAAATTTGTGTTCTAATTCACAGACGGTTGGTATATAGAACCGTCTGTGATAATCTGACCGTTGGGCCCGTCGATCCTCCTCAACCTAGTCCTAGCCAATAGAAATCCACCAACCCTCACCCCACGGATCGTAGCTCCCCCTCTCCATTATAAATAATCACCAGAACCCAGCATCCTTCCTATTCTCCTCCTCCTTGCTGTTCTCCTCCTCGTTGCTGTTCTTCTCCTCGTTGCTGTTCTCCTCCTCTTTGCTGTTCTTTTCCTCTTTGTTGTTCTTCTCCTCCTTGTTCTTCTCCTTCGTACTGACCATTACCATAATAGCCCAGCCTCCTTGCTGTTCTCCTCTTTGCGACTGAAATTTCACTTGAAGCAAGATGGAAAGGAAGAAGGCAATGACAAGATGTGAAGGAAGAAGGCCGGCGTAGAAGCTATTGATTTTTTGTTGGTGTACTTTTTGGTGGCTGGAGTCATAAAATCAGATGGAGAGTTCACAACGTACAATGATTTTTTGTTTGGGATAAGATTGACATTGATTGTAATTGTGTATTTGTTAATGGATATTTTATTTCATTTCAATTAATTGATTTGCGAAATGGATGTTTTATGTTTGTGAAATGAATTGAGATGTGAATTGGATGTTTTATGTTTGTGAAATGAATTGAGATGTGAATTGTGTGTATACATGTACATGTTGATCTGCTTGTTTCAGAGGGCATGACTAGCATTTCTTGAGGGTAGCCAATAAACAGAAATAGATTTAGGGGTAGAAAAGAATATCACAGATGATTTGTAGCTAAAAACCGTTTGTGATAGTTGATAATCATAGAGGTTTGTAAGTAAAAACCGTCAGTGATACGTGATAATCACAGACGGTTTTTAGTTACAAACCGTCTGTGTTATTTACACCACAGACGATTCGAAAACCATCTGTGATAACCTTCGATTATCACTGACCCATAAATTCAGACGGTTCAGAAAACTATCTGTGATGACGTTTTTGAACCGTCTGTAATACGGTTTTCTATAGTAGTGTTAGTCTTCTTATTCTAATGTCATGTACACATCTTTCTAAAAATAAAAGTATGCAAGTAGGATTTGGTGAAAATGCGCGTTAGTTGCAATGACCCATTAATTAAACGGAAGGGTTATAACACACTCGAATGTTTTTAGGGCAAAATCTTGCAATACGGCTAGTTTTGGTTGGTGAGGGTATAAATACTCCACCACCTGCCCGAGGACAGTAAGAAGAGACTCTATTGAACATGCTTGAGCATTGAGCATTCACTTCACACCTCATTTTCTCATTGTGTATTCATTTGAGGTGGTTGAGCCAAAACAAGTGCATTTCATCTCTAGATTGATCCTTTGGCACTTGATTGTCATCAAGCGAAGCTGTGATCTTTTACTTTTCGTGCTTGCCGGTACCTGGATGACTTAGCTGGAATTTGCACGGTGATTTCTTCAAGAAGGTTGTGAAGAAACCCGACATCGACTTATGAGTGATTTGATGTCCACCATCTTTGAAGTGGTGGAAGGACAACCATTACTGGATTGAGGAGCTGAGGCTTAATTTGTGGAGCCGGTCCAAGTCCCTTGGGCTTTCCTCAACATGGACTAGATGAAATCGATAAGTTTCCGATTACCACGGTAAAACATCGTGTATACATTGGTTATCTCTCTCTTTTTTTAGCTCTTGTTTTCCTAGTATATTGTGTTGGTCATATTTACTTGTGCTAGAGCTTCTTGTAAAGACTTATTCTTGTAGTGCCTTAGACACACTAGAATTGTGTAGCTTTCAATTGCTTTAAAATCCCGCCATACTAAAATTGAGATAATTGTTATTAGAAGGCAAGAAAATTTTTAAACCTCCTATTCACCCCCTCTAGTCGGTTATCCTTGATCCTACAAGTGGCATCAGAACTTGGTCTCTCATTTGTTAGACTTAACCCTCTAGAGAGAAAGGATAGCTAGTGAGGGGATCATTATAGAAAAGGCAACTCTTTTTTATGGTTCAAATTATTCTTATTGAAAAATTAGAATGTCTATTTATCTCAAGGCCATAAGTCCGAGCATATGGAAAATCGTAAATGAGAGTTATGTCATGCCTATTGATCCACTACACCCCACGGAACAAGACAGACGTAACACTCATTTAGATGCTCAAGTTATGAATGCTCTATTTGGAGCTTTGAACGCGGATGTATTCAATAGGGTGAGCAATTTAGAAATCACTCATGCTATTTGGACTACCCTCTTGTAAATTCATAAGGGAACATCCACGGTCAAAGAAGCTAAATTGTATAGGCTTCGGATCAAATATGAGAGGAAAATACTTAGGGCCGTGCTGAAGAAATAGGAAACATTGGTGACACTCTTTCTCAACTCGCCCGAGTTGACAAGAATGACAACAACATAACTCTTGGGCAACCTCATAACAAATGAGTTGTACAAGAAGGACAAGGAGGACCTCTTGGAGCAATCCTCCTTTAAGGGTAAGAAGATCACCGCTTTCAAGGCTAAACCGGTGTTAAGTGAAGAGTCAAAGAATGATGAGAAGGACTCCGAGGAGGAGTTAGCTCTCCTTGCGAGGAGAATGAACAATTTCATGAAAAGACGCTCAAATCGAAACGCTAGTCATGAAAAAGTGAAGAAGGGGCACTCCTACAACACCAATAAGCGCTATAGTAACATCCGTTGCAATGAGTGTGATGAGAAGGGGCATATTGCCTCCCAATGCTCTACAAAGAAGGATGACAAGGAGAAGTCATCCAAGAAGAAGAGCTTCAACGACAAAAAGAAGCTTTTCAAGAAGTTTCAAAAGAATGGTAAAAATGAAGCCCACATTGTAGAGTGGGATTCTAATGAGTAGTACACCGACTCCGATTCAAGTGAGAATGAGTCTTCTAAGAAAAGGGGACTTGTTGATATTGCCATCAAGAAAGCTCCATCACTCTTCTCATCTCCAACATGCCTTATGGCAAAAGGAGAAAATGTAAAATCTCTTGATGATGATGAACCTTCTTATGATGAACCTATAGATATGCTAGTTGAATTAAATGAATTTCTTGGAAAAAAAAGTCAAAATTTAATGTTTTAAAGAGAGAACATATCTCTCTTAAATAATTTTATGAGGAGCTAAAGGAAGCTCATGACTTGCTTGTCCAAACAAAGTCAAGTAAGTCTTGCACTAGCATTGGTATTACTTGTGATATTCTAAATGAAATGCCTAGTGTAAAAATTACTAGAGCTAGTATATCTACTTTATGTGATGACTTGCTTGCGATGCTATGTTCTTCAAATATTGATTCTAACAATCCAATGGCTATGTCATGTGATGTTAAGCTCATTAATGAGAATAATATGCTAAAGGAACAAGTGACCAAGCTAAATAAAAACTTGGAAAGATGCTTCAAGGGTAAGGCTAGCCTTGACAAGTTGTTGAGTGAGCAAAGGTGCTTATTCAATAAGGAAGGTCTTGGGTATATGCCCAAGAAAGATAAAAAACTGGCAAACAAACTCACAAGATTTGTGAGGCAAAATGGTAGGTATTGTCAAAAATGCCGGGAATTAGGACATGTACAAAAAAATTGTCCTATGGGTAAGACTCCATCTATTGGTTTATTTGACTCATGCTATATGCTTAAAAAAATCCAAAAATGGTAATGTTATTGCTAAATTTGTTGGCACTTCAATTTTAGGTGCTAAAAAGAATGCATTTGGGTGCCCAAAACCTTGGTTACTAACCTCAAAGGATCCAAACAAATTTAGGTACCTAAAAGAACTTGATTTCTTTTTGTAGGTGAACTACAAGACCGGTGGACGGTATTGGGTGCTTGATAATAGGTCCACTCAACATATGATCGGAGACCGGAAGATGTTCATCATATTTGAAAATGGGAGCAATGAGAGAATCACATTTGGGGACAATAGCAAAGGAAAGGTACTTGAATTGGGTAAAATTGCTATTTCTAACGACCTTTCCATTTCAAATGTATCTCTAGTAGAAACATTAAATTTTAATTTGCTATCGGTTGCTCTTATGTTATCTAGGCTTAATTTGCTCCTTTTCTAACGAAGAAGTAACCATTTCAAAAGAGAATGAAAATTAACTTGTTTTCAAAGGTTTTAGATTTGAAAATATTTATTTGGTCGACTTCTCTTCTAGTGATTCATGCTTAAAAACTTGTTTAATGACAAAAACATCTTTGAGTTGGTTGTGGCATAGAAGGCTTGGTCATGTGGGTATGATTCAATTTAAAAAACTTTTCAAACATGATTTAGTACTTGGTTTGAAAGATATGAAGTTTCAGAAAAATAGATTATGTAACGCTTGCCAAGCCGGGAAGCAAGTTGCAAACTCTCATCCTTCTAAAAGTATCATGTCAACTTTTAGGCCATTGGAGCTCTTACATATGGATTTGTTTGGGCCAACAACCTATAAGAGCATCGAGGGCAATAGCTATTGTTTGGTTATTATAGATGATTACTCTAGATATATATGTGTATTCTTCTTAAATGACAAGAGCGAAGCCTTCGGCACTTTCACAATTTTCTCAAAAAGGGCCAAAATGAATTTGATTTCAAAATAAAGAAAATAGGATGTGACAATGGTTCCGAGTTCAAAAACATTAAAATTGAAGATTTTTGTGATGAATTTGAAATAAAACAAGAGATTTCCACTAACTACACTCCCGAGCAAAATGGAGATGTAGAGAGAAAAAATCGAACATTAATTGAAATGGCTAGGACAATTCTTGATGAATATAGTACTTCCGATAAATTTTGAGCGAAAGCTATTATTTGCCATAAATTGCCTTTATTTGCATCGTCTTTTGAAAAAGACTTCCTATGAGCTTCACACAGGAAGAAAACCAAACATTTCCTACATTAGAGTATTTAATTGGTTGTAAATGTTATATCTTGAGAAAGGGTGTTCGGCTTTCTAAATTTTAAAATCGATGTGATGAAGGATTTTTACTTGGTTACTCTTAAATAGTAAAACTTACAGACTCTTCAACAAAAATTTTGGTTTAGTTGAAGAAGCATGTGATGTTCAATTTGATGAAATTAATGGCTCTCAAGAAGAGCAAGAGAACTTGGATGATGTAGGCAATGAATGACTAAGGCGAGCAATGGAGAACATACAAATTGAAGACATCAAGCCAAAGGATAATCCGAGTATATCTCCTTCATCAAAGCAAGCTGAAGCCCCTACTTCCTCCACAACAAGCAACACACAAGTAATAGATGACGAAGTAAAGAAACAATAACCTCTACCACTAAAGATCCACAAAGCAATCGCCAAAGATCATCCAATAGATCAAATATTGGGTGACGTGAGTAAGGGTGTTCAAACTAGATCTAGAATAGCTTCATTTTGTGAACATTACTCTTTTGTATCTTCTCTTGAGCCAAAATTTGTAGATGAAGCACTAGATGATCAAGTTGGGTAAATGCAATGCACGAAGAACTAAATAACTTTGCCCAAAATAATGTTTGGCCATTAGTGGGAAGGCCCAAGGAGCACAATGTGATCGGCACAAAAAGGGTTTTTCGCAACAAACAAGATGAAAATGGAGTTGTGGTAAGAAACAAGGCAAGATTAGTTGCTCAAGGTTACACTCAAGTTGAGGATTTGAATTATGATGAAACATTTGCACCGGTAGCTAGACTTGAGTTAATACGCATACTACTTGCCTTTGCATCTAGCTTTGATATCAAACTATTTTAAATGGATTTCAAAAGTATATTCTTAAATAGAATAATCTTCGAACTTGTTTTTGTTGAGTAACCTCCAGGTTTTGAAGATTCTAAATATCCTAACTATGTGTATAAACTCTCAAAGGCGCTATATGGCTTAAAACAAGCTCCTAGAATATGGTGTGAATGCCTTCAAAACTTTCTTCTCTCAAAAGAATTTAAAATTGGGAAAGTTAATACAACTTTATTTATAAAAATTATTGATGATGACTTCTTCGTATGTCAAATTTATGTTGATGACATCATATGTAGTTCAATTTTGCAAAGAATTTGGTGAAATGATGTCTAGGGAATTTAAGATATCCATGATCGGACAATTGAGCTATTTCCTTGGACTTCAAATCAAGCAATATAAGGATGGGACTTTTATAAGCCAAACAAAGTATGTGAAAGATCTATTCAAGAAGTTTAGTATGGAAGATGCAAAATCTACCAAGACTCCTATAGCAACAAACGGGCATCTTGACCTTAACGAAGGAGGTAAGTCGGTAGATTCAAAACTTTATAGATTAATGATTGGTAGCTTGCTTTAGCTTACCGCATCTAGACCCGATATCATGTTTAGTGTTTGCATGTGTGCACGCTTTCAAGCTTCTCCAAAAGAGTGTCATTTGATGGCCTTAAAGAGAATTCTAAGATATTTAAAGCATTTCTCTAGCATAGGGCTTTGGTATCCTAAAGGTGCTAAATTTGAGTTAATTGGATATTCGGACTTCGATTATACGGGTTGCAAAGTGGATAGAAAAAGCACATCAGGTAGTTGTCAATTGCTAGGAAGGTTATTAGACTCATGGTCTTCCAAGAAACAAAATTCCATAGCACTTTCTATCACCGAAGCCGAATATGTTTTCGTAGGTAGTTATTGTGCTCGATTGCTATGGATGATGCAAACTTTGATGGATTATGGAATTAAATTTGACAAAATGCCTCTTTTGTGTGATAATGATAGTGCGGTAAAAATATCAAATAACCCAATCCAACACTCAAGAACCAAACATATAGATATACACCACCATTTCTTGAGAGATCATGTAAGCAAAGGAGATGTCACAATTGGCCACATCCGGACCGAAGACCAATTAGCGGATATTTTCACCAAACCTCTAGATGAAAGCCGCTTTTGTAAGTTGAGGAATGAATTAAATGTCATAGACTACTCAAATATTATTTGATCTCATGGCTTATGTTTTTCAAGCTCATTTGGAGTTGTTGAGGCTTTTGTGAAAAGAGTTTTTCTCCTATTTTTTGCCAAAATATCTATGTCTATATTACTATATTCGAAGGTTATATTTAATGCATAATGATCCTGAATGATTTTATTTGAGTGCAAAACTAGGGATCACTTGCATATTTTTATGATCCAAGTCCTATTCCCTCAAGTTCCAGAAATATCAGAACTACCGTTGTTGTTTTTGCGTTACTTCCTCATTCCGGAACTACCGCTGTTGTTTTTGCAGTACTTCCTCATTCCAGAACTACCATTGTTGTTTTCACGGTACTTCCGCATTTCGGAACTACCGGCAGTCAAATCACGGTACTTCCGCATGCATATGTGGGCAGTGAACCATAACCATCAAAACCAAAGGGCTTTTAACCTATGAACCTCCGCTCTCCTCTGAAAGGTTCGACTCTAACAGCCGCCCGTGACCGTGCGCTCTCCTCTCTCTCCTCTCCAACAACAAACCCAAAAACCTTTCATTCGATCTCCAAATTTGGTGGGGATTTCTTCAGTTTTTGGTGCTTTCTTGCATCCTAAAGGTTCATCTCCTCCAATCCACAAGGTAAACGAGATCAAATCCTTTCTTTCACCTTGTTCTAGAACCCTAGGTTTAGGTCTCGGAGTTGATCTGAAATGCGAATGATTTAGGGTTGTTTTGTTTTGGAAAAACTACTAGATTTGGTGTCTAACGATGTTTGCGTATCTATTCCATGGATTCAATCCAAGAAAAACACAAAAAAAAATTCACACATTGCTTGCCCTAGAAATGGTTAGGGAAACCGGAACTACCGCTTGACGAGCACGGTATTACCGTAGCCCATTACTACCGCAACTTCAATGGCGGTACTTCCAATTATCCTAATAAAACAACCATCTCATTCCATTTCTTTTGAAACCTTTTTGTTTGATCTCTCCATATCTCTGATATCTTTTCTACTTATTTTAAGATGCCTAGAACATGGAATGCTGGCCGCAAAGTGTACTCTTCTTTTGCGACTTCGGGTCAATCTTCAGAACCTCTAGCAACCCATGTACTTCCTCCTGCACCTCCAGCCACATCAGAATCAACTAGAAAAACTAGAGAGGACAGAGGCAAGGCAATAGCTTCTGAGTCTGAGACAAAACTAGAATAGCAGGAGAGCTCACCTCTTGAGGAATCATATGAAGACATGCCTGATCAAGAAGAGCCTCATATTGTCCTCAGAAAGATCACGGCTAAAGAATATGCTCGACTGTGTCATAGAAACCATTTTTTGCTTCCCTGCAACTCTGTCAATCCAAGGTTTCACACAAAGTTTCAAAAACAAGTGTATGAGTGTTGTATGGTCCAAACAGGCTCTTTACTGATCACAAATATGTTGATTGGGACCATCTGGACTCCATTGATAAATATGATGGAACTTATAGGCTGTTTCAGAGAGCTAGGATACATAATCTTGTAGCTCTCAAATCAGATTATAATGAAGACATAATCAGGCAGTTCTATGCTACACTATATATTTCTCCTGATTTCCAACATATTTCATGGATGACTGGCTGCCAACCTCTAGATTCAAACAAGCATGAGTTTGAGCTGGCTCTAAGGACGGAGTTAAGTGCACATGAGAAACTTTATGACAAACCTGTACTTGAGCTCCCTGCCCTATCTGAGTACTACGATCAGAATTCGAGATTTGTCCCAGGCAAGCTTGTTGTACTTCTTCCCATATCCAGCCTGGTAAACTGGATTATTAACCACACCATTCTTCCCAATAGTGGGAATTATGATGCCATCAAAGGCCATACATGCAACCTCATTGACTATATTATGTAAGGTCGCAAATTTGATGTGGTTGATCTCATTATCTGGGAAATAGCTTCTTCTAAAAATGACAGGATCAAAAGAATAAATTACGCTCCATACATTATGGCTTTGATTCTTCGGAAGATCGGATTCCTTGGTGGTTTGGGCAGCATCCACAAGGCTTACAAGCCTTAAGTAGATTCTCCAATTCCTCCACCTGCTCGTCCTCGAGCTCCACAACAAGAAGAGCCTGCAGCAGCACAACGAGAAGAAGAAGAACAAGTTTCTCTTTCTCAGATATACTCAACTATTATCTAGATTCGTGATTCCCAGGCCGAGGCATTCGCTTCCCTTTCCTCCAGAATGGACTCTATTGATGAGAGAGTCACCTCTATCGAGCATGCCTTGGCTCGTCCTCCATCTGCAGTCGTCAACGTGACCCTTCCCCTCAAGGACTACAAGAGTAGCCTTTTTGGTCATTCGATGCTAAAGGGGGAGAAAACATGAAAGGGGAAAGACATGAAAGGGAAAGCGCAAGGAAGAGAAGAGAAGCCAAGTCTATCTATCTATATATTTGAACATGTAATGATTTCATGATGTAATGAACTTATGCACTCTATCTCAATGCTATGTTTATGATGAATTTGAAAGTGTATGCCTATTGTGCTCATTTATTACATTGTTTTCCCCTTAAGGTCAACAAACAAGAGAAACTCCGCCAAATGTTCTCAAAAATCATTACTGCTATGGCTACTGGCCAAACAATAAAATGAGAGAGTAGCGTAGTGGAGATGATAGATGAACATTGCTTGCCCCCTTCCCTATGTACAGGGTGAGCATATATATATATATATATATATATATATATATATATATATATATATATATATATATATATTTCCATATGAAGTATTTTATAATTATGCCCTTACATCCATATGCCCCCCATAGGGGTATCTATGTCATTACACACATCCCATTTTGGGCTTTACAACCTTCTAGCAGGCCGAATGGGCGGTGGGGCCACCCCTACAACAGAAGCCTCTCATGGTGAAGGGCTTCACGGGCCGAAGCCATATCGCCGAGCCATTTGGCCCCCTCCGTCCCTTCAGCCTGTGATCTTTTATGGTGTTGTGTGGAAACGATTCTGTCGGTGCAGGCCCACGTCGTGTCGCGGGCACGGAGTCGAGGTGCAGGTCGGCCTCGTCTCGCGGACGCGAAATCAAGGTCGGGCTCATCCCGCGGGCACAGGGTCAAGGCGTAGGTCGGAGTCGTCCTGCGGACGCGAAGTCGAGGTCGGGCTCGTGCCGCGGGCACGGGGTTGAGGCGCAAGTCAGAGTAATCCTGCGGACGCGAAGTCGAGGTCGGGCTCGTCCCGCGGGCACGGGGCCGAGGCACAGATCGGAGTCATCCCGCGGGCGCAAAGTCGAGGTCGGGCTCGTCCCGCGAGCACGGAGTCGAGGCACAGGTTAGAGTCAGTGGCTCGCCGCCCAATGATGGCGTTTTAATGGCGTCGAGGATCGCGCCGGCTGCTGGCGCGCCATGGGAGTTGCACCATGCACTAGCACGGAGTAGGAAGGCGGCGGCACCGGATTGGCGCACCGTGGGATGTCAGGCAGCCACACGACCGCGGTCGTACGTTCCTTTCCAAGGCTACAGAACATGTGGTAGAAGGGGATTGGCGCGTCATGGGATGTCAGGCGTTGCGGTCGTTCCCGAGGTTGCAGGACGCGTGGCAGAAAGGGATTGGCGTGTTGTGGGATGTCAGGCGGCCGCACGACCGTGGTCGTGCGTTCCTTCCTAAGGCTGTGGAACACGTGGCAGAAGGGGATTGGCGCGTCGTGGGATGTCAGGTGGCCTTACGACCGCGGTCGTGCATTCCTTCCCGAGGTTGCGGGACGCGTGTGCACGCGCGAGCGGGCGACCGTGCGGGTTCGGCTTCCGTCGGTTACACTTCCCGATAGTGGGGGGAGGTGAATGGTCTTTATATATGTTCTTGCCGCCGTACCAGCGTCCCTCCCCACTCACTATCCTTCTTTCTCTTTGCTCCTACGCGCAATGCTCCTGCGTCGTCTGTCGCCACCGCACTGTACGCCTCGCTGTGCATTCCAAGAAGTCGATGGCTCGCTGCGAAGACCACTCTCGCCGGCCCAGCGGTGGCGCCTCCTCCAGCCACAGCACGTCGTCCCACTGGCGCGGCTCCTCATCGACGGAAATGGAGTACGCCCTGGTGGGGCGCGACCCGTCGCTCACCAACAAACGCTAGAGCGAGGAGAAGAAGCTGGACGGTGTTTGCTCCAACGTGCTGGGGTAGAGCCCCGTGACGGAGGAGACCATCTGGTCTCTTCTGCGCGAATGGAAGCTGTCTGACCGCAGCGCGGTGCGACTGCCCCCCAGCGGCGAAATGGAGCCCCATCCCATGGAGTCAGAGGCGGTCGTCTTCATCGCCTACCTCAAAGCCGGACTCCGGATCCCGTTGGCAATGGTCGTTGGCGACGTTCTCCGGACGTACGGACTGGAGTTGACGCAGCTGACCCCAATGCCATAGCACGCCTAACTGTGTACAGTTGGGTGTCGCAGACATAGGGGGAATTGCCCAGCGCCTCTCTGTTGCCTTCCTCCACGATGCTCGGTGCCAGCCGAAGATGCTCGAAAGAGGAGAATTCTCGAACTTCAGCAGCATGAACTTTGTGCTGCGGTCGCCGTGCACAAAGATCTTCCCCGCGAACTCGACGTGGGCGAAGTGGGAGTCGAACTGGATGTGGTGCTGGTTCTACTATCACGTGGTGAGTGGCAGCCGTCTTCGTTGGACGGGTCGGCCCATGTCGTTCACTACGTCGTCGTCGGTGGCCGTGGACCGCGAAGACGAACAGAGGGTGCGGAGGCTCGTGGGAATTGCCCTCTGCTTCAATATGCGGAACCTCGCAGAAGAGTACGTGATGTACAGCGTGGACCCGCTCGTGCAGCACTAGCACATCCAGCCCGGCCCTGTCCGCCCTGATGGGTTCGGCCGTCTGTATCTTCGCTATCGAAGCCCTCTAATCCTCGTAAGCTCCTTAGCCGCACACTTTGCACGAGGTTGTCTTGATACCTTTGTTGTAACCTTGCCTCCTTGTCTTGTTGTGTAGGACTCCTTTGGGAGGATGTGGAGCGCGCGGTGGTTATGTTCCTTGGGCCATATGTTTCCAAGGAGCACAGCCTGCGTGAGTCCATAACGACGAAGCTTGGGCGGATAAACCAGGTGTGCGAAGCTTTGGGCATCCCTGTGCCAGAGCGCGCCACTCCGGCCGTAAGCCGGGCTCGCCTCCACGATGGCGACGACAAGGGGGCCTCCCCTCCTCGCCAGAGGGCCCGATCACCTACCGTCGTATCTAGCCCGGTGGTCGCCCCTCTCGTAAATCCTACCGGGCCGAAAGTAAGACGGTCACCGGCTCCAACTTGGCGGAGTATGCCAATTCGGACTTGGAGGTGGAGGTGAATCACCCCGCTCCCAGTGAGGAATCCTTGGGTAGCACAAAGGACAAGGGGCACTACGCGGACATCCAGAAGGGCGAAGCTTCATCACCCGTGCCGACCGCGGAGGCCGAGGAGTCATCGCTTAAGTCCCCGAGCGTGAAGCGCGCTCGGAGCGGTCGCCCGCGAGGCTGGAGGAGGCGGCATTCGAACTGGCGGTCGGGGGCCTGTCGGAGTCGGACTCTGACACAGAGGCTACTAGACCCGAAGGGGACCCCATTGTGCCAAACACAGGTGGTGCTACCGCGGTTGGGTCTGAGGCGGAGCAGACACCATGACGGACTCCACTGACCTGCAACGAAGGTAGGCGCAATATTATTCTCCCCGCGACTTTGCAAAGCTCTCTTCGATCTGCTTGCTGATGCCATCGTCGACATCAGCGGAAACACGGTCGCCGGGACACGGACAAGGCCCGAGCAACGGGAGCGGGCGCGATGTCTCCGGCGTGCCCGCCCCGGATGTGACGTCGATCCCCATCGCCATGGAAGTTGCCAGCACGGAGGCTCGACAGTTGACCGTCTCCGACTTCGTCCGCAGACCGGAGATGCTGCGAGCCCTACAAGCAGCCGGTGACTACGCAGACGCTGGATTGGACCGATGGGCGCTGGCGTCCTGCGGCTCGGAGCTGTTGGAGGGCGCAATCGAGGCCACGGGGATAAGGGTAAGCGCCCCTACCGTCGATTTATACTTGCATTTGCGTTTAAGACTTGCCTTGACAGTGACGCCTCGGAAATGGCGCTCCTTCGCCCTTACTATCACCAGATACTTGGCCAACTCGGGGTCTTTAGCCTGCTAGGATTTGTCGACGTGGCCTACGACCAAACACGAGTCAGTGCGGACAAGGACCATTCGGGCGCCCAGGGCCTTAAGCTTCGCTAGGCCGAAGAGCAGCGCCTCGTACTCAGCTATGTTGTTTGTCGCCAGGAACCCGAGACGCGCCGAATACAGCAGGCGGTACCCCTCCGGCGTAGTGACCACTGCGCCTACCCCGGTGCCTGGAGTGCCGTAGGCCCCTAGAGCCTCTGGTGCTAGGGCGACTAAAGTGGGAAGGCTGGCGAGGTGCTTCTTGAGGTCGTTGAAGGCCTTCGCACAGTCGTCGTCCCAATGGAACCTGTCATAGCTACGAAGGGTCTTGAAAAATGGCAGACCCCGCTTGGCCGCCCTGGATAGGAAGCGACTCAACATGACCATGCGTCCGGTAAGCCTCTGGACCTCCCTCGTTGATTTGGGCGGCTCTATGGTGAGGATCACATCGACCTTGTCGGGGTTCACCTAGATGCCACGTCCGGACACCAGGAAACCCAGGAGCTCCCAACCTGCACGCCTAAAACCCAGGTTGAGCTTGATGCCAGCCCGTCTAAGGTTGTCGAAGGTCTCCTGAAGGTCTTGACTGTGGGAGGCTAGCTGCCTAGTCTTGACGACTACGTCGTCGACATAGGAGGATCGGCTAGGGGTGGTGAATTCTTCTCCTTCTTCCTTCCTTCTACTGCTTGTTGGTTAATTTCACCGCACCAAAGTCCAAATAGATTTCGTTTAGTGTTATCTTTAGTATATGATTTGAATTCTGCATGTTGTAGAGTTTAGAAAGTTCTCTATTCACTTTTCCAGTTCACTTTTTCCTTATTTGTTATTTGGCTGAAACGACAAACGTATTTGATTCAAGTGCCCGTATCTAGCAAAGTGTCCGAAGTTATTACAATTAAAGCACTTAACCTTTGTCTTGTCTCTTCTCGTGATGGTTGTGCCCGTATCTGTAATCTCAGGTCCTCCCTTGACCTGCCAGCCTTGCTTGACATAGATCTGATCATGGCCTGTTGCTTGGCTGATACCTTTGAATGAGCTTGAATGCTTGTCCTTGATCTGGCCGCCCATTCTTCCTCGGTGAGGAGCAGCTTTCCTCCCGTGTCTCTACTATCCCCAGCTTCCCACCGGTCTTCCACTGCCTTGAAATGACCAGTGAGCTCTTCTATGGTCATAGTGTCAAGATCAAGAAACTGCTAGATCGAGATAGCCACCTGCGAGAATTTCGGCGAAACAACACGCAAGAATTTCTTGACTGCCTTCCCTTCCTCAAGATCATCTCCTAACGACTGATGTTGTTCGCCAATCTGTTTAGCTGCATGGAGAAGTTGTCGATGGTCTCCGTCTCTTTCATGTGTATGGCTTCGAATTCACAGCGCAAGGTTTGCACCCTCGTGGTTCGGATATCCTCCCATGCCGACCTCACCGTGTTCTTGGTGGCCAGAGAGGCCAACAACTCAGATGGCATGGCCTGAAGAATTGTCGCCAGCGCCATTTGATCCACTCGGTACTTTGCGCCGCCGAGTTCGATCGCCTCCCAGACGCCCTAAGCCTGGAGATTGATTCTCATTAGAAGAGACCAATCATTGTAATTTGATCGCGTGAGGATGGGGTACCAAAGGTAACCCCGGCCTCCTTCAGCACTCCCTACGCCAGAAAGGTTCTGGCCGCCTCTAAGGACGACAACCCGGTGGCTACTGTTGCCGATGGATCGTACGGTCAGTGGGGATGTCGATCTTGAGCCACGTTGCATTGTCCCAGCTCTTTGAAACCACTCTTATACTAATTGTCATGTTGGCGCAGACGCCGTTGCGCTTGCATGTCACCTGGAGCTCGCAGTGCGAGAGGGCATGGAAGTCCATGTTTACCGTCGACACCTCTTCCTCCATCGGAGTGTCCCGATGTTCTTTCTCGGCTATGAGACAGGGAGCAAAGTTTACAGGATGTATGATCCTATTGGAGGGAAGTTGCATGTCACACGAGATGTGGTATTTGACGAGAAGGCAGTCTGGGACTGGAGCAAGACAGAGGGAGCAAAACTCCCCTGTGCCGGAGGAGATTTTCATTGTCCATTGCAGTTTGGGCCAAGATTCAAGGAACCAACAAACAGAGCGGACTGCAGCACCAACACTAGGTCATACACCCATGTGCAGGGCACAAGCAGAGGCATCGACAATGGGAGAAGCAGCAACAACACCAGTATCTTCACTGGTAGTCATACCGAAGGGAGTGGAATGGGCCACACCACCCACAAATCCCTCTCCAATGTTAGATGAAAATCCCAAGAGGTACCGAACTCTGAAGAATCTCTATGAAAACACTTCGGCTTATGGCCTGATTGAATCTTTCGATGAGTTGTGTCTCTTTGCGTCTGAGGAACCCAAGTCCTTTGGTGAAGCCAAAACACAAAAGTGTTGGAGAATGGCAATGATGGAAGAAATCAGGTGTATTAAGGAGAATAAGACTTGGAGTCTTGTTGATCTTCCAGCCGGCCACAAACCAATAGGTTTGAAGTGGGTGTTCAAAGTGAAAAAGGATGCCCAAGGAAAGATTGTAAAGCACAAGGCATGATTGGTTACCAAAGGGTACATACAACAACATGGTGTTGATTTCGAAGAGGTATTTGCTCCTGTGGCAAGAATGGAATCAGTGCGCTTGATGCTAGCAATTGCAGCCAACCACAGATGGGAAGTCCACCACATGGATGTTAAATCCACTTTCTTGAATGGAGAGCTTCAAGAAGAGGTATACGTGGTTCAGCCTCTAGGTTTGGTTGGTGAAAACAACCCTCACAAGTTTCTTCGGCTTAGCAATGCATTGTATGGGTTGCGACAAGCGCCAAGAGCTTGGAATGCAAATTGGATGGAAGCCTCTCCTCACTCGACTTTCAGAAAAGCACTTCTCAACATGCAGTTTACAGCCAAGGTGAAGGCAAACAATGTTTGCTAATTGGTGTATATGTGGACGATCTCATAATATTGGGTCCTCAACCTAAAGTTATACAATAATTCAAAGAGGAGATGAAGACACTTTTCAAGATGAGTGATCTCGGCAAGTTGAGTTACTACTTGGGCATCGAAGTCCAACAAACCGAAGAAGGAATAACTATGCATCAATCTGCATATGCACAGAAAGTCCTTGAGAAAGCTGGGATGAAAGACTGCAATGGGTGCGAAATTCCCATGGAAGCAAGGTTCAAAGTGAGTAAAAACAGTAACCAACCGTTAGTTTACTCTACACTGTACCGAAGCCTTGCTGGGAGTCTTAGATATTTGGTACACACGCGACCAGATATCGCATTTTTATTTGGGCTGGTGAGCTGCTTCATGGAGGCTCTGACGACTGAACATATGGCAGCAGTAAAGCATACCATGCATTACATTAAGGGGACAATGGATTTCGATTGCTGCTACAGAAAAATCCAAAAGGGGTGATGGACCTTGATGGTTTTTGTGACAGCGATGTGGCTGGAGATGTGGACAATCGGAAAAGCACTACGGGAGTGGTGCTCTTACTGAATGGAGATCCAGTCAATTGGCAATCACAAAAGCAAAAGGTGGTTGCGTTGTCATCCTGCGAAGTTGAGTATATTTCAGTGACTACAGCAGCATGCCAAGGGATTTGGCTTACACGGTTGCTCACTGATTTCATGGATGAGGAACCTGGGAAAATAAAGCTGCATGTAGACAATAGATCAGTCATAGCTTTGGCTACGAACCCTGTTTTTCATGATCGGAGCAAACACATTGACACATGCTATCATTTTATCAGGCAATGTGTGGAGGAAGGAAGCATCGAGATCAGCTTCGTCAGTTCAGAAGAACAACTTGTTGATGGACTCACAAAAGCACTTGGGAAGCTCGGTTCTAGGAACTAAGATGGAGACTCGGGATAGTGGAAGTGAGGAGAAATTAAGGAGTGATTGTTGGTTAATTTCATCGCACCAAAGTTCAGATAGATTTCCTTTTGTGTTATCTTTAGTATATGATTTGAATTCTACATGTCGTAGAGTTTAGAAAGTTCTCTATTTCCCTTTCCAGTTTAGTTTTTCCTTATCTGTTATTCGGTTGAAATGGCAAGCGTATTTGATTCAAGTGCTTTCATGTAAAACCGATTCAATCTGTAACTTGCTTATGATATATAGGAGGAGAGAAACCAGAAAATTGTGTGGCAGTTTGCACACGGCAAAAAACACTCTATGTTACTGCATTGTCTCTATTTGTAGCCACTGAAATCACCGTCCGGGACGGAAGAGGGGAAGATGTTTGGACCAGTTCGATCATCAACTAGCTTTCATTCGAAGCAGTCCAATTGGCAACCTGCTTTAACACTGCTTCTCCTCCTCCGCCATCACGAGCCCTTCCTTCGTTGCCATCGTTTTTGTTCCGGCTTATCTAAGGATAATCGACAATAGGGGAGAAGGAATCGATGGTAGAATTGTGTACTCCATTGCTGCCGCTCGACGCTTTTCTCCACTCGCGCTTGACCGCTTGGGGTTTAGTTCAGTGTGACATAACTTATATTCATGTTGATATTGGGCTAGCCCAACAGCCCACCATTATAACTCCTCTGCCAGCTCGCCAAGTCCATGCTCTTCTTCATCCTTGCAACGCTTCAATTGTTGGCTCATTGCCTATATCGCCAATTCCTGCCAAGTGGTTGCCTATCGTGCCCCATCGCCTTTGACCACGGAGGATCGCCTAGGTAGGCAACCTACCTAGCTCAATGATTTGGGAAAAAGTGTGCTAATAGCCTAACACCTCTATGCCAGCTAGGCAGCCTCCAAATCTCCCATGAGAATTAGGAGGCGTTCGTATTGGTTTTTACTGATGGATTTTGATTGTGACTTATGACTTTTAGC
The DNA here is from genome assembly GCA_036346245.1 of Bonia amplexicaulis. Lineage (NCBI taxonomy): Eukaryota > Viridiplantae > Streptophyta > Magnoliopsida > Poales > Poaceae > Bonia > Bonia amplexicaulis. The sequence continues at coordinate 10,583,701 of CM070748.1, forward strand.
TAAAAATAGATAATAGTGGCTAAAAAAGTGGCATTTAGAAGGAGAGAGCGAGCGGTGGAAAAAATAAGGGAGAGATATGTGCGCGTGACGACAGCGAGAAAAGTGGGGTGTGTGATGCACCTGTGACCCCAGCCTTATCTCCAGGGTGAGACGATAGCGAGAAGAGTGGAGAAACTGCTTCGAGAAGCCAGATGTCTGTATTAGCATTTTGCTTTTCTAAGTAGAAACCAAAAGCAGAAGCCAATACGAATAAAGCCTTAAATGGTTGTCGTCTTCGAAGGAAAGCAAATACCAAATATTTACTATCATGTTTTAGATTCCGAAAATCTTAGCTTTTAGGTCTCTTTCAAAAGTGATGTGACTTTTGGCTGAAATGACACTGTAGCAGCTGTTAGCTTTTTCTGAGTTATTCAATTAAAGGAAAATGAATAAAAATAGAACAAAATGAAAAACACCATTATATCTCCATGAATATTACAAAGAAAATAAGAGAAAAGAGAAAAATCATATTAAAAAACTAACGCGTTCAAAATAACGTTTTGCTTCTGAAACCAGTAACTGTTTTGAACGGGTTCTTATTTAGGCCTAGAAGTTCCAGATTTAATGATAACTACCCGAACTTTACCTTAAAGTTTTGCATTAAGCTATACCGTACCACTCAAATCATTTAGATTTAGAAGGCCGAATGAATTTGCTGAGATATAAAAGATTAATACTACTATTTTTTCTTAATTAAGTTTTCTTACTAGGTTTTCTTAATAGAAGGTTTTAGTGAGGCAAATATGTGCAATGCAAATTAAGCGTGAGCTATGTTATCTTTCGTCCCCCTATACGTATTTCTTTTAGGAATTTTAGCGACACATAATCATGTTGGTAGTGTCAGAGAAGTTTGTCGCATGACTCTATTTGCGAATTTTTACCTAAACACGTTTGTGAAACACCAGTCCAAATTCCACTTAAAGTCCAACCCACCATAGGTGGATTCACGTATACATAACATCTCACTTATGTAAAAGGATTAATCTAAAGGTAATACGTTTACACCCAACAGATATTATATACTATAACTTACTTTAGACAAGTAATATATGACTAATCCTGCTACTACTTTACATAGACCACATAGACCTTCACCCTAACGGGCAGAGTATTACGCCTATAGACCCCTCTAATCACTGTACACACCGAACAGTAAAGACGATCACTCTGTGTCAATTATGCTTGTGTTTATTGTGTTCTTTTTATTGATCTTGATTACGTAGTTCTTTTTTATTGATCGCTGTCAACGCTTAAGCTAACATGTACATAATTATTTTTTAAGAAAGAAAATTCTATTAATTAATTGAGGGGTAAAAATGCCCAGTTGTAGTGCTCTGTTTCAAGGAATTGATTCGTAAGAATATGAATTAATAAAAACTCTGACAGTGCTAATTCATTGACTTAATTAGTACAAGGGGATTTCCATTACAGATTTATTCAAGCACACACATGAATGTAAGTAATGAACTAAATAATAAAATCCTGAAATTAAAACAAAAGGATAACAGATACTTTCATAGCTAGGGCACCAGAAATATTTGAAGCTAACTGAAGTTATATCATTGGGAAAGTTGATTTGCACTCTTACAATACTTTTTTTCTTCTGAAAACATGAAACTTAATTAATGAGAAATAGTTTCCTCGTGATGAACGTGCTAAGAATGTATTTATATACGTACATACATAGCCCAAGACCATTTGCATAATGCTAATAACCATCATGCACAAACTTCATTTTGGAGACTCATTGGCAAACAAGTAGTTGATCAGTATCTCTAAACCCAGCTAGAAAACGACAGGATTACAAGCTACGTACAGTCATATGATCTATGTGATCTTCGACATGTCCAAAATGAAAGTTCTGAGAAAAGCACAAAGAAAACAGTTATGAGTTATCATTTATATAATGATTACAATTGTTCCATTGTCGATCCCTCTTGAGCATATTATTTTTTCCTTTGAACTTCAAGGAATTCTATTATTTGAAGCATAAAGTTTGGGCAATAATAAAACGCTGGCAATAAGAGAGTTGGTATAATAAATATTGGGAAAATTGAACTATACTGCTATGGCAATCCAAAAGTTTGTATTTTGGAATACGCCATTACATAGCAAATACTTATCACATATGCAGCTATCAAGAAAGAAAATATTTGGATATATATGCCATTCAGCAGCAGCATATACCGAAAAGTTTCAGTTCTATACAGGTGCCTTATCTAGAAATTTTAGTGTTGCAACTAGATTTTTCATGTTTTGCGGGGCTTGTCTAGCATTTCCTAGTTTCAAACTATCTTAGTGGTTTGGTTCAATAAACAATACGTTCTTAATTTGACTAAAGCATCTTACACTATCCCAATATAATTCCTGCGTAACGGTTTTTACACATAGAAAAACAATGCTTAAATGCACCACTGAAAATAAACGACAAGGATTCTAAGTAAATGAGAAATTGACAGATAGTGATTTGATCCAATCCATTTATATATACTGATAAATGCTTTTAAATTTTATGCAAAGCATCATATTGCTACTTCTAAGTTGGCGGTTTCACAAATATTAAGCATCATATTAAAATATACCCTGTAAAGGTCTCCGGTCCTTGCTTACAGTCTCCTTAAAAAATTTAAATTAATTAAAGTAGCAACAGCGAATTGAATCTGTATCAATTAAATATCATGATCAGTGCAGTTTCAGATTTTAATATTGTAGAGGAAACATGCAGCGAGAAGAGAGTTTCCTGATAAACATACATAATTTTGGAAAGCTCGAATACATATAAACATGAAAAATTATAGACAGGGATGCTTTCTTTAACATCTTCAGTTGATAAACCAACATATGTTAGTATTATTATGTTTTGTTTATTGAGATAATGAGTGAAAACAAGCAATTAAGAAGGCAATTGGGACATGAAAAATCATTAATTTGTTGCTGAGAAGAACCTAATCAATTGTTTGCATTGACTTTACCTCGAAGGCAGAAAACAGAAAAAAGAAAACAAGAGACACGCCAGACGTACCCAAAGGCCACGCTCATACGCATGAATTAGATTCACAACTATCAAATGGCAAATGCACATATTTAAATTAGCGAAATCTGTAGTAGCATTTTGCAAAGGACATATGGCACCAATAGTGTGTCATTTATGACTTTGTCAATCTGTCAATAGCATTAAATCAAGTCAATTTATCATAGACAAATACATTACTTCACGTTACAGAAAACTCTACGATTTACTTGCTACTGCACCTTTCATTTTTACTACTATGTATCTGGCCATGCAAAATTGTTGTTGGTTTCACCGAACAGTGCTTAGCTAATCACCAACAATAATATGCATATATACACATCCAAAAAGTGGCAGTCCAAAAGACCACAAATAAAGATTTGCAATATGTACAATATATCCATGCATGGTATACAATGATACAATTGTCTTGAACTTTCGATTTTAGCAATTGGTAACAAGGTCCAACATTCACAACTTTGAAGCTTAATGACCATTATCAATGTGAGAATCAACTGTGAAGTTCCTTCTTATCATCTACAGACCAATAACCAACCTCATGCCACGAAATGAACATTCAAGAAATAAATCGATAGGATATTGAGGCAGTAACCTATGCATAAAATGCCACTAGATACCAATGTTCACAATATGCCAGTCGCCGAACTTTTGTTCATAAAGCTGGTCACTTTCCTACATGGGCTCATTAAGCCACCTACACATGCAAGAACAAGAAATGACCCTTGCACCAGCGAATTGCCTCCTCTGATGTGAGGCCAGGCATCTCCATGCACAGCAAGAACATAATATATATTGACTAAGTGCATATACTCTCTTGTCAGGCAATAAGTAAATAAAGAACATTCACCAGGACCCTAAACTATATTATTAGTGACCACTAATCATTGTTCTACATGCACTCAATTGTTTGCCAGCTATCAGCATCCTTTTCTGCTATGTGCAGCGAAACATGTAACAACATACATATTTATGCAACACCGTGGTATATCAAGTTGAATTATCTCTATTAATTCGATACAAATGTGCATATAAAATGGAAAGAAAGCTAAAATGCCAGGAGCTATAACTAGTGATACCTGCAGTTCTTTCAATTTTTATATGTATTTAATGACACGACTAATACATTATTACACATGCAGAAAAACCATACAGGCAGACGCATAAAGATTGAAATGTATATATACCAACATATATGAAAGATCGACAGATGACACTGGCAGTCTGATCAGTATTATCTAATGAAGGAAAGGAAAATATAATCATGACGAGATCAAATTGGAGTTTCTCCTTTATGCAAATTAAGGGCAGTAGCAATCAAAGCTAACTAATTAAACAGCAACACTTAAACAAGGAGATCATACTGAGATGTAAAGGAGATAACAAGAAAGGAACAAGAAAAGAGGTAAAGACCTAGCTAGAAGGGCGGTGGTTGCGGCCGGAACGACCCGAACACCTCGTGCGCCATCTGACCGCCGCCGTTGGTCATCAGGTTCGGCGGCAGGTTGTAGAATGGCATTGACGTGGGATCTGGTAGTCCGGGCGCGCCCGCCGCCGAAGCCGCCCCGCCATTGCCTCCCGGCGGCGATCCCTCCGGCAGCTGCATCCCGTCGGACCCAGCTGCTGCGGCGGTTGCAGCAGCCGCCTCGCCAGGCTCGTCATCGGCGAGTGGGAGGCGCTCGTAGGTGGCGTTGGAGAAGGTGGCCGCGACGACCATGACGGGGCCGGACGCAACGAGCTCCCCGACGACTGTGCCTCCGACGATCTGGCCCTGCCCTCCGGCAAGGTAGATGGCCATGCCCATGGCGCCGGGCGGGCACGGCGACGGGAGGAAGGCGCCGGAAAGGGACAGGATCTCGAAGCGGCCGTGGAGCGTGACGACGGCCCCGGGCGGCGCCGCGGGCTGGCGCAGCGTGACGTTGGCGACGACGCCGCTGCCGGAGAGCACCGATACCCCGCGCTGCCGGCGTCGCGCGAACGTGGCCACAGCTTCCATGATGTCTGCGCCGCCGGCGATCTCTAGCACGTGCGACTGCAGCGCGTTGGGGCTCTCCCGCGTGATGATGATCGGCGGCTTCGGCTTGTTCTTGGACCCTTGAGGCCTCCCCCGCGGCCGCCTCCCTGACGACGACCCCCCACCGCCTCCGCCGCTCCCACCGGAAGCGCCCGAGGTGGCGTTGGGGGTGGGCGAGTTCTCGCCTGCGCCGGCGTTGGGGGAGTCCTGGGCTGCGCCTGAAGAGTCATCATGGTTGTTGCTCCCGCTGCTGTTTGGTGTCGTCGGGGCCGGCTCGCCGGCGCCCATGGAGCCGGTGCCAGCGGGGCCGAACTGAGCCAGGTGGTTGCGGAGGTCCAAGCCGCCCATGCTCCCTGCCCACCAGGCCATCTCTCCTACTCTCCTTCCTGCTCCCTGGATCACTCCCCTCTTGGCCACCACCACCACCACTAGAGCTAGCTCTGGGGAACAGCAGCACAGCACTAGTATATAGCGCGTGAAGAAGAAGAAGAAGAAGAAGAAGAAGAGAGAGAGAGAGAGAGAGGGATCGAAGTGGAGTTGCTGTCCCTCTATCCCTTGATCTGTACCTCTCTTCCTTTCTATCTCGCTGCTCCTTTTCTCTGTGGCGTTGATTGGGAATATAGGACGGGAGGGAGCTGCGCCTAACTAGTTAGTACTGGTACTAGTACTATGCTGGCATCTTCTCTTGTTGCCTTTTCTTTTTTCCCTTTCCTTTTACCTCCTTGGGAGCTTTCTTTTTTGTTGCTCCCCTTGTTTTAGGGATCTGGCTAAGCTACGCTGATGGGTAGCAACGAGCTACTACTATACTGTTGGTTGGAGCGTAGCAAGCTCTCTCTTGCAAGGTTGCTAGCTAGCTCCATTGAAGTGAAGGGGAAGGAGAGGGAATCAGTGATCTGATATGGTTGGGGCGGAATTGATGGGCTCGGCATGCACAAGATCTAGCTGGGGGAGCCTAGCTAGTCTTGTAGGCGTAAATGAAACTGACCAGCGAAGGAGGAGTAAATTGGGCAAGAAAGGCCGGGTCAGGACTGAGGAGGCGAGAGCAGCTAGCCGAGTCTCACAGTTGACCAGAGACGGAGAGAGAGTGTGTGTTTAATTACCAACGCTAAGCAACCTTGACACATCTCTCTCGTGCCACGTCTGGAGATAGCGGTGCCGGTCGTAATGGAATTAAATAAATCAACTAGATCGACCAGCTGGTTCTCATGTTGATAAGGAAGTTTACAGGAAAGCAACACCAAGAAAAATTCAAGCCACAGACACCACTTCAAGTCCAGACCACATCGCTAGTGCATTCTGTATAGAAAAGCTAGTATAAACCACAGTACTCTGGCTTAAAAGGTTTGCATGTGTAACGAGACAAGCACGTATACGATATCATGCATGCATGTTCAAACAAAGTGTGTGGTTCTTGACGCCCGGCCTCTCCCTTTCCCTCTCGGTCATGCAAATGTTGTACTTTGATCCTTTAAGGCATGGTCAACAATTCGTTTCTTACACCGTTCTCTTATCTGGTACACGTCAGCTAGAGATATTGGTAGAGACAATACTAAAAATTCATCCATTAACTTATCTCTTCATAATACTCCACTAATGTTTTTTCTATTTTTTATCTGACTAGTCCCACCAGTCAGCCCTCCTCCCTCTTCCTATCGTCATACTTCCCAATCCCTCTACCCATTGCCCCTCTAAAACCATGTTGGCGCCTACACGTCTCACCAACGTCAGTGTGCTGTCCCTCTTTCTCAATGCCCGCGCACTCGCCCTCTCTCTCACCTCACCACCCATCGCTCTGACGACAACGTCACCAGCCAAATTTGAGTGACCAACGCGTTCTTCCTCTCTCACCGCCAACGCGCGCACACACACTCTTTCTCACCACCAGTGTGTCCTTCCACTCTCACCGTCAGCGCGTCCTCCCTCTTTCACACCACTGGACGCGGCCTCCCTCTGTCACCGCCGCTTCTTTGACGACCACACACACCACTAACCAGATCTAAGCAACCAGTATCCAGATTCTATAGTGTCTTCTTCGCCTCTGTTAGTACGGTAGACTCGTTGCCGTCTTCTTCGCCGGTGTGGTGCCCTCGTGATCTCAACAGTCCCAGTCAGCATCATCTATAGAGGTGAGTCTCTGCCGCTGTATTTGGTTGCTGACCGTCATGAGCTTTACAAAATGTGTCACGATGGGTCAAGTCCATTCCAATGGTATTGAATCCGTCTCTTTGACATGCTGGTGAGGGCATTCTCTCCCCTTTATCTCAGCTGTGCTCCGACGTGGCAAGATGCATGTAACACTTAAGGTGAGCTTCTCCGCGTCGTCGTCTCCAGCTCCTCTCTCACACACACCTGTGCTGGGTGATGCGAGCAAAAGGGTGCAGAGACAGAAACGGGCGTGGGCACAGCAATAGTAACAGTACTAGTATATATTTTTTCATTCATTTCTAGGGAAAGGGTGAGGTGGGAGTGTGGGTGCAGCGGTGATGGCTTATCTTATTGTTTGTTGTTTTCGGTGTCTGGGCGGAGGGTGGTGGGGGTAACGTGCGCATTGTAAAGTGGGGGTGGGAATCATGTGAGAGTAGAGTAGGAACACGTCTATTTTGATGGTTTTTAATTGACGGTTTTTTAGCATAGGCGGGTAAGTGAGGTGGCGAGACCGGCCGGCCGCCCGCGCGGTGCAGTGTGCAGGCTCATCCACCCAATGCCGGGCCGCTTGCCTGCCATCTTGCCTCACTCGCTTTGCCGCTGCGTTCCCAGAACGGCACCAGCACCGGTGCTGTTCGAACTAGAGTTGTATCTAAAAACTATTTTCTTATAGTATTTAATTTTTGAATAGAATATTTTTTTAAGGTGAGTCTACTAGTGGATTATAGTGGCCATATAGTTATTTTATTTATATCGATCAAAATTACACGTGAGTGTCTCTCTGTACGGTTTCTCTTAAACTGTTACTATTTATAAGATAAAATAAAAACTATGAGTAAAATCTAATATGATCGACCCAACTTGCCTCAGAAGCATAGTACCCTGACTTTTTATGAATCTCAGCCGTTGGATCTAAGATCAATGGACCAAATCAAAGTTACGGTGCAATTGTTATGTTATAAATTGTGCTACAGTTTTGTTCTCGTTGTATAGTACTGTTCACTGATGATTTGGACATGCAAAGTTAGAAGATACGGGACCCCGTCCCTACACCTCCACGCACGGTCGAGCGGTTTCTCTCAAAGATTTGTACCAACAGAGTTGATTCTATGTGGACGTGTTTGCGCGAAGAATGAAATATGGCTGCGTCGGAGGAGCACTCACCTTATGGTATTGGCGCACTCACCCAGAGCTGACTAGTTCTTTTGTGACTTTTGGTTTTACTTTTTAATTTTTCTACAGTAACTACTTTTAAACGAAGTATCTTTTTAAGATAGAGTTTATTAGTTAATTATAGTACATATTATACCGACTTCATTTATATCGGTAAAAGCTACACGTGAATTTTAAATACTCTGTAATCTCTCATACGAACAGCTAAAAATCACAAACTACAACCAAAAATTATAAGCCACAACCACAAAAGAAAATGCCTACATAATAACTGGATATTTCCAGCTTGCCGCATAATAATGTTTGCCAAAGTGTAGCAATTACATTTCTTCTAGCGGCCAAACTAGTCGTCAAAACTGTGGCAAGATGGAGGCGCAAAAACCAAAAACAAACAAACAACAGCAAGATGGCCCAGGGCAATCAGAAAGAGTACTACTCTCTCCGGTGACAAATATGTCATTTAGAGATACGCACAATTAAACTTTCAAAATTTTAACTATTGATATTTATTTAAATATTTGTATTGGATACATTCATATGCATAGATTTATCTTGAAAGTGCTTTTATAATAGTATAATTTTATTAGATTTTATAAATATATCTATATTAATATAAAAAGCACCGGTTTAACTAAACCATTTGTCAACTAACCACGTTAATACCACCATCCTCTCCTCATGGTTAGATAAACATAATCCAATGGTTAACATTGTAAGTTGGTCCTGCCATCTGAATATCTACACTATTTATTCAATTCAGCCGACGTACACGATTGCAAGTTGGTCCTGCCAATCCCGCTGCCTCGCACGTTCGGCTACCCAGCACCAATGCCTCACGCCACGCCCCTACCCCCGCAATCACGCGTTTCCATAAGATTATTTCCATCAGCACCACCCCTCATGCCCGCAATCCATCAGCACTGCCCCTCATGCCCGCAATCCATCAGCACCGCCCCAATGCTCCCCCGCTCCCGCGACGCCTCCAGATCCGCCCCACAATATCATTTACCATCGTATACAAATTTCCAGTAACATCACAATATCATTTACCATCGTATGTACCGATCGTTGTAATGTCAATCGGTCTTAAAAAAAATTTCCCAAATTTTGTTATGCACCTACAACATACAATGAATATAAACTTTTATTGCAAATGCACTGATTATTTTTCAGTTATAAACTATAAAATTGACAAAATATACAAAATTCAGGGGGATAGAGCTCCAGTCGCCCTCTGGGTGGTCGACAGGGCTCCAATCATCCAATGGGAGGGCGACTGGTTCCAGTTGCCTGAGGGTCGGGCGACTAAAGCTCTGTCGCCTGACTATTGGGTGACTGGCTCCAAACGCCCTTTCGTTGAACGACTAGAGCCTATTTATGTAAAAAATATAGCCACAACTATATTTCTATAATTTTAAATAAAAAATAAATTATTCGTATAAAAAATCCCATCTGCTTCTCCATACCAGAACAAACAACAAAGGACAGCTCAATAACTCCCTCATTTTTGGTGTACCACAGCATGCCTTATAGCTCAATACTAGAACAACTATATGTATCCACCTGGAGCCGTCACGCTTAAATAAAAGGAAAAAAAAAACAGCACTGATAGGTGCACGTATGCAGGTGCGGCTTGTCCGGTTGTTGACGTGCAGAATTAGTGGGCCAGCATTGCTTTTTTTTTTTCTTCAAATTATATAAGCATACACCTCACGCTAGTCTCTCTAAACATACACCTAAAATTACGAAGGCCGATGGTAAATCCGTAATATCACGAAGTCTCTATTGATATTTATTCATTTTTGATCTGTGGTGAGTGCCACGTAAACCTTTGGTTCTTTTTAGATAGATTTATGATTTTTAATTTAAATGTAAATGTTTGTGTGAACCCAATATTAATAAATTGATAAACCATTTTAAAAATACTGTCTCGATAAACTGATTTAAAATAACGATAAAAAATCTTTTTATTTATTTATTTAAAAAATCATAAACCACTATCCGAAAAAAGAGCTGGAGAACTCTACCGCTAGTCGCCTTGGAAATGAATATCGAAGAGGATATAGTGCATGTTCTTTTCAGTTTCTAAAAGTTACTTTTCTGTTTTTCAATAATAATTAGCTTTTAAACGGAGTATCTTTTAAAGATATAATCTATTAGTTAATTATAGCACATATTGTACCGACTTCATTTATATCGGCAAAAAGCATACGTGAGTTTCTATTACTTTATAATCTCTCTTATAAATAGCTTAAAAGTCATAAATTTTAGCAAAACAATAATAGACCCATGTATGTGCGTATAATCCGTATGATCAACTGATAATTGGATAGCGACTTGCATTGCCGTCGCGTCTCGTCTGTATTTTGATCCCCGTTGCGCTGTCCTATCGTACTCCCACTGGTCTAAACTATCCTGTGCTGTGATATTCCAAAAGACAAGAAACTGCTTATGCGTTTGACCATTTCGCAGCCAGGGGCTAAGAACCTCCGACCAACTGGCATCCTTTCGTGCTCCTCCGTGCTGTGACCTCCTGGATCTGATGTGGTCATCGTGATCAATGTAATTTAATTTTCTCCTGATTTTAACTTTAGCTTCTGACTTCTGTCTTTTAATTTACTATTTCTTAGTTTTGTTTTTTTCTAACTTTTTGACTTTTTAGTCTTTTTTGCTTTTTTCCTGTACTCCTTAACATTGTCCATGATTGGCTAACATATTTTTTTTTGTATTTTTAAGTTTTTTAAATTTAATTACGTCAAATAAGTCACCGTCAGCTACAGTAAAAAGTCACAAGCCATCATCAAACTGAGCGCCCCCTTAAATCCTTCTCCTTACCATCCAATCAAAATATTGATCTTCTATTGGAACACCCTAGGACCCACGTTACCTTGGGATGCTACTAAAACTGCTCTACAACTAGCCAATTTACAAGATAAATTAAATTGACAACAATACTAAACAAGATAGTATAAGCGGAAGCATAAACAACTAAGAAATAACAGGATAGTGATAGCAATTCAATATTTAAAACATCCTCCAACATTTTAATCTAAAACATTGTTCACAAACTTAACATTATTAAGATAATGTAAACAAAGCTATGCAAAGGTCTAGAATCCTTTCAACTTTTTACAAAGATAAAATATGATTCACGTGCATCAGTGTGGTGTCGCTCTACCCTTCCCATGCATGCTCAAAGTCCACCTGTAGGGAGGGAGAAACAAGGGTGAGATAAAATCTCAGCAAGCAAACTGTTTAACAGGCTATTCGAACTACAAACAATTATACATCATCATCTATAATTCCATACAACCACAACTACAATTCATGTCCACAATTATTAATCACCACGAACTTTCATGAATCATACCTGTTCAATTTTAGATTTAATTGGCATATGAATGCAATCATTTTATCCACAATTAAATGTAAATGAAACATTTAATCTTTCATAAACTACAATGGATTAATCATCAATATTTAATCTTCCACAAATGACAATGTTTATATCCTCAACCTCAAATTACCATCAATGTCGGTAAAGCATTAGCAAATAAATCTTATTTCACTACTTTAAAACATCAACCCCTATCACCACCAAACACAATAAAATATATGTAATGATCATCTCACTACTTTCTCACGTCCACAATTGCTATCAACAATTACTAAATGAGGAAAGAATCTCATGCCACAATCACAACCCTTACCATACACAAAGGACGAATCTGTCAGACCCAGATTTTTCAATCCGAAATCTCCTGTGATTTACTGCTCTATTCCCTGTATCAGTAGCTAGAGCACACAGGTCATTGCTGTAGCAACACATACATCGCATAAACAGTAATATTACAGACCATTGTTCAAATTACACCACGTCGGGTGATAGATTACAAAAGGGCACCTAGGCCGAATGTCATCATTACATCTACATAGCAGAAACGGAAGCAAAAGTAAGTCCAAAGCCACAGGCAAGCGACTGGGGGATAATGCGTGTATTATATATTACCTAGACTTAGATAATATACGTGCACACACAGCCTTAGGTCTAACTTGTCTAGGTCTAGAAAACACGTGCAACGTCCTAGTTTCCTTCGTCGTTCCTTCCATCCGCGGCTGGGGCATCTTCATGATCATAATGATCCTACGTCCCTGTCTCTGTTTTGGTAATACGAGTGTGAGCACACTATCCACCGTGCTCGAAGCCATCACACGAATGCGAGAAATAGCATGCTAGGCTAGTTCAAGGGAAGGCTCGGGTTTAGTTGTTTTGCTAGAAAGTGCATGTAAATACTGTACGTAGAAATTCCTATGACCTAGCAATTTTTGAAAGGTACGACACAAGTTTAGTGAAGTATAATCATCGTACTAGTGATACAGATTCCATCCATCGTTACATGACATCTGCACCATATAGCGTCTTTCAGCGTTATAGTCGCTTAACTTATCACTGGGACGACACCAAGAGAAACTCCAAACTAGGGCCTTCAACTGCCCTCCATTTTTCCCATTCCATAAATCAGTTTGAAATAGAACTATATCTAGTTAAGTCCCCATGTCTGCCCATGATCGTGGGCACGGCTATTCGAATAGTTTTGACTCTGCAGAGTCTGTACACTTTCACCTCAAGAGATAATCAACCCGTTACCCCACACGATTCCTTAGTCATGTGGTTAGGTAGATTATCACCATGACTGTTCAGAATATCTAGCACCTTTCGTCATCTCACCCTATGGGCCGTTCCCACTTGCGATGGGTCCCATACGTTGCACGGGATGTTCACCACGGCTACTAGCATTATTCGGGCTCCACTCCACTCAATGCTAGTACGACTGGTGAACGTCACCCTCCACTCGGTGTCCCTTTAGGCCTCCCGTTGCCCTTGTATACCCACTCCTATCCACTACCGGTGAGATGAGTCGGGGAGTTTCGATACCACTACTTAGCCAGGTTGTATTTCTGGACTTGTGGTTGTCTTGTTTTACACGGGTTAACATGACAAGATTCATCCTTAGAGCTACCGGGTGGTTCTACCACATTCCATAATTTTGTGCTTCCATCACACACATACCACCCCCAAATCATCCACCTAGATACTAAGCAAGTTTGAGGCTTTTTGGGGCATAAAATAACAATTCCAAAATTTTCTCCAGTCATTCCCACCATGACTGCCCAAACCATTGTCATATTTGCAAGTGAGGGGTTTTAGGACATTTAAGTGTCCCCGTTTAACTAGCAATACTAAGCAATACGATATATTATAACTCTATTTGTGAAAACTACATTAAGATAGCCTTACTATGGCGACAAGGTTTACATATCCCAAGGGTTTCAATAGGTAATATTAACAAGCATAATAATGGGTGTATAACTACATTCTATAAAACTGAACATAATCTACTACATAAAATAATAGCATGCACATGGATAACTTAAAAGAAATTAATTTGCATAATCATGGGTTCAACATGGTCAAAGTGATAACTCGCCTTGGTCACAGTGGTCTGGCTCTTGGTGATCTGGAGCTGCTAGGTTGGCTGCCTCAGCGTCTTCCTCCTGAGCCTCGTATGCTATTTTAATCGTACGCGAAGATTTGCAGAAAAAGAAAAGCAACAAATCAATCCAAATAACACTAGAAATTCAAATGAAGTCCAAAAATCATGATTTCGGTTCCATTGGATAGATCTTGAATTTAGACGAATTTAGAAATTTGTCTCACTCAATTGGAGTTAAAATGACGAAGTTATGTCATTTTAAAAATCTCAGTTCAGATAAATCTCTAAATTATCAAATTTCTACCAGGTGGGTCCCACACGTTATTTTACATATTTTATTTTATTTTATTATTTTTCATCCTGTGTCTCTGACCAGTGGGGCCCACATGGCAGTACCTCGTGGTTCTCTCGTACTCATTGACGGGTGGGGCCCGTATGTCGTGAGCCCACGACCCCTACGGTAGGCAGTGCGCCCACTTGTCAACCCAAAATAAAAGAATGGCTCAACCCCCGCACGTGGAGCCGGGGGCTCGAACGCCACGGGGAGCTGGGGAGAGAATCACGGGCTAGCCAAGTGAGCGCCCGAGTTATCTTACCCTATAAGGGCGAGTAAACCCTTTGAGGTAGCTCCGGAAGAGGGCTGGGCAGAGGAGGCCGAGGGCGGGGGTCGGTGGCGGTGCGGCCGGCGGTGGACGATCAGGGAGGTGCCAGCGATGCTTGAAATGCGTTCCCTATGCTGCGGTGAAGCCGATGGAGGAGTCGACGGGGACCGGGGTGCACGGTGGTGGGCTGGCGGTGTGCGGCGGCGGCGGCTCGGGAGGTGCTCCGGCGTCGGCGAGGTACGGGCTTCGGGAGGCTCGAGGAAAACCAGGGACGACTTCACGACGTGCAGGAGATGGCTCGGGTTCAAGGAATTGGACTCTAGCGTCAGGATTCGTCGAGGAGCCCGGTGGCCGACCGCGAAGAAGAACGGTGCGTCGGCGAGCTTAGGGGGGGTTTTGAGTGTAATTGCTCACTGTGGGAGAAGGTGTGGGGCGTGGGAAGAGCGGTGAGAGCCTCGGGGTTCTTATAGGCGAGGCGGCGGAAGCTGGCATCGGGAGACTTCCCGTTTGGTCATGTCGGTGAGCGGCGGGACAGCGGCGGAGGCAGTGGCAGAAGGGATATCCGGTGTAGGATATGGCATGATGCCCTGGTGCGCGCGTGAAGTGGCAGCAGGGCTCGAGTCGTGCGCGCGTGCTGCTACCGAGCGGCGCGGGCAAGAAAAAGAGGCGGCAGCAGAGCTAGGGTGGCGCGTAGACAGGACGGCGGCGATCGCTGGTCCGGCGGGGAACCGCTGGTCGAAGGCGTCGCGCATGCTGGGCCGGGCAGCGAGGCGTGGCGCGGCGGGTTCTTGGGCGCGCCCGGAAGTGAGCGAGCGAGGATGAGGCGGAAAGAAGAAAAACAGTCGGTGGGGGGTGTGTGTTGGTGGTGGTGGCTGGCTTGGTCGGCTGACCTCCCCTTTTGCTTTACTTTTTTTTAATTTTTCTTTTTATTTTCTTTATTTTATTTTTACTCATATATATATATATTCCTTATGTGTGTATGTATAATTATATATTCTTCCAATCCTACTTTTATGAAGATTTTGTTTGCATAATTTCTTGATTTTATTATTCCTTTACATTCTATATATACAAATAGGTATATTTATGTATATATATTCTTTTGTTTTATTCTCACCTATTATTTTATAGAAATTCCAACATTAGAATTCTCAAATTTTTGGGACCAAACTGTATCCTCTTTCACTGGATCATCTTTTCAGATTCGCATTTTAAATTTTTGTTTTCTAGTGTTTAAGTTTTAACTTTTTGGAACCTTAACCAAGATTTAAGAAATGCTTTAAAAATTAATTTCAAATCAAATATAAGGCAAAATAATTGAAAAGCTTTATATTTCCAATTTCCAAATTTTCAGGATGTTACAAACCTACCCCCCTTAAAAAGAATCTCGACCCCGAGATTCAGCCTAACTGGTGAACATCTCCGGATAATCTCTTCTCAGCTGGTCTTCGCGCTCCCAGGTGGCCTCTTTCTTTGAGTGATGACTCCACTGCACTCTACAGGTGCGAATGGTTTGATTTCTGGTCTTCTTTTCCACAGTGTCCAAGATTTTAACTGGACGTTCCATGTAGGTCAGGTCGCTCTCGATCTCAATTGCCTCCACCGAGGTTTGATCTTCCGGTACCCGAAGACACTTCTTGAGTTGGGATACATGGAAAACATTGTGCATATCTGCTAGGCTTGCGGGTAGATCTAGCTGATAAGCTACTTCTCTACTCTTGGCTATAATCGGGAATGGCCCGACATAGTGAGGGGCGAGCTTACCTTTGACTTTAAACCGTCTGACCCCTCGTAGGGGTGACACCTTCAAGTAGACATAATCCCCAACCTCAAAACTTAATGGCCTTCGTCTCTTATCCGCATAGCTCTTCTGTCTAGACTGGGCGGCTAACAATCGATCTCTGATCAGACGAACTTTTTCTTCCGCCTGCTTTGGAGTATCAGGCCCGAATATGTAGCCTTCTCCTACTTCTGACCAGTGTAAAGGGGTTCGGCACTTCCTCCCGTACAGTGCTTCAAATGGGGACATCTGTAGGCTGGCTCGGTAGCTGTTGTTGTAGGCGAACTCTGCATACGGCAGACATCTGTCCCAGTCCTTAGAGAAATCCAGGGTACAAGCCCGAAGCATGTCCTCTAATATTTGATTCACTCTCTCTGTTTGGCCATCTGTCTGGGGGTGATAGGCGGTGCTCAAATCCAGATGGGTACTGAGGGCTTCATGTAGGCTAGCCCAGAAATGCGAGGTGAACTGGAAACCTCGATCTGAGACTATCCGTTTTGGCACACCGTGCAAACACACGATGCGTGACATATATAGTTCTGCCAGCTTATCTCCCTTGTAAGTTGTCTTGACAGGGATAAAATGTGCGACCTTGGTCAGCCTATCAATTACGACCCAAATGGAGTCGTATCCCGACCTGGTTCGGGGAAGCCCTGTGATAAAATCCATTCCTACTTCTTCCCACTTCCACTAGGGTACTTCCAACGGCTGTAGCAGTCCTGCTAGCCTCTGATGTTCCGCTTTCACTCTCTAACATATGTCACAGCAGGCTACGTGTTCGGCGATGTCTCTCTTCATACGTGGCCACCAGTACCACTGCTTCATATCCTGATACATCTTTGTACTTGAAGGATGAAGAGAATACACCGAGCTATGGGCTTCTCTGAGTATCAGGTCCTTGAGGCCCTTCTGGTGGGGTACAAAGATATGGGTCCCGTACCTCATAACCCCTTGCTGATCCACAGATATCTTAGGTGCCTTTCCGGCTTCCATTAATCCTTTCAACCTCAAAGCGGTTGGGTCTTCTTGTTGTGCGGCGATAATCCTCTCTTCTATGCTTGGTTGCAATTCCATTGCTGCTAAGGTGCCCTCTTCCACTATCTCCAAATTCAAGGCTATCAATTCCTTGTATAGCTCAGGTTGTTGCTCTTGCCTCATGAGGGTATTACAATAGGCCTTACGGCTTAGGGCATCCGCCACTACATTGGCCTTGCCTGGATGGTAGTGGACACTCAGGTCATAATCATTGATCAATTCTTGTAACACCCCAGCCAAACAATGGCCTAGAATGCTACCAAACTAACAACATAATAAAACTATGCTAAGACATTCTATAAAATTTCGGCAGAGCCTCCTTTGTTTATTGATAAAAATGAAGTTCTAACAATATTATCAAAAGGTATGAATAACCGCAAGCAAAGTAAGTTGGCTACTAAGCAGAAACATCTATAAAACTTAAGTAAAGCACGGAAGCAATATAACGAAGTTCTAATCCATTATTACATCTTAATCTGAAGGTCATAATCAAATACCACTTGAACTAATCAACAAATAATAATTAGAGTTCTCTATCTTCTCCATGGTGAATATTTTGTGCAAGTGCAATAATACTAATCCCTCTTTATTCCCATGCATGCTGACCTCGTGAAGGTACCTAAAATAAACAAACAACAACAAGAAAACAACGACAAGAGTGAGTCCAATGACTCGGCAAGTATAATCAGAACAAATGCAAGCATGAACATTAACTCTCAAGTTAAACATATTACATATGAATTTCATGCTATGCATTATGATCAAAGTCCATTCTCTCTTCGCATTTTACCAGTAATGCGGAGTGAGCATCCGTCAATGCCCACCTATGCCTGCCCTCGGTGCAGGGACCAATTGCCCACACTCCTACAAGTGTGGGGATCTCGACGCTGATCACCATGTGACCAAGACTTCAACAATTCAAGATGATGCATATATGTGAATGTATCAACAAGATAAACAGGCATTCAACATACTATGCATCAATTCAATCTCAAATAAATGCTATAATGTAAACAGAACATTCATAGCATTAACAACTCATAACTTTACTGAAATTCATAAGTAAAGCATTCATAACTCAAACATCACTCATAACATCCAAATCATCCAATCACACAGATTATAACAAGGTTATACTTGCCTCAACCGCGAGACAACGAAGAACGAGCGTATATGAAACCCCTAATCCGCTTTCCTCCTGAATAATTAATTAATAATTACTAATATGACAGCAGCGGGTTTTTAGATATAAAATAACAGCAACCCCAATTATCCCAACAATTTATCTCAATTTAAATCCCCAACTCCCCTCGGCCAATTCTGCCTATCCACAGACAGCCGACTTCCAAAAATTATAACTTCCAGTACGTAACTCCAATTAAGTGTTCTCGGACTCTATGGAAAGATAATTAAATTATCTACAAAAACTTAGTTGGGCAGACTTTCTGATTCTGCCATTAACTAGCCGATCCAAACCCTTTTCTAAAGCATCAAAATTCACGTCGGACTCTCTGGACAGCGCACTAAAACTGTCATAACTTTCGCCCAGAAACTCGGAATCTGGACTTCTTTACCTCTATGGAAATCTAAGAAACTTATCTACAACTTTGCCAATTTGAAGGACTCCTGAATCGCCACTATTTCTGTCGCACAAACTGATCTACCAAACCCTGTCCAGAACTACCCCAATCTGCAGAACAGTAGCACTAGAAAATTCATAACTTTCGCTACACAGATCAAAATAACGTGTTCTTGTACT
The DNA here is from genome assembly GCA_036346245.1 of Bonia amplexicaulis. Lineage (NCBI taxonomy): Eukaryota > Viridiplantae > Streptophyta > Magnoliopsida > Poales > Poaceae > Bonia > Bonia amplexicaulis. Next base: position 10,602,771 of record CM070748.1, read on the forward strand.
CCCTGGAAAGATAATCAAACCCTCTACGATGAACACGCCCGCGATCTCCTCCTCTCCTTCCTCCGGATCCACGCGGTACAGCGACGAACGCCGGCAACGGCGACCGGGGAGGAGACGACGACGACGGCGGCGACGACGACGACGACGGGCTGCGGCGGGAAGGCGGCGGCCGCGGCTGCTATGGCGGGGCGCGCCGCCACGGCAGGGACGGCGGGAGGCGCGGCGCCACAGTGGGGGCGCGGCCGCCACGGCGAGGGATGTGGGGCGCAGGGATGGGAGGCTAGGGTTAAGGGGTGGCCTCCCTTCCCCACTTGGGCCAACAATTCCCACCTGGGCCGAAGCCTAGGCCCAGGTTGCCTTAACTTTTCAGAAAACCCCCTAAACAGTTTATTTTACCCTTTCTTTCTACGCCCCTCTCTTTAATTAAATAAATAATTAATAAAAATCGTTACGGGGTATTACATTCTACCCCTTAAATGCAATTAGTCCCGAATTCTTCCCGTGCTTACACTAAGGCTTTATCACCTGTAAACTTGATCATATTAACGCGCACATGTTGTGAGTAATTCTCACACATGCGTGACTCCAATTCCCAAGTTGCCTCTCTCTCTCTGTTTGTTGCGACCAAAGCACGTTGACGTACTTTTAAAATTTTATTTCTCAATGCTTGCACCTCGCGCATAGGTTCTAGAAGGTCCAAATGGTATGCCAACTTCCCGATCCTTGCTCCTCACATCTGCATAACTTTTCACTGCTGCCTCCAGTCTTTCCAGCCTCTCCTCGATATTGGGTCGCACAAAGCGGCATGTACCCCACACTAGGACCCAAGGTGGTCCTAGTGTTACACGAACCCCCAAAACTTCGCAACTAACAGAAGCAATTGAATATACCTTGGGTGACCATTCCCTTTGGTATCAACCTGCACAACACATGTAACTCTTACTCCAACTATCAATCGATCTTTTACCTTAACAAGGAGCACCTCCTTTAACCCTGGACGCACAACAGTGCTCAAGGTAAACCAACCCTTTCACAGACAAAGTTCAAATGAAAATAAAGAATTCTCATCGCAACCACACATCACCAACTCCCCACCTAAAGGGTCAAATCAAAAGAATGTAAAATGAGGATTCAACACGAGAACGTCTCCACATTCCAATTAGGACATTTTCAAATAGACAACACACGCCAACATAAAGTCAACTCCAAACCACAAAAGACTTTTGCTATCATCACATAGCTCAAACAAGAATCAATGAGCATTTTACTACCCGAGAATTTGTATATATTTGCTAGGAATAAACTTCCTTTTGATCCACAAGATTCCAAATCAGCACACACCACACTGACTCATTTCTCTTAAATTGGCAACATCAACTCTATGCTCAAACCGAGTGCATCTACCACACTTTTGTAGAGAGACTCATCGCCTCACAATAACATACTCTAGCCAACTCTTCTACCAACAAGGTTACTTTAATAAATAATTTTCAATGCACCTCATCGTTATTTTCTCCTACAATCACTTCACCACATATCTTAAGGATAATCAACATGAAATCCTCGGCTCACACACTCATTTACTACATCCAAAGGATTCTATCAAGGAACATCATAATATTCAGAATCCACTCCTTTCACTATTCTCACGCAACATCATTAGCCTCCAAGGTCCTAGTATGGAACACCAAACCCAAAAGTTCCGTCTCCAGGACTCCTATATATGTACTTCCATATAATTAATACAAAGACTCTTAAATTCAGTGACTAACATCTCCACAATCAACCATGCTCAATCATTAACAACCATATGAAACATATTCAACAATCCTTACTATCCCAAAATTCCATAACGGTTGGGCTTCTTCACAATTATAAACTCATTAACTACACCATCATAATCATCCTACTAATCCTTGCAAAGTACCCAATCATGATGCTCCAATAAAATTGATCAAGATTCCCACACTTTCAATGATTCTAACGTTCCAAGAAATGAACGTAACACTCATGAACCACAACTAGGTTCTTCTAGTTGCAACAATATAACTAGTTAGCCCCAAGGACAACATCTTCTTTAAATCAAATCCTCACCGAGAATTATTCGACAGAATCAATTTATCACTCCAAGAATCTCAAGCATCTTGATACCCACAATCTCACCCAAACCAATCACAAAACCACACCAACCAGGTTGCCATACATATCCTAAAAGGCTTGCAACCCAAATCGGTTACCCCTTTCTTAGAAGAGACAAAAAAAAAATTTCAGCACATGGGAAAGTGTTATCATCCGCAATAAACACCGGACCAAGGACAATAGCGATAATCTTGGAAATCACAATATAAAATCACAATTGAAGGCTCATGCCCTTCAAGGAGTGAAATACCCAATATCAACCGATAAAACACAACATTGCTATTTTAAACTCAAGAAACTCTTATGCGGTGAAAAAATAAGAAGTCAAACACACATCTAAAAGTTACACAACTTTGACTCCAACTTCAAACAATCTTTCCGCAATCTTTATTTTAACAAAGAGAAAAACTTTCTTCGATTTCGATATCACCTTAACAATTCCAACAAAAAGAATTCAAGACCACAACACATTAATTCTTTAAGAACTAATAAAACCTCTCAACACGACACTTTGCTTTAAAACAATTTCAACTACCACATAAGTCATGAGATCAAAAGATCGCGTATGCAACTATCAAAACTTTTGATTTAAATAGCATCATGGAAGTTATCAAATCTTTTTTTGTATTAATTGAACATTCAACATTATCATCACAACCACATGCTGACTATCATACTAATATCAGAATAATATATTCTAAACAAGCATCATCACACCCTCAAATCCTTTCCTAAACTTTTCCAAAAGAAACATAAGAAATTACTTCATCATGCTCTAATACTTAAGTAGGATTGCAACTACTTGGTCTAGGAAACCTTGTGCATAAGCCACACAATAGAACAAAGCTCTTAAACAAGATGGTACTAGAGCAAGATAATCTCACAAATCATGCTAGTACAAATTTCTTACTAGATTTCATATATTCCATTCTTTATTGATGCTCAACTCTAACTTAGCACAAATTGAATGTACTCTATTCACTATTGGCAATAATTGATTATTATTTGGTCATAACAACATTCATGAGCATAGATTCTGTATCCTACTTTACATTCAGAAATTAGAACGGGAATGACTTTAAACTTCAATAATACCAGCTTGTAAGACAAGTTTCTACAAGTCAATACATCAACCTTCATCTATTTCTTTATACGTATTTCAACAATTTAGCATTGTAAAAGATAGATGAAACTAGCACTTTTGCATGCCCATAAAGTATCTAAATAAAAGACATATTAAAGGTTAATATTAACAGGGCAATATTCGAACACCTCCTTACTTAATCATTCCAAACGGTCGGATTAATTACTAAAGACACAGATAATTCAATTTATCCAATCATGATAGAAATTTAAACAATCATAATAATCATTCCGGTTCTTATTACACACTCCTCAATAATTCCATGAGTTACTATCATGAATAGACAAATTCTTAATCATAGTTCTTCTAAAAACTATTACAGGGCAATGTCAAATTAATCCACTACACTTCCAAAGATGCTAGTTGGAATTAATTATGCACCACGCTAACATATCAACTTGATAATTCAAACCTTATGAATTAGTTTATATGATTACCACCTTCCACTTAAGCATAGCAAAACAACATAAATGATTTTCACACTCTCTTTCAAAAAGAAGAGGAACAACAAACTTCAACGCTCGAGATAAGAAAATACATAGATCCAAAGCTGTAATACCCCAGAAATTGTATAATTAATTGTATAATTAATAGAGAGAGAGACTTATGTGAAATAATTAAATTTATAAGAGTTTTGAGGGTTTTCAAAATTTAAGACAACCAGGCCTAGGCCTTGGCCGTGTGTGTTTTTCTTGGCCCAAGAGGGAGGGAGGCCACCTCTTAAAACCCTAGGCAGTCCCCCACCTCCTAGGCAGCCGCCACCTATGCCCCTTGCGCCCTGCTGCCCCGCCGCCGCCTCTGCCGTCCTGGCCCGCCGCCTGCGCCGCCTGCCCGCGCCCGCCGCCACGCCACGCCGCCTCCGCCGTGCGCAGCGTTGTGGGGTGATCGCTGTTCTTCGCCGCGGTGTCGTCGTCGTCTTGCGCCGCGACGTCGCCGGAGAACGTCCTCGCCGTGCTGCCCGACGTCGTCTTGTTCCCCGGAGCGCCGTCGTCGACGTTCGTCGCTGTACCGCGTGGATCCGGAGGAAGGAGAGGAGGAGATCGCGAGCGTGTTCGTCGCCGTGTTCGTCGTGTTCGTCGACGTGTTCGTCGTCGTGTCGTCAAGGGTAATCCCTGGTAGTCTCTAGATTGGTTTTAATCGAGTTAGATTCGTCGGTTTTCTAGGCTGCTGGACAGTAGTTGTTTCTCAGCAGTTTTGGGGTAGATCCGTCGGGATTCAGATCTGGATCCCTTCTAGAAAGTTGTAGAGGGTTTAATTATCTTTCCAGGAAGTACAAGAACACGTTATTTGGATCTGTGTAGCGAAAGTTATGAATTTTCTAGTGCTACTATTCTGCAGATCGGGGTAGTTCTGGACAGAGTTTAGTAGATCGGTTTGTACGACGGAAATAGTGGCGATTCAGGAGTCCTTCAAATTGGGAAAGTTGTAGATAAGCTTCTTAGCTTTCCAGAGAAAACCCCCCCTAAACAATTTATTTTACCCTTTCTTTCTACGCCCCTCTCTTTAATTAAATAAATAATTAATAAAAATCGTTCCGGGGTATTACAATTCTAACCATCTCCTTTGCCTTAGATTAAGGTGTGATTGGATAAAGAAGTACTTGAGGCTTTTGTGATCCGTATATATATTGCAGTGGTTGCCGATCAGATAATGTCTCCAGATCTTTAAGGCATGAACCACGGAAGCTAATTCCAAGTCATGGGTGGGATAGTTAGCTTCATAGGGGCGAAGTTGCCTAGATGCATATGCCACAACCTTACCTCCTTGCATCAGTACGCATCCCAGTCCTTGATGGGAAGCATCATAGTATACTTCAAAATCCTTGCGTACATCAGGTAGGACTAGCACAGGGGTGGTAGTCAATCTTTTCTTAAGCTCTTGAAAACTTTCTTCACAGGTCTTGGTCTATTCAAACTTCTGTTCCTTCTTGAGTAGCTGGGTCAATGGCCTGGCAATCCTAGAGAATCCCTCTATGAATCTTCTATATTATCCTGTCAATCCAAGGAAGCTTCTCACTGTGGATCGTGGTGGGTTCTTGCCATTCCTTATTCCGTTATCTTGGCTGGATCAACAGATACTCCTCCTGTAGACACTATATGCCCCAGAAAGCTGATGTCACTTAGCCAAAATTCACATTTGCTATATTTGGCATATAGCTGATGTCCCTTCAGTTTCTCTAGCACTAGACGTAGGTGTTCAGCATGTTCCTCTGCAGTCTTGGAGTAGATGAGGATATCATCAATGAACACTACCACGAACTTGTCCAAATATTCCATGAATACCTTGTTCATGAGGTTCATGAAGTAGGCTGGGACATTGGTTAGTCCAAAAGACATGACTGTAAACTCATACAGTCCATATCGAGTGGTGAAAGCTGTCTTAGGTATGTCCTCAGCTCTAATCTTAAGCTGGTGGTAGCCTGATCTCAGATCTATTTTGGAAAATATGGTGGCTCCACCAAGTTGGTCAAATAGATCATCGATCCTGGGAAGGGGGTATTTATTTTTGATGGTTACTTCATTTAAAGCCCGGTAATCCACACACATCCTAGCTGTGCCATCCTTCTTCTTTACAAATAATACCAGAGATCCCTAAGGTGAGGAACTGGGTCTAATAAATCCTTTCTCCTGCAGTTCCTGGAGTTGGGTCTTCAGCTCTTCCAGCTCTTCTACCGTCATCCTATATGGTCTCTTGGAGATGGGAGCAGCATCTGGCTTTAAGTTAATAACAAACTCCAGGTCTCTGTCTGGGGGCATGCCGGGTAGGTCTTCAGGAAACACTTCCGGATAGTCTTGCACCACCATCATTCCCTCTAAGGGTACATCTTCAGAATAATATATTGCACGGCCCCATCGGTATGGTCGGTCCACTTTTACATCTATGGTCATTCCAGGACATTTAGTCAGCCTCACTATCCTAGTGGCACAGTCTATAACCCCTCGATGTCTGGCTAACCAGTCCATTCCTAATATAATATCCAAAATTTGTGAGCTTAATACTATCAAGTCTGCTAGGAAGTTGCACCTCTCCATGGTAACCTTTACCCCAGGGCATACTAAGGTAGCGGTAATCATACCAGCTGGTGATTTAAGCACTACTGGCCTCTTTAAGCACTACTGCTTCCTCGGCCGTGATATGGTTGACTCTACCACGGTTGGGTGTTGGGGTACTCCTGCTAGCCTGCGATGTCTGAGGCCCCTTGCTGGGCACTGAGGCTTGGCTGCGGGCGGGGGGTGTTTTGTTTGTATGGGCACCGGTTGGCGAAATGTCCCTTTTCCCCGCAGCTGAAGCACTTGTAGCTTGCGGCATAATTTGACCCAAGAGATTGGCTGCCCTGCATGGCACTGCCTCCCGGACGGGACACTGATGTTGGGACCTTGGATGGGTTGGGTCTTGGGAAGGGGGAGTTATTGAAGAGCTTCTGAATGAATCTCCCTAGGGCATTGTGTTGCCGCCTTGCGCTTCTACCATGTCTAGATTCTTTTTCTCATTTTCTAAAATTAAGGCCTTGTTCACCAGCTGGTGGAAGCTGGTGAAGTCCTGAATGATCAACTGCACTCTTAATTCTTCGTTCATTCCCTCGAAGAATCGATCAATCTTTTCTTCCTCTTCTGCCACGTCCTTCGGGGCGTAGCGAGCCAACTGGGTGAACTTTGTGAGGTATTCATTTATTGTCATACCCCCTTGCTTGAGGGTACGGAACTCGTTCTTCTTCATCCTCATCACTCCTGCGGGGATAAAGTTGGCCTTGAAAGCCGCTCTAAATTCTGCCCAGGGTATGGCTTCCGTGTTATTCTCTACATTGTCATCTTCCTGGCCCCTGGCGGCCAGAAAGTTTTCCCACCACGCCACTGCAGCTCCTTGCAGCTGATGTGTGGCAAACATGACCTTGTCTTCTTCCGCGCATTTGGCTAAGCGCAGTTTCCGCTCCGTATCTCGAAGCCAATCCTCAGCTTCCAGGGGTTCATCAGCTGATGAAAAGGTAAGCGGCCTAATTCTTTGGAAGTCGGCCAAATCAGCTCTATGTCCACTGGAGCCTCCTTGCTGTCCAGTGTAAATGGCCTGCAGCAGTTGAGTCTGCTGCGCCATGACTTGGGCCATGGTGGGGTTGACCGGAGGGGTTGGAAGATTATCATCTTGGTTTTGAACCCTGCCTCGCCTCTCAGGCAAGGCTCTGTGGGTGGAGTCTACTTCAGCTTGCTGGAGGCTAGCACGGGCTTGGGCTCTTGTGGTCCTTTGGCTGGCCATCTGCAGTTATAGTTTGCGACTTAATAATAATACTAGGCAGTTAAAAGAAGGTGGTCACCTTATGCAATAAAAGCCAACAAGATAAACGACAAAACAATTTCAACACAAGGCCGTTTCCTTAAGCATAGAATAAATATCACATAGCCAGCTTCTAGGCTGGACTTACAGTTACAATACAATAATTAAAGTCTGACCGAACAGCAACTACGATACAGAAGGTCTGGCATAACATGTTGTGATACATCAACTAGTACTTGCGCTACACACAGCACGGACCACCCACCTACTCCTCCATGTAGCCAACTTCGGGGCTGGAGGGGCTGTAGTCCCGACATCGCGGCGGGACCTCTCGCCACCGAACTCGGAGGGTTGGTGTCGAGTCGAGTCGAGCGGCTGCGGCTGTCATGCGACCCTCCGCGGCGAAGAGCCGACTGTGGTCCTGGAGGTCGCACGCTCTTGCGTGCGGTCAAGCGGGTGCGTAGTCCACTTGGGTCTGTGGGGCCGGCGGCGGTCTTTGGTGGGGCGGCGGGGGCTGGGACCGCTTGAGGCTGTGCTCGCCGCTGCCGCCTCTGCCTTGGCTGCTGCCAAGGCCTGCTCGCATTGGGCGAGCTACTCGTGGAGGGTCGCTATCTCCGTGTGCTTGGCGACGAGGTGCACCCGGAGGGTGGTGATCTCCTCCAGAGCGGCAGTATGGGTCGATCCCATGGCCCTGGTCAGGTCAACCTGATGCGTAAGCATCGGGTTGTTCTCGCTCGTAGGCAGGTAGGTCTCATTATATCGCGCCCTTTCCTAGCGCGATGGGTAGTAGCAGAAGGGGGTGCGCCGAAGGGGGGCCTTGTAGATGTCGCACAGCCGTGCGGCGGCAAGGCGCGCAGTGTCCTGGAGTGCCACGATCCTGATGGTCCGCTGGTGCTCCGTCCGGAAAACGTGAGGCGGGTCGTGCGCACTCTTCGGGTAGATGAACACCTCGATCAACCAAGATTCCTCTCCTCCTGCCGTGGTCTTGAGTCCATGGTATACGGGCTGGTCTGGGTAGCCCAGGTAGTGAAGGAGCTTGCGCAGGATACTGGGAAACTCCCCCTCGTAGACTCCGTGGGCCAAGTAGTCCCAGTTACCCTCCTCTCTAGCTCCGGCCATCTGTTAATAACTTTTCAAATTATTAATGAAAGATAGAACAGAACAGAAGTAAGAAGGATAGAAAAAGCAATAATACACTATATTTTTAGAAATTCTTTTTATAAGATTTGCAAGGTTGTAATTCTATATCCTTTCTAACGTCCATACTAAGGCTTTTACCCTACAGTCGTATGCTCTGATACCAGCTCTGTCAGACCCGGATTTTTCAATCCGGAATCTCCTGTGATTTACTACTCTATTCCCTGGATCAGTAGCTAGAGCACACAGGTCATTGCTGTATCAACACATACATCGCATAAACAGTAATATTACAGACCATTGTTCAAATTACACCACGTCGGACGATAGTGTGTCATCATTACATCCACATAGCAGAAACGGAAGCAAAAGTAAGTCCAAAGCCACAGGCAAGCGACTGGGGGATAATGTGTGCATTATATATTACCTAGACTTAGATAATATACGTGCACACACAGCCTTAGGTCTAACTTGTCTAGGTCTAGAAAACACGTGCAACGTCCTAGTTTCCTACGTCGTTCCTTCCATTCGCGGCTGGGGCATCTTCATGATCATAATGATCCTACGTCCCTGTCTCTGTTTTGGTAATGCGAGTGTGAGCACACTATCCACCGTGCTCAGCAAGCCATCACACAGAATGCAGTAAATAGCATGCTAGGCTAGTTCAAGGGAAGGCTCGAGTTTAGTTGTTTTGCCAGAAATTGCATGTAAATACTGTACTTAGAAATTCCTATGACCTAGCAATTTTTGAAAGGTACGACACAAGTTTGGTGAAGTATAATCATCGTACTAGTGATACAGATTCCATCCACCGTTACATGGCATCAACACCATATAGCGTGTTTCAGCGTTATAGCCGCTTAACTTATCACTGGGACGACACCCAGGGCAACTCCAAACTAGGGCCTTCCACTGCCCTCCATTTTTCCCATTCCATAAATCAGTTTGAAATAGAGCTATATCTAGTTAAGTCCCCCTGTCTGCCCATGACCGTGGGCACGACTATTTGAATAGTTTTGACTCTGCAGAGTTTGTACACTTTCACCACAAGAGATAATCAACCCGTTACCCCACACGATTCCTTAGTCATGTGGTTAGATTGATTATCACCATGACTGTTCAGAATATCTAGCACCTTTCGTCATCTCACCCTATGGGCCGTTCCCACTTGCGATGGGTCTCATACGTTGCACGGGATGTTCACCACGGCTACTAGCATTATTCGGGCTCCACTCCCCTCAATGCTAGTACGACTGGTGAACGTCACCATCCACTCGGTGTCCCTTGCCCTAGCATATCCACTCCTATCCACTACCGGTGAGATGAGTCGGGGATTTTCGATACCACTACTTAGCCAGGTTGTATTTTACAGACTTGTGGTTATACTGTTTTACACGGGTTAACATGACAAGATTCGGTCCTTAGAGCTACCTGGGTGGTTCTACCACATTCCATAATTTTTGTGCTTCCACTGCACCACATACCAGCCCCCAAATCATCCACCTAGATACTAAGCAAGTTTGAGGCTTTTTGGGACATAAAATAACAGTTCCAAATTTTTCTCTAGTCATTCCCACCATGACTGCCCAAACCATTATCATATTTGCAAGTGAGTGGTTTTGCGACATTTAAGTGTCCCCGTTTAACTAGCAATACTAAGCAATGCGATATATTATAACTCTATTTGTGAAAACTACATTAAGATAGCCTTACTGTGGCGACAAGGTTCATATATCCCAAGGGTTTCAATAGGTAATATTAACAAGCATAATAATGGGTGTATAACTACATTCTATAAAACTGAACATAATCTACTACATAAAATAATAGCATGCACATGGATAACTTAAAAGAAATTAATTTGCATAATCATGGGTTCAACATGGTCAAAGTGATAACTCGCCTTGGTCACAGTGGTCTGGCTCTTGGTGATCTGGAGCTGCTAGGTTGGCTGCCTCAGCGTCTTCCTCCTGAGCCTTGTATGTTATTTTAATCGTACGCGAAGATTTGCAGAAAAAGAAAAGCAACAAATCAATCCAAATAACACTAGAAATTCAAATGAACTCCAAAAATCATGATTTCGGTCCCATTTGATAGATCTTGAATTTCAAAATTTGTCTCCCTCAATTTGGAGTTAAAATGAGGAAGTTATGCCATTTTAAAAATCTCAGTTCAAATAAATCCCTAAATTATTAAATTTCTGACAGGTGGGTCCCACACGTTATTTTTCATATTTTATTTTATTTTATTATTTTTCATCATGTGTCTCTGACCAGTGGGGCCCACATGGCAGTACCTCGGGGTTCTCTCGTACTCACTGACGGGTGGGGCCCGTATGTCAGCAGGCCCACAGACCCCTACGGCCGACAGGCGGGGCCCACCTGTCAACCCGCAAATAAAAAGAAATGGCTCAACCCCTTGCGCGGGCCGGGGGCTCGAACGCCACGGGGAGCTGGGGAGAGAATCGGCCTGGCTAGCCAAGTGAGCGTCCGAGTTATCTTACCCTATAAGGGCGAGTAAACCCTTTGAGGTAGCTCCGGAAGAGGGCTGGGCAGAGGAGGCCGAGGGCGGGGGTCGGCGGCGGTGCGGCCGGCGGTGGACGGTCGGGGAGGTGCCGGCGATGCTTGAAATGCGTTCCCTGTGCTGCGGTGAAGCTGATGGAGGAGTCGGCGGGGACCGGGGTGCACGGTGGCGGGCTAGCGGCGTGCGGCGGCGGCAGCTCGGGAGGTTGTATATTCACAATCTTCATACCACAAATAGCTCACACGTGCTAATTCCACATTACAACTAGAAAGTTGTATATTCCATAAAATAACATCACCACAATATGTTGCATATGTATGCAAATGAATCTTTCCACAATGCAATGCATATGAATGCTTTAATGCTATGCTCCACATCACTCTTGCCAGGGGAAGGAATTGCAATGCATCATATTACGGCAATATACGATGCTTCCCGCGGGCGAAGAGGTGCATCGTATTACGGCAATATACGATGTTGTACCGGTACGGTCGCGGCTAGGTGCGGCGACATCCACATATGCAAATGATATAATATGACATGAATGATATGATAATTATTATTCACATTAATCCATCTTTAAAGGAGCATTATCATGCTCTCAACAAATCCACATCCACACATATTAATTTCATACTCCACGATATCACATTAAGCAATAGTTCCATATGTCTACTAACAGCATATCAACATATCAAATGATTTACACTTGCTATCATCTCCACAATTAAAATATAATGTAATCATGGCATAATGTATCAAATTATGATAATAATGTAAATTGCAAGTAGAAGGAATAACAAGTTAAACGGTAGCAACCACCGCTACGTTCACTTGCCTCAATCTGATGACGCGAAGTAAAATCAAGAGCACTCATGGACAAGACCACCTGTCCAAAAGGCAACTCTCAGCACACAGCCACAACATACAAACACGACTAAAATAAATAAAGACGTCGTTAGAACCCTTGAGAGACCATGTGGAGGTATCCCCATGTTGGTGATGAGTAATTGACGGTGGTTTTAGTGAGTTTGAGTTTGTTTTGGGTTTTCTAGGGTTGAGTACCTTTTACTTATGCTAGTATTGTTATGCAGTTTTGTGCGGTGCTATGTGACGGTTTGCTTGTCTGTGTGACTACAGGACTTCGGAGCTAGGTCATGGTGAGGCAAGGAGGACCGGGACTAGGCACAGGAGGTGTTGAGGTCCAGACGGTCGGTGATGCCGAAGATGATCGAGGCCGGTGAAGTGGTTGCGAGTCGGGAGACGAGGAACCGGAGCTGGAGCTACCGGTGACGGACACGACGGGCGACGACGAGAGAACCAGGACTAGGCTCAGGGAGGAGTCGGAGGTCTAGACGGTTTGGAGGTCGGTTGCAGTTGTGCGTGACGGAATAGACCCGAACTAGACTCAGGTGGAGTCGGAGGTCTCGGTCGGTGTCAGATGGACGCGACGGGCAGCGGCGAGAGGATCGGGACTAGACTCAGGGAGGAGTTGAGGTCCGACGGTCGAGATGTCAAAAGCGGTCGTGTGCAGTGAGTGGACCGGACTAGACTCAGGGAGGAGTCAAGGTCCAGTCGGTCAAAGGTGCCGGTTGCGGGAAGCTTCCGGGAAGGTGCTTGAGGGGCAAATTGGAGATTTGACTCAAGCAATGAGAGGAGGGGCTGTTTTTCCCTCCAAATCCTGGTCATGTAGACTTTGACCTTGCCTCATATGGTGTGTGAGGTGGAGGAGTGGATGTTGTATGACATTTCTTGTTTTGCTTCTTTGAGGTGAGCTCTTGCCTTCAAAATGAGGAGAGGGAGGCAGCAGGGGTAGATGATTCAGTAGAAGTAAGGGGAGAATAAGCAAGAAATGAGTGTGTGTTCTCCATGTTGAGTTCTAGGCGTGAGCTCAAGCAGTGTGAGCGTGTAGTGTGTTCTTCCCTTGTATCAAACGCGTATGGGGACTTAGTGGTTGCATACCTCTTGTAATCATTCATGGGAATGAATTTATTTGAGAATTTCAGTTTGGTTTCTCCTTCTCTGAGATGTATTTTAGTTTATGCATTTCCTCTGTTTGGTACTGTGCTAGGGTTTGATGTCAGGGCACTTTGATATCTCTTGATTTCCCTTCAAAGGATGTGCCCTGAGGTTAGTTCCCAAGCCCTCATGCCATTGCTAAACTAAATGCAAAGTTTCATGAGGAGAGGATGGAGGAATCTCAAGCAATCTGAAGATTTGTCTTTTCTCTACTAACTTTCAGATTTTTATCAAAATCTCTATTTCTTGCTCTTTTGATGAATCCTTTTGTTTCCTGAGGTCTCAATGATATTTGGATCAAAATCTTGCTCTTATGACCTGAAAACAACAAACTTTTATTTGTCAAATTCTCTGTCTTTTCAGCAGTTTTTCAGTAATTTCGGTGCAAAGAAGTTTCATCAGCGATCTGCAGCTTTGGTCACTCCTTTCGCCCGGTTTCTCGGTGGTCATGCAGTTTTCTTGTGTGCTGTTTTTCAGCAGCAAATTCAGCAAACTGAATGCTACTAGTTCGGCAAGCTGCAGTCTATTTTCAGTTCTGAAATTTCAGTTTCCTGCTGATTTCAGTTTGTGTTTTCAGTTTTTAGTGGACTGCAACCTGCAGATTTCAGTTTTTATTTTCAGTTTTCAGTAAGCTGCAGTGTGCAGATTTCAGTTTTTATTTTCAGTTTTCAGTAAACTGCAGTGTGCAGATTTCAGTTTGTGTTTTCGCCAAGAACCTGCAGTGCAGATTTCAATTTTTATTTTCAGTTTTCAGTGGCTGGCTTCCAGTGAGCATTGAACTTCTTGCTTCATAGCTTCTGTAGCTATCGGAGAAGAAAAATTTGTGGATACTTAGGGGTGAAAATTGAAAGGCACCATTCACCCCCCTCTGTTGCCGTTCCCGATCCTACAATTGGTATCAGAGCCGGTTAGCTCTTCTTGATAGATTTTTAACCGGTCTGTGAGCTATGGCAACGGATAAGTATTCCACCAAGCCCCCGATCTTCGATGGGATCGACTATCCCTTTTGGAAGAGTCGGATGGAGACCTATATTTAGGCTCAGGGCTATGCTATTTGGCGCAAGGTCAAAGTTCGCTTTCTTTGTTCTGCCGATGAGAACATCAATGCCTAAACATGGTCGATGTTGAGGCAAATGCTAAGGCAAGGAACATTATCATCCAAGGTTTGAGCCGAAACGAGTTTGATCGTATTTCTCATCTTTCGTCGGCCTTCGATATTTGGGTGACCCTCGATGCTTACCATGAGGGCACCAACCAAATCAAGACGGTTCGACAGGACCAATTCAAGCGAGATTACAACAAGTTTGAAATGCTCATTGGAGAGTCCTGGATGAATGCTTATGAGATTCCACAAGATCTTGAGTAACCTCCGAGCGGTCGGTCTCACATACCCCGACTCGGACAACGCTCGTCAGATGCTTGCGGCTTTGGACTTGCGTGTTTGGGAGATGAAGGTGACTACCATCAAGGACACCACGGACCTCTCGACTTTGACTCTTGATACATTGTACTCACGCCTCAAGACTCACGAGATTGACATTGTCTCTCGCAAGTCGAAGTCACAATCGATGGCGTTGGTCACTGATCCCAGTCCTGCTTCTGGTTCTTCTGCTGACACTCTCTCGGGTTTTTCTTTGGCTGCTCTATGTGAAATAGATGATGATCATTTGGAGCAGCTCCCAGAAAACCAACTAGCCCTCTTAGCTAGAAAATTCTCCCATGCATACAAGAGGGTTAGGGAGAGAAAGAGAGGAGGACGTGTAATTTGCTTTGAGTGTGGTGGCCCCAACCACATTCGGGCAAACTGCCCCAAGCTAGAGGGCAAGAACGACTTCGGCGGTTCAAGCAAGAACGTCTACACCGACAAGAACCGCAACAAGAAGCCACCAAGCAAAGAGAAGAAGTTTCACAATCTTCGCAAAGCCAAGAAGCTCTTCCATCGCGTCCTCACCGCCTTCGACGACCTCGACCTCAGCGAGGTGGAGGGGTGGAGTGATGACGATGGGAAGGTTGAGCAAGATCCCAAAGATGGCGAGGACTTCTTCGGCATGTGTTTCATGGCCCTTGAGGGTGATGTGAGCGACAGCGAGCTCTACTCTGACTCCGACGAGGTATACCCCTCTTATGACCAACTTAATGATGCTTTTCTTAAGCTAGAAAAATTTCATGCTAGATCTAGAGCTAGATGTAGCGAGTTGGAGAAGAAAGTAGATAGATTGTCACGGGAGCTTACTTTACTTATATCTGCTCCCTCCCGTGACGAATGTGATACATACTCTGCTTTGCTTGGAGACATGGAGAAATTAAGGACCTCTCATGATAGTTTGTCTTCTGAGCTTGATATGCTTAAGGTGGAGAATGTTAGTCTTTTAGCTGAGCTAGAGATGAGTAGGGTAGCCGCTCTTTCATCTACTGTTGTTGAGACTACGTCTTGCACCTCATGTGAGGATAAGGACAATGCATTTAGAGGTCTGTATACCATGCTTCTCGATCTGCCCGAGACTTGTGAAAGTTGTAACAATTTAAAGATGAACCTAAAAAGGGCAGATCATAAAATTGCTGAACTACAAGCTTCATTACTTGAGCCTATTGCTTCATGTATGAACTGTCTCAAAACAGTTTCAAGAAATGATTGACTACAATAAGAAAATGGCTCAGTATGCTTCTAAGAATCCTGTTAACTCACCATGTAATAACTGCGAAAAACTAAAATCTAAATTGATTGCATTAGATGATAAATGTGTGAAGCTGACTAAGGACCTACTAGAGAAATCACCATCTGCTTGTGATGTGTGTGTTGTTGGGAAGAAGCATAAGGGTTTGGTAGAGACGCCTAGCGACGTGAACCAAGTGGCTAGCAGTAGGACCGTCCCTTCTGAGGCGGCTGTGCGTGCACATGCCATCCATTCTTCTGCTGTTGGTTCTTCTTCTACTCCCTTACCTTCTGCTGTCTCTTCTTCCCCTGCTCTTCTTGCACCTCTCTCTCTTTCGTGAGTGTCAGTATCTTATGAACACTCTCGAGAGGTTTGTAGGAGGCAAGAAGAAGCTAAATCTTATTCTAGACCAGTCCAAGATTTGTAAATTCAATCAAGGTCTAGGATATGATTTTTATGAGGGTATTAGGAAGCATCCACCTGCTGTTCTCAGACCCACAGCAGCAGGTGTGATCGAGGTCAAGCCCAGGACTGAGAAAGTTCAATTCAAATCAGCGGGCTTTGACCAAGGGATTTCTGACAGCAAGGTGAGTCCACCTGTAGCTTCGGCCTCTCAGAAGGTGAAGCCTCATCATGCTACTTCTACCTCTCAGAAGGTGAAGTATCATTGCACCTTCTGTCAGAAGGATGGACACTTGGTTGACCGATGCTTCAGGCGCGCCAAGATCGCGCGTAGAGACCGTGTTGCAGCTCTTAGGCGTATTCAGGGTCAGCCCCAGACCTTGAGTGCACCTAAGACCAACACGAGGTCTAGGCTTGCTACTATTGGTAGATTTGGGTAGCATCGAGGACTTGGTTCTTTCGAGTTTTCTGATTTTCGTCCTCATGCTCCTTTCGGTCGTGACTTCCACCGTCCTGAGGGTAGATCTCATTTCCCCCGTTGAGATGGCTACCCGCGGCGAGATCAGCGTGTTGCCGGTGCTCCGACTCGCTCTCCCATAGCAGTTGGACCCAGCAATAGCTTCAGGTCTGTTCATAGACTTTCTGCTTCTTTGAGCGACAGAGAGCGTAGGGTAGATAGAGGTCAGTCGTTTGTGGCTACTTCTTCTGCTCCACGTGTTACTCAGTATTGGGTGCCAAAATCACTCTTGATTTATCCCATTACTGAGACTTTACTCTCTGATTGACTCAGGTTCGCCGGGCTGGGAAGGGAAAGGTTTGGCTTGTTGACTCCGGTTGTTCTCGTCATATGACCGGAGACTCTCGTTGGTTCTCTTCCTTAGCCCGTGCTCCAGGTGATGAGACTATCACCTTTGGAGATGCTTCGTCTGGGCGCGTCATCGCGAAAGGTACTGTGCGTGTTAATGATTCTTTACTTTGAAAGATGTTGCCTTGGTTAGTAAGCTGCAGTATAACTTGCTTTCGGTCTCTCAGCTTACCGATGACGGTTATGAGGTGAGCTTCAAGAAAAACAATTGCAAAATTCTTGACTCTTGGTGAGTCCGGTTTATGGGATTTCTCGTTATGGGAGGATCTTTCGTGCTGATTTTGTTGAGTCTTCTGGTGATCCTCTCCGGTGTTTAGTTGCTTCAGAGTCCCGTGACCCCACTTTCTGGCATAGGAGACTTGGTCATATATGATTTGACCATTTGACCCGAGTTAGCGGCCACGATCTCATTCGTGGTCTGCCGAAACTCAAGATGGTCAAAGATCTTGTTTGCGCTCTTTGCCGGCACGACAAGATGGTTGCCGTTTCTCATCCTCCGGTCACAGTGACTATGACCGATGCACCAGGACAGTTGCTCCATATGGACACAGTTGGACCAGCTCGAGTGCAGTCAGCAGGAGGGAAGTGGTATGTTCTTGTCGTAGTCGATGACTTCTCGAGGTACTCTTGGGTGTTTTTCTTAGCCTCGAAGGATGAGATATTTACCCATTTTCGGGGTTTGTTTAGTAAGCTTTCTGTTGAGCTCCCGGGTGCCTTACGAGCAAACCGCAATGACAATGGCACGGAGTTCAAGAATTCTTACTTTGAGAGGTTTTGCGGTGAGACTGGTGTAGAGCACCAGTTCTCTTTTCCATACGTCCCTCAGCAGAATAGCGTTGTGGAGAGGAAGAACTGTACCCTGGTTGAGATGGCCAGGATGATGCTTGATGAGTACTCTACACCGAGGAAGTTTTGGGCTGAGGCTATAGCCACCGCGTGCTATGTTTCAAATCGTGTTTTTCTCAGGGCACACTTGCATCGCACCTCTTATGAGTTGAGGTATGGGCGAAAGCCCAGCGTCTCGCATTTCCGTGTGTTTGGATGCAAGTGCTTTATTTTGAAGTCCGGGAACCTAGATAAATTCGAGTCATGTTCTTGTGATGGGATATTTCTAGGTTACTCGCCTTCTTCGCGGGCTTATAGGGTCTGGAACTGCGAGACTAGTAAAATAGTAGAGACCTGCGAGGTGACCTTCGATGAGGCCAGTCCGGGGACTAGACCCGATATCTCAGGTTCTTTAGAGCAGTCCGAGACCATCTTTGTAGATGATGAGAACGATGGAGATGAGGGTTGTCTACCCGATCCTGTTTCTCATCCTCCTCCCCTTGAGGTGCCTTCTTCCACTGCACCTCGAGGCGATCAGCCCATGCCTTCTGCTTCTTCTGGAGCTAGTGGCTCTATTCCTACCTCATCAGCTCATGAGGTAGAGGCCACTTCTTCATCTCACCCTGTACCTCCCCGAAACATCCAAAAAGACCATCCTTCCGAGCAGATTATTGGAGACCTTTTTGAGCGTGTCACACGCTCAAAGTCAGGGCTATCTCAGTTCTGTCTCCATTCTGCCTTCATTGCCTCGTTTGAGCCCAAGGATGTGTGTCATGCACTACCTGATAAGTCTTGGGTCAATGTCATGCATGAGGAATTAGAGAATTTCGAGAGAAACAAGGTCTGGTCTCTTGTTGAGCCTCCTCGAGGTCACAATGTCATTGGGACTAAGTGGGTGTTCAAGAACAAGCAGAGTGAGGATGGGGTGATTGTTCGAAACAAGGCTAGACTGGTAGCTCAGGGCTTCTCCCAGGTTGAGGGTCTAGATTTTGAGGAGACCTTTGCCCCTGTAGCTAGACTTGAGGCCATTAGAATCCTGCTTGCCTTTGCAGCTTCTAAGGGTTTCAAGTTTTACCAGATGGATGTCAAGAGTGCCTTCCTCAATGGCCTTATTGAGGAAGAAGTCTATGTTAGACAGCCTCCAGGTTTCGAGAACCCCAAATACCAAAACCATGTCTACAAGCTTTTCAAAGCATTGTATGGACTTAAGGAGACCCCTAGAGCTTGGTATGAGAGACTTAAGTCCTACCTGTTGAGTCATGGTTTTGAGATGGGTAAGGTGGATAAGACATTGTTCATTCGCCGGCATGGCACTGATCTTCTGCTCGTCCAGATTTATGTGGATGACATTATCTTTGGCGGCTCTTCTCATACTCTCGTTTCACAGTTCTCGGATGTCATGAGCACCAAGTTTGAGATGAGCATGATGGGTGAGTTGACTTTCTTCCTTGGCTTCCAGATCAAGCAGACTCGGGAGGGTACTTTCCTGCATCAGGGCAAGTACACTCGTGACCTCCTGAGACGCTTTGACATGAGTGATGGTAAACCGGTGTCAACTCCATGGCTTCTACAGCTTCACTTGACCCAGATGAGGATGGCGAGCCAGTTCACCAAAAAGAGTACAGAAGCATGATCGGCTCTCTCTTGTACCTCACTGCCTCGAGACCAGACATACACTTCTCTGTGCGTCTTTGTGCTCGGTTTCAGGCTTCTCCTCGCGTAACTCACCGCCAGGCGGTGAAGCACATCCTTCGGTACCTTCGAGCTACCATTGACTATGGTATCTGGTACTCTTCCTCTTCCGGTCTTTCCCTCAGAGCCTATTCGGACGCAGACTTTGCCGGCTGTAGGATAGATAGGAAGATCACTTCTGGCACCTGCCAATTCATTGGCACTTCTCTTGTCTCTTGGTCTTCTAGGAAGCAATCCGGTATTGCACAGTCCACTGCAGAGGCCGAGTACGATGCATGACCGATTCTTTGCGGCCGGTACTTTGGATGGCTTCGACCCTGCGGGACTTTGGGTTAGTTATAGACAGTGTTCCACTCTTTTGTGATAACACTTCTGCTATTAACATTGCCAAGAACCCAGTGCAGCATTCTCGGACCAAGCATATTGATATTCGATATCATTTCCTTCGAGACCATGTGGAGAAGGTTGACATAGTGCTGCAGTTTATGGAGAGTGACCACTAGTTGGCTGATATCTTCACCAAGCCTTTGGATAGCTCTAGGTTTTCAGCCTTGCGGGGAGAGCTTGGGGTGATTTGTCCTTATAGACTGTAGTGAGGGGGAGCTTTGTGCTTTACTGTTTTATTTTGTATATTATGCTCCTGTTCTTATTTTGTTGCATTGCATATGGGTGCATTTGGGTTAGTCCTCCTAGCATAGATTAGAGTGTTTCTCTCGTCTAGCTGGTTAGACTTCTTCTCATTTTGTGATCTAGGATGCTGAGTATTAGCTGCTTCTCTTCTCACTAGGTTGAGCTTACTCACTTCTTATCGGTTCTAGCAGGGGTTGGGCCACCCTTGGGTAGACAGGGAACGTGTTTGCTCCTTAGTTTGTTAGACGAGCAGTTGATAGTCCTAGTGTCATATGGGGTAGATGAGAGTAAGTCTGAGCCATAGTATCCTCTATATCTTGCCTATGCTTTAAGGACTGCCTTCTCTGATTTCTTTGTCAGCTTCTGACTTTATAGCTTTGGTTCAGGGGGAGTTCATTTGGGAGCTTCTGGAGCTTAATATTGACATAACTCAACTTGAACTGAAAGTGCATCACATGTTGAGGGGGAGCTGGATTTCCTTGCATTTCATTCTAGCATTCTGCATTGTAATATAATCATGGAGCCTTGACTATTATCCATATATGACATGTTTACAATGCCTTACATCATGCCATGATCCGTGCTTATTTGCTAGATTTATCATAACTTCATATGTGTCGTCAAGCCTTTGCCATTGATAAGTTAATTAAAATTGCACAACTTGAATTAAGACATATCATGTTAGCTCTTGAAACTAGTCTATCTTTAGATATCCTTTTATGATCTATGCCATGTCAAATAGGCTGAGTTGAGTCTTGAATCTATTTTGAGCTATGTTAGTTCTTGATAATTTATTGCTCTTGCACTAAATTCAGTAAAAAAAAGGATCTCTTTTGTGCGAAAGAACTGATCTCACCAATTCTTTCTCATGAGACTGCTTGCCATTGCACTAGGCATGAACTCAGGGGGAGTTTTGGATGACCAAGATCATCTCCTTAAGCTTTTTGCTTGGATTGGTCGCATAAGGCTTGAGATCTAGCACATAATTAAAATTTGGGTTGGAAACAACCATGAGCTTCAAAAAGAAAACATGATAATTGTGCTAAATTTGCTTCATTACAAAATGACCAAAAGTGTTTGAACAAATGCTTCATTCTTGAACTTGTAGCACTCAAAATTGACTTAATTCTAGCTTCTTGATTCCACTTAGATTATTGACATGGCTTGCATCATCTTTGGATACCTCTAGCTAGACTTTGATCTTGAATGGCTTGACATGCTAAGAAATTCATCAAAATTTCAGATTGTTACTTATGTGGCTTGGCTTGATTATGCATATCTTGTCATGATCTAGATAACATTCATATGTATTATGGCTTGGTGTAATACTCAAAAGTCAATTTGGATAATCTTCATGGCTCTAATTGCTTAACATTGAATAAAATTTCAGTCACACCATGTTTTATTTTCCTCCAAGTAACTTGATGACTTTATTGCCAAAAGGGGGAGAATAGTTGGAGAAAAAGCCACATTTTGGGAGCTTTGAGGAAAACTTGCTCTTTCTTTTGCTCCTTGTGTCAACATGGTCATTAGCATCATCTTTTTTCTTTGGACCATGTTCGACTTTCAAACAAACTCAACTCTATGCTTTTTCTGTGTTTGTCAATATTGATGAGGACATCACTTCTTCGGATATACACAACACTCCTCCACTTGATATTCAAGGACCAATCACTAGAGCTCGCGCCCGACAATTGAATTTACATGTGAGCTCGTTCCTAAGTACTTCTTTTGGTTCATTTGAGAATCGATTGTTACCTAATGATTTAATTATGATTAGGAACCATGGAGAGGATCAAGAAGTACTTGGAGAAGGGCTACGAGGCGCACGAGTCCAGCAAGGGTGGTCGAATCATGTTGGATGTCCAACTCAAGCCCACTTCGAATCCAATTCGGAGTCCAGGACCAGGCCGCACTAAAACGGACGCCCAGATCGCATCCGGACTCCGTTTTGGACGTTCCACATATGTATAGAAAGCTGAGAAGATAAGCTTTCCAATGGCTCTGGTCTCATATTAAAATTCCTTCTGAGTCAACGGGAATCGTCGAAACAAGTGGACGTCCAGAATCTGTCAGGGTGCTGTGACACCGTCTTTTGGGCCGTTCGGCTTTGTATCGTGTTGGAGTCCATTAAGGACGCGTCCAGGGGTTTTGCACGCCCCTTACTCCTTTATATACAGCCGCCATCCCCTCCATTAGGGGGGGTTTTGCTTAGATTAATTCTGTCTTTGAACAGTTTCGCCGTCATCGGTTTGTGAAACCCCAATTTTCGAGTGCTTCATCAATATATCTGCAATTTGGTTGTGTTCTTCCTTGTTCTTGCTTGTGTTCTTCGATTCGCAGGCGAGGATTAGCCTTCTTGGCAAGGTCAACCGGGCAGCGCACGGTTGATAACCTGAGGAGACGTGGTGCTGCGATTGCGGGGTTTGGGCGTGTCGTTCGGAAGCCGGATCGATTTGTGTCGCGCCTCCACCAAATCGAACATACCCGAACCTGTTGGAAGATCGGGACCCGTTCCCATCAAGTGGTAATCGAGCTTGGTGTTCCTCCGTGTTCGAGTTACCCCTCCTTTGTTATTTTCGGTTTCGTCCTAGAGTCCATGAAAAAGCCCTACAAAAAAATTGTAGTCATAGGTTGTTTCCTGTCCTAGATCTCGTTTAGCCTTTGCACAAGTTGATCCCAGAGTCCGTAGTGTTGAGTTTGTGTTCTTAGTTGAGTTGTGTTGCTGGTTTAGATCGTGTTTTGTTCGAGTTGTATTCCTTCCGCTACCACCCTTCAAACCCTAGCCGTCACCCATCGCGTTTTCCACCCTCTGTTTTTGTTTTCCCACCCATATCCCACCCTCTGTTAACCCTCTGTTTCGTCATCCATCATGTCTCGTGATCACACCGAATCATCCCCACCTTTCCCGAGCTTCCATACACCGATTCCACAAATTCCCTCCACCCGATCTTCGTTTTCACCCCCACATCAACCATAACTTGGAGGTCCATCTTCAAACGGCCATAACTTTTGCATACGGACTCGAAATCAGTTGCTTTTTTTTTTGAAATTGGGTGAAATTAAATTTTACATCCGAAACTGAATCACCGATTTTGCAGCACATTCATTAATTTCTGTAGGCCACTCCTTACATCCGATTGAGTTGCAACTTTGTGTGGTTCCTATTTCTGTGCTCTGCTCTGTGAAAAAAATATAAAAAAAATACAAAAAAAAGAAAAATTTTGGCTATAGTAGAGAGGAGAGAGAGTGCTATCCATAGCCGCAAACAAAAAAAAAAGAAGAAAAAAAAAGAAGAGAAAACAGAGCACAGTTTTAGGTGCCAACAATTTATTTGTTTTGTGCTTATGCTGAATTGAGCTTCTCAGTGCCTGGCCATCTTTGTTGCTGTCGTTGCTTTCATATTCTGTTCGTGACTCCTTGTTCATCATCTCATACTTGATATAGGACACATTTAGGCCAGCAACTAGGACCATACTTTGGACATTTATTCAGCATTACTATCTGTTATTGATTTGTGTTCCACTGACATATTTGGCCTTCCAAACTCCATATATCTACTACGGATAGCACGCTTTTGACCTTGCAATCGTATCCACGCTCGACAAGGTATCACGAACCACCACCGGTTGTACCATCCGCGCTTCGTAAGCACACTTGTAAGAGCTTGGTAAGCCACTTCCTGCGGTTTCCACTTCCTTCCTTTGTAGTTGATAGGGATCATCCTTTTGTTTTCCTGTATTTCCCTAACCATGGCGAGAAACGAAGAGGACGGGACACCGGTCGATTTCAACGAGTGTGTTAGTCGCGGCCGACTACAAGCTGCGCCGACAAACAAAACGCTTCACTCATCGATCTCGGCGAGATTGGACACCATCGTCGCCGCCATTACCCGCTTGAACACCACGGAAGACATTGAGCGGGTGGAGCGGCGGATGGTGACCTCACCGGTCGGATGGACACATTGGAGGCACGTTTACCACACATCAATGATGGCCATCATCATGATGACGCCACGTAGTATGATGCGATGGCAACATTGATCGGCGGGCGACACAAGATGCACGACTACGTCGTCGTCTTCAAAGAAACCGACATGGTATGGGAGGTAATAACCGAACCGTCATGGTAACGATGACCCTTTGCTAAAGTGAAGTTTACCATTCCATCTTTTTCTCGGTCTTTATGATGCTGAAATATATCTTGATTGGGAGATGACGGTGAGCGAAGTTTAACTCTCACTTAGTTCCCGAGCAACATAGAGTTAGACAAGCTACTAGTGAGTTTAAGGACTTTGCTATTATCGGTGGAATGAACTAAGTACCATGCGCTACAACCCGATACATGGGAGCGCTTAAAAGAAGCTATCGTGTCGTTTTGTTCCTCCCTCATATAAACTTGAATTGAGAAAAAATTGCAGCGCTTAGAACAAGGTGATAGTTCTGTTCAAGACTATTATCTTTGAGCTTCAAAAGGGTATGGTGCGTTGTGGGGTTGTTGAGGACACGGAGGATAAGATTTGTCGTTTCTACGGGGTTCTGGCGTGAAATTCGTGACATTGTTGATTATAAAGAATTTACTCATCAACCGCTTGTTCCACCTTGCTATGCTTGCAGAGAAAGAATTGCGGGGCCTACGAATCAACTAAGGCACGCACCGGACGACCCTTCTACACCCCGCGAACGACTACATCGACGGGACTGCCCAAGTCTTCTTCGAGTTTTCGTTCTCCTCCACCACCTGTGAACAAGATGGCAGCAGCGCCACCGAAGCCACTTTCCACGACACGCCTTGTAGATTCTTCAAAAAATTCTTTGCAGGGTCCAGACAAGAGTTCTTCTTCCGTGGCTTCAACGGGCCGCTCCTCCGGCATTCAGTGCCACCGCTGTCATGGACTTGGTCATGTGCAGAAGAATTGCCCTAGCCAACGGGCATACATCGCCACAGAAGATGGAGGCTACATCAGACGCCGGATATCGAGGAGGATGATGATGTTGCTGCTGTCCCGACGACAATGGCGGTGGTGATGACGACCTCGTCCTTGGTGGGGCGTCCACAGTGACGCTACGGAGCATCATTGTGCAGCGAGTCCTCAGCACGCAGGTACAACAACCCGATAAACTTCAACGCCATAATTTGTTTCAGACCTTCTTTGCAATCAAGAACCGGCGTGCACGTGTCATCATTGATGGAGGAAGTTGCAACAACTTGGTGAGTTCTGATTTGGTCAAGAAGCTTGGCTTGACCACGCGACCGCATCCACATCCATACCATATTCAATGGTTAAATGACTCTGGAAAAGCTAAGGTAACACAAACATGCCGAGTCCATTTTTCCATTGGTGCTTATGTTGATCATGTTGATTGTGATGTGGTTCCCATGCAAGCATGCTCTCTTTTATTGGGTCGACCTTGGGAATTTGATAATGATGCTTTACACCATGGTAGTAGTAACACATACACTTTTATGCATAAGAAAAGAAAGTTACTTTACCGCTTTTGACCCCAACTGAAATTATAGAGGCCGATAGGGCGAGAGCTGCTGCTAATGATCCAAAGGAACATGATAAATCTGAAAAACAGCAAGTAACCAATTTGAAAAATTCTGTTATGCTTGCCACAAAATCGACCTTGCTGCAATTGATGATGTTAATGATACATGCTATGCTTTTGTGTGCAAAGATGCTTTATTTTCTCTTGATAATATGCCTTGCACTTTGCCTCGCTCCTGTCACTAACCTTTGCGGGAGTTTAGAGATGTTTTCCGATGAGATACCTCCGGGACTTCCACCCATTCGAGGATTGAGCACCGATTGATTTGATTCTGGAGCGAGCTTGCCAAACCGTCGGCGTCAGGGACCAATCCCAAGAGACTAAGGAGATTCAGCGCCAAGTCCAAGACCTTTTGGACCGTGGGTACGTCGTGAGAGCCTTAGTCCTTGTGTTGTTCTGTTCTTTTGGTTCCCAAAAAAGATGGTTCTTGGCGTATGTGTGTAGATTGTAGAGCCATTAACAACATTACTATACGGTATCGTCATCCTATTCCTAGGCTAGACGACATGCTTGATGAGTTGTGTGGTGCTATAATTTTCACAAAGATTGACTTGCGTAGTGGATACCACCAAATAAGAATGAAACTTGGCGATGAATGGAAAACTGCTTTTAAAACTAAGGTCGGCTTGTATGAGTGGTTAGTCATGCCTTTTGGTTTAACTAATGCACCTAGCACTTTCATGAGATTAATGAACGAGGTTTTACGTCCTTTCATTGGCAAATTTGTGGTCGTTTACTTTGATGATATCTTGATTTATAGCAAGTCCATGGATGAACATTCGACTCACTTACGTGCTGTTTTTAATGCTTTGAGAGATGCACGTTTGTTTGGTAACCTTGAGAAGTGCACCTTTGCACGGATCGAGTCTCTTTCTTGGCTATGTTGTGACTCCACAGGAATTGAGGTTGATAGAGCCAAGGTGGAGGCGATATGGAGTTGGCCCACGCCACCAGTCTCCCAAGTCGCGAGTTTTCTTGGCCTTGCAGGATTTTATCGCCGCTTTGTCAAAGAATTCAGCACCATTGCGACACCGTTGATTGAGTTGACAAAGAAGGAGTTGTGTTCCATTGGGGCCATCACAAGAGGAGTCCTTTATTCTTTTGAAGGACAAGCTTACGCACGCACCATTGCTCCAACTTCCGAATTTTGGTAAGACTTTTGAACTCGAATGTGATGCTAGCGGAATTGGTATTGGTGGTGTTTTGATGCAAGAAGGCAAACCTGTTGCCTACTTTAGCGAAAAATTGAATGGTCCTGTTCTTAATTATTCCACGATGATAAAGAATTGTATGCTCTTGTTCGTTCTTTAGAGACGTGGCAACACTATTTATGGCCTAAAGAATTTGTCATTCATTCCGATCATGAATCACTTAAGCATATTCGTAGTCAAACCAATTTGAATCGTAGACATGCTAAGTGGGTTGAATTTATTGAATCTTTTCCTTATGTCATTAAACACAAGAAAGGGAAGGATAATGTGATTCTTGATGCTTTGTCTCGACGCTATACCATGTTGTCTCAACTTGATTGTCGCATTTTTGGTCTTGAAACTATTAAAGAACAATATGCTTTTGATGATGATTTTAAGGATGTGTTGTTGCATTGTAAAGAGGGTCAAACATGGAATAAATTCGTGATCAATGATGGTTTTTGTTTAGAGCTAACCGCCTATGCATTCCAGTTGGATCCGTTCGTCTTTTGTTGTTGCGGGGCGCATGGAGGCGGATTGATGGGACATTTTGGTGCTAAGAAGGCGGAGGACGTTCGACCACACACTTCTTTTGGCCAAAGATGAGGCGAGATGTTGAGCGGTTTGTGGCTCGCTGCACTACATGTCAAAAAGCTAAGTCTCGCTTGAATCCACATGGTTTATATATGCCACTTCTGTTCCTTCTATTCCGTAAGGCGATATTTCTATGGACTTTGTTTTAGGGTTGCCCAGGACTAAGAGGGGAGAGATAGCATTTTGTTGTTGTGGATCGTTTTTCTAAGATGGCTCACTTTATCCCATGTCATAAAACCGATGATGCCGTTCATATTGCTGACCTCTTTTCAAAGAGATAGTTCGTTTGCATGGTATGCCTTCTACTATTGTTTCGGATCGTGATGCCAAGTTCTTGAGTCACTTTTGGCGTACTCTATGGAGCGAGTTGGGTACAAAGTTGTTGTTCTCTCGACATGTCACCCACAAACCGATGGCCAAACCGAGGTGGTGAACCGCACATTATCTACCATGTTGAGAGCTATTTTGAAGAACAATTTAAAGCTATGGGAAGAGTGTTTGCCGCATGTTGAGTTCGCATATAATCGAGCGGAACACTCCACCACCAAGGTAAGTCCTTTTCGGTAGTGTATGGATTCAATCCCGTGCCCTATTGATATTTTACCTTTGCCTACTAGTGAGAGAGTTCATAATGATGCTAAGGAGCGTGCTGATTTTATTCTCAAAATGCATGAGACTACTAAGGCAAACATTGAAAAGATGAATGAAAATATAGGATTCTTGGTAGTAAAGGTAGAAAGGAAGTTAAACTTGAACCGGGTGATTTTGTTTGGTTGCACTTGCGAAAGGATAGATTTCCTGAGTTAAGAAAGTCAAAATTGATGCCTAGAGCTGCTGGTCCTTTTAAGATAGTTGAGAAGATAAATGATAATGCATATAAACTTGAGTTGCCTCCCGAGTTTGGGGTTAGTCCCACCTTTAACATTTCAGATTTGAAGCCATGCTTGGGAGAAGAAGATGAGACCGAGTTGAGGACAACTCCGCTTCAAGAGGGGAGGATGATGAGGACATCACTTCTTGGATATACACAACACTCCTCCACTTGATATTCAAGGACCAATCACTAGAGCTCGCCCGACAATTGAATTTACATGTGAGCTCGTTCCTAAGTACTTCTTTTGTTCATTTGAGAATCGATTACTACCTAATGATTTAATTATGATTAGGAACCATGGAGAGGATCAAGAAGTACTTGGAGAAGGGCTACGAGGCGCACGAGTCCAGCAAGGGTGGTCGAATCATGTTGGATGTCCAACTCAAGCCCACTTCGAATCCAATTCGGAGTCCAGGACCAGGCCGCACTAAAACGGACGCCCAGATCGCATCCGGACTCCGTTTTGGACGTTCCACATATGTATAGAAAGCTGAGAAGATAAGCTTTCCAATGGCTCTGGTCTCATATTAAAATTCCTTCTGAGTCAACGGGAATCGTCGAAACAAGTGGACGTCCAGAATCTGTCAGGGTGCTGTGACACCGTCTTTTGGGCCGTTCGGCTTTGTATCGTGTTGGAGTCCATTAAGGACGCGTCCAGGGGTTTTGCACGCCCCTTACTCCTTTATATACAGCCGCCATCCCCACCATTAGGGGGGGTTTTGCTTAGATTAATTCTGTCTTTGAACAGTTTCGCCGTCATCGGTTTGTGAAACCCCAATTTTCGAGTGCTTCATCAATATATCTGCAATTTGGTTGTGTTCTTCCTTGTTCTTGCTTGTGTTCTTCGATTCGCAGCGAGGATTAGCCTTCTTGGCAAGGTCAACCGGCAGCGCGGTTGATAACCCGAGAGACGTGGTGCTGCGATTGCGGGGTTTGGAACGTGTCGTTCGGAAGCCGGATCGATTTGTGTCGCGCCTCCACCAAATCGAACATACCCAGAACCTGTTGGAAGATCGGGACCCCGTTCCCATCAAATATACTCATCAAGGGGGAGATTGAGAGACCATGTGGAGGTATCCCCATGTTGGTGATGAGTAATTGACGGTGGTTTTAGTGAGTTTGAGTTTGTTTAGGGTTTTCTAGGGTTGAGTACCTTTTACTTATGCTATTATTGTTATGTTGTTTCGTGCGATGCTATGTGACGGTTTGCTTGTCTGTGTGACTACAGGACTTCGGAGCTAGGTCATGGTGAGGCAAGGAGGATCGGGACTAGGCACAGGAGGTGTTGAGGTCCAGACGGTCGGTGATGCCGAAGATGATCGAGGCTGGTGAGGTGGTTGCGAGTCGGGAGACAAGGAACCGGAGCTGGAGCTACCGGTGACGGACACGACGGGCGACGACGAGAGAACCAGGACTAGGCTCGGGGAGGAGTCGGAGGTCTAGACGGTTTGGAGGTTGGTTGCAGTTGTGCGTGATGGAACAGACCCAGACTAGACTCAGGTGGAGTCGGAGGTCTCGGTCGGTGTCGGATGGACGTGACGGGCAGCGGCGAGAGGATCGGGACTAGACTCAGGGAGGAGTTGAGGTCCAGACGGTCAGGATACCGGGTGCGGTCGTGTGCAGCAGAGTGGACCGGACTAGACTCAGGGAGGAGTCGAGGTCCAGTCGGTCAAAGGTGCCGGTTGCGGGAAGCTTCCGGGAAGGTGCTTGAGGGGCAAATTGGAGATTTGACTCAAGCAATGAGAGGAGGGGCTGTTTTAATGGATTGCGCGAAGGCTACGATAGCAGAAAACAAAACTTTTCTACTGCGCACACAAGGACATCATGCTTAAAGAGGATCATGGATCGTTACCACTAGGCGCCAGCAGCAATGAAGAAGAGTTGGGCCGATCCAACCACGCGTCGAGGTAGTAGTGGAAGTAGTCGATCGTCCCGAACCGATCGTCTCCTCCACGCGATCAACCGCACCACGAGCGGATCCAATCAGAGGTTGTTGATGCCGATCAACGCCGCAACGAGCGCCTCCACCGGTATCCACACGTGCGGGCCGGGCGCCGATCGCAAGTATACCAAAGACTCATGAGCGGCTAGGGTTTGGCTCGAGAGGTGGCGGCGGGGTTTAGCTCGGGATTATCGGATGCTTTCCTCGGCCCTCGCCTCCATATATAGACCTCCTCACTTGGGCCTCGTGGACCGAGGCCCAATAGGAGTCTATCCGGATCTCTATCCGAATTGAGCCCATATCCGAATCACATTCGAATTAGTGTTCCAACCCGTTAAGTGTGCGACCACAGCAGGTTCACGTATACTTGGTCGCGACCGAAACACCTTTCCGGTCACCGTGTTAATAGCGGCCTCTAGTAAGACATATTAACCCCAAAGTATACGTAAAGATCATATCGGCTGAACCTGTAATGTTCTCATGTACTAATCCCTTTGCCTCATGATATAGATTAAGCTCAAGGCAAGACCTGTGTCATCCTCTTAATAGCTCAATCACTCTCTCGATTCCGTGATGGATTATAAACTCGTGATTGACTCCTCAATCACCTTGACATGGCCATGCACTTTCATAATCCATTACATCGAGGGGCCCAGAGATATCTCTCCCATAAGGAGGGCAAATTCTATCTTGATCATTCACATCCCACTACATATTTCATGGCAAACCCAAAGACTACTTTTATGACTACCCGATTCGGAGTAGTGTTTAGTAGTCCCAAAGTAAGCTACTACGCATCTTGGGAACCATGATGATCTCAAGTCTAAGGATTCCACATAAACACTACTTGAGACCAACGATGACACATGGAATCTCTGCGGTGTCTCATGGCGGGTCTATCCAACATATGTTCACTAACACATGTCCATATTATTGATTTGGTATCTCCATACCATGATCCATGAGACATGATCATCAATCAATACATATCTTGATCTTTGAATCATATTTGTTCCTCATATGAAATATAATCGGGATCATTTAGAAATAGCAACATTTTGGCATTAAGAGTCTCATGAATAAGTCACATACTCATTGATCAATAATGATAATGTCTATTTCAAGGAACAAAGCAATGTATCATAAACATAGTATGTGATATATTCAACATCTCCATGTTGCCTCTAGGGCATATCACCAACAGCCTCCCACTTGCACTAGAGTCAACCATGTAGGTATCTAATACCCATTGCCCTAGTGTGAGCCTCATGCTTTGGTGGGAAGCGGCTTTGTCAACGGATCCGCAATGTTCAAATCCGTGTGTACTTTGCATATCTTAACATCGCCTCTCCACAATCTCGCGGATGAGATGAAATCGCCGTAGAATGTGCTTGGACTTACAGTGCGATCTAGGCTCCTTGGCTTGCGAATGGCTCCACTTGTTGTCACAGAGAGGTCCATTGACCGAGGCACTAGCCATCACACCAAGCTCGAAACAAATTTCTTGATCCAAACGACCTCTTTAGCGACTTGAAGCCGCTATGTACTAAACACATTGTAGAATCAAGAACTGTCTCCCGCTTGGAACTCTTCAAGCTCACCGCACCGCCATTCGTGCGAACACAAATCCAGATTGCGATCTAAAATCATCTTTGTCGGTTTGGAAGCTAGCATCGGTGTAACCATTTACAACGAGCTCTTCCTCACCCCATAGACGAGGAACACATCTTTAGTTCTTCTCAAGTACTTCAAGATGTTCTTTACGGTAATCCATGACTTTCACCGGATCGACCGGTATCTACTTGTAGCACTTAAAGCATACGAGACATCCGGGCGTGTACAAAGCATGGCATACATGATGGATCCAATAGTGAAGCATATGGAATCGCATTCATTTTATCCCGCTCATCGGTGTACTAGGACACCGATTCTTGCTAAGATTTATACCATGTGACATAGGTAGGAAGCCTTTCTTGGAATCCTGCATGTTGAACCTTTTCAACACCTTGTCAATGTAACGTATCTTGGCTTAATCCAATCACCTTTTGATCTATCTCTATAGATCTTGATGCCCAGAATATATGCGCCTCTCTAAGTCTTTCATAGAGAAACTATTTTCAATGAAGACTTAATGATTCGAGCATAGGAATGTCATTTCCGATCAATAATATATCATCCACATATAAGACCGTAAACACGAGTGCGCTCCCACTAGCCTTTTGTAAACACAAGGCTCTTCTTCGTTCTTGATGAAACCAAACCCTTTGATTACTTCATCAAAGCGAATGTTCCAACTCCGAGATGCTCGCTTAATCCATAAATGGATCTTTGCACTTGCATATCTTTCTAGTCGATTGCGGATCGACAAAACCTGTGGGTGTGTCATGTACACATCCTCACTCGATTTCCATTAAGGAAAGTGTTTTGACATCCATTTGCCATATTTCATAGTCGAAATAAGCAAAGAATCGCTAGAATGATTCGAATAGACTTTAGCATTGCGACGGCGAAAAGTTTCATCATAATCAACACCTTGAATTTGTTTGAAACCTTTGGCCACCAATCGCGCTTTATAGATGTGAACATTTCCATCTATGTCTATCTTTTCTTGAAAACCCATTTGCACTCAATGGTTTTAACACCATCGTGGATCAACCAAGTTCCAAACTTGATTACGTGCATGGATTCAATTTGGATCTCATGGCTTCAAGCCATTTCTCGAGTCTGGTCCCACCATCGCTTCTTCATAGGTCTTAGGCTCATCGTTGTCTAACAACAATATGTCCCGTTGTTGAGTAGTCAAGAACATGTACCTCTCGGTGCACGACGTGACCTCTCGACCTACGTGGTGCGGTGTGTCCACAACAGGTTCTTCAACAGTTTGTTCATCTGTTGTGGTTCGTAGGAGCTGAAACGCTTTCGGTGTTTCTCGAATTTCTTCAAGTTGCACCATGCTCCCACTATCCCTTCTTGAGAGAAACTCTTTCTCTAAGAAGACACCATGCCAGGCGACAAACACTTTGCCTTCTTCTTGATTATAGAAGTAATATCCTTCGTTTCCTTAGGATACCGATAAAGAAGCATTTATCGATTTAGGACCGAGCTTATCGATTGTAAACGTTTTACATAAGTCTCACATCCCCAAATCTTAAGAAAAGACAAGCTAGGACGTTGTCCCGTCCACATCTCATATGGTGTCTTTTCTCGATTTTGATGGAACTCGCTTAGTGTGAAAGCGGTGCTTCAAGAGCGTACCCCAAAAGACAACGGAAGATCACTGTGGCTCATCATGGGCGCACCATATCTAATAGGGTGCGATTTCTCGTTCGATACCCCATTCCATTGAGGTGTTCCGGAGGAGTCAATTGTGGAACAATTCCACAATCCTTCGATGATTACCAAACTCATGGCTCAAATACTCGCCTCCACGATCAGATCGTAGAAACTTGATTGTCTTGCCTAAATGATTTTGCACTTCATTTTGGAATTCTTTGAACTTTTCAAAGGATTCGGACTTATCTTCATCGGTAGATATATCCATATCTACTAAAGTCATCGATAAAAGTTATGAAGCATGAAAACCACCTCGGTCGTTGAGCTCATTGGTCCACATACATCGAATGTACGAGTGCCAATAAGTCACTTGCCCGTTCACCTTGACCGGTGAAAGGTGCTTTTGTCATCTTGCCAAGTAAACAAGATTCGCATGTCTCAAATGATTCAAAATCAAATGAGTGCGAATACCATCTCTATGGAGCTTCTCCATGCGTTTCTCATTTATGTGACCTAGCGACAGTGCCAAATAAACGTGGGATTCAAATCATTCGATCGTTGCCTCTTTGTATTAATGTTATAGACCGATGACTCTTCAAGAGTAAGAACATATAACCCATTCACCAATGGAGTATGACAATAGAACATATCTTTGAAATAAAGAGAACAACCATTGTTCACGGATCTAAAGTCATAACCTTCGCTTGTAAACATGAAGCGAAATAATGTTCTTGGAAAGAGATGGAACACAATAACAATTATTCAATTCCAAAACTAATCCTCGAAGGTAAAGACAATGGCATGGTGCCAACACCACCGCAACAACTTTTGCTCCATTGCCAACGCGAAGATCCACTTCGCTCCTCCTCAAACTTCTACTTCTTCTTAGCCCCGCAACGATTTGCAAATGTGAGCAACCGATCCGGTATCAAATACCCAAGAATCGATAGATGAAGTAGCAAGATTGATTTCTATAACATTTATACCGGAGCGGAAGTCGTACTTCCTTCTTTTCTCAAGATCCTCCAAGTACTTTGGGCGGTTCCTTTTCCAATGTCCCGATTGCTTCTGATGGTAGCAATCGCATCGAGAGCAGGGCCCTTCTTGACTTGCTTGGCCTTAGAACCGCTTGCGATCTCATCGGGAGCTAACTTTCTTTGACCGCGCCTTTCTTTACATAGGGCTTGCCCTTGCCTTTCTGCATCATCATCACATGATGGCTGCTTTTCTTAATGCTTTCCTCGGTGATTTTAGCATCCCATGCAACTCGACCAAGGTCTTGTCCATGTTGTTCATGTGATAGTTCGAATGAATGGCTCAAAGCTCGAGGGGAGCGATCAAGAATCACATCGGTAGCCAACTCTTGGCTAAGGGAAAACCAAGCTTTTCCGGACTCTCAATGTAGCCAATCATCTTAATCACATGAGGGTCGACGGATTCCCTTCGCAAGCTCGCACGCAAACAAGGACTTTGAAGTGTTGAACCTCTCGGCCTTGCTTGGTTCTCAAACATACCACGCAACCCCACAATGATATTGTAGGCATCTGTGTTCTCATATTGCTTCAAGCTCGAGAGGACATTGTGGCAAGCATGAGACGACTCACATCAAGGTAATCATTCGTTTGCTTCTCATAAGCTTTCCGTGCAGCCACGGTAGCATTATCGGGCAAGTCATCGGGATAAGGAGACTCAAGGACATACTCCTTGCGCTCTTGCTTGAGAACAATTCTCAAGTTGCGATACCAATCCAAAAAGTTCGTTCCATTGAGTTTTTCTTTCTCAAGAATAGATCGCAAATTAAAAGAACTGGATGCGGCATTAGTTGACATGATCTACAACAAAGAATACGCAAAGTTTAGCACTATGTTTATGTTCATCTTTTATTAAACTATTTAACAAAAGATACTCCCACTATATGTTTTGTAATCGTCTTCCCTCTAACGACATATAGTGGTCAAGATCCATGTTCATCTAAGTTCTAGTGAGCTTTGGCATCACTGCTAGAAACCTAGTGACGTGGTAAGCAACACTTGCTAATCACATCTTATGTGACTCTTGTTTGTTGGGTGACATCAATATGTCCCGCCCCAACCTATGCCCCAAGGTCCAAAACTGTTTTGATAACCTTGTTAAGTAAACCAATACTATGCATGTGGATGTCCGACATCCACCCTATTAGATCAAGATAGTTGATGGTACTCGCTTTGGCGAGATCTACCAAACAATGATCATGATTCTTATAGCGCGACAATTGGAAGGGCATCAAAACAAATTCTTAATTTTTCTTGAGAGAAGCTATTCTATCATGAAAAACTAACCCTTAGTTGGTGTGGCATGAAAGAATAGTATGACAAGAAATAAACATCACGTGCATATAATCACATTATACTGTGAATGGTATGGCATTTTGTATCGTAGTGGTCGCCATCGCCATGGTTCCACGGTGATATTCTTCGCCACACTTCTTGTCCTCTTTGTCATCATGCTTGAAGCCTCCATAGCAAAGAACTAAACTATTACAACTAATAGGTAGCAAATGAATTACATGAGGAGCTCAAGCATCACAAGTCGACACGCAGTCGTTATACAATTAAAGAACGACCTCAACCCGGTGTGATTAATACGACACACGGGCCGTCAAAACACACATGCATCACATATGCATCTATGCCATACCATTCACATCATTCCCTGCAAAAACAAGTTAAACGTAGAACGTATTCTACCGCCCTGACATGAATGTGTTTCTATAACAATCTATGCGTGTACGCAACGGCGGTCCCGCACACACAAGGACATCATGCTTAAAGAGGGATCATGGATCGTTACCACTAGACGCGCAGCGCAGCGGAAGAAGAGTTGGAGAAGCCGATCCAACCACGCGCGTCGAGGTAGTAGTGGAAGTAGTCGATCGTCCCGAACCGATCGTCTCCTCCACGCGATCAACCGCACCACGAGCGAGATCCAATCAGAGGTTGTTGATGCCGATCAACGCCGCAACGAGCGGCGCCTCACCGGTATCCACACGTGCGGGGTGGGCGCCGATCGCGAGTGTACCAAAGACTCGCGAGCGGCTAGGGTTTGGCTCGGAGGTGGCGGCGGGGTTTAGCTCGGGATTATCGGATCCTTTCCTCACCGCCTCCATATATATAGACCTCCTCACTTGGGCCTCGTGGACCGAGGCCCAATAGGAGTCTATCCGGATCTCTATCCGAATTGAGCCCATATCCGAATCACATTCGAATTAGTGTTCCAACCCGTTAAGTGTGCGACCACAGAGGTTCACGTATACTTGGTCGCGACCGAAACACCTTTCCGGTCACCGTGTTAATAGCGGCCTCTAGTAAGACATATTAACCCCAAAGTATACGTAAAGATCATATCAATGAACACGTAATGTTCTCATGTACTAATCCCTTTGCCTCATGATATAGATTAAGCTCAAGGCAAGACCTGTGTCATCCTCTTAATAGCTCAATCACTCTCTCGATTCCGTGATGGATTATAAACTCGTGATTGACTCCTCAATCACCTTGACATGGCCATGCACTTTCATAATCCATTACATCGAGGGGCCCAGAGATATCTCTCCCATAAGGAGGGGCAAATTCTATCTTGATCATTCACATCCCACTACATGTTTCATGGCAAACCCAAAGACTACTTTTATGACTACCCGATTCGGAGTAGTGTTTAGTAGTCCCAAAGTAAGCTACTACGCATCTTTGGGAACCATGATGATCTCAAGTCTAAGGATTCCACATAAACACTACTTGAGACCAACTGATGACACATGGAATCTCTGCAGTGTCTCATGGCGGGTCTATCCAACATATGTTCACTAACACATGTCCATATTATTGATTTGGTATCTCCATACCATGATCCATGAGACATGATCATCAATCAATACATATCTTGATCTTTGAATCATATTTGTTCCTCATATGAAATATAATCGGGGATCATTTAGAAATAGCAACATTTTGGCATTAAGAGTCTCATGAATAAGTCACATACTCATTGATCAATAATGATAATGTCTATTTCAAGGAACAAAGCAATGTATCATAAACATAGTATGTGATATATTCAACATCTCCATGTTGCCTCTAGGGCATATCACCAACAGATCTCCCACTTGCACTAGAGTCAACCATGTAGGTATCTAATACCCATTGCCCTAGTGTGAGCCTCATG
Organism: Bonia amplexicaulis; assembly: GCA_036346245.1. Taxonomy (NCBI): domain Eukaryota; kingdom Viridiplantae; phylum Streptophyta; class Magnoliopsida; order Poales; family Poaceae; genus Bonia; species Bonia amplexicaulis. Next base: position 10,640,692 of record CM070748.1, read on the forward strand.
CTTTGGCTGGGGAAGCGGCTTTGTCAACGGATCTGCAATGTTCAAATCCGTGTGTACTTTGCATATCTTAACATCGCCTCTCCACAATCTCGCGGATGAGATGAAATCGCCGAGAATGTGCTTGGACTTACAGTGCGATCTAGGCTCCTTGGCTTGCGCAATGGCTCCACCGTTGTCACAAGAGGTCCATTGGACCGAGGCACTAGCCATCACACCAAGCTCGAAACAAATTTCTTGATCCAAACGGCCTCTTTAGCGACTTGAAGCCGCTATGTACTAAACTCATTGTAGAATCAGCAACTGTCTCCTGCTTGGAACTCTTCCAGCTCACCGCACCGCCATTCAGGCAGAACACAAATCCAGATTGCGATCTAAAATCATCTTTGTCGGTTTGGAAGCTAGCATCGGTGTAACCATTTACAACGAGCTCTTCCTCACCCCATAGACGAGGAACACATCTTTAGTTCTTCTCAAGTACTTCAAGATGTTCTTTACGGTAATCCATTGACTTTCACCGGATCGACGGTATCTACTTGTAGCACTTAAAGCATACGAGACATCCGGCGTGTACAAAGCATGGCATACATGATGGATCCAATAGTGAAGCATATGGAATCGCATTCATTTTATCCCGCTCATCGGTGTACTAGGACACTGATTCTTGCTAAGATTTATACCATGTGACATAGGTAGGAAGCCTTTCTTGGAATCCTGCATGTTGAACCTTTTCAACACCTTGTCAATGTACGTATCTTGGCTTAATCCAATCACCTTTTGATCTATCTCTATAGATCTTGATGCCCAGAATATATGCCTCTCCTAAGTCTTTCATAGAGAAACTATTTTCAATGAAGACTTATGATTCGAGCATAGGAATGTCATTTCCGATCAATAATATATCATCCACATATAAGACCAGAAACACGAGTGCGCTCCCACTAGCCTTTTTGTAAACACAAGGCTCTTCTTCGTTCTTGATGAAACCAAACCCTTTGATTACTTCATCAAAACGAATGTTCCAACTCCGAGATGCTCGCTTTAATCCATAAATGGATCTTTGCGACTTGCATATCTTTCTAGGCGATTGCGGATCGACAAAACCGTGGGCTGTGTCATGTACACATCCTCACTCGATTTCCATTAAGGAAAGCTGTTTTGACATCTATTTGCCATATTTCATAGTCGAAATAAGCAGCAATCGCTAGAATGATCCGAATAGACTTTAGCATTGCGACGGGCGAAAAAGTTTCATCATAATCAACACCTTGAATTTGTTTAAAACCTTTGGCCACCAATCGCGCTTTATAGATGTGAACATTTCCATCTATGTCTATCTTTTTCTTGAAAACCCATTTGCACTCAATGGTTTTAACACCATCAGGTGGATCAACCAAGTTCCAAACTTGATTCTTGTGCATGGATTCAATTTGGATCTCATGGCTTCAAGCCATTTCTCGTAGTCTGGTCCCACCATCGCTTCTTCATAGGTCTTAGGCTCATCGTTGTCTAACAACAATATGTCCCGTTGTTGAGTAGTCAAGAACATGTACCTCTCGGTGCACGACGTGACCTCTCGACCTCGTGGTGCGGTGTGTCCACAACAGGTTCTTCAACAGTTTGTTCATCTGTTGTGGTTCTCAGGAGCTGAAACGTTTTCAGGTGTTTCTCGAATTTCTTCAAGTTGCACCATGCTCCCACTATCCCTTCTTGAGAGAAACTCTTTCTCTAAGAAGACACCATGCCAAGCGACAAACACTTTGCCTTCTTCTTGATTATAGAAGTAATATCCTTCGTTTCCTTAGGATACCCGATAAAGAAGCATTTATCGATTTAGGACCGAGCTTATCGATTGTAAACGTTTTACATAAGTCTCACATCCCCAAATCTTAAGAAAAGACAAGCTAGGACGTTGTCCCGTCCACATCTCATATGGTGTCTTTTCTCTCGATTTTGATGGAACTCATTTAGTGTGAAAGCGGCTGTTTCAAGAGCGTACCCCCAAAAAGACAACGGAAGATCACTGTGGCTCATCATGGAGCACACCATATCTAATAGGGTGCGATTTCTCCGTTCAGATACCCCATTCCATTGAGGTGTTCCTATGAGTCAATTGTGGAACAATTCCACAATCCTTCGATGATTACCAAACTCATGGCTCAAATACTCGCCTCCACGATCGGATCGTAGAAACTTGATTGTCTTGCCTAAATGATTTTGCACTTCATTTTGGAATTCTTTGAACTTTTCAAAGGATTCGGACTTATCTTCATCGGTAGATATATCCATATCTACAAAAGTCATCGATAAAGTTATGAAGTCTTGAAAACCACCTCATTTGTTGAGCTCATTGGTCCACATACATCAGAATGTACGAGTGCCAATAAGTCACTTGCCCGTTCACCTTGACCGGTGAAAGGTGCTTTTGTCATCTTGCCAAGTAAACAAGATTTGCATGTCTCAAATGATTCAAAATCAAATGAGTGCGAATACCATCTCTATGGAGCTTCTCCATGCGTTTCTCATTTATGTGACCTAAGCGGCGAGTGCCAAATAAACGTGAGATTCAAATCATTCGATCGTTGCCTCTTTGTATTAATGTTATAGACCGATGACTCTTCAAGAGTAAGAACATATAACCCATTCACCAATGGAGTATGACAATAGAACATATCTTTGAAATAAAGAGAACAACCATTGTTCACAGATCTAAAGTCATAACCTTCGCTTGTAAACATGAAGCGAAATAATGTTCTTGGAAAGAGATAGAACACAATAACAATTATTCAATTCCAAAACTAATCCGAAGGTAAAGACAATGGCATGGTGCCAACACCACCGCAGCAACTTTGCTCCATTGCCAACGCGAAGATCCACTTCGCTCCTCCTCAAACTTCTACTTCTTCTTAGCCCCGCAACGATTTGCAAATGTGAGCAACCGATCCGGTATCAAATACCCAAGAATCGATAGATGAAGTAGCAAGATTGATTTCTATAACATTTATACCTAGAGCGGAAGTCGTACTTCCCTTCTTTTTCTCAAGATCCTCCAAGTACTTTGGGCAGTTCCTTTTCCAATGTCCTGATTGCTTACGAGTAGCAATCGCATCGAGCAGGGCCCTTCTTGACTTGCTTGGCCTTAGAACCGCTCGCGATCTCATCGGGAGCTAACTTTCTTTGACCGCGCTTTCTTTACATAGGGCTTGCCCTTGCCTTTCTGCATCATCATCACATGATGGCTGCTTTTCTTAATGCTTTCCTCGGCTGATTTTAGCATCCCATGCAACTCAGCCAAGGTCTTGTCCATGTTGTTCATGTGATAGTTCAGAATGAATGGCTCAAAGCTCGAGGGGAGCGACTGAAGAATCACATCAGTAGCCAACTCTTGGCTAAGGGAAAACCAAGCTTTTCGGACTCTCAATGTAGCCAATCATCTTAATCACATGAGGGTGACGGATTCCCTTCGCAAGCTCGCACGCAAACAAGGACTTTGAAGTGTTGAACCTCTCACCCTTGCTTGGTTCTCAAACATACCACGCAACCCCACAATGATATTGTAGGCATCTGTGTTCTCATATTGCTTCAAGCTCGAGAGGACATTGTGGCAAGCATGAGACACTCACATCAAGGTAATCATTCGTTTGCTTCTCATAAGCTTTCCGTGCAGCCACGGTAGCATTATCGGCAAGTCATCGGGATAAGGAGACTCAAGGACATACTCCTTGCGCTCTTGCTTGAGAACAATTCTCAAGTTGCGATACCAATCCAAAAGTTCGTTCCATTGAGTTTTCTTTCTCAAGAATAGATCGCAAATTAAAAGAACTGGATGCGGCATTAGTTGACATGATCTACAACAAAGAATACGCAAAGTTTAGCACTATGTTTATGTTCATCTTTTATTAAACTATTTAACAAAAGATACTCCCACTATATGTTTTGTAATCGTCTTCCCTCTAACGACATATAGTGGTCAAGATCCATGTTCATCTAAGTTCTAGTGAGCTTTGGCATCACTGCTAGAAACCTAGTGACGTAGGTAAGCAACACTTGCTAATCACATCTTATATGACTCTTGTTTGTTGGGTGACATCAATATGTCCCGCCCCAACCTATGCCCCAAGGTCCAAAACTGTTTTGATAACCTTGTTAAGTAAACCAATACTATGCATGTGGATGTCCGACATCCACCCTATTAGATCAAGATAGTTGATGGTACTCGCTTTGGCGCACCTACCAAACAATGATCATGATTCTTATAGGCGCAGCAATTGGAAGGGCATCAAAACAAATTCTTAATTTTTCTTGAGAGAAGCTATTCTATCATGAAAAACTAACCCTTAGTTGGTATGGCATGAAAGAATAGTATGACAAGAAATAAACATCACGTGCATATAATCACATTATACTGTGAATGGTATGGCATTTTGTATCGTAGTGGTCGCCATCGCCATGGTTCCACGGTGATATTCTTCGCCACACTTCTTGTCCTCTTTGTCATCATGCTTGAAGCCTCCATAGCAAAGAACTAAACTATTACAACTAATAGGTAGCAAATGAATTACATGAGGAGCTCAAGCATCACAAGTCGACACGCAGGTCGTTATACAATTAAAGAACAGCCTCAACCCGGCTGTGATTAATACGACACACAGGCCGTCAAAACACACATGCATCACATATGCATTTATGTCATACCATTCACATCATTCCCTGCAAAAACAAGTTAAACGTAGAACGTATTCTACCGCCCTGACATGAATGTGTTTCTATAACAATCTATGCGTGTATGCAACGGCCGTCCCGCACACAAGGACATCATGCTTAAAGAGGATCATGGATCGTTACCACTAGACGCCAGCAGCAGCAATGAAGAAGAGTTGGAGAAGCCGATCCAACCACGCGCGTCGAGGTAGTAGTGGAAGTAGTCGATCGTCCCGAACCGATCGTCTCCTCCACGCGATCAACCGCACCACGAGCAGATCCAATCTGTAGGTTGTTGATACCGATCAACGCCGCAACGAGCGCCTCCACCGGTATCCACACGTGCGGGTGGGCGCCGATCGCGAGTGTACCGGCACTCGCGAGCGGCTAGGGTTTGGCTCAGGAGGTGGCGGCGAGGGTTTAGCTCGGGATTATCAGATGCTTTCCTCAGCCCTCGCCTCCATATATAGACCTCCTCACTTGGGCCTCGTGGACCGAGGCCCAATAGAGTCTATCCGGATCTCTATCCGAATTGAGCCCATATCCGAATCACATTCGAATTAGTGTTCCAACCCGTTAAGTGTGCGACCACAGAGGTTCACGTATACTTGGTCGCGACCGAAACACCTTTCCGGTCACCGTGTTAATAGCGGCCTCTAGTAAGACATATTAACCCCAAAGTATACGTAAAGATCATATCGGTGAACACCGTAATGTTCTCATGTACTAATCCTTTGCCTCATGATATAGATTAAGCTCAAGGCAAGACCTGTGTCATCCTCTTAATAGCTCAATCACTCTCTCGATTCCGTGATGGATTATAAACTCGTGATTGACTCCTCAATCACCTTGACATGGCCATGCACTTTCATAATCCATTACATCGAGGGGCCCAGATATCTCTCCCATAAGGAGGGCAAATTCTATCTTGATCATTCACATCCCACTACATGTTTCATGGCAAACCCAAAGACTACTTTTATGACTACCCGATTACGGAGTAGTGTTTAGTAGTCCCAAAGTAGCTACTACACATCTTGGGAACCATGATGATCTCAAGTCTAAGGATTCCACATAAACACTACTTGAGACCAACGATGACACATGGAATCTCTGCGGTGTCTCATGGCGGGTCTATCCAACATATGTTCACTAACACATGTCCATATTATTGATTTGGTATCTCCATACCATGATCCATGAGACATGATCATCAATCAATACATATGCTGATCTTTGAATCATATTTGTTCCTCATATGAAATATAATCAGGGATCATTTAGAAATAGCAACATTTTGGCATTAAGAGTCTCATGAATAAGTCACATACTCATTGATCAATAATGATAATGTCTATTTCAAGGAACAAAGCAATGTATCATAAACATAGTATGTGATATATTCAACATCTCCATGTTGCCTCTAGGGCATATCACCAACATGTTTTTCCCTCCAAATCCTGGTCATGTAGACTTTGACCTTGCCTCATATGGTGTGTGAGGTGGAGGAGTGGATGTTGTATGACATTTCTTGTTTTGCTTCTTTGAGGTGAGCTCTTGCCTTCAAAATGAGGAGAGGGAGGCAGCAGGGGTAGATGATTCAGTAGAAGTAAGGGGAGAGTAAGCAAGAAATGAGCGTGTGTTCTCCATGTTGAGTTTTGGGCGTGAGCTCAAGCAGTGTGAGCATGTAGTGTGTTCTTCCCTTGTATCAAACGCGTATGGGGACTTAGTGGTTGCATACCTCTTGTAATCATTCATGGGAATGAATTTATTTGAGAATTTCAGTTTGGTTTCTCCTTCTCTGAGATGTATTTTAGTTTATGCATTTCCTCTGTTTGGTACTGTGCTAGGTTTTGATGTCAGGGCACTTTGATATCTCTTGATTTCCCTTCAAAAGATGTGCCCTGATGTTAGTTCCCATGCCCTCATGCCATTGCTAAACTAAATGCAAAGTTTCATGAGGAGAGGATGAAGGAATCTCATGCAATCTGAAGATTTGTCTTTTCTCTGCCAACTTTCAGATTTTTATCAAAATCTCTATTTCTTGCTCTTTTGATGAATCCTTTTGTTTCCTGAGGTCTCAATGATATTTGGATCAAAGTCTTGCTCTTATGACCTGAAAACAACAAACTTTTATTTGTCAAATTCTCTGTCTTTTAATTTGTTTTCGAGTAATTTCGGTGCAGACAAGTTTCGATCAATGATCTGCGCTTTGATCGGCTCCTTTCGATTCGGTTTCTCACTGGTCAGGTTGCTTTTTCTTGTGTGCTATTTTTCAGCAGCAAATTCAGCAAACTGAATGCTACCAGTTCGGCAAGCTGCAGTCTATTTTTAGTTCTGAAATTTCGGTTTCTGCTGATTTCGGTTTGTGTTTTCAGTTTTCGATGGACCGCAACTGCAGATTTCAGTTTTATTTTCAGTTTTCGATGGCTGCGGTGTGCAGATTTCAGTTTTTATTTTCAGTTTTCAGTAAACTGCAGTGTGCAGATTTCAGTTTGTGTTTTCAGTTTTCAGTAAACTGCAGGCTGCAGATTTCAATTTTTATTTTCAGTTTTCATTGGCTGGCTTCCAGTGAGCATTGAACTTCTTGCTTCATAGCTTCTGTAGATATCGGAGAAGAAAAATTTGTGGATACTTAGGGGCGAAAATTGAAAGGCACCATTCACCCCCCTCTGTTGCCGTTCCCGATCCTACAACCCCGAACCTGCACAACCTCCTCTCCGCTCAACAATTCAGCACAATACCCTCTGCAGCAGCGCTGCTTCACAATTTCGTATGTTTAAAAATAATGATCCAAATACAGCAAATGATACCTCTATGGATTAATTACTTAAAATCCTATGTTTTCAAGTAGAACACATATTTTTATTTTGATCACAGCTAGGGGTAACTTAATGCCCAAAACAGAGGAAGAACTTTGTTCTGGCAGATTGGACAACAGTATTCAATTGTGTCCCAGCAACAGTACAGGGGTCTGAAATTTCTACAGCAGATAGATTACCAGATTCTCTACAACTTTCTCAATTATGGCCATGAGCATAAAATTCATTTACTACCTCAAATTCACAGATTACCGTCGGTCTGTACCAATCTGCTCGCCTGACGAACAGCAGTATTCCCGACCCCATATCTCCCAGATCCCACGGCCAAAAATTCCGAAACAATTAAAGGAGACGTGTCTGGAAGTCCTCTACAACTTTCCTTTTGGGAGAGTCCGCAGGAAAAATCGTTTACGAGGTCAAATCCGCGAGGACAGACGCGCTGCGCGAATCATTCTACAGGCAGACATCAGCTAATCTCTAATCGGGCAATTAATCTATTAACTACCATCAAAATCAGTGCCAAGAACCCTAATTATTATGAAAAACAGAGGGTTTGGGATAAGAAAAAATTACCTAGAGGATCGCTTGGGATCATCCCTCTTCTTCCCTCCTCTTCTTCTCCTCCTCCTCTTCTTTTTCTTCCTTCTCTTCTTCTTCCTCTCCTTCTCCTTCCTCTCCTTGGCTTCAATGGCAGCAGCAAGGAGGATGTTGGGGCGAAATATGGGTGGGGGGCGGCCAGGGTGGAAAAAGGAAGAGGGACCAAGGAGGGGTTTATAAAGGGTGCTAGGGTTTGGGAGGGGCAGGCCCCATTTGGGCTGGCTGGCCCAAAGCGGCTGGCCCACCTCTCCGGACATCTCAAAAAATATCAAAATTAGTTATTTTAATTTATTTTTTAAGTTTGGACAATTATGCGCTTTAATTTTCACCTCCCGCGATTTACCGAAAAATCGGAAAACTCCGCGATTAATTTAGAAATCTACACCGAATCGACGATCAGGATATTACATCTATGCTACGGGTGGGTTTGTAACACCCTAAGTCCACAATATCCTAGAATGCTACTAAACCACACATAACATTAGCTAGATTAAAAGAAAATCCGGCAGCAACTTCCCAGTAAATACTAAAACTACGCAGAAACATGACAATATAACAAATAATGTGAATGATAAAACAACATTTATCAGCCTAATTTTGAATTGTTCAACCTCACTAAAGTCTACCACGAAAGGCATTACTGTGTTATAGTGTTCAACGACTAGATTAAGATATAATTTAAGAATTTAAGCCTCTAATATATACAACAAAATCATGAAGACTTGATAAATGGTACCGTACTGCTCTACCCTTCCCACACATGCTCAAGGTTCACTTGGAAGAGGCAAAAAAAAGGGTGAGATAAAATCTCAGCAAGCAAACTGTTTAACAAATTAATTAAACTGCGGATGGTTAAGCATCCATTGGACATCACGTGGTACAATGATAAAGCAATATCAAATAGCTTTTCTCAACCACACTGTAACCTCGTTCATATCCAAAACCATAACCACAAAGCAATACCACTAACCATGAATGATTTCCACCATAAGTTAATACCATACACCACGAGGCAATACTACAAAACCACAAATGATTTTCACCATAAGATAATACCACATACCACGAGGCAATACTACAAACCACAAATGATTTTCACCATAAGACAATACCACATACCACGAGGCAATACCACAAACCACAAATGATTTTCACCATAAGACAATACCACAAACCACAAGGCACTACCCCAAACCACGAATGGTTTCCGCTATCAGATAATACCACATTCCACAAGTAACTCTAATGAGCTAAAACCTCGAAGTATTGCTTGTGCAGCCTGACAAGTTCGTTGATTATGGATTTGTTCCTTTCGCGAGACCTCGATTCCAGAGTGATAGAGCAATAAAAAATGTAATGTTACCATCTAAGTGCAAATGCAATGTAGATCTTTTGTAATTGTGTATTTGTTAATGGATATTTTATTTCATTTCAATTAATTGATTTGTGAAATAGATATTTTATGTTTGTGAAATGAAGTGCGATGTGAATTGGATGTTTTATGTTTGTGAAATGAATTGAGATGTGCATTAGATGTTTTATGTTTGTGAAATGCATCGAGATGTGAATTGTATGTATACATGTACATGTTGATCTGCTTATTTCAGAGGGCATGGCTAGCATTTTCTGAGGCTAGCCAATAAACGAAATAGAAGATTTAGGGGTAGAAATGAATATCACAGACGGTTTGTAAGTAAAAACAGTCTGTGATAGGTGATAATCACAGACAACTAAAAACTGTCTGTGATGATTAGCTATCACAGACAGTTTTTATTTACAAAACGTCTGTGATATTTACACCACAGACAATTCAAAAACCGTATGTGATAACCTTCGATTATCACTGACCCATAAACTCAGACGGTTCAGAAAACCGTCTATAATGACGTTTTTGAACCGTCTGTAATACGGTTTTCTGTAGTAGTGTGCAACAAACAAACATGAACCGAGCGTCCTAAGAAAATCAAAGCTAGTCGCAACAATGACCCATTAAGTGTCGTTTGGCCCAGCTCTATAGCCTGGCTTATAGGCTAGAGTCAGCTTTCTAACCAAACATTTGGGTTTCGAAGTTGGCTTCTGAAAAAGCCATATGAGTTAGGAGTCCAAAATGAACTAACCAAGAGAAGCACGAAAAACCTGACTTCAAAGGCTCCTATGCATTGTTCTTTAATGTGGGGATATGGTTTGAAGGTATTTACATGTATTTGCTATTGAAAATAAATAAGAATGAGGGTACAATTGTCTTTCAGCCAAATGTTGGAGCTGGAGCTCCTCATTGGACCAAACAACTCAAGTTTTTGGTTTTCCAACTTTTCTACAGCCAGCTTCTTCCGAGATTAGGCTCTAGAGCCAAAAAACTAAAGTTGGAGCTCGGCCAAACAAGCCCTAAGTATGCAACAAATGATCATCTTGGTGCAACATGCTATCACAAGAAAATAGTACAATACATCAACATCTATACTGCAACAAAAATAAAACTCTAGTACAACAAATAAAAATCCTAACTGCAGCAATTAAAAACCTAACCACAAGAATACCTCTTCCAGCAACATATGAGAAGACATGTTGCAACAAAAATTTTCGCTTCATGCAACAACAACAAAAGGTGTTGCAATAATTATGAAAGTGTGTACAACAAGCCTACAAGAGGAGGGCACACGAGTGGCGGTGAGGGCTAAGCTTGCGAGAGGAGGCGACGAGCAGTTGGGAGCAAGCCTTTGGTTATGCATCCGACGGAGCCCTGGGCCATCTCAAGCTCTAACAGCCAGTGGGTCCCGCCCATGGCAATGCTCGTGGCTAAGGAGAAGTCCTCGAATCTCATTGAACACCTTGAGCTGCACAGATGCCCTTGTAGTGGAGCAATTGACAATCACTGGTGGCGTTGAGGTCATGTCCAAGGTAGAGCTAATGGGGCTCGCGGGACTCTCCCACTTCTCTGCTTGGGATTTGGTTGATTATTGGTTGAGTCAATGTCGGGACCCGAATATGCAAATCCGGACCCTCTGTGTATACTGCACTAGTTCAGGATGACATTAGTGCACACAGTGGAAAAATTGATGTAATATCATTCATACACACATATATTTAAGAAAATATCCACACACATAATTAAGAAAATATCTAATATTATTTAATTAACTGAGTATGATCTTATGATCAAAATTTACATTTATTATGCCTCATATGGCTTAACACTAAGGAAGAAACTTGTAGTGAAAAATCAAAAGAAAACTCCATCGGAAAATAACCCATCTCGATCCACAGGTTATCGACTAGGGTAGCGTAGCCTAGTTTCCACAATCTTCAAGATACTCCGCAGGAAATATCTCATCCGTGGTGACATAACCTTGTCCTCCAGCTACTGAGTAGCATTTGTTTATAGCAAGAGTGAGCACATGGAGTACTCATCAAGTTGTGCATGCAGATATGTGTGTGTGTGTGTATATATTCCAAAGGATAACTGATATGGTTTATCTTGCAGAAAGCAATAACTTGAATTGAAATAAAATAAATAGATTGCAGAGCATAAGTTAAAACATTAACAAACTTATAAGTAAATGATAGATAAAATAAATAAATCGGCGAGGCATCACCCTACGTCCATCCAAAGATTCCATCCAACCACTGGTACCAACTAGTCTAAGCATATTTTCCAAAATTCTCTACCAAGGTTGTTTTCCAAAATCTAACCCTCGTGTGAAATTCATGAGTATTGCCCATGATTGCGGGCATGACTTTTCGAATAGTTCAATTACTCTATAGGGATTGCATAATTTTGCCCACAAGATATGATCAACTTATAGTGTCACCATAAACACATTCTCTTAGACGTGCCGATTGAGAAGATCACAACAAAGCCTTTACATACCTCACCCCAACACTAGCCCAAAATAGAACACAACCTTTAGGATGGATCCAACTAGCGACTGTCCACCTCGAACTAAGCCCGATGATAGAACACCTTAAGTACGGCTCCCACAGGCGACCGTCCACCCCCTAACTTAGCCTGATTGTGCTAGAGCTAGAGCTCAGTAAATTATTCAGCTAGGTCTGTCTCATACCAGACATGTGGTTGTATGGTAAAACTCAGTTCAATGACCCATAAGGTTTAGGGCCTCTTCTTTTCAAATTCTAAATGCTGCTTTTTGGTTTTCTATAGTAACTAGTTTTCAAATGGAGTGTTTTTTCAAGGCGGGGTCTACAAGTTGATTAAAGTACATACTGTACCGACTTCATTTATATCGGCCAAAACCACACATGTGTTTCTGTTAGTCCATACTCTCTCTCACAGATAACCCAAAAGCCATAAGCCGAAGCAAAAAAAAAAGAAAAATAGGCCCTCAGTCTTTAATCAACCCTAGGTAAGCCTCCCATGGACTCAATGCTACAACACATCAATTTTTTACTCGCCCGAGTCTAAAACAAGTTTGTTATCCAACAACCAATGACATCCACATGCCATGGCTCATCACATTTTAACAACAATAGCAACTACCTCTTGCTTATCATAAATAGTTCCATAATTCATTAATCAAGATTAATAAGGGATTCCATAATATACCCAAGCATGGATAAGTAATTTAACCAATCCACATTGGTGCTATAATATTGACCAACTAATATTAACCATTCTAGGGTGAAAATGGATTATGGCATACAATTAATCAATTATGGATTATCGAACAATTGGGTTTTAACTACCAATAGTTAAATAATTTGAATATAAGAATATCACGCAAGTTTAAGTAAACAAAATAGCGGCTTGGACGACGGTGAAGATGGCGAGGATGGCTTTCATCCAAAATTTGGATGCACACATTAGGATCCTGAGATTTGGGTGACACTATAAAGCTATGCATAGGGAGCAAAGGTCACTGGTAGTGAAGGTGGTGACGGTGGCTTGGCACGATGGAGCTAGCTTGATGGGGTGGTGAAGCTATGGGGCTTCCCCTACGAAAGCAGTGAGCGCACGAAAGAGAATGTAGAGTGGCGAAGCTATAGGACAACATCTAAGGTGAGTGTGAAGAAGAGAGGCCTATGGTTTAATTTCCTAGAGTATTCTAAGAACCACCCACCTATGATTGTGAGTAGTTGAGAGTGGCAAGTTTGAGGTCAAACCCCCTAAGCCGTCAAAAATTATCTTTAGGTTAGCTTGTTTCGCTAAAACCCCTTCTAGCAAGACATGTGCTTCTACTTCAGTAGGACAGGCCCTTTAAAGGTTAAGTACCATTGCACCTTCTGCAAAAAGAATGACCACATTATTGAGTTCTGCTTTCGTAGAGTCAAGGTTGAGAGAAAAGAGAGGATGCGTGCCTTCAGGTGAGTGTCTATAGAGCTAGGACTCATGTCTTTTCTTTTAGGAATAAGTCTAGGTTTGTAGATGACTTCTTTCACACCTTTGATAGTTCTAGGCAGTATTGTGGGTTAGGTTATCGTGGGGTTTGACCACGGGTAGCATCTAGACATGGGAGTAGGGGTGGAAAACGGTAACGGATAATTCGTATTATCCGATATTCGTATCCGAGAAAATACGAATATGGTAAGCAAAAATTCGTATTCGAAAATATTCGTATTCGTATTCGAGAATATTCGTATCCGTATTTTAGAGTATTCGTATTCGCATTCGTATTCGAGAATATTCGTATCCGTATCCGTATTCGAGACTATTCGATTCGTATTCGATCCGTTTTTAGAACCCATGAAAAATTCGTATAAATTTTGTGATTCAAAATTTGAATTTAGGTGGTTTAAAACCGGTAACCGGTCAAAAACCGGTGAAAATCAGCAAAATCGCTAGGAATCCGTTTTATCCGATATTCGTATCCGAGAAAATCCGTATTCGAAAATATCCGTATTCGTATTCGAGAATATTCGTATTCGTATTTAAAAATATTCGAATTCGTATTCGTATTCATTTTAAAAATATGGATTCATATTCGTATTTGGTACTATTCGACCGTATCCGATCCGTTTCCACCCCTACAGGGGAGTACCGGCCTTTTGGTAGGCTAGTTCGGAGAGGTCTAGGAGGTTCTCGTGTGCATCCTCATAATTATCTTGCTAACTATTTTATTCCTACTTCTGCTACTGTTCCTAAACATCGCATGACTCAGTTCTAGATTTTGAAGTCTTTTATTACTGACCCCAGTATTGAGCACTGATGTTTCCTACTTATGCCCTGTAGGTTTGTCGAGCAAGCAAGGAGGACATGTGGCTTGTTGACTCCAGGTGTTCATGACATATGAACAGAGATTTTTTTGGTTCTCCACCCTCACTTGTGCATTCGGTAATGAGTTGATCGTATTTGGGGATGCTTCTACTAGGACCGTGATAGCAAAGGGCACTGTGTGTGTCAACAAAATTTCATACTCAAGGACATCGTTTTGGTAAGTGAGCTAAGGTATAATGTATTATCTATTTCTCAACTTCTTAATGAGGGTCGGATGAGTTTATCTTTGGGTCTTTTGGTTTGAGAGGATTTTTAGTACTGATTTTGGTATCACTTCCAACTCTGTCCCTAAGTGTCATGTGGCTTCTGATTCTCATGATATAGTATTGTTGCATCATATGCTTGGACGTATAGGCTTCGATCACTTGACTAGAGTCAGTAGCAAAGATCTTGTTAGAGAGTTGCCTAGGCTTAAAAGTTGTAGAGACCTAGTTTGCACACCCTGTAGACATGGTAAGATGGTTCTGCTTCTCATCCTCCTCTTACCTTAGTGATGGCTGATGGCCCTGGACAACTCTTGCACTTAGACACTATTGGTCCATCTAGAGTCAGGCTGCAGGAGGGGAGTGATATGTGCTTGCCATTGTAGATGACTTCTCTAGATATTTTTGGGTGTATTTTCTTGTCTCTAAGGATGATGCCTCTAGCTACTTTAGATAGTTGGCCCTTATATTAGCAGTGCACTTCTCTAGAGCCTTAAGAGCCATTAGGAGTGACAATGGCATAAAATTTAAAAACTCATCTCTTGTCACTTTCTGCACTAAGGGAGGTTTAAAGCACCAGTTCTCCTCACCTAGAGTCCCACAGCAGAATAAGGTTGTAGAGAGAAAGCATAGGGCCCTTATAGAGATGGCTAGTACTATACTAGATGAGCACATCACCTCTAGGAGGTTTTGGACTGAGGAGATTTCTACTGCTTGCTATGTGTTCATAGGGTGTTCTTGAGATCATCCATAGACAAGACTTCTTTTGAGTTGAGATTTGGTCATAGGTCTAGCGTATCTCATTTCAAAATATTTGGTTAGAAGTGTTTCATTCTTAAATATGGCAACTTGTATAAATTTGAATCTAGATATTATGATGGCATTTTTCTTAGATATCTTGCTCATTCTCATAGCTTTCGTATATTTAATTTGGATAGTAACAAAATCATTGAGACTTAAAATTAAAAACAAATCATTAAGACTTGAAGTTACTTTTCATGAGGCTATTCCTGGTATTAGACCTGACAGTATAGGTACACAGGTACATGGTGATTAGGAGTGCATCTTCATCGACAACAACTTTGACCTAGTGGATGAGGACCCAATCCCTCCTCCAGTTCCTATTTATTTGAGTTCCTTGTGTTCCAAGGAATGTTTTGTATTTTCTTGGAATTTTCTAGAATTATTTGCTATTTTCTAGATCTCAATTTCCTTTTTCTTATTTTTGAAAATTTCAAATTCCCAAAAATCTGGATTTTCCTTTCCAGGCCAAATCTCGTTTTCCTCTCTCGATCTGATCTCCTTCCCAGCCTAGCCTTCGCCCGGTTCCTTTCTTTCCCATGCGTGGTCCATCTCCTTTCTCTCCCGCGTCGGCCTAGTCTTCTTTTACTTCCTGGCTTGGCCCGCTTCATCACATAGCCGATGCTGTCTTCCTCCGAGACTCCTCCTCACCCGGCTTCGACTGGGACTCGACCGTGTCGCCACATCTGCCGAGGACACCACCTCCCTACGTTAGAAAAACCATACCCATGCCCCAGATTGAGGCACATCGAGGTCCCTGTGCCTTGTTTTCTGCACCTCGAGTCGCCCACATCTTCCTGAGCCAAAGTCGTCACAAGGAAATTACCAAGTCACTGAGAGCCAAGCTTTGAGCCGCCGCAACCTTTCGCAATTCCGGTGAGCAATTGCGCCCGCATCGATGAGTCGCTACTCTCGCGATCGCTCCAATAGGTTCATTGAGCTCCTGTCTTCCTTCCCTGTGTCTGACCAAGATAATGAACCGTTGGAGGCTGAGATTGCCGTGGAATCGATCTATGCTGCTGTGCTGCACCAAGCTCACCGTAGGCCAACTTTGCCACCCCTTGGCCTTCGTGCCCCTACCACTGAGTTCATGATCTTAAGCCGATCCAAATCTGCGCAGCAATGTCCTGGAGAGGCCCTAGATCATCGGAGATCCTCGCTGGAGTAACTGTGCAACAGTGCCTCATAGTTGATATGTCCTCCACCTCAGAGCATTGAGCCGATGCGTAGCCACGCAGTGCCACATCAGCCCTATGCCACCCTACCACATCACCTTGCCATCTATGCGCAACCGAGCCATGTTTCATCCAATCAACAGCCATGTCATGCCACCTCAGTGCCAAGTCAGCCGAGTCTGCCATAGACCCAAACTCAGTCCGTAGACTTCGTATATAGACCATGGCCCACTTGTTAGTCCCTAATCTTTTTCCAGAATAATTTTTATTTTGGAAACTCCAGAAAATCCATAAGGCCCACCTGTTAGCAATTTGTTTCTCTCTCCTCTATTATTTTCAGTATTTTCTCAGCTGATCAATCTTTAGAGTGTCCGTTCCCCTCTATCTGAACTCCGATTGATCCGATTCTTCTTACCAACTTGGTGGTCAGCCTACTTGGTAGCGAAAACTTAATGGGCAATATCAGTTTGAGACTGAACATTGTAAAGACCTTGTGCTAATCGCTTAGTCGCACACCTTTGGAAATGTGTCAGATGTTGACATTATAGGTTAATTATCTCTTGTGGGTAAAGTTGTACAATCTCTGTAGAGTGTAAACTATAAGAATAGTAGTGTCCCCGGTTATGGATAATGCTCGCTGATTTCACATTAGGATAGAATTTCAGAAAACCTTAGTTGGATTTGGATGGGAAGTGAATGGCAGTTCACTTATGGTTTACTCAATTACTTTTAATTATTTATTTAATAATCAATTTCAACGTGTATTTCAATCTATTTATTCTATTTACTCTAAATTGTTGGTTTCTGCAAAATAACCATTCATCTATTCTTTGATAAGTGTAACATCCCAAATTCTAGGGCAATGCAAAAATGAGGAAACTGAGAGACCATGTGAGAGGTGCTCCCATGTTTGTGATGAGTAATTGACACGTGTGCTAAAAATCTGGAAAATGGATCAGGTCTGCTGCTTCCAGGTTGAGCGGAACTACCACAGGCTCAATTGCGGTACTACCGACCGGCGGTACTACCGACCGGCGGTACTACCGCAGTGGAACCGGCGGTACTACCGCATGTGCGCAGACAGAACAGTGAGGGCATAAAGTTTGAGTTTGGGCCTGGATGGTTTTGTGTTTAGGGCATGTGATTAATTTATGTTATCGAGCGGTGCTATTTGATGTGTTTCTTGTCTGTGTTGCCTACAGGACGTCGAGGCAGAGTTGTGGCGAGACACGAGTTGACCGGACTAGACGCAGGTGGCGTTGAGGTCAGAACGGTCGGGATGTGTCGAAGACGGCGGAGACTCGAAGTGGTTGCGAGGCTTGGACGACAAGGAGCGTGGAAGCTTCCCGGAAGGTGCAGGAGGGGCGAAATGGTCATTTCGCGAGGCTGCACAAGTGGGAGCGGGCTCCGTTCGGGTTTAGCTGGCGTAACGGGTTGGAGACCCGTTAGCCAAGGGCTATAAATAGAGGTGAGGGACTGCATGCCTCCTCATGGCTTTGGGAGAGAGTTAGAGTTTGCTAGAGTCAAAAGAGCCTTTGGAGAGGTTGTTTTGCTTTAGGCTTTAGTGGGTGAGAGTGGTTGTGGGCAGCAGGGAGTGTCTCCCACGTTCTCCTCCCTTCTCTCTGTGTGTTCCTCCCAAGAGCTATGGAGAGTTCTTGGTGTTCTTGAGGATTTGAGAGAGGGAGAGAGTGGAGATGAGTTGAGAGTCTTGTAATCCTTCTTCTTGTTCGAATGTACATGCGTATCGGGACTCCTTTGTACTCTTCTTGTTATTTGGAATGAAAATCTGAAGTTTTTCTCCCGTGCACTCTTTTTTCCTTTGATGCTCTCTGTTCTTGATTTATGAGATTTTCGATTTCTTGTTGTTTCTTGCCCATGAGGTGTAAAATGTGTTGCTCTATGATGGGATAGTGCCTCGAGGTCATTTGATCGAGTTTTTCCCAAGAGCAAATCAAGTTTAATCTCAGATTTGGTGTTTTGGGCTCTCTCTGTTCATTTCTAGGGTTCTTGTAAGAATTGTGTTTCCTTCTCTGTGATGGTTTGAATCTTGGCTTGTAGAGTCTAGTGAGTATTGCTAAGACATCTGCAAAGCCCCTTGGCCAAAGGATCAGAGTTGGAATGGAATTTTGGATTTTTGGAGAACCCTCTGTACTTTTCATGTTTTTATCTCCTCTTTTGATTCCCTAGAGGAATCTTGAAATTAGTTCTTGGCTAAGTCTTCTGGGAGTGTTTCCTAGTTATCCTCAAAGTTTCCCAAGCCAAGAACCCAAGAATCTCTGGAGTTTCGGGTTTTTCAGAGTTTCTGCGCCTGCTGTTCTTCGTGCGGTACTACCTCTCCTTGAAAGGTACTACCGCTAAAAGGTACTACCGCAGTTTACACAGCGGTACTACCGCTAAGCGATGCTTGCCGCTCAGTACTACTACTCAGTATCTGTGAGTACTACCGCTTCTTGTGAAACGACCCGAAATTTGTCTTTCTCTCTGGATTTGATTTATTTTCTTGATCTATGATTTTCAGTGAGTTCTTTTCTGCTGAGTACTTGAGGGGAGAATTTTAATTTTTGAAGGCACTATTCACCCCCCCTCTGTTGCCATTTCGGTCCTACAGAAACTTTTAAACTTTTTGAGTGCATTTTGTATCGTTGGCTCTTTACTGGAGTTTCTTTGTGCAATTTGACTTTCAAAAATCAAAAGTGCGTGAAATATAAACCATATTGAATCCAAATCAAATAAGTATAATTAATTTCAAAGAAGTCTTCTCACATTTTTTCTAGAAAAATCAAGAGAGGATAAAACTCTGAGAAACATACGCAATAATGAATAACTCTATGTCAGGGGCATTCACAATGATTTTCCTAAATCTTTCGAGCACATCTGATGAGTGATTAAAATGCCCAAAACCTCTCTACTCATCTCACCCCTCTCTCCCTCTCCCTGTCGTGTGGGGCCCAAGCGCAGAGATTGTCTTCCACCTCATGCGCCTTCGCCAGCTCTGCCATGGACGTGTCTCGAGCTGCCCTTAGTTTTAGATGCTAGATCCGTTGTTTCTCCTCTGCTGCCAACTTTGCCTACCCGTCGCCTCAAGCACAATGCACATCTTCCCCCTTGTCCCTGTTCGCGCCTTGCATTCCACGGTGAGTCTTCGACCACGCTCGTGAGAACTCGCACCCAGTGCTCGGCCTTTCCATGCATATAAACCCCTCTGACCATACCATTTTCTCCTCAGCTTGCCCTCTCGGTCTCTTTTGCGTGATCCTTGAGCACTCTGCTCTTTGGAACGTCGAGAGACCAAAGTCGTACGTGACACCGACGAGCACGCCACCGTGTGCTAGCTTCCCTGGTGAACTTCACTCCTCCCCAACACAGTTACATTGCATCTACCTCTTCCTTAAGCATCCTACTTATTTGATCGACCTTTCATGCAGTGGATCACTCGAGCTAGGCCTTCTGTAACATCCCAGCCAAACAATGGCCTAAAATGCTACCAACTTCTAGCCAAAATTAAAACTTCTAATAATTATTCCAAAAGATTCGATAAAGTCTTATCTATTCAATCATTAATAGCAAATCTAGATAAACAGAAACAGTTCTATTTCCACAATAAAGAACGGAAGCGATATCAAATAGTTCTAATCATTATTACATTTAATCTGATGAATAATAAAATGAACTATTTAAACTAACCAGCCACTAAGATTATAATGACTATCTTTATTTCTTATTGAAGGAAAAGTGCACGTGCATCTGGACTAGTCATTCATGTCCCCATGTATGTTGATCTCACATTGGTACCTAAAATAAACAAACAACAACAATGGTGAGTCCAACGACTCAGCAAGTATAAACTGTAACAAAAGCAAGCATGAACATTAACTGTCAAGTTAAACATGTTTCATATGAATTTCATGCTATGCAATATGATCAAAAGTCCATTCACATCTCTTCGCATTTTACCGGTAATGCGGAGTGTGCATCCGTCAATGCACACCAAGCACTGCACCCTGCATGTGCAGGGACCAATTGCCCACACTCCACAAGTGTGGGGACCTCGATGCTTGATCACCACGTGACCAAGACTTCAACAATTCTCAGCACGATGCATATATGTGAATGTATCAACAAGATAAACAGACATTCAACATACTATGCATCAATTTAATCTCAAAAACGCTATAATGTAAACAGAACATAAATAGCATTATCAACTCGTAACTTTACTAAAATTCACAAGTAAAGCATTCGTAACTCAATCATCACTCATATCATCCAAATCATCAAATCACACAGATTAATCATAGCAAAGTTATACTTGCCTCAACCGCGAGACAACGAAGAACGAGTAGAAGGCGAAACCCCCGGAATCCGCTCTCCTCCTGAATAATTAATTAATAATTGCTAACATAACAGTAACGGGTTTTTAGATACAAAATATCAGCAACCCCGATTACCCCAACAATTTATCTCAATTAAATCCCCAACTCCCCTCGGCCAACTCTGCCCATCCACAGACAGCCGATTTCAAAACTTCATAACTTCCAGTACGTAAATCCAAATTAAGCGTTCTCAGACTTTCTGGAAATACAATTAAATTATCTAAATAAACCTAGTTGGGGAGCCTCTCTGATTCTGCAATTTTCTACCCGATCCAAACCCTTTTCTAAAGCATCAACAATCACGTCGGACTCTCTGGACAGCGCACTAAAACGATCATAACTTCCACCCAGAAACTCGGAATCCGGACTTCTTTACCTCTATGGAAATCTAAGAAACTTATCTACAACTTTCCCAATTTGAAGGACTCCTGAATCGCCACAATTCCCGTCGCACAAACCGAACTACTAAAATCTATCCAGAACTACCCCGATCTGCAGAACAGCCGCACTAGAAAATTCATAACTTTCGCTACACAGATCCAACTAACGTGTTCTAGTACTCCCTGGAAAGATAATCACGTCCTCTACAATTTTGTAGAAGGGGTCAAGACCTTAATCCCGACGAATCTACCCCAAAACTGCCGACTAACAACTTCTATCCCGGCAGCCCAGAAAACCGACGAATCTAACTCGATTAAAAACTCATCTAGAGATTAACAGGGATTACCCTTGACGACACGACGACGAACACATCGATGAACATGACGAACACGATGAAGAACACGACGCACTCGCCCGCGATCTCCTCCTCTCCTTCCTCCGAATCCACGCGGTGCAGCGACGGACGAAGACGACGGCGCAGCGCGGCACGGCACAGCCTGGCGCGGCAGCTTGCCACGGCCGGCTGCAGGGCGCGGCAGCCCGGCGCGGCAGGGAGGCGGGCAGGGGCGGCCTGGCACGGCAGCTTGCCACAGGGCGCGGCAGGGCTCCGGCAGGCTGGCGCGGTAGGGCAGCAAGGCGCCGGCGGCTGGTTGCGGTAGGGCGCGGCAGGGCAATGGGGTGGCGGCTGCATGGGGAGGGTGGGGCTAGGGTTAAAGGTGGCCTCCCCCCTCTTGGGCCAAGGCCTAGGCCTAGGTTGTCTCGCATTTTCAGAAAACCCCTCAAAACAAACACTATTTTAATCTTTCTCCCCACGTCCTCCGCTTTAATTTAATTAAGCAATTAAATACAATATTCCGGGGTATTACATTCTACCCCCCTTAAACAGAATTCGACCCCGAATTCTAACTGCAACCTCAATAGGAAACAAAAACAACCAACTAGCAATTAACTCTTTTGACGTGAACAACGCCGGTCTTGCTCATGCATGCGAGACTCCAACTCCCAAGTTGCTTCTCTCTCGGTCTGCTGCGACCAAAGCACTTTGACATAATTTTTTTCTAAATGCTTGCACCTCGCATAGGTTCTAGAAGATCCAAGTGGTTTGCCAACTTCCGATCCTTGCTCCTCACATCTGCATAACTTTTCAGCCCGCTCTGGGCAGCCAATAGATTCTGACTCACCAAGGCCACTCGTTCAACTTACGCCCCTACAACACTTGAATGGTGCGACTTTAATTCTTGAATGGTGGCTGGTCTTACTCGTTTGTCAACGGTTTTAATGAAACCCACGCTCCTGATCTTTCAAGTTCTCCCTCGATACCGAGTCGTACAAAGCGCTGTGTATCCCACACTAGAACCCAAGGTAGTCCTAGTGATACACAAACCCCTAAAACTTCGCAATTAACAAAAGCGATTAAATACACATCGGGTTATCATTCCCTTTAGTACCAACCCACACAATCTGCACAAAGACATATATCTCATGTTTCCATTCTCAATCGATCTCTTTACCTCGACAATGAGCACCCCTTAAACACGGGCGCACCACGGGGCTCAAGGTAAACCCACTCTTTCACGATAGAATTCAACCGAACATAAAGAATTCTCATCGCAACCACACAAAACTAAGTCCCCATAAAAGGGTCAAATCAAAAGAAGAAAATGAGGATTCAAAGACGAAAAACCTCCCCACTTTCATGTAGGTAGTTTGCACATAAGCAACACATACGTAAAGGGAATCACTCAAATATCACACCGTCCATTTTTTAGGAATAAACTTCCTCTTGAATCACGAGGTTCCAAATCATCCCATACCATACTAGCTCAATTCTCTTAAATTGGCAACATCAACTCTATGTTCAAACTGAGTGCATCCAACACACTTTTGTAGAGGGACTCTACTATTCTCATAATAACATACTCTAGTCAACTCCTCTACCCACATGTTACTTTAACGAATAATTTCCATTGCACATCATCATTATTTTCACCCACCATCACTTCACCACAATCCCTTAAGGATAATCAACTTGAAATTCTCAGCTCACACACTCATTTTATACACCCAAAGGATACTATCAAGGAACATCACATTATTTAGAATCCATTTGTTCCACTATTCCCACACAATGTTATTAGCCTCCAAGGTTCTAGCATAGATCACCAACCAAAATTTCCCATCTCCAAGGCTTCTATACATATACTTCGATATATTTAATAGAAAGACTCTTAAATTCAGTGACTAAAATTTCCACAATCAACCATACTCAATCCTTCACAACCACATGAAAACATAATCTCAACCCGATTATCTCAGAAGAAGATTCTAACTCCTGGAGGGTTACTTTCTGAAGCCAAGTCATACATGGCCATAATTTTCAACAATCCTTACTATCTCAATAATTCCTGTAACGGTTGGGCTTCTTCACAGTTATATACTCATTAACTACACCATCATAATCATCCTACTAATCCTTGCAAAGTACCCAATCATGATGCTCCATTAAAATTGATCAAAATTCCCATACTTACAATAATTATAACGTTCCAGCAAACTGAACGTAACACTCATGAACCATAACTAGGTTCTTCTAGTTGCGACAATATAACTAGTTAGCCCCAAGGACAACATCTTCTTTTAAATCAAATCCTCACCGAGAATTATTCGACAGAATCAATTTATCACTCCATGAATCTCAAACGACTTGACACCCACAATTCCACCAAAATCGATCACATAACCACACTAACCAGTTGCCATACACCTCTTAAAGGTCTTTGCAACCCAAACTGCTTACCCTTTCTTGGAGAAGCAAAGAAGGAAATTTCAGCACAAAGTCCATCGCAATAAACACAAGACCAAGAAAACAAAGATCTTGGACAACAAAGGATAAGACCACAGTTGAAAGCACATGCCTCCTTAAGAAGAAAACATCAAATCTCAACCAATACGAATACAGTATTGTCATTTGAGCCCAAGAAACTCTTAAGCGGCGAAAATAAGAAGTCAAACAGACTTCACAAAGATTACACAACTTGACTTCAACCTCCAAAACATTTATCAAACTTTTCCTTTTAACAAAGAGAACAACCTTATTTGATTACGGTATCACCTCAACAATTCCAACAAAGAAGAGTTGAAGACCACAACACATTAATTCTTTAAGAACTAATAAAACCCCTCAACACGACACTTTGCTTAAAACAATTTCAGCTACCACATAAATCATGAGATCAAAGATCGCATACACACTATAAACTTTTGATTTAAATAGTACCAAGGAATTTATTCAAATTCTTCTATTTAATGAACCTTCAACATTACCATCATAACCACAAATGGACCAACATACTAACATCGAATAATACATTCTTAACAAGCATCATCATATCCTCAACTCCCTTCATAAACTTTTCCAAAAGAAACATAAGAAATCACTTCATCATGTTTCTAATATCTAAATAAGGTTGCAACTACTTGATCTAGGAGAACCTAGTGCATAATCCACATAAATAGAACAAAGCTCTTAAACAAGATGATACTAGAACATGACAATCTCACAAAACATACTAGCATAAATCTCTTACTAGATTTCATATATTCAATTCTTATGGATGCTCAACTTTAATTTAGCACAAATTAATTGTACTCTAGTCATTACCGCAATAATTGATTATTATTTTATCGCAGCGGCATTCATGATCCTAACTTCGTTTTACAATCATAAAACAATCATGAACATAGATTCAAGATCCTACCTTACATTCGAAACTAGAACGGAAATGACTTTAAACTTAAATAATACCGACTTGTAAGACAAGTTCCTACTAGTCAATACCTCAACCCTCATCTATTTCTTTATACATTCTTCAACAATCTAGCATGGTAAAAGATAGATGAAACTAGCAATTGTGCATGCTCATAAAGCATCTAAATAAAAAACATATTAAAGGTCAATATTACCAAGGTAATATTCTAACACCTCCTTACTTAATCATTCCAAACGGTCGGATTAATTACTAAAGACACAGATAATTCAATTTATCCAATCATGATAGAAATTTAAACAATCATAATAATCATTCCGGTTCTTATTACACACTCCTCACTAATTCCATGAGTTACTATCATGAATAGACAAATTCTTAATCATAGTTCTTCTAAAAACTATTACAGGGCAATATCAAATTAATCCACTACACCTCCAAAGATGCTAGTTGGAATTAATTATGCACCACGCTAACATATCAACTTGATAATTCAAACCTTATGAATTAGTTTATATGATTACCACCTTCCACTTAAGCATAGCAAAACAACATAAAAGATTTTAACACTCTCTTTCAAAAAGAAGAGGAACAACAAACTTCAACGCTCGAGATAAGGAAATACATAGATCCAAGACTTTCACATATCAATGAGTTTTGCAACTCAAAACTTGCATTAACAAGAGAAAATACCAAGCGAACCAATAAGTCATGATTCACAACAAGACAAAAGTCCCACGAAAAAAACTAACCTTACAAATCAATAATAAGCACAGGTAGCAAAGTATCTCAGTAGTCCGGAAAGAAACAATAACTGCTTCAAGGAATGGTGAGACCAATTGCATACCCTCAACTGCAAGAACCACAATCTCAAAAGAAATTCATTAACTGCAATAAACCAAGGATTAGCCGAAATCAACTTAAGGATATTAATAACTTTTCTAAGAACCTCACCATAACACCTACAATTAAGTTACCCGAGGTAATCGCATTGCTAATCCTTATACTACAACCAACGGTATAATCGGCAATGCCGAGCAAAGACATCACAACATCTACATCATCTCATTGACTATTCTCACTCATAACAGTCATAGGAGCAAATCATAATCATACAAGATTATCAATAAGCATACAAGATTATCTCATAATGTAAATCATCAATACAACATGTCAAAAGCATAAATGCAATGCTTGACCCATCCCATCCTACTGTGCACCAGTGTGTCAATTTAATAATTTAATTACCACGGACCTAAAGCCCGCTCTGATACCAACTGTAACATCCCAGCCAAACAATGGCCTAAAATGCTACCAACTTCTAGCCAAAATTAAAACTTCTAATAACTATTCCAAAAGATTCGACAAAGTCTTATCTATTCAATCATTAATAGCAAATCTAGATAAATGAAATGTTCTATTTCCACAATAAAGAACAGGCGATATCAAATAGTTCTAATCATTATTACATTTAATCTGATGAATAATAAAATGAACCAATTAAACTAACCAGCCACTAAGATTATAATGACTGTCTTTATTTCTTATTGAAGGAAAAGTGCACGTGCATCTGGACTAGTCATTCATGTCCCCATGTATGTTGATCTCACATTGGTACCTAAAATAAACAAACAACAACAAGGGTGAGTCCAACGACTCAGCAAGTATAAATTGTAATAAAAACAAGCATGAACATTAACTGTCAAGTTAAACATGTTTCATATGAATTTCATGCTATGCAATATGATCAAAAGTCCATTCTCATCTCTTCGCATTTTACCGTGTAATGCGGTGTGCATCCGTCAATGCACACCCATGCACTGCACCCTCGGTGCAGGGGACCAATGCCCACACTCCACAAGTGTGGGGACCTCGGCGCTGATCACCACGTGACCAAGACTTCAACAATTCTTAGCATGATGCATATATGTGAATGTATCAACAAGATAAACAGACATTCAACATACTATGCATCAATTTAATCTCAAAAATGCTATAATGTAAACAGAACATAAATAGCATTATCAACTCCTAACTTTACTAAAATTCACAAGTAAAACATTCATAACTCAATCATCACTCATATCATCCAAATCATCAAATCACACAGATTAATCATAGCAAAGTTATACTTGCCTCAACCGCGAGACAACGAAGAACGAGTAGAAGGCGAAACCCCCGGAATCCGCTCTCCTCCTGAATAATTAATTAATAATTACTAACATAACAGTAACGGGTTTCTAGATACAAAATATCAGCAACCCCGATTACCCCAACAATTTATCTCAATTAAATCCCCAACTCCCCTCGGCCAACTCTGCCCATCCACAGACAGCCAACTTCAAAAATTCATAACTTCCAGTACGTAAATCCAAATTAAGCGTTCTCAGACTTTCTAGAAATAAAATTAAATTATCTAAATAAACCTAGTTGGGGAGCCTCTCTGATTCTGCAATTTTCTACCCGATCCAAACCCTTTTCTAAAGCATCAACAATCACGTCGGACTCTCTGGACAGCGCACTAAAACGATCATAACTTCCACCCAGAAACTCGGAATCCGGACTTCTTTACCTCTATGGAAAGCTAAGAAACTTATCTACAACTTTCCCAATTTGAAGGACTCCGGAATCGCCACAATTCCCGTCGCACAAACCAAACTACTAAAATCTGTCCAGAACTACCCCGATCTGCAGAACAGCCGCACTAGAAAATTCATAACTTTCGCTACACAGATCGACATAATGTGTTCTAGTACTCCCTGGAAAGATAATCACGTCCTCTACAATTTTATAGAAGGGGTCTAGACCTTAATCCCGACGAATCTACCCCAAAACTGCCGACTAACAACTTCTATCCCGGCAGCCCAGAAAACCGACGAATCTAACTCGATTAAAAACTCATCTAGAGATTAACAGGATTACCCTTGGCGACACGACGGCGAACACGTCGACGAACATGACGAACACGATGAAGAACACGACGCACTCGCCCGCAATCTCCTCCTCTCCTTCCTCCGGATCCACGCGGTGCAGCGACGGACGAAGACGACGGCGCAGCGCGGCACGGCACAGCCTGGCGCGGCAGCTTGCCACGGCCGGCGGCGGGGAGGCGGGCAGGGGCAGCCTGGCGCGGCAGCTCGCCACGGGCGTGGCAGGGCTCCGGCAGGCTGGCGCGGTAGGGCAGCAAGGCGCCGGCGGCTGGTTCTTGTGAGGCGGGCGGGGCAATGGGGGCGGCGGCTGCATGGGGGAGGGGTGGGGCTAGGGTTAAAAGGTGGCCTCCCCCCTCTTGGGCCAAGAACTCCCTCTTGGGCCAAGGCCTAGGCCCAGGTTGTCTCGCATTTTCAGAAAACCCCTCAAAACAAACACTATTTTAATCTTTCTCCCCACGTCCTCCGCTTTAATTTAATTAAGCAATTAAATACAATATTCCGGGGTATTACACCTTCTCTTCATCTCCGACCAGAACGTCACCGTAAGACCTTTCTCTGTTCGATGAACCGTACCTCGACTCCTTCCACTCGTACCTCCGCATGCATGCAAGAAAACTCAAGCACACCCTTTTTGTAGATTCACCATTGCCAGAAAATCATTGTCACCGTGGACCCCCTTCGCCGCCAACGAGGTTTCGATGCTAGCTTCTTCTGCTCCTTCTCGTGAACCGTCATCGTCTTCAGTGAGCTCCTCCTCCCTGTAAAGTAATCGAACACGTAAAGAGAACTAAAAATAATCGAATTCAAAAAGAGAACTAAAGTAGTCGAACGCATAAAGAGAACATAGTTGTCGAATTCTTTGACCGTTGATGTTGTCGAATTCTTTGACCGCTGTAGTTGTCGAATTCTTTGACCGCAGCCGTTGTCGAATTCTTCGACCACTAACGTTGTCGAATTCTTCGATCGCAGTCATTGTCCAATTCTTTGACTGCAACCGATCTCGAATTCTTCGACCGCTACATTTGTTGAAATCTTTGACCCCTACCGTTGTCGAAATCATCGACCGCTGCTATTGTTAAAATCTTCGACCATAGCTGTAGTCGAGATCTTCAACCGCAGCTAGTGTCAAAACCTTCGACCACTATAGTAGTCATAATCTTCGACCACCAACCGTAGTACTATGCCGCAATACTAGCTCTACCTGAGCTGTATGACAGGTGTTGTAGAAGGACCGACACGGTCAAAGATCTGTGTGGTCGAAGTGTTGTGGTCAGTAGTTGGTAGTCAAAACCTACATTAGATCAGTCGTAAGTGCCGTAGATCAGTCATAAGATACATTAGATTGGTCGCAAGTGCAGTAGATCAGTCGTAAGATACATTATATCAGTCGTAAGTGCAGTAAATCAGTTGTAAGATACATTAGACCAGTCGTAAGTGCAGTAGATCGGTCATAAGTATGGTAGATCGGTCATGAGATACATTAGATTGGTTGTAAGTACATTAGATCGGTTGTAAGTCATAGAACATGGTCAGTAGATGGTATTCGAAGTGGTAGATGGTATTCGAAGCATTCGAGCCCCGTAGCGGCCGAAGAACGTTAGTAGTCATAGAGAGTACTGTACTTACCGAGAAGAAATAATTCAAACCAAGACAAAACTCAAACACATATAACTTTTGCATACGAACTCTGAATTTAGTAGTCTCTGTGATATGCGTCATATTTGCATAGATTTAGCCATTATTTTACCCTCATATTTTTTATATTTTGGAACCATTTATCATCATATACACGCTTTCCTATAATTAATTGCTCGAAATGGACCCTTTTACATTTTTTTGTGCTTTTTCGCAGGCCGGTGCGATCGAGGCGCAAAAACGATAAATTTGGCATTCCGGGGCTGCTCCGTACAGATGTGCGCATCGTCACTGATGCGTAGGATCAAACCGCGATGAAAATGGAGCTCTCGAGGACCAATTCAGAAGAAATGAAATAGGAGAAGGACTTATTTGGAAACCCTAGATATTATGAGGACTAAACTGCAAAATACCAAAACCCCCATCTCTTCAAAACCACGCCGCCGCCGCCTGGGAACCGTGAGCCCGGCATTTCCATTTCTCCCTTCCCCCTTCACCTCTTCTCCAGCCACGGCGCCGGCGAGGTCGGGCCATCTCGCCGACGGCCGCCCCCTTTATTTCGCCTCCCTTCTCCACCGCCACCCCACCGCCCGTCTTCTCCACCCGTTGCTCCAAATCCACCGCCGCTTGCTCTCCTCCTCTCTTCCTCGGTCTCCGCCACCCGTCTTCTCCATCGACCACGCCTCCTTCTTCTTCACCGCCGCACCTCTCGCCGGCCGCTTCTCTTCCTCGCCTCCCGTGTTTCTCTTCTCTTCTCCCATCATCCTTCTCGATCTCCGGCTTCTGTCCTCCACCGAATCCGCCGCCACCTCACCTCCGCCGCCTGTGCCCATCTCCTCCTTCTACATCACCGCCGCCACTCCTCTCCTCGGTTCGGTCCGCGCGTTCTTGCTCTCCTCCCCATCCTCTGCTCCTCCGCGCCTCCTCTTCACCGACACCGACGGCAACGACTTCTCCTCCACCGCCCACCGTCTTCTTCCACATCGCCGACCGCATCGATCTCCGCCAAGACCGACACCGACGGCAATCGCATCATCTTCGACGCGGCGCCGCCGCTGCTCCTCTTCGCTCCACTTCTACCACTTGGCTTCTTCCTCATCGGCCCGTCATCATCCACCGACTCTTCCTCCTGCTACCTCTTCACCGACACTGGCTTGTGCTTCTACGGTTAATCTCCACATCATCTCTTTCTCCTTTATGTTCTTGATTACTATTGCTACTTGAACTGTGAATGTAATCTGGTACTGTGAATGTGGTGAATGTTTATGCATGAGATCAGTGGATGTTCTGTTAATTGTGGATGCTAAATTGATTCTGCCAGTCTGTTGATCTGTGATGTTTAGATTTAGTAGTATCTGTGGTAATATGTTCTTAGTGTGGTAATTTGCAGTCTTATTACTTGTTAGTTGTCTCTCTGAAAGTTTTCACAAGAGCCTCTCGCTAGCATTGCTAATTGTGATTGGATGTTAATTTGCTAATTGTTCTAGTGTCGGTGGTTAGTGTCTTGTCCGTGTTTAGTGTTCATGTCTTGTCCTGTTGTCCGTGTTAGTATATGTGTTTGCTTGTTGTCTTGGGCAATCTAGCTAGCCGACAATCGTTCCCTCTCCTCATGCTGTCTCGACTCCCCCTTGCTTCTCGACCTCCCTCTTTCCTTCTTTCAGCGATCTGTCAATAGTTAGAGTGTGCGAATGTTTGTCGTAGTCTGTTGTGTTGTCGTGCCATCGTCGTTTAGTTAGTTGTCGATCGTTTCCTCTCTCTTTCTCTCTCGACTCCCTCCGTGCTTCTAGACTCCCCCAGTGCTTCTCGACTTCCTTCTGCTGTCTCGCGGTCGGTAGTTAGTTATATCGTCGATCGGTAGTCGTTGTAGTCGTGTTTCGTTTGTGTCGCCGTCGTAGTTCGTTCGGTCGTCGGCGTCCATTCGTCTTGATCGTTCGTTCCGTCGTCTTCGATTGTCTAGTTTATTTTGTCGTTTAGTCGCTGCTATTTAGAGTCGTTTTAGGTTTAGTTTTCTCCCCCGTTTTGTTTGATCTAGCTTTAGCTGAGCACCGGTAGCCTCAGTCTAGTCCCTGTGGAGAACACGACACATCCGCTATTTCAGTGGCAACCCGTTCACTTGCGGGTGTGCAGTTTTGCACGATCAAGAAATTGGCGCCGTTGCCAGGGATTAGCTTTGAGCGACAGTGTTAGGCTATAGACTAGGTCATTTGTTTTTTTTTTTTGTGTTTGAGCTTACTTGTCTTTCATTTCGTCATTATCCATATCTGTGATATATTGCTACCCTCCTGACCCATTCCCTAGTCATTTCTTTCTCTTGTGTCTTTTAGTATCCATTCTCGTAGGTTGATCGATATAGGTACTTATTGAGGCTATGGCTTGCTATTATGATTCTCATGGTTTTATGAGCACTTCTACTTATGATACTCTTCAAGAACAGGTAAATCTATTGTCTCGTCAGTTAGAGTGTTATGCTTTAGAGCGGGGAGTTGAGTTAGAGAGCGGGCATGATCAGTACGGTTCTTTATTAGGCGTCCGCTCTCCAGTTGTTCCTATATGCCAGACTTGTGGTTTTCAGGGCCATTAACCCGCTGAGTGCCAGCGTGGTTATTTGTCCACTCCAGAGTGTTACGGGATGAGTTTTGCTCAGCCGAGTGGGCCATACCCTGACACTTATCACCCCGGATGGCCTGAGCACTCGAGTCTGTCATATGGAAACAACAACCCTGATATCTCATCATTTGCTTCTAGTACACCATTGCAGGGTTTTAGATATGGAGGTCAGGATGATTCTCATTTGTCACACCAGCACTATCTTGTACCTCAGCATCAGACTCCTACTCCTGAGCTCGATCAGATGTCTAGATTTGAGGAGAGGATATCTAGGATGATAGGAGATTTCGAGGGTAGGATGAGTAGTGACTTCGCACTGGATCTGACACCTCCTGCCTGCATTTCACCTGTTCCTTCACCGAGCCAGTTTATAGTTCCTATGTCTGAGTCCTTAGAGCAGTCTCATGAGCCACCTCCTTCACATGAAGATCAGGCTGCCCGACTTGATGCATTATGCAAGGAATTCATGATCAGTGCCTCTGGTGGTGATCGTGCGATGGCGATTCAGGACGAGATTGAGGCTATTATGAGCACCAGTTCTATTTGTGTGGATAGTTTTACCGTTTCACAGCCTACCATTAGCACCACAGAGATAGTTCTGGATAGAGATGAGTGTCAGCCTACCAGTCTTACACCTGATCTTGCTAGTGAGGGCCTGTTGTTGGAGACACTTCAGATACACTTAGAGGCACCTCCGTCAGATCCTTCGCCTATTATTTCTGAGAGAGAGATCATTGAGCTAGATGATGAGGATCTACCTCCTGATGATGATTGTTTCACTCCTGACTATGAGGATGAGTATGCGGTAGATCCACTCTTGAGTTGTGATGAGTTAGATTTAGATGATGAGAGCATTGTGCCAGATGATGACGAGTTCATTTCGGATATGCTTTTGAGTTCTGAGCTTCCACATCTTGATGAGGGAGCTGCTTCCGATGTTGAGGAGGAGTACATTTCTATTGATCCACCACCTGCTACTTCCTTCGTCGACATCGCCCCTCTGGAGGTTTCTACTACCGTACATTCTACTTCACCTACACTTCAGGTAGTTTGGAAACTTTTCCCCGACCAGCTCAGGTTTGATTTCCTCCGCTCAGACGAGACATACTCTATTACTGATTGTGCTCATCTCACTTATAGTCTTCATGATGTGCTTTATCGATATACCTACATGATTGGATATTCTATTGATGACTTAGAGGGTGTCAACCCTATCACACATACTTGCCATATCTTTGAGTTTACTTGTAGGCTTATGCTTGTGTACCATCAACTACGAGCGGACTTGGTTCGAGTCGATATTCCTTGGGATCCAGGTGGATTTCGAGGCATGCTGCTTCATAAGGAGGGCGGACATGTGCCTTTTCCATGTCCCGTCCTTGGCCCTCCTCCCGCTACATCCAAATGAGCACATCTCTTTATCTTTTTTATTTCCATATCTTTTGTTAGTTTTTGTTGGTTTCTCCTCTTTTCTTTCTTTTTATTTCAGGTCCCGTGCTAGATCTTCATCCTTGTACATGCGAGAAGCCATGGGATGATTTTCTACTTCCACTACATCATATATGCCCGGTGAGCTGTTTCTTACCCTTTTAAGCACATGCTTGACTCATTGCTCAATTTAAGCTTGGGGGAAGACTTGTATGTGTATGGATGACGTTCTAGCATGTTTGTATATATTTGTGAGCATTTGAGCTTATTGTTGTGTAATTGATGATATATGGTCATTCTTATGCTTATGTTGATGATATATGACCTTTACTATTGCTCTCATGTTATCCTTGACTATATATCTTTGCCATGTGAGCCCACGCCATGATTAATCAAGAAAGGTCATGTCGAAATTTTCTTAATTGAGCCATATTGTCACTAGTTTCTTGTATGTCTTAGGTCACTTGGCATCATATTAGAGCTCGAGTATTGTTTATTATCCTTGATGTGCTTAGAAACCTTGTGATCCTATAGCATTTGATTTATTGCGAGTTACGCATGCATTTTAACCATTTGCGAATTGAATTGGTTCTAGTCATCGCCTCTTGAATGATCATATCTTAGCTTCATGATTTGGCATATATTATTTTAGATATTGATACTTTGCTTGAATGTAAAATTTGTGAAAGGGGTAGTCCTATCTTGAGCCAATGACTTGGTTGATTTATCTAGGTATCCATGTCTCGGGACACGTGTTACTTAGCATTAATGAAAACCGGTTAAAGATGCTTACTCAAAACCGAAAAAAAATAATAAAAATAATAAAAAGTAAAAAAAAATTGTAATGCAATGTGTGAGTGTGTGAAATAAGTGACTATGTCACATTGGTTCGAAAATGTGTTGAATAAGTGGCAGTTTTGCCCAAGTGAAGTGTGAGTGTGAATAAGCGGCAAAGTTTGCCCAATGGTTTGAATAAGTGGCACAAGTGCCCAATGTGTGTTCTAATTTTACTAAAAAAAAATCAATCAACAAAAATTAGGTATCATGGCTCAAGTGTGGACTTTTTCATAAATATCATGCAAGTATTAGTCTCTTTGTCTCAAATAGCAAATGCTTTAGCATAAACCTTTGATATGCTCATTCTTGATGTTATACCTAGTTCCGATGCCTTACAATTTTGGTTAGATTCATGTGATCACTTAGTGCATTTCGACACTTGTGTATGTAACTTGATTTGGTCAAATGTTTTAGTTATCATTTGGTATCTTTGCTTGAATATTCATTCTCATCTTGGATGATTCTCAAAACTCAAGTTAGATAATCATATTTAACATTGTTGTATGCCTTTTGATTTATTACATGCATGAAACTAGTCTTTTATCATAATGACTTGTTGTCCGGGTTTGATAATATCATGCCATTTACTTGAGGACAAGTAAAAGTTTTAAGCTTGGGGGTATGATATGCGTCATATTTGCATAGATTTAGCCGTTATTTTACCCTCATATTTTTTATATTTTGGAACCATTTATCATCATATACACGCTTTCCTATAATTAATTGCTCGAAATGGACCATTTTACATTTTTTTGTGCTTTTTCGCAGGCCGGCGCGATCGAGGCGCAAAAACGATAAATTTGGCATTCCGGGGCTGCTCCGTACAGATGTGCGCATCGTCACTGATGCGTATGATCAAACCGCGATGAAAATGGAGCTCTCGAGGACCAATTCAGAAGAAATGAAATAGGAGAAGGACTTATTTGGAAACCCTAGATATTATGAGGACTAAACTGCAAAATACCAAAACCCCCATCTCCTCAAAACCACGCCGCCGCCGCCTGGGAACCGTGAGCCCGGCATTTCCATTTCTCCCTTCCCCCTTCACCTCTTCTCCAGCCACGGCGCCGGCGAGGTCGGGCCATCTCGCCGACGGTCGCCCCCTTTATTTCGCCTCCCTTCTCCACCTGCCACCCCACTACCCCGTCTTCTCCACCCGTTGCTCCAAATCCACCGGCCGCCACTTGCTCTCCCTCCTCTCTTCCTCAGTCTCCGGCCACCCGTCTTCTCCATCGACCACGCCGCCTCCTTCTTCTTCACCGCCGCCGCACCTCTGTCGGCCGCTTCTCTTCCTCGCCTCCCCGTGTTTCTCTTCTCTTCTCCCATCATCCTTCTCGATCTCCGGCTTCCTGTCCTCCACCGAATCGCCGCCGCTCACCTCACCTCCGGCCGCCCTGTGCCCATCTCCTCCTTCTACATCACCGCCGCCACTCCTCTCCTCAGTTCGGTCGCCGCGTTCTTGCTCTCCTCCCCCATCCTCTGCTCCGACGCCGCCTCCTCTTCACCGACACCGACGGCAACGACTTCTCCTCCACCGCGCCACCGTCTTCTTCCACATCGCCGACCGCATCGATCTCCGCCAGCACCGACACCGACGGCAATCTGCATCATCTTCGACGCGGGCGCCGACGCTGCTCCTCTTCTGCTCCACTTCTACCACTTCGGCTTCTTCCTCATCGGCCGCCGTCATCATCCACCGCCGACTCTTCCTCCTGCTACCTCTTCACCGACACTGGCTTGTGCTTCTACGGTTAATCTCCACATCATCTCTTTCTCCTTTATGTTCTTGATTACTATTGCTACTTGAACTGTGAATGTAATCTGGTACTGTGAATGTGGTGAATGTTTATGCATGAGATCAGTGGATGTTCTGTTAATTGTGGATGCTAAATTGATTCTGCCAGTCTGTTGATCTGTGATGTTTAGATTTAGTAGTATCTGTGGTAATATGTTCTTAGTGTGGTAATTTGCAGTCTTATTACTTGTTAGTTGTCTCTCTGAAAGTTTTTCACAGTAGCCTCTGCTTAGCATTGCTAATTGTGATTGGATGTTAATTTGCTAATTGTTCTAGTGTCAGTGGTTAGTGTCTTGTCTGTGTTTAGTGTTCATGTCTTGTCCTGTTGTCCGTGTTAGTATATGTGTTTGCTTGTTGTCTCGGGCAATCTAGCTAGCCGACAATCGTTCCCTCTCCTCGTGCTGTCTCGACTCCCCCTTGCTTCTCGACCTCCCTCTTTCCTTCTTTCAGCGATCTGTCGATAGTTAGAGTGTGCAAATGTTTGTCGTAGTCTGTTGTGTTGTCGTGCCATCGCCGTTTAGTTAGTTGTCGATCGTTTCCTCTCTCTTTCTCTCTCGACTCCCTCCGTGCTTCTAGACTCCCCCAGTGCTTCTCGACTTCCTTCTGCTGTCTCGCGGTCGGTAGTTAGTTATATCGTCGATCGGTAGTCGTTGTAGTCGTGTTTCGTTTGTGTCGTCGTCGTGTAGTTCGTTCGGTCGTACGACGTCCATTCGTGCGGTCGTTCGTTCCGTCGTCTTTCGATTGTCTAGTTTATTTTGTCATTTAGTCAGTGCTATTTAGAGTCGTTTTAGGTTTAGTTTTCTCCCCCGTTTTGTTTGATCTAGCTTTAGCTGAGCACCGGTAGCCTCGCCTAGTCCTCGGAGAACACGACACTCGCCGCTATTTCAGTGGCAACCCATTCACTTGCGGGTGTGCAGTTTTGCACGATCACTCTGTTCTCTAAATTTTTCTAAAATCATGATCTTCTTGATTGTGTAAAAATATTTTAGTCTTGTCTCTATTTATTTAGCACTTATTTGCTTTTGTCTAGATTTTATCGGATAGACGACTTCGCGCTAGACAACACTGAGAACACATCGGAAATATTCTCTGAGCAACAAGAGCAAGGCAAGCACCCACAGCAAGGCAGCTCTGGCGGGCATAGAACTGACTTGGCCGACTTCCAAACAACCCGACCACTCACTTTTTCCTCGGCCGACGAGCCGCTCGAAGCAGAAGATTGGCTTCGGGATGGGAGAGGAAGCTGCGCCTTGTCAAGTGCGCAGAAGAAGACAAAGTAATATTTGTTGCTCATCAACTCCAAGGAGTGGCGGCAGATTGGTGGGAAAACTATCTCACCGCCAGGGGCCAGGAAGATACCACCGCCGGCAACGATATGGAGGCCATACCGTGGTCCGAATTCAGAACGGCTTTCAAAACCAACTTCATCCCAGCAGGAGTAATGAGGATGAAGAAGAATGAATTTCGCACCCTGAAGCAAGGGAATATGTCAGTAAGTGAATACCTTACTAAATTCACACAATTGGCCCGCTACGCCCCTAAGGACGTGGCGGAGGAGGAAGAGAAGACTGATAGGTTCTTCGAGGGTATGAATGAAGAATTGATGGTGCAATTGATTGTCCAAGACTTTCCAAGCTTCCAACAGCTAGTGAACAAGGCATTGATTCTAGAAAATGAGAAGAAGAACTTATAAGCCACCCATAGCGAAGTCGTCGAGACAAGACCCCAAGGGAGGTTTATACAGAAACTTTTTAACAACCCCTCATTCTCAAATCCCAATCAAACCAGGACCACATCTTCCACACCCCGTTCAAGTGGAAGCTCCTTTCAAACGTCACGCTCAGCAGGCCAGTTCACTGGGCGAACTCTGCCACCAATAGGAGATGTTTCGGGTGTGGAGAAAAGGGACATTTTTGTTAGCCAATGCCCACAACAGCAGACAAATCCAGTGAGAATCAATCTGGGACCACCTGCATGCTGTGATCAAGCTTGATGCCCGCTGGGACAGCGATCCTCACAAGCCAGTAAGAATACATCAGCACCAAACCGAGGCCGCGTCAATCACATCACGGCCGAAGAGGCCCAGGAAGCGGCAGGAATTCTTATGGGTACGTTCTCTGTCAAGTCAATACCAGCACAAACTTTATTTGACTCAGGAGCTTCACATTCATTTATATCCAAGGGGTATGCTGATAAACTGGGGTTACCTATCTATCCTCTAAAGAGTCTAGTAGTGCTTAGTTCACCAGCTGGTATGATTATTGCTACCTTAGTATGCCCTGGGGTAAAGGTTACCATGGAGAAGTGTGACTTCCTAGCAGACCTGATAGTATTAAGCTCCCAGACCCTGGATATTATATTAGGAATGGACTGGTTAGCCAGACATCAAGGGGTTATAGACTGTGCCACCAGGACAGTGAAGCTAACTAAGTGTCCTGAAGTGACCACATATGTGAAAGTGGACCGACCATATCGATGGGGCCGTGCAATATATTACTGTGAAGATGTACCCTTAGAAGGAATGATAGTGGTGCAAGACTATCCTGAAGAACTACCTGACATGCCCCTGGATAGAGACCTAGAATTTGTTATCAACCTGAAGCTGGGAGCTGCTCCAGTCTCCAAGAGACCCTTTAGGATGACAGTAGAAGAATTGGAAGAGTTGAAGAAACAACTCCAGGAACTGCAGGAAAAAGGATTTATCAGATCTAGTTCCTCACCTTGGGGATCTCCAGTATTATTTGTGAAGAAGAAGGATGACACATCTAGGATGTGTGTGGATTACCGGGCCTTGAATGAAGTAACTATCAAGAATAAGTACCCCCTTCCTAGGATTGATGATCTATTTAACCAACTTGGTGGAGCCACCATATTTTCCAAAATAGATCTGAGGTCAGGTTATCACCAGCTAAAAATTAGAGCTGAGGATATACCCAAGACAGCTTTTACCACTAGATATGGATTGTACGAGTTTACGGTCATGTCTTTTGGTCTGACAAATGCCCCGGCCTATTTTATGAACCCAATGAACAAGGTATTAATGGAATATTTGGACAATTTTGTAGTGGTATTCATTGATGATATTCTTATTTACTCCAAGAATGCGGAAGAGCATGCTGAGCATCTGCGCCTAGTGCTGGAGAAGCTAAAAGAACATCAGTTATATGCCACGTATAGCAAGTGTGAGTTCTGGTTGAGTGATATCAGTTTCTTGGGACATATAGTGTCTGCAGGAGGAGTATCCGTTGACCCCGCCAAGATTGCAGCAGTAACAGAATGGAAGCAGCCCACCTCTGTCACTGAAGTGCGAAGTTTTCTTGGATTGGCAGGGTATTACAGAAGATTTATAGAGGGGTTTTCCCGAATTGCCAGGCCAATGACACAGCTACTCAAGAAGGAGCAGACGTTTGGATGGACCAAGGCCTGTGAAGAAAGTTTTCAGGAGCTAAAAAAGAGATTGACTACCACTCTTGTGCTAGTCCTACCTGATGTACGCAAGGACTGTGATGCCTCATATCAAGGGCTTGGATGCGTGCTGATGCAAGGAGGAAAGGTTGTGGCATACGCATCTAGACAACTTCGCCCTCATGAAGCGAATTACCCAACTCACGACCTGGAGTTAGCTTCGGTGGTACACGCCTTAAAAATTTGGAGGCACTATCTGATTGGCAACCACTGTGATATATATACAGATCACAGAAGCCTCAAGTACTTCTTCACCTAGTCACACCTCAATCTGAGACGGAGAAGATGGCTGGAATTGATTAAAGACTACGACCTAAGTGTCCACTACCACCCGGGAAAAGCTAATGTGGTAGCGGATGCTCTAAGTCGTAAGTCCTATTGTAATAACCTCATGGTTCGAGAACACTAGCCTGAGCTATACAAAGAATTGATGGCATTAAACTTAGAAATAGTAGAGGAAGGAACCTTAGCGGCAATGGAAGTGCAAACAAGTATAGAAGAGAGAATTATGGCCGCACAAAAAGAAGACCTAACTACTTTGAGGTTGAAAAGATTAATGGAAAAAGAGAAGGCTCCTAAGATAACGGTGGATCAGGAAGGAGTTTTAAGGTATGGGACGCGTATCTTTGTGCCCCACCAGAAGGACCTGGTACTCAAGGAAGCTCACAACTCTGCATATTCCCTCCACCCTGAAAGTACCAAAATGTATCAAGACATGAAGCAGTGGTACTGGTGGCCACGTATGAAGAGGGACATCGCCGAACATGTCGCCTGTTGTGATGTGTGTCAAAGAGTGAAGGCTGAACACCAGAGGCCAGCAGGATTGCTACAGCCTTTGCAAATACCTCAGTGGAAATGGGAGGAAGTCGGAATGGATTTTATCACAGGACTCCCACGAACCAAATCAGGGTACAACTCCATATAGGTCATAATTGATAGGTTGACCAAGGTTGCACATTTCATTCCCGTCAAGACAACCTACAAAGGAGATAAACTGGCAGAGTTGTACATGTCACGCATCGTGTGTTTGCAGGGTGTACCAAAACGGATAGTGTCAGATTGAGGTTCCCAATTTACCTCGCATTTCTGGGCAAGCCTACATGAAGCTCTCGGCACCCACTTAGATTTCAGCACCGCCTACCACCCCCAGACGGACGGTCAAACAGAGAGGGTGAATCAGATATTGGAAGACATGCTTCGGGCATGTCTCCTAGATTTCTCCAAAGATTGGGATAGGTGTCTGCCCTATGCCGAGTTCGCCTACAACAATAACTATCAAGCTAGCTTGCAAATGTCCCTATTTGAAACTCTGTATGGAAGGAAATGCCAGACCACTCTACACTGGTCGGAAGTGGGAGATGGCTATGTGTTTGGGCCAGAGACTCTGAAACAAGCTGAAGAACAGGTCCGCATAATTAGGGATCGGTTGTTAGCTACTCAGTCCAGGCAAAAGAGTTATACGGACAAGAGGCGAAGGCCGTTGAGTTTTGACATTGGAGACTACGTCTACTTGAAGGTGTCACCCTTACGGGGAGTCAAGCGGTTTAAAGTCAAAGGCAAGCTCACTCCACGCTATGTTGGGCCATTCCCAGTTGTGGCAAAGAAGGGAGAAGTTGCCTACCATCTAGAATTACCTCCGAGTTTATCTGATGTACATGACGTCTTCCATGTATCCCAACTGAAGAAGTGTCTACGAGTACCCGAAGACAAAGCTCCATTGGAAGCCATCGAACTCGAGAATGACCTAACCTACAAGGAGCGTCCGATTAAAATTTTGGACACTATGGAGAAAAAGACGAGAAACCAAACCATTCGCATGTGCAGGGTACAATGGAGTCATCATTCAAAAAAGTGGCTACCTGGGAGCGCGAAGATCAGCTGCGCAGAGATTATCCCGACTTGTTCGCTAGCTAGGCTGAATCTCGAGGTCGAGATTCTTTTTAAGGGGGTAGATTTGTAACATCTTGAAAATTTAAAAATTATAAAATAAAATATTGTGAATTACTTTTCGATATATTATATTTGAGTTGAATTTTTATTGTGATTTCAGGAGTTTGGTTAAGGTTCCAAAAAGTTAAAAGTTCAAGAAAGAGAGCACACCTGTTAAAATAATAGAAGATTTAAATTCAAAATTCGAATCTGAAAAGATGATCCATAGAAATGAGGGAGATACTTGGCCTAAAAACAAAAATATCCGCATATAAACATTTAGATATATGCAAACATAAAACATCCAAACCAAAAATTAAAAAGAAAAGAAAAAGAAAAAAATGGGGAGCCGAAATCACTGCCCACCCACCCGCACCCCCGCTCTCTCTCGATCTCTCTCTGATCGGCGGGCCCCACCCGCGCGGCCCCCACCTCTTCCTCCTTTTCCCCGCGCGCGCCGGACCCCCCTCTTCCTCCGCTGCGCATCGGCTAGGACCGCGCGACACGACCGCGCGAATCCAGCCAGGGGCAGTGACGTGGGAGCATGCTTGATGGCGCCGCCCTCGAATCCCGCTGCCATGCCCCGCCGCCCGCTGTCGCCGCTGGCAACGCCGCCGCCCGACACCTCCGCCTGTCTCGTGCCCGTGGCCGGCCACGACCTGCCGGCTATAAAGCCCGGGGCGCCTCCCAAAAGCATCGCCACGACCTCCTCATCGTCCCATCGAAAGGAATCAGCCTCGGAGCCACCCCAATTGATGGGAACGGGGTCCCGATCTTCCAACAGGTTCTGGATATGTTCGATTTGGTGGAGGCGCGACACAAATCGATCCGGCTTCCGAACGACACGTTCCAAACCCCGCAATCGCAGCACCACGTCTCCTCGGGTTATCAACCGTGCGCTGCCGGTTGACCTTGCCAAGAAGGCTAATCCTCGCTGCGAATCAAATAACACAAGCAAGAACAAGGAAGAACACAACCAAATTGCAGATATATTGATGAAGCACTTTCGAAAATTAGGGTTTCACAAACCGATGACGGCGAAACTGTTCAAAGACAGAATTAATCTAAGCAAAACCCAACCCTAATGGTGGGGTGGTGGCTGTATATAAAGGAGTAAGGGCGTGCAAACCCTGGACACGTCCTAATGGACTCCAACACGATACAAAGCGAGCGGCCCAAAAGACGGTGTCGCAGCACCCCGACAGATTCTGGACGTCCACTTGTTTCGACGATTCCCGTTGACTCAGAGGAATTTTGATATGAGACCAGATCCATTGGAAGGTTATCTTCTCAGATTTTCATACATATGTGGAACGTCCAAAACGGAGTCCGGATGCGATCTGGACGTCCGTTTTAGTGCAACCTGGTCCTGGACTCCGAATTGGATTCAAGTCGGTTTGAGTTGGACATCCAACATGATTCGTCCGCCCTTGCTGGACTTGTGCGCCTCGTAGCCCTTCTCCAAGTACTTCTTGATCCTCTCCATGGTTCCTAATCATAATTAAATCATTAGGTAGCAATCGATTCTCAAATGAACCAAAAGAAGTACTTAGGAACGAGCTCACATGTAAATTCAATTGTCGGGCGCGAGCTCTAGTGATTGGTCCTTGAATATCAAGTGGAGGAGTGTTGTGTATATCCGAAGAAGTGATGTCCTCATCATCCTCCCCTCTTGAAGCGGAGTTGTCCTCAACTCGGTCTCATCTTCTTCTCCCAAGCATGGCTTCAAATCTGAAATGTTAAAGGTGGGACTAACCCCAAACTCGGGAGGCAACTCAAGTTTATATGCATTATCATTTATCTTCTCAACTATCTTAAAAGGACCAGCAGCTCTAGGCATCAATTTTGACTTTCTTAACTCAGGAAATCTATCCTTTCGCAAGTGCAACCAAACAAAATCACCCGGTTCAAGTTTAACTTTACTACCAGTAATCCTATATTTTTCATTCATCTTTTCAATGTTTGCCTTAGTAGTCTCATGCATTTTGAGAATAAAATCAGCACGCTCCTTAGCATCATTATGAACTCTCTCACTAGTAGGCAAAGGTAAAATATCAATAGGGCACGGGATTGAATCCATACACTACGAAAAGGACTTACCTTGGTGGTGGAGTGTTCCGCTCGATTATATGCGAACTCAACATGCGGCAAACACTCTTCCCATAGCTTCAAATTGTTCTTCAAAATAGCTCTCAACATGGTAGACAATGTGCGGTTCACCACCTCGGTTTGGCCATCAGTTTGTGGGTGACATGTGGTAGAGAACAACAACTTTGTACCCAACTTGTTCCATAGAGTACGCCAAAAGTGACTCAAGAACTTGGCATCACGATCTGAAACAACAATAGTAGAAGGCATACCATGCAAACGAACTATCTCTTTGAAAAAGAGGTCAGCAATATGAACGGCATCATCGGTTTTATGACATGGGATAAAGTGAGCCATCTTAGAAAAACGATCCACAACAACAAAAATGCTATCCC
This sequence comes from Bonia amplexicaulis, assembly GCA_036346245.1. Lineage (NCBI taxonomy): Eukaryota > Viridiplantae > Streptophyta > Magnoliopsida > Poales > Poaceae > Bonia > Bonia amplexicaulis. The sequence continues at coordinate 10,684,847 of CM070748.1, forward strand.
TTCCCCTCTTAGTCCTGGGCAACCCTAAAACAAAGTCCATAGAAATATCTGCCCACGGAATAGAAGGAACAAGAAGTGGCATATATAAACCATGTGGATTCAAGCGAGACTTAGCTTTTTGACATGTAGTGCAGCGAGCCACAAACCGCTCAACATCTCGCCGCATCTTTGGCCAAAAGAAGTGTGTGGTCAGAACGTCCTCCGTCTTCTTAGAACCAAAATGTCCCATCAAACCGCCTCCATCGCCTCCCTGTAACAACAAAAGACGAACGGATCCAAGCTGGAATGCATAGGCGGTTAGCTCTAAACAAAAACCCATCATTGATCACGAATTTATTCCATGCTTGTCCCTCTTTACAATGCAACAACACATCCTTAAAATCAGCATCAAAAGCATATTGTTCTTTAATAGTTTCAAGACCAAAAATGCGACAATCAAGTTGAGACAACATGGTATAGCGTCTAGACAAAGCATCAGCAATCACATTATCCTTCCCTTTCTTGTGTTTAATGACATAAGGAAAAGATTCAATAAATTCAACCCACTTAGCATGTCTACGATTCAAATTGGTTTGACTACGAATATGCTTAAGTGATTCATGATCGGAATGAATGACAAATTCTTTAGGCCATAAATAGTGTTGCCACGTCTCTAAAGAACGAACAAGAGCATACAATTCTTTATCATACGTGGAATAATTAAGAACAGGACCATTCAATTTTTCGCTAAAGTAGGCAACAGTTTGCCTTCTTGCATCAAAACACCACCAATACCAATTCCGCTAGCATCACATTCGAGTTCAAAGTCTTACCAAAATCCGGAAGTTGGAGCAATGGTGCGTGCGTAAGCTTGTCCTTCAAAAGATTAAAGGACTCCTCTTGTGATGGCCCCAATGGAACACAACTCCTTCTTTGTCAACTCAATCAGCGGTGTCGCAATGGTGCTGAATTCTTTGACAAAGCGGCGATAAAATCCTGCAAGGCCAAGAAAACTCCGCACTTGGGAGGCTGGTGGGCGTGGGCCAACTCCATATCGCATCTACCTTGGCTCTATCAACCTCAATTCCTGTGGAGTCACAACATAGCCAAGAAAGAGACTCGATCCGTGCAAAGGTGCACTTCTCAAGGTTACCAAACAAGCGTGCATCTCTCAAAGCATTAAAACAGCACGTAAGTTAGTCGAATGTTCATCCATGGACTTGCTATAAATCAAGATATCATCAAAGTAAACGACCACAAATTTGCCAATGAAAGGACGTAAAACCTTGTTCATTAATCTCATGAAAGTGCTAGGTGCATTAGTTAAACCAAAAGGCATGACTAACCACTCATACAAGCCGAACTTAGTTTTAAAAGCGCTTTTCCATTCATCGCCAAGTTTCATTCTTATTTGGTGGTATCCACTACGCAAGTCAATCTTTGTGAAAATTATAGCACCACACAACTCATCAAGCATGTCGTCTAGTCTAGGAATAGGATGACGATACCGTATAGTAATGTTGTTAATGGCTCTACAATCTACACACATCGCCAAGAACCATCTTTTTGGAACCAAAAGAACAGAACAACACAAGGACTAAGGCTCTCACGTGCGTACCCACGGTCCAAAAGGTCTTGGACTTGGCGCTGAATCTCCTTAGTCTCTTGAGGATTGGTCCCAGACGCCGCGGTTTGGCAAGCTCGCTCCAGGATCAAATCAATCGGTGCTCAATCCCTCGAATTGGTGGAAGTCACGAGGTATCTCATCGGAAAACATCTCTAAACTCCGCAAAGGTTAGCGACAGGAGCGGGCAAAGTGCAAGGCATATTATCAAGAGAAAATAAAGCATCTTTGCACACAAAAGCATAGCATGTATCATTAACATCATCAATTGCAGCAAGGTCTGATTTTGTGGCAAGCATAACAGAATTTTTCAAATGGGTTACTTGCTGTTTTCAGATTTATCATGTTCCTTTGGATCATTAGCAGCAGCTCTCGCCCTATCGGCCTCTATAATCTCACCGGGGTCAAAAGCGAAAGTAACTTTCTTTCCCTTATGCATAAAAGTGTATGTGTTACTACTACCATGGTGTAAAGCATCATTATCAAATTCCCAAGGTCGACCCAATAAAAGAGAGCATGCTTGCATGGGAACCACATCACAATCAACATGATCAACATAAGCACCAATGGAAAAATGGACTCGGCATGTTTGCGTTACCTTAGCTTTTCCAGAGTCATTTAACCATTGAATATGGTATGGATGTGGATGTGGTCGCGTGGTCAAGCCAAGCTTCTTGACCAAGTCAGAACTCACCAAGTTGTTGCAACTTCCTCCATCAATGATGACACGTGCACGCCGGTTCTTGATTGCAAAGAAGGTCTGAAACAAATTATGGCGTTGAAGTTTATCGGGTTGTTGTACCTGCGTGCTGAGGACTCGCTGCACAATGATGCTCCGTAGCGTTGCTGTGGACGCCCCACCAAGGATGAGGTCGTCATCACCACCGGCATTGTCGTCCGAGGCAGCAGCAACATCATCATCCTCCTCGACATCCGAAGTGCTGATGTAGCCTCCATCTTCTGTGGCGATGTATGCCCGTTGGCTAGGGCAATTCTTTTGCACATGACCAAGCCCATGGCAGCGGTGGCACTGAATGCCGGAGGAGCGGCCCGTTGAAGCCACGGAAGAAGAACTCTTGGCTGGACCCTGCAAAGAATTTTTGTAGAATCTGCAAGGCGAGTCGTGGAAGGTGGCTTCGGTGGCGCTGCTGCCATCTTGTTCACAAGTGGAGGGGAACGAAAACTCGAAGAAGACTGGGGCAGTCCCGTCGATGTAGTCGTTCGCGGCGTGTAGAAGGGTCGTCCGGTGCGTGCCTTAGTTGATTCTGTGCGTCCCTGCAATTCTTTTTCTGCAAGCATAGCAAGGTGGAACAACTGGTTGACAGTAGTAAATTGTTTATAATCAACAATGTCCTGAATTTCACGCCGTAACCCCCCGTAGAAACAACAAATCTTATCCTCCGTGTCCTCAACAACCCCACAACGCACCATACCCTTTTGAAGCTCAAGATAATAGTCTTGAATGAACTATCACCTTGTTCTAAGCGCTGCAATTTTTTCTCAATTCAAGTTTATATGAGGGGAACAAAGCGATTACGCATAGCTTCTTTTAAGCGCTCCCATGTATCGGTTGTAGCGCATGGTACTTAGTTCATTCCACGAGATAATAGCAAAGTCCTTAAACTCACTAGTAGCTTGTCTAACTCTATGTTGCTCGGGAACTAAGTGAGAGTTAAACTTACGCTCTCACCGTCATCTCCCAATCAAGATATATTTCAGCATCATAAAGACCGAAAAAGATGGAATGGTAAACTTGACTTTAGCAAAGGGTCGTCGTTACCATGACGGATCTGTTATTACCTCCCATACCATGTCGGTTTCTTCAAACGCCGACGTAGTCGTGCATCTTGTGTCGCCCGCCGATCAATGTTGCCATCTGTATCATGCAGTGTGTCATCATCATGATGATGGCCGTCATTGACAGTGGCGGCGTGCTCAATGTGTCTATCCGACCGGTGAGGTCACCATCCGCCGCTCCACCCGCTCAATGCCTTCCGTGGTGTTCAAGCGGGTAATGGCGGCGACGATGGTGTCCAATCTCGCCGAGATCGGTGAGTGAAGCGTTTTGTTTGTCGGCGCAGCTTGTAGCCGGCATGAGTAACACACTCGTTGAAATCGACCGGTGTCCCGTCCTCTTCGTTTCCGCCATGGTTGGTGGAAATACAGGAAAACAAAAGGAGGATCCCTATCAACTACAAAGGAAGGGGAGTGGGAACCCGCAAAGGAAGTGGCTTACCAAGCTCTTACAAGTGTGCCTACCAAAGCAGCGGGTGGTACAACCGGTGGTGGTTCGTGATACCTTGTCGGCGTGGAGTGCGATTGCAAGGTCAAAACGTGCTATCCGGAAGTAGATGTATGGAGTTTGGAAGGCCAAATATGTCAGTGGAACACAAATCACTAACAGATAGTAAAGCTGAATAAATGTCCAAAGTATGGTCCTAGTTCTTTGGCCTAAATGTGTCCTATATCAAGTACGAGATGATGAACAAGGAGTCAAGAATGAATATGAAAGCAACGACAAAGAACAAAGATGGCGAACACCGAGAAGCTCAATTCAAGATAAGCACAAAACAAATAAATTGTTGGCACCTAAAACTGTGCTCTGTTTTTTTTTTGTTGCGGCCAAGGATAACACTTTCTCTCCTCTCTACTATAGCCGAAATTTTTCTTTTTTTGTATTTTTTATATTTTTCACAGAGCGAGCACGAAATAGGAACCACACAAAGTTGCAACTCAATCGGATGTAAGGAGTGGCCTCACAAATTAATGAATGTGTTGTAAATTCGATGATTCAATTTGAACACAAGTACTACACTTTCGGGCGAATTTCGAAAATAAATTTGCGAACCCGACCATGTCGGGAGCTTGGATGTAAAATTTAATTTCACCCAATTTCAAAACAAAAAGCAACTGATTTCGAGTCCAGTCACGAAAGTTATGGCCGTTTGAAGATGGACCTCAAGTTATGGTTCTTGTGGAGGTCAAAACGAAGATCGGGTGGAGGAATTTGTGGAATCTGGTGGCGGAAGCTCGGGGAAAGGTGGGGGATGATGCGGTGTGATCACGAGGCGTGATGGATGGCGAAACAGAGGGTTAACAGAGGGTGGGATATGGGTGGGAAAACAAAAGCAGAGGGTGGAAAACGCGATGGGTGACGGCTAGGGTTTGAAGGGTGGTAGCGGAAGGAATACAACTCAAACAAAACACGATCTAAACCAGCAACACAACTCGACTAAGGACACAAACTCAACACTACGGACTCTGGAATCAACTTGTGCAAAGGCTAAACGAGATCTAGGACAGGAAACAACCTATGACTACAATTTTTTTGTAGGGCTTTTTCTTGGACTCTAGGACGAAACCGAAAATAACAAAGGAGGGGTAACTCGAACCTGGAGGAACACCTGAAGCTCTGATTACCACTTGATGGGAACGGGGTCCCGATCTTCCAACAGGTTCTGGATATGTTCGATTTGGTGGAGGCGCGACACAAATCGATCCGGCTTCCGAACGACACGTTCCAAACCCCGCAATCGCAGCACCACGTCTCCTCAGGTTATCAACCGTGCGCTGCCCGGTTGACCTTGCCAAGAAGGCTAATCCTTGCCTGCGAATCAAATAACACAAGCAAGAACAAGGAAGAACACAACCAAATTGCAGATATATTGATGAAGCACTCGAAAATTAGGGTTTCACAAACCGATGACGGCGAAACTGTTCAAAGACAGAATTAATCTAAGCAAAACCCAACCCTAATGGTGGGGGTGGCGGCTGTATATAAAGGAGTAAGGGGCGTGCAAACCCCTGGACACGTCCTTAATGGACTCCAACACGATACAAAGCCGAACGGCCCAAAAGACGGTGTCGCAGCACCCTGACAGATTCTGGACGTCCACTTGTTTCGACGATTCCCGTTGACTCAGAGGGAATTTTGATATGAGACCAGATCCATTGGAAAGTTTATCTTCTCAGCTTTCCATACATATGTGGAACGTCCAAAACGGAGTTCGGATGCGATCTGGACGTCCGTTTTAGTGCAGCCTGGTCCTGGACTCCGAATTGGATTCGAAGTCGGTTTGAGTTGGACATCCAACATGATTCGTCCACCCTTGCTGGACTTGTGCGCCTCGTAGCCCTTCTCCAAGTACTTCTTGATCCTCTCCATGGTTCCTAATCATAATTAAATCATTAGGTAACAATCGATTCTCAAATGAACCAAAAGAAGTACTTAGGAACGAGCTCACATGTAAATTCAATTGTCGGTATGAGCTCTAGTGATTGGTCCTTGAATATCAAGTGGAGGAGTGTTGTGTATATCCGAAGAAGTGATGTCCTCATCACCAATCGCCGGCATTTCTCCTTCTTCCCCAACTCTGGCCGCCGGCGCTCTCCACAAATTCCACCAATCCTCACCGCAGAAACCCAATTCGCGCTCCTCACACCATCTCTGGTGCGTCACCAACATCCTCCCGTCCTCGCCCGAGCATCTCGTCGCCCGTACCTCGCCGTCACCGAACACCTCCCCGAGCTCACCGCCGCCGCACGCCGCCGACCCACCTCCGGCGAACCCTGACCCTCACCGGCACCTCCATCAGCTTCGGCCGGACTCCAGCAACTCATTTTGGTCCTCCCCTCCACCTCTCCAGCGGTCCCTCGCTGGTGCCACCGTCGCCCACCACCGGTCCTCGAGCCTCTCTGTTCCACAGGTGAGCCGCGCTGGCTTAAGAGAGTATATTACCCCATATCTCTTCTCCCCCCCGGGCTCCCTCGGCCGCGCGTGTTCGAGCCCCAGGCTCCGCAGGCTAAGGTCGAGCCCTTTCTTTTATTTCCCCAGCTGACATGTGGGTCCCACCTATCAGCGACCGCCTGCGCGCGCGTCCCGCTGACAGTCGGGCCCCTCCTATCAGAGGTGGAAGGGGTAGAGAGCAGAGGCCGCTGCCGCCCAGCCCCTTTGTCGCTGCCGCCGTGGCGCCTTGCCAAGGCCCCACCTGTCAGATTTTGATATTTTTGGTATTTAACTGGACCGAAAGGCTTAAAATGGGCATAACTTATTCATTTTAACTCCAATTAAATGAAACAAATTTTTAAATTCATCTAAATTCAAGAACTGTCCAATGGAACCAGAACCAATATTTTTGAGGTTCATTGAATTTTGTTGTGATATTTTGGTTGTTATGCTGATTTTTATCCAAATTTTGTGCAGGTAAAAATAGCGTACGAGGCCCAAGAAGAGGAAGCCGCAGTTGCTGCAGACCCCGACACTCAAGACCCAGACCTCTGTGACCAAGGCGAGTTAACACTTTGATCATATTGAACCCATGTTTATGCAAGTCTAGTTCCTTTTTAAATTATCTAAAATGTATGCTATTATTTGTGTGATAGCTTTACATTCACTTTTAAATCCTAGCTATAATCCCAACATTATGCTTGTTAGTAACTTTCCGTTGACACTCTTGGATGATTGAACCTTGTCGCCGTAGCAAAACTATGATAATGTAGTTTTCACAAATAAGTCTAAAGTATATCACACTGCTTAGTCTTGCTAGTTAACCGGGGGTACTTACATACCCCAAAACTCGTCACTTGCAAGTATAAAAATGATTTGGGTAGTCATGGTGGGAATGACTGAGAAATATTGGAATGGTTATTTTATGCTTCCGAAAAACCCCATATTGATTAAATATCTGAGCGGATGGTTTCAGGGTGCGTGAGTGGTGCAGTGGAATCACAAAATGATTAGTGGTAGAACCGCCCAGATACCCCTAAGGACCGAATCCTGTCATGACCTCCCACGTAAAACAGTGCAACCACAAGTCTGTAAATTACAACTTGGCCTAGTAGATTTACCGAACCCTGAAAGTCATCCTCACAGGAGGAGGTGAGGTAGTGCAAGCGGCTGTCTGTGTGACGGCTTGAATGGGACACTCGCAGTGGGTGAAGTTCTGCTGTGGCGGGCTAGCAGGGGCGTAGCCAGCTGCTAGACGTTCAGAAGGAGAACATCCTGCACAACGTATGAGACCCACCGCAAGTGGAAGCGACACATAGGGTGAAATGATAGAAGGGGCAAGGTACTTTGAAAAGTCACTATGATGGTCTGCTCAACCACATGACCAAGGAATCTTGTGGGGCAATGAGTTGATTGTCTCTTGTGGTGAAAGTGTACAATCTCTGCAGAGTCAAAACTATTCAAATAGTCGTGCCCACGGTTATGGGCGGACATGGGAACTTAACTAGATATAGTTCTGTTTCAAAATGATTTGTGGGTGAAATCGGAAAAATGAGGGGTAGTGGAAAGCCCTAGTTTGGAATTGTCCTAGATGTCACTCCAGTGGTAAGTTAAGCGGCTATAACGCTGAAAGACGCTATATGGTACAGATGCCATGTAACGGATGGAATCTGGATCGCTAATAATTAATGGATCGCGAGTAGGCTACGATAGCAGAAAACAAAATTTTTCTACCGCGCACACAAGAACATCATGCTTAAGGAAGGATCATAGATCGTTACCACTAGACGCGCAGCGCAATGAAGAAGAGTTGGAGAAGCCGATCCAACCACGCGTCGTCAGTAGTAGTGGAAGTAGTCGATCGTCCCAACCGATCGTCTCCTCCGCGATCAACCACACCACGAGCGGATCCAATCAGAGGTTGTTGATGCCGATCAACGCCGCAACGAGCGGCGCCTCACCCGTATCCACACGTCCGGAGTGGAACGCCGATCGCGAGTGTACCGGCACTCATGACGGCTAGGGTTTGGCTCGGAGGTGGCGGCTACGGATTAGCTCGGGATTATCGGTGTGTTCCTCACCCTCGCCTCCATATATAGACCTCCTCACTTGGGCCTCGTGGACCGAGGCCCAATAGGAGTCTATCCGGATCTCTATCCGATTGAGCCCATATCCGAATCACATTGAATTAGTGTTCCAACCCGTTAAGTGTGCGACCACAGGGTTCACGTATACTTGGTCGCGACCGAAACACCTTTCGGTCACCGTGTTAATAGCGGCCTCTAGTAAGACATATTAACCCCAAAGTATACGTAAAGATCATATCGGTGAACTCGTAATGTTCTCATGTACTAATCCCTTTGCCTCACGATATAGATTAAGCTCAAGGCGAGACTGTGTCATCCTCTTAATAGCTCAATCACTCTCTCGATTCCGTGATGGATTATAAACTCGTGATTGACTCCTCAATCACCTTGGCATGGCCATGCACTTTCATAATCCATTACATCGAGGGGCCGAGATATCTCTCCCATAAGGAGGGCAAATTCTATCTTGATCATTCACATCCCACTACATGTTTCATGGCAAACCCAAAGACTACTTTTATGACTACCCGATTCACGGAGTAGTGTTTAGTAGTCCCAAAGTAGCTACTACGCATCTTGGGAACCATGATGATCTCAAGTCTAAGGATTCCACATAAACACTACTTGAGACCAACTGATGACACATGGAATCTCTGCGGTGTCTCATGGCGGGTCTATCCAACATATGTTCACTAACACATGTCCATATTATTGATTTGGTATCTCCATACCATGATCCATGAGACATGATCATCAATCAATACATATGTTGATCTTTGAATCATATTTGTTCCTCATATGAAATATAATCGGGGATCATTTAGAAATAGCAACATTTTGGCATTAAGAGTCTCATGAATAAGTCACATACTCATTGATCAATAATGATAATGTCTATTTCAAGGAACAAAGCAATGTATCATAAACATAGTATGTGATATATTCAACATCTCCATGTTGCCTCTAGGGCATATCACCAGCAGCCTCCCACTTGCACTAGAGTCAACCATGTAGGTATCTAATACCCATTGCCCTAGTGTGAGCCTCATGCTTTGGTCAGAAGCGGCTTTGTCAACGGATCCGCAATGTTCAAATCCGTGTGTACTTTGCATATCTTAACATCGCCTCTCTCACAATCTCGCGGATGAGATGAAATCGCCAGAGAATGTGCTTGGACTTACAGTGCGATCTAGGCTCCTTGGCTTATGAATGGCTCCACTTGTTGTCACAAGAGAGGTCCATTGGGTGGAGGCACTAGCCATCACACCAAGCTCGAAACAAATTTCTTGATCCAAATGCCTCTTTAGCGACTTGAAGCCGCTATGTACTCGGCTTCTTGTAGAATCAACAACCGTCTCTTGCTTGGAACTCTTCCACTCACCGCACCGCCATTCGAGTGAACACAAATCCAGTTGCGATCTAAAATCATCTTTGTCGGTTTGGAAGCTAGCATCGGTGTAACCATTTACAACGAGCTCTTCCTCACCCCATAGACGAGGAACACATCTTTAGTTCTTCTCAAGTACTTCAAGATGTTCTTTACGGTAATCCATTGACTTTCACCGATCTCGACGTATCTACTCGTAGCACTTAAAGCATACGAGACATCCGGGCGTGTACAAAGCATGGCATACATAATGGATCCAATAGTGAAGCATATGGAATCGCATTCATTTTATCCGCTCATCGGTGTACTAGGACACCGATTCTTGCTAAGATTTATACCATGTGACATAGGTAGGAAGCCTTTCTTGGAATCCGCATGTTGAACCTTTTCAACACCTTGTCAATGTAACGTATCTTGGCTTAATCCAATCGACCTTTTGATCTATCTCTATAGATCTTGATGCCCAGAATATATGTCGCCTCTCTAAGTCTTTCATAGAGAAACTACTTTTCAATGAAGACTTAACAGATTCGAAAGATAGGAATGTCATTTCCGATCAATAATATGTCATCCACATATAAGACCGTAAACACGAGTGCGCTCCCACTAGCCTTTTGTAAACACAAGGCTCTTCTTCATTCTTGATGAAACCAAACCCTTTGATTACTTCATCAAAACGAATGTTCCAACTCCGAGATGCTCGCTTTAATCCATAAATGGATCTTTGTAGCTTGCATATCTTTCTAGGCGATTGCGGATCGACAAAACACGTGGGTGTGTCATGTACACATCCTCACTCGATTTCCATTAAGGAAAGCTGTTTTGACATCCATTTGCCATATTTCATAGTCGAAATAAGCAAAATCGCTAGAATGATCCGAATAGACTTTAGCATTGCGACGGCTAAAAAGTTTCATCATAATCAACACCTTGAATTTGTTTGAAACCTTTGGCCACCAATCGCGCTTTATAGATGTGAACATTTCCATCTATGTCTATCTTTTCTTGAAAACCCATTTGCACTCAATGGTTTTAACACCATCGGTGGATCAACCAAGTTCCAAACTTGATTACCGTGCATGGATTCAATTTGGATCTCATGGCTTCAAGCCATTTCTCGTAGTCTGGTCCCATCATCGCTTCTTCATAGGTCTTAGGCTCATCGTTGTCTAACAACAATATGTCCCGTTGTTGAGTAGTCAAGAACATGTACCTCTCGGTGCACGACGTGACCTCTCGACCTCACGTGGTGCCGGTGTGTCCACAACAGGTTCTTCAACAGCTTGTTCATCCTGTTGTGGTTCAGAGGAGTGAAACGCTTTGGTGTTTCTCGAATTTCTTCAAGTTGCACCATGCTCCCACTATCCCTTCTTGAGAGAAACTCTTTCTCTAAGAAGACACCATGCCAGGCGACAAACACTTTGCCTTCTTCTTGATTATAGAAGTAATATCCTTTTGTTTCCTTAGGATACCCGATAAAGAAGCATTTATCGATTTAGGGGTGAGCTTATCGATTGTAAACGTTTTACATAAGTCTCACATCCCCAAATCTTAAGAAAAGACAAGCTAGGACGTTGTCCCGTCCACATCTCATATGGTGTCTTTTCTCACGATTTTGATGGAACTCGCTTAGTGTGAAAGCGGTCTGCTTCAAGAGCGTACCCCAAAAGACAACGGAAGATTATCTTGTGGCTCATCATGGGCGCACCATATCTAATAAGGTGCGATTTCTCCGTTCGATACCCCATTCCATTGAGGTGTTCCAAGTGAGTCAATTGTGGAACAATTCCACAATCCTTCGAGATGATTACCAAACTCATGGCTCAAATACTCGCCTCCACGATCGGATCGTAGAAACTTGATTGTCTTGCCTAAATGATTTTGCACTTCATTTTGGAATTCTTTGAACTTTTCAAAGGATTCGACTTATCTTCATCGGTAGATATATCCATATCTACTAAAGTCATCGATAAAAGTTATGAAGCTTGAAAACCACCTCTGGTCGTTGAGCTCATTGGTCCACATACATCGAGAATGTACGAGTGCCAATAAGTCACTTGCCCGTTCACCTTGACCGTGAAAGGTGCTTTTGTCATCTTGCCAAGTAAACAAGATTCGCATGTCTCAAATGATTCAAAATCAAATGAGTGCAGAATACCATCTCTATGGAGCTTCTCCATGCGTTTCTCATTTATGTGACCTAGCGGCAAGTGCCAAATAAACGTGGGATTCAAATCATTCGATCGTTGCCTCTTTGTATTAATGTTATAGACCGATGACTCTTCAAGAGTAAGAACATATAACCCATTCACCAATGGAGTATGACAATAGAACATATCTTTGAAATAAAGAGAACAACCATTGTTCACGGATCTAAAGTCATAACCTTCGCTTGTAAACATGAAGCGAAATAATGTTCTTGGAAAGAGATGGAACACAATAACAATTATTCAATTCCAAAACTAATCACGAAGGTAAAGACAATGGCATGGTGCCAACACCACCGCACAACTTTGCTCCATTGCCAACGCGAAGATCCACTTCGCTCCTCCTCAAACTTCTACTTCTTCTTAGCCCCGCAACGATTTGCAAATGTGAGCAACCGATCCGGTATCAAATACCCAAGAATCGAGATGAAGTAGCAAGATTGATTTCTATAACATTTATACCGGAGCGGAAGTCGTACTTCCTTTTTTCTCAAGATCCTCCAAGTACTTTGGGCGGTTCCTTTTCCAATGTCCCGATTGCTTACGTGGTAGCAATCGCATCGAGCAGGACCCTTCTTGACTTGCTTGGCCTTAGAACCGCTCGCGATCTCATCGGGAGCTAACTTTCTTTGACCGCGCCTTTCTTTACATAGGGCTTGCCCTTGCCTTTCTGCATCATCATCACATGATGGTGCTTTTCTTAATGCTTTCCTCGGCTGATTTTAGCATCCCATGCAACTCGGCCAAGGTCTTGTCCATGTTGTTCATGTGATAGTTCGAATGAATGGCTCAAAGCTCGAGGGAGCGATCAAGAATCACATCGAGAGCCAACTCTTGGCTAAGGGAAAACCAAGCTTTTCCGACTCTCAATGTAGCCAATCATCTTAATCACATGAGGGTCGACGGATTCCCTTCAAGAAGCTCGCACGCAAACAAGGACTTTGAAGTGTTGAACCTCTCACCTTGCTTGGTTCTCAAACATACCACGCAACCCGACAATGATATTGTAGGCATCTGTGTTCTCATATTGCTTCAAGCTCGAGAGGACATTGTGGCAAGCATGAGACACTCACATCAAGGTAATCATTCGTTTGCTTCTCATAAGCTTTCCGCATGACCACGGTAGCATTATCGTGCAAGTCATCGGGATAAGGAGACTCAAGGACATGCTCCTTGCGCTCTTGCTTGAGAACAATTCTCGGTTGCGATACCAATCCAAAAGTTCGTTCCATTGAGTTTTCTTTCTCAAGAATAGATCGCAAATTAAAAGAACTGGATGCGGCATTAGTTGACATGATCTACAACAAAGAATATGCAAAGTTTAGCACTATGTTCATGTTTGATCTTCCATTAAACAATTTAACAAAGATACTCCCACTATATGTTTTGTAATCGTCTTCCTCTAACGACATATAGTGGTCAAGATCCATGTTCATCTAAGTTCTAGTGAGCTTTGGCATCACCGCTAGAAACCTAGTGACGTGGTAAGCAACACTTGCTAATCACATCTTATGTGACTCTTGTTTGTTGGGTGGCATCCAATGCCCCGCTCCCAACACCATGCCCCAAGGCCCAAATCTAATTTGATAGCCTTGTCAAGTAAACCAATACTATGCATGTGGATGTCCGACATCCACCCTATTAGATCAAGATAGTTGATGGTACTCGCTTTGGCACCTACCAAACAATGATCATGATTCTTATAGGCGCAACAATTGGAAGGGCATCAAAACAAATTCTTAATTTTTCTTGAGAGAAGCTATTCTATCATGAAAAACTAACCCTTAGTTGGTATGGCATGAAAGAATAGTATGACAAGAAATAAACATCACATGCATATAATCACATTATCTTGTGAATGGTATGGCATTTTGTATCGTAGTGGTTGCCATCGCCATGGTTCCACGGTGATACTCTTCGCCACACTTCTTGTCCTCTTTGTCATCATGCTTGAAGCCTCCATAGCAAAGAACTAAACTATTACAACTAATAGGTAGCAAATGAATTACATGGGGAGCTCAAGCATCACAAGTCGACACGCAGTCGTTATACAATTAAAGAACGACCTCAACCCTACTGTGATTAATACGACACACAGACCGCCAAAACACACATGCATCACATATGCATCTATGCCATACCATTCACATCATTCCTGCAAAAACAAGTTAGCGTAGAACATATTCTAGCATACGACATGAATGTGTTTCTATAACAATCTATGCGTGTACGCAACGGCGGTCCTCACGGAATTACATAGATCGCATCTATGAAATCGCTATGAAAATCTCATCGGGTCGATCAAATCAACCCAAATCCGAGCCATTCAAAATGTCTCAATTTTCATTAGATCAATCACATCAATCATCGCGATCGGTATGCTTGAGGAGACCGCAACACAAGACCTCGATCCGTTGTCTCAATCTCACGATTGTCTTGTGATTAGCCCGATGGTGTTACCGGTAGGTAGGGGCAAGTCGCGTGTACATCAAAGAAGGAGCACGAACTAATCTTTTGGCCACATGATGCTATCAACTCATACATATTCCAACCCCTTATGACCGATTGATCTAGTCCGTAATAGATCCAATCTATTACAACCGCATATCAACATATGCACTGATCCAGATCGCAAACTAAGCAAGATGGCTCTGATACCACTAATGGATCGCGAGTAGGCTACGATAGCAGAAAACAAAATTTTTCTACCGCGCACACAAGAACATCATGCTTAAGGAAGGATCATAGATCGTTACCACTAGACACGCAGCAGCAATGAAGAAGAGTTGGAGAAGCCGATCCAACCACGCTGTCGAAGTAGTAGTGGAAGTAGTCGATCGTCCCGAACCGATCGTCTCCTCCACGCGATCAACCACACCACGAGCGGATCCAATCAGAGGTTGTTGATGCCGATCAACGCCGCAACGAGCGCCGCCTCCACCGGTATCCACACGTCCGGGTTGGGCGCCGATCGCGAGTGTACCGGCACTCGAGCGGCTAGGGTTTGGCTCGGAGGTGGCGGCTACGGATTAGCTCGGGATTATCGGTGTGTTCCTCACCGCCTCGCCTATATATAGACCTCCTCACTTGGGCCTCGTGGACCGAGGCCCAATAGGAGTCTATCCGGATCTCTATCCGAATTGAGCCCATATCCGAATCACATTCGAATTAGTGTTCCAACCCGTTAAGTGTGCGACCACAGTAGGTTCACGTATACTTGGTCGCGACCGAAACACCTTTCCGGTCACCGTGTTAATAGCGGCCTCTAGTAAGACATATTAACCCCAAAGTATACGTAAAGATCATATCGGTGAACTCGTAATGTTCTCATGTACTAATCCCTTTGCCTCACGATATAGATTAAGCTCAAGGCGAGACCTGTGTCATCCTCTTAATAGCTCAATCACTCTCTCGATTCCGTGATGGATTATAAACTCGTGATTGACTCCTCAATCACCTTGGCATGGCCATGCACTTTCATAATCCATTACATCGAGGGGCCGAGATATCTCTCCCATAAGGAGGGGCAAATTCTATCTTGATCATTCACATCCCACTACATGTTTCATGGCAAACCCAAAGACTACTTTTATGACTACCCGATTCACGGAGTAGTGTTTAGTAGTCCCAAAGTAAGCTACTACGCATGTCGGGAACCATGATGATCTCAAGTCTAAGGATTCCACATAAACACTACTTGAGACCAACTGATGACACATGGAATCTCTGCAGTGTCTCATGGCGGGTCTATCCAACATATGTTCACTAACACATGTCCATATTATTGATTTGGTATCTCCATACCATGATCCATGAGACATGATCATCAATCAATACATATGCTGATCTTTGAATCATATTTGTTCCTCATATGAAATATAATCAGGGATCATTTAGAAATAGCAACATTTTGGCATTAAGAGTCTCATGAATAAGTCACATACTCATTGATCAATAATGATAATGTCTATTTCAAGGAACAAAGCAATGTATCATAAACATAGTATGTGATATATTCAACATCTCCATGTTGCCTCTAGGGCAATTACGTTTTCTAAGCATAGACAAGCTAGACCTACGGCATCGTGAGCACGTATGTTACCTAAGCCTAGGTAACATATATGTTCACCTTACCCCCCAGTCACTTGCATGTGGTTGCGGCATACTTTTGCTTTCGTCTTCCGCTGTTTGGTTGTAATGATAACATTCGGCCTATGTACCACTTTTGTAAAAATTGTTGCCTGACGTGGTATAATTTACAACTCTGATCTGTAATATTCATGTTTATGCGATGTATGAGATGATACGACAATGTACACTGTGCATTATCTATCGATCCGAGGAATAATGCGAGAAATCACGGAGATTACGGATTGAAAAATCCGGGTGTGACACTGATACCGCATTAGCCAATCCATGCCAAGGATCACATCGAAAGGCTCCAGGGGTATAACCACCAAATTCGCCATGAACTCCTCATCTGCCGGAACCACCGCACAACCAGGGCAAATATGGGAATTGGAGATAAGCCCAGTGGGAGAACTAACAACCACTGCCCTCCCAATCAACTGCACTGACAGTACTGCCCGCTCGACAAAAACCTCTGAGACAAAAGAGAAAATAGCTCCTGAAGCAAAAAAATATACAAACCCTTCCCCATCCTACATGCTGTCAGACCCCAGATTTTACCATCCGGAATCCCCTATGATTTAATGCACTATTCCCTGGATCAGTAGATAGTGCTCACGATTCTGAAAATGAATATCAAATACATACCATGCGGAAGCATAAATAAAATAGTAAACTTACACATGGGCGATTAGGTGAAATCATTAAATTGCAGCGGAAGAACGAAGCACACATGTGGGACCTTGAGACATGCCCACAGGCGACCAACCGGAGGTTCGCGACCTAGCCCTTGACGTCTTCACCTTCTTTGCCTTCAAGACCCAAGTATTGCTGATGCGTAGTGATCTGATTCCTGATTCTGGATTTTGTTATGAGAGCGAGTGTGAGCACACTAACCACCGTGTTCATGAGCCAATACACAGAATGCAAATATATAGTATGCATGGCTTATCAAAGGAAAGGCTCGGGTTGTTTTATTTGCCAGAAAACGCTTTTGGTAGCATTGTTATTATTAAACCATAATGTTATTACTGCTACCTAAAACTTCCCACGGCGATTGCCAAATTGACTCACTCCACCAAAAGCCATAATTGACTTAATTCCCCAAAGACACAATTCTCTTACTAAATGTCGTCTAAGACTCCAAACAATGAGTGGCATCATTTAGCTAATCCACCGATCAAACCCCTTTATATATATACATTCATTTTGAATCCACCAATGTCTTCACGTGTTCCGAATTCATACTAGTCCAATCTTGTAACCAATATTCACCAACTCCCTACTTCTGAATTCCAATGATTCCCTAATAGGATTACTTTTCAATCCACCGACATCATTCATATCAGAACTTTCTAACAAATCAATCTTTTCTGCTAATGATCCAAAACCATAAAATGCTCTTTCCATAATCATTCTTATTTTCATTAGATATCTCTAACTAATTCATCCATACTTCTGCACCAAGAATATCATTAATCTAGTTTATGCTTCAATTATCATATCTCCAAATTTCCTCAAATTCAAATCATCTATCTAGATCAATTCCTGTTAATCCCATTAAATCCAACAATTGCCTTTACACTCTTCTAATTCTCCAAAATCATTGATCCAGATTATACTCCGGTAATTATTATTATTCCTCCGATATGCCCAAAAATTCAATTCATCCTTCCAGTATTTTAATCAAATCCTATCAATCACATTATTACTAACATCTCTCAAGAATTTATATTAGTGTCGTAACCCAACAATTTCTTTATTAATGCTTTTTAATTAATACCTAGTCCTTCAAATATTTATTCAAAGCACATTAGTCACTAACACATGATAATTGACTCATGATTTAACATTTAATAAGCTCATTTATATCCTAATAAATTTTATTAGCCTCCCTAAGTTGTCCTCTAATTTTTCCTTGATTTTTATTAATTAAAATGCGCAATAAAAGAAGGAATAAAAAGGTGGGGATGAAACTGCTGCCGGCCGGATTCGAACGTGGGTGGGTGCGGTGAGAGCGAGCGCTGCTAGCCAACTCGGCTAGCCGATGCTACCTGACCATGGGGGCGAACGGAGGCGGTTGAGCTGAGCTCGCGGGGCGGAGGCAGAGGAAGCTCGGGGGCGGCGGTGCCGGCGGCGGCGGTCGGAGAGGCGCGGGAGAGTGCGAAACACGTTCTTGGTGCGACGGGAGGTGCGGTGAGGTCGGTGAGGACCGAGAGGCACGTGGCGGGCGGCGGCGTGTGGCGGCGACTTGGGAGGACTTGGTGCCGCGAAGGAGATGCGGCGGGGCTCGGCTTGAAGGAATTGGCTCGGCGCTCCGAAGCGGTGAATTGCCGGATGGCGGAGTTGGGGAAGGGGATTTCGCGGCGAGCTACTACGCCGCGGGGTTCGATTAATCGAGGTGGGAGACAGGGAGGAATGCGGCGGAGTGAAGGATGGGCCGCTTGGGCTTTATAGGCGACGGAAAGGGGGCCGGCAACGTGCGGGGTGGCCGTGTTGTCTTGTCGGGGCAGGCGGCGGTGGCATAGGCGGTGGCAGGCGGTGGAAATGACTGGGCAGCTGCGGCAGATCCTGTGGACGGATTCGGGCGTGATAATACAAAGCGGCGGGGCAGCCTTGCGCCGCAGCGCCGAGCTGCAGAGGAGGGCGCCATGGCGGTCTTGGCGATGAGGCAGGACCAGAGCGGTAATGATGAGCGCGCGAGAGGATGGGAGCAAAGGCGCATGGCGTGGAGGCGCGCATGCTTGCAGAGTTCTGCGGGGAGAGGAAGAAAGAGGGAGACGCGGCGGCCGCACAACCACAGAAGGAAAGGGGAAGAAGGAAAAAGAAAGGAAAAGCGGGCGCGTTCGGGGAGAAGAAAGAGAGAAGGGAGGAGGCGGTCCCGCGCGACAGGGGGGAGAAAGAAGGGAGGCGCGCAGGAGTTGGCCCACCGGGCAGAGGGAAAGAAAGGAGGAAAGAGAGAGGGAGAGAAAAGAAGAAAAGAAAGGAGGGAAGAAAAACAGGTGGGGTCCACATGTAATAGAGGAAAATTACTAGAGAATGAGAGAAAAATGGAAAGCTCTTGGATTTCTAATTTGGGTCTTCTATTTTCAATTAAATTTTGTTGTGATTTGTTTATACAAATTTTGAGCATAACTTTGGATTTTTGGAATGCTATTTATGCTATTATTTCTAAAATGAGATTTTATATTTTGACTCAGTTTTCTTCCTCATTATTCTGGATCATCTTTTCAGATTCGTATTTAAAATTTTAGTTTTCTATTATTTGCATATTTTCTTTTATAGCATTACTAATGTTTGTTTTGTTTTTCATGAATTTCTTTAATTATCAAAATCTCATCCAAACTTTTAAGAAACACTATAAAAATCCAAATTCAAATAGAATATACGGCAAAAATAATTCAAAAGCTTCATATTTTCAAATTTGAATTTTGGGATGTTACAAACCTACCCCCCTTAAAATGAATCTCGACCCCGAGATTCCGGTAGAATAGAAAGAAAGGAGGTGAGGTCATATTGGCTAGGAAAAGGGGTTTTCAGGTGTTGCTCGATGTATAATCCTTTAGCTTCATAGAGAGGTGAGAATCTGCATAATAGGGGTTAGAACTTGGAGAAGTCAAAAGGGAAGGGAGAAACCTTGTTCTCTAGGGTAGGTCGTAGACTTTCAAATACTTGTTCTTCGACATTGTTGTCTTCACTTCGTCGTCGAATGAAGTAGTCGCATTGTTTGGTGGACATACGGTTGTAGAGTTTTACACTGATAGGTGGGTAGCAATGGTCTGTGTCTTAGGGGGTAGAGCCTTAGGAATGTAGAGGTGACGATGAGTATTTTTATAGGGTGGTCTTTTACTTTTGCTAGGGTCTTGCCCTTACTCTAGGGTTTTGACAAGTTGATGATTTTAGCTAAGGGTACATCTCGTAATCCTTACCTACAGAAGATTTTTTTTTTGTTTTTGGCTTTATGGATCTACGTGTTCGGTTTGATTTGGCCAAACACAAGCTGTTGCATCTCCGGGTAGGCATACATCATATCGATACTCCCAAAAGTGATTACACGCCATAGTAGCCTTCCAACATTTGGTCTACTCTTGCTACCCCCCTTAAAATAAATGACATCTAACATTAGTTGCCCTTTCTAACCCCGGCATAACGAGTCCTATGGCGACTTGAAGACTCATTCGTTGTATCTCATTGCCTTGGTTAGCAACGGACTCATGAAGCAATCCTTGGGGCAGTGGTCTTGTCCTTCGCAGAGAAAACAAGTGATCTTGCTGGTCGGACATTCTCCTGGCGGGTGGTCTTCTTCGCAGTTGGGGCAGCTAGCTGTACATTGACTTTTCTCATGTCCCCTTTCTCCACAACGCCTACAAGCTATTAGAGTTGTGAGGCAGTCATCCGGATAATGATATTTCTTGCAGTATAAACAGTAGGGAACTGGGCAATTGTAGTAGTAATGTCCGTTTGTCCACAGTGAAACAGCTCCTTGTCCAAGTTGTCGTAGTGGAGGCGGTGTTGTGCGACATGTCCGCTTTGCCACACTCACTACATATATTATTCATGTAGCTTCACAGTGCGGTGACAAAGCTTTTGCAACTGGTTCTCCTTCGTCGGAGTTGAGGCTGATGGTGACGGCATCCATTATTCGCTTGTTTTTCCCCTTGATGGGACAATTCTTCACATAATGTTCTTGGTCGCCATATCTGAAACACTTGTCTTTCTTCTTCTGAGTGCCTTTGCTTAGTACAGGGATGCTATTATTTTCATGATGGTACCCTCTCTTTGGTCCTTCTCGTAGAGTGAAGTCATGCGATGGTTGGTACACATGGTTGGGGCTATTGCGAGCATCGATTATTATTCTTCCCTTCTTTCTTCTGACTGTGGTAGTGGTCTTGCTTCCATCCATTGGGCCTAGTAGGGTTTTTCAGAAAAGGTGAGGGGGAAACAGCATGAGATGAGTGTCACATTGTAGAGATAAGATACTCTAAAACCCATTAAAATTTTTAAGAGAGTATACCCCAGAAGCTGAGGTGATACGGAACCACACAAATTTTGAAAGTAAGCTTTTCCTGTGACTGCGAAATAGGACGCCCGAGGGCAAGAAGGCAGTGCACAGGGCCAAAGTGAAATCTTGCAACAATACAACGTCTATTCGGGGAAGCACACATAAGGGGGCACAGGGTTCATCTGCATAGTTTGTTTAAAACGAAACCACTTTATCTTCATGACGATCTTCAACGCTCCTAACCTTAACTGTTTGGAGTATGGGTACGAGATGAGGATCAAAATTTTTCTTCCCAAATCAATAGAAAGAAGAGGAAAGTATTTGGAGGTGATTGGCTTGATATCATTTCTTATTCCAGCATTATCATTATTAATATTATTATTTCAATGAAACTTTGTAACAAAATGAAGATTTTTCTTTTAACTAGGGGTGATAAAACCAAACAGGGGAAATAGGTTTTCACCAACATAACTCTTTGAAGGGTAACACCCCAAGGTTAACCCTTAGGATCTATTTTTGAAACACAAAGTCCTTGTTAGGGAAAGTTTTCAAGAAATAACTTTGTTTTGAACTATTTGAGAAACCAAGGTAAAGTTTTGAATAAGTTTTTGTAAGTAGTTTAACTTATGAAAATTTCCTCGGAAGGTCCAGGTTTGTCAAAATGAGGTTGAAAATGAATTTCGTAAACAACTTAATAATCAGTCCTCCAAGGATTTTTTTTTGAAATAAAGCTTTAAATTCAAGCGTCATGACTATTGGCCCGATATAGGTTCTCAAGGAGAGTTTACAAGAGGAGCACTGAATTTTCATCCTTTTGAGTTCAGGGTAAGAGAGCACGAGAAGTAGAAATAGTTAAGGCAGCATATAGATGAGAGGGAATCATTTAAGAGAGAGGAGATTTGAGCAATATAACCTATATTCTTGAAATTAGGTATTGAGAAAATAATTCTAATCATGAACTAACGGTCAGGCTAACTAGGTCACGACCTGCAGTCGATATGCTCTGATACCATCCCTGCCGGACCCAGTTTTACCATCCGTAATCCCACAGGATTTAATGCACTATTCCACGGATCGATGATAGTGCTCACGATTCGTAAAATGAATATCAAATACATACCATGCGGAAGCATAAATAAAATAGTAAACTTACACATGGGCGATTAGGTGAAATCATTAAATTGCGGCGGAAGAACGAAGCACACATGTGGGACCTTCAGACATGCCCACAGTGCACCAACCGGAGGTTCGCGACCTAGCCCTTGACGTCTTCACCTTCTTTGCCTTCAAGACCCAAGTATTGCTGATGCGTAGTGATCGATTCCCGATTACGGATTTTGTTATGAGGCGAGTGTGAGCACACTAACCACCGTGCTCATGAGCCAATACACGTAATGCAAATATATAGTATGCATGGCTTATCAAAGGAAAGGCTCGGGTTGTTTTATTTGCCAGAAAACGCTTTTGGTAGCATTGTTATTATTAAACCATAATGTTATTACTGCTACCTAAAACTTCCCACGGCGATTGCCAAATTGACTCACTAGTGCCCGTATTTGCCCTAGTTGTGTGGTGGTTCTGGCAGATGAGGAGTTTGTGACGAATTTGGTGGTTATACCCCTAGAGCCTTTCGATGTGATCCTTGGCATGGATTGGCTCACGCAATATCAAGCTATTATCTCTTGTTTTTGGAAGACGGTCACTTTGCGGTCTCCTTCCGGGTATGAAGTTGTCTTCCAAGGGAGTGCCCTATAGTACTCTCTCTCGTTGCTGTGCCAGTTGTTCCCCAATCGGCGAATGAAGAAGTCGGGTTTATTGTGGGCCATGGTTGAGGGTCATGAGGTTGTCTTGAGGATAGAGGATATACCGGTGGCTTGCAGGTACCCGGATGTTTTTCCTATTGAGCTCCCAGGCCTACCACCAGAGCGGGAACCGGTCTTCCGCATAGACCTTGTTCCGGGTACGCGGCCTATTTATAAGTCCCTGTATCGGATGGCACCTGTGGAGCAGGTGGAGTTGAAGAAGCAGTTGGATGAACTCCTAGCTATAGGGTTTATTAGACCGAGCACGTCGCCTTGGGCTGCTCCGGTTCTGTTTGTGGGAAAGAAGGATGGTACCAAGAGGCTCTGTGTGGATTATCGAGCACTTAATCAAGTGAAGATCAAGAACAAGTACCCATTGCCTCGTATTGAAGATCTTTTCGATCAGCTGAGAGGTGCTAAGATATTCTCAAAGATTGATTTGCAGTCTGGTTATCATCAACTGCGGATCAGGGAGGAGGATATAGATAAGACAACTTTTAGCACAAGGTATAGGCATTTTGAGTTTATCGTTATGTCTTTTGGACTAACAAATGCCCCTACCGTTTTTATGGAAGCTATGAACAGGATGCTCCATGAGTACCTGGATTCTTTTGTGGTGGTTTTCATCGATGACATTCTGGTTTATTCGAAGACGGAGGAGGATCACGAGTTGCATCTCAGTCTGGTCCTGGATACCCTTCGGAGGAATAAATACTACGCGAAGCTGAAAAAATGTGCTTTCTAGCTGTCCGAGGTGGGATTTCTTGGTCATACCATTAGTTAGCATAGTATTACAGTGGATCCGAAGAATGTGGCAGCGGTGGTGCAGTGGCGAAGGCCAACTAATGTGTCAGAGATCCGGAGTTTCCTTGGTCTTGCCGGTTACTATCGGCGCTTTGTGTAGGATTTCTCTACCATCGCCAAGCCGATGACCCAACTCACGCAAAAAGGGGTTCCTTTTGTGTGGATAGACGATTGTGAGGCTGGTTTTCAGACCTTGAAGAGCAAGCTGGTTAATGCACCTATCCTATCCTTGCCCGAGAGTGGCAAACGCTTCACGGTGTACATAGATGCTTCGCGGATTGGTCTTGGTTATGTGTTGATGCAAGACGGGCGAGTTATCGCTTATGCTTCTAGACAGTTGAAGGCTCATGAGCAGAACTAACCTACTCACGACTTGGAGTTAGCAGCTGTTGTTTTCGCTCTGAAGTCTTGGAGGCATTACCTGTACGGGGAACAGTGTGACATCTTTACCAATCACAAGAGCCTTAAGTACATATTCACTCAGCGAGAGCTGAATTTAAGGCAACGGAGGTGGTTGGAGTTGATCAAAGATTATGATCTGACTATCCAGTATCACCCTGGTAAAGCTAACGTGGTAACTGACACCTTGAGTAGGACAGGAGTACCTCAGACAGCGATGTCCTTGATCTCGGAGTTTGAGAGGATGGGTATCTCTTTCTGTCTCACTGGAGTTGCACAGGCAGATACACAGATGATCATCCAGTCTGCCATTCCTGAGCGTGATCGTGAGGCTCAGCAGCACGATCGGCTCCTTTCGGAGGTGCGAAAGAGGATCTCGGAGGGTCCTTCCCGTAACTTTAGTGTGGATGACAGTGGTGCGGTTCGTTTCAGAGGCCGGCTGTGTGTACCTCAGAAATCAGAGGTGAAGGATTATATTCTTCGTGAGGCTCAGCAGACTCCGTACTCTGTACATCCAGGAGAGACCAAGATGTATCAAGATCTAAAGCAGGGCTTTTGCTGGAAACGAATGAGGGTGGATACTGCTAAGTATGTCACATCGTGTGGCGTTTGTCAGCAGGTGAAGGCCGAGCATAAGCGGCCTGCTGGTTTGTTGCAGCCTTTGGAAAATACCTGAGTGGAAGTGGAAGCATATCACAATGGACTTTGTGGTCAGATTGCCGTGCTCGCCTCGAGGGCGAGACGCAGTGTGTGTTGTGGTGGACAGACTTACCAAGTCCGCACACTTCATTCCGATGAAGACGACAAGTATAGCGCAGGATCTGGCCACGTTGTCTATCCGAGAGGTGGTGAGACTACATGGTGTACCTATGTCAATTGTTTCTGACCAGGATGCCAAGTTCGTCTCTAAGTTCTGGCAGAGTCTTCAGGCTACATTGGGCACAACAGTTTCCCTCAGTACGGCTTTTCACCCTCAGACAGATGGTCAGTCAGAGCAGACCATTCAGACTTTGGAGGATATGCTCCCGGCTTGTGTACTATCTTGGAAGGGAAGTTGGGAGGACCATCTGGCTTTGGCAGAGTTCGCGTATAATAATAGTTATCAGGCGAGTATCAAGATGGCTCCTTTTGAAGCTTTGTATGGTCGAAGGTGTGTTTCCCCTCTTTGTTGGGATGAAGTGGGTATGAGATCTTTACTTGGTCCAGACCTTGTTCAGCAGACTGTGGAGAAGGTGCAGGAGGTTCGTCAGAACCTGTTGGCCGCTCAGAGCCGACAAAAGAGTTATGCGGACGTTCGGCGCCGAGAGTTGGAGTTTACAGTTGGTGACCTTGTGCTCCTTCGAGTGTTGCCAACTAAGGGTATTGTTCGTTTTGGTACCGTCAGGAAGCTTAGCCCGCGGTACATCGGCCCTTTTCCAGTGGTTGCTCGTGTGGGCAGTTTGGCTTATCGTTTGGAGTTGCCGAGCTCATTGAGTGGTGTGCACAGTGTCTTCCATGTGTCTATGCTGAGGAAATATTTGCAGGATCCCGAGCACAAGATTGACCTGGGGCAGGTCATGGTGGATCAGGATGTCACTATGGAGAGTCGACTAGTGCGTATCTTGATACTTCAGAGCGGGTACTAAGGAATAAGACCATCAAGTATGTGAAGGTCCTCTAGATGTTTCAGTCTTAGAGGGAGGCTACGTGGGAGCTGGAGGATCAAATCCGAAGGAAGTACCCCGAGCTCTTCAATGCTGGTGAGTACTCGTAGTTGTGGTGCCGTGGTTTCCGAGAGTTGCTCTTTTCGTTGTTGTTCTCTTGATTTCTGGTTTCAGGAGTTAGATTCGAGGACGAATCCTTTTTAGGTGGGGAGAATGTAATACCCTGAACATCGTTTCGGCATTTGCTTTAAATTAAACGCGGTTTTTCGGTAAATCGCGGGAAGGGAAAAATGAGAGACCATGTGGTGGTCATCCCGTTGAGAATGATGAGTAATTGACATCGTTTTAGGAAAAGTCGAGTTTGAGTCGGTTGGTTCGGACCTTGACGTTGCGTGGCGTAACGGGCTCGGTCGGACTTGGTCAAACTTGGTCGTATGGGTTTAGGATGCATATTCTGATAACTCGACAAGTTTGGTCTCTATTACGCTTTCATGTATCGAGCGGTGCTATTTGACGTGTTTCTTGTCTCTGTGGCTGCAGGACATCGAGGCGGAGTCGTGGCGAGACACGGTGGACCGGACTAGGCGCAGGTGGCGCTGAGGTCAGAACGGTCGGGATGTGTCGAAGACGGCGTGGACTCGAAGTGGTTGCGGCGTGCGGCGAGGCAAGGAGCGCGAAGTTTCCGGAAGGTGCAGGAGGGGCGAAACCGGAATTTCGCAAGGCTGCACAAACGGGAGACGGCTCCGTTAGGGTTTAGCCGGCGTAACGGGTTGGAGACCCGTTAGCCAAGGGCTATAAATAGGTGTTGGGGCTGCATACCCTTTGAGGTTCTAAGTGTTTTAGTGTCCATTCATCACTTGGTGTGTGTTCCTCCCAAGTAGCATGTGAGGCTCTTGGTGTTTTTGAGGATTGAGAGGGAGAGGATGGATTAAGTGACTTGTAATCTTTCATGGATATATCTGAGATACCTTTTGATATGATCTGATTTTCAGTCACTTTATATGGTTTGGTTTGGTTCTCTGTTCTCTACTCTTTATGTTTCCTTCTCTTTTGATTGATTAGAGTCTTGTTGAATGGAAGTGCTGCAGATTTTAAGAGAAAGAGAGATGGTTTGAAAGAGGGTTTTTGGTGCTTATCTCTTGATGTTTTCAGCATCCTGTTCCTGTAGTTAGTCTCGGTTATGCAATTCGGCCAGCAGCTTTGTATTTCCTATTTTCGGCCAAGTAGTTTGGATTCTCATTTTCTTGGTTATCTCGGCAGAAAGGGTTTTATTCTTGAGTTCCCATTAATCTAAGGACATATCCCTTTGTGATCAAGAGCACCTTGATCACAAGACCTGAGAGTATCAATCAATTGGTTTTTGGACCTCCTCTTCAGTTCTTTGCGGTAGATACTGTGCTGTTTACCTTTGGTTGACCTGCAGTTGTTTCTCTTCTCAGCAATTTCATTCTTTGCCAAGTTGGGAATCAAGGTCTTCATACCAAAAGACGCTTCTCTCAGTTATCTGGATCACTGAGAGGATTTCTGCTCAATTTATTTGATCTCTGGTTTGGTCTCTCTGGCCTAAAATTCTATCTAGCGTTTGGACAGCAGTAAGTTCTTGATCGCTTCTTTTGCTGTGTGAGATTAGCCAGCAGTTCGTGTTATCTTTCCAGCAGTATGCAGTTACACATGATGTGTAATATTTCGGCAGCATTTTATTTTGTGTCTCCTGGCTGCTTTCCTTCTGTGTCTTTTTTCTTTGTGCAGCAGTAGGTACTTTCGGCAGTGAGTCTACTGGCAGCTTTGATTTTCCTTTCTGTTTTTGCTCTCTTCTTTTTCGTTCTTCTTTGCCGAATGCATTGCTGCATGCTTTATCATCTTCTCTGTAGCAGCAGCCGGCAGTATTGGCTCAAAGTCACTTTTCTTTTATTTCCTTTTACCGATCTTTGACAATTTTGCATGCAGATCAAACAGCAGTTTTTTCAGTTGAATTTTTTACTGGCTGGTCTCTGATTTATGCTGAATTTTTCAGTGTCGCATGCGTTCCAAATTTCAGCAAGATTAAATTTAATTTTCAGTGAGGTGCTTTGTTTTGCATCGTTTTGAAAAACAGTGTCGAATTCTCGGGGGTGATTTTAAAAGAGAGCGACATTCACCCCCCTCTGTCGCCATTTCGGTCCTACAATTGGTATCAGAGCCGGTTAGCTCTTCTTGATAGATCTTTAACCGGACTCAAGAGCCATGGCGACGGACAAGTACTCGACCAAGCCCCCGATCTTTGATGGGATGGATTTTCCATTCGGAAGAGCCGGATGGAGACCTACATCCGAGCTCGTGGCTACGCCATTTGGCGAAAGGTCAAGGTCCATTCGTTGTTCCCACCGATGAGAACATCAATGCCGGAATATGGTGATGTTGAGGCTAACGCAAGAGCGAGGAACATCATTGTTCGTGGTTTGAGTAAAGCGAATTTGATCGCATCTCTCACCTGACGTCGGCCTTCGATATTTGGGTGACCCTCAATGCTTACCATGAGGGCACCACCCAAATAAAGACGGTGCGACAAGACCGCTTTAAGCGAATCTGACAAATTCGAGATGCTTGCGGTGAGTCCCTTGACGAGTGCTTTTCTCGCTTTCACAAGATTTTGAGCAACCTCCGAGCCGTCGGTCTCACATACTCGACTCGGATAACGCCGACAAATTCTTTCTGCACTCGATCTTGGGTTTGGGAGATGAAGGTGACTACCATCAAGGACACCACGGACCTCTCGACCACGACTCTTGACGCTTTACTCGCGCCTCAAGACTCACGAGATTGACATAGTCTCTCGTCGGTCGAAGTCTCAGTCGATGGCACTAGTCACCGATCCCACTGCTGCTTCTGGTTCTTCTGCTGATTCTCTTTGCGGGTTCTCCCTATCTGCTCTCTCGTGGCGAATCGATGATCGCTTAGAGCAGCTAGAGGATGAACAGCTGGCCCTCCTAGCTCGGAAGTTCTCCCATGCTTACAAGAGGAGGAGGGATGAAAAGAGAAGAGGACCATTGATTTGCTTTGAGTGTGGTGGCCCCAACCACATTCGAGCAAACCGCCCAAGCCGAAAAGGGCAAGAACGACTACGGCGGTTCGCCAAGAACGACTACACCGACAAGAACCGCAACAAGAAGCCTCCACTCGGGCGCAAGGCAAGAAGAAGTTCGCAACTTTGGGAAGGCTAAGAAGCTCTTCCACAGCGTCCTCACCGCCTTGACGACCTCGACCTCGGCGAGGTGGAGGGATGGAGCGACGACGACGGACGGGGACCAAGAGCCCAAGGATGGTGGCGACGACTTCTCGGCATGTGCTTCATGGCCTCGAGGGCTTAACCGAGCGACAATGAGTGCATCCGATTCGGACGAGGTATGCCCTACCTACGACCAGCTCAATCATGCTTTTCTTAAGCTAGGTGGTTTTCATGCTAGAGCTAAGGCTAGGTGTCTTGAGTTAGAGAAGGAAGTAGATAGACTATCACGGAGCTTACTTCACTTACATCCGCTCCCTCCGTGATGATTGTGATACATCTTTGCGCTCTGTTGGGTGACATGGAGAAACTAAGGACCTCGCATGATAGTGTGTCCTCCGAGCTTGATATTGTTAAGGTGGAGAACATTAGTCTTCTTGCTGAGCTTGAGATGAGTAGGATAGTTCCTGTTTCATCTTCTACTGTTGAGACTATTTCTTGCACCTCATGTGAGGATAAGTGTAGGACCGAACTGGCAACAGAGGGGGGGTGAATGGTGCCTTCAAAACTCTCTGAGAAATTTATACCGATCTTTTCTCCGACAGCTAGAAAGCTATGAAGAGGGAGATCGATTGCTTTACTGGAAATCAAGAGAGATCAGAGAATAACTGCAGCTGACATAGAACGAGAAACAAAGACGCACGATCGCCGTAACTAAAACCCGACGTCGTGATCGAAGCTTACATCGTGGTCGTAAGTCCGACAACGTGGTCCATAGTTTGCACAAGGGTCGAAACCCGACAACTCGACGTAACAAAGAACTTGGTAGGCAATCGATGATTAACCGAATTCAATGAAGTCGATAGCCACCAAAACAAGATTGACAAGATCGAAAGATGAGTCCGGTCGGAACCGTCGTGGTCGTAAGCCAATGGCATGGTCGTATGATCAACGTGGTCGAAGACCGACTCGCACCTATAGCCGACTGCGGTCGCAGACACCTCATGAGACCGTGGGGGCACACGACTACGAGATCTACGACCATCAAGCACTCGGAAACCAGCGCAAAAGAAAGCAGATGATCTACGTCTTGACTGGTCGAGAAGAGAAGCGCAAATAGAACAAAGTCGAAATCATAGCGAGAGGAGGCTAGTGAAGCGCATAACCGCAAGATCCGATTTAGATATCTTTCGATTCACGGATCTTTCGGTCATGGGACTTTAAACACTGCAAGAACACATCCTCCGTGAGAAAATCCCAAGAAGACATGACTTCTCTGCCAAGTACGAAACAGAAGAGATGGTCGAACTCGAAACAGAGGAAGCAGCGAGGCGCTCAACCGCAAGGGCCCGACTTCAAATAACTTTCGACTAACAGATCGTCTGTCCAAGAAAGCTGCGTAAACAATATGGTTAGGGCCTCTTGAGGTTGCTTTAATCTTTAAATGAAAACTTAGCAACCAAAAGAGAGTTCGACTATATTTCACTGAGAGCGCCCAAAACCAAATCAGAGAGAGAACAAACCGCTCGTGGATCTAGAGTAGCCAAAATGGCTTGAAATGCACCTCACATATCACTGCGATTGTAAAGCCAAGAACACAGAGAAAAGGACAAATGAAGAAACCCCAGTCAAGTCATCCAAAAAATAAATAGACAACACAACTCAAATAGAGATAGAGAGATGGATGATTGATCATGAGAGTTTCCAAATCCACTCCTCTCGGGAGGACAAGCTCTACCCTAGAGCTACACACAGATAAACTCCCAAGGGATGGAGAGGCGGCTGCCTCCAAGGCCCAGCCGTCCAACTCACTCAGAACACTTGCCTCCCCTCTCCCTTTTATAGCCTCACACCTGAGACTAACCCTAATGGATCCATCCATTAGTCCATACTGGGATAACCCAAAACCCCACCTAACACCGGTTTTAACACTCACTTTGCCCGCTAACTCAAATGCTTTGCTGCTATCCCAACAGACCAAGACTTTGCCGTTAGCGCCAATGAATCCACTTCTTTTCTCGTGTGCTTTACGGAGGGACAGCTTCCCTTGCAGCTTTGGCATATCTCCAAAATGCCCTCACACTGCCTTCCCGTCCATGCTTGCAACCACCTCGAAGACTAGGTCTCCTTGGCTTCCCGGTTGTTCGGACCCCAACACCACCGTGTCTCGTCCCGACCATCCTAGCCTCACTGACCTATCTCCGACCGGGCCGCATCGACTCCGGTTTCTCATCGACCACCTTGAGCTCCAGCCTTCTTTGGCTTCACCCACTGCTCGGACCTCAACATCTCCCATGTCTAGTCCCGACCATTCCAAGCCTCACCAAGACTTGTCTCCAAGATCATCTGGTCCCTCGACTCCTCCAGAGTTTAGTCTCGATCCGTTTTGTCGCACACGACCGCACCCGGCATCTGACCGTCTGGACCTCTGACTCCTCCTGTGCCTAGTCCCGGTCCTCCCACGCCTCACCATGAAATAGCTCAAGTCCTCTGACCACACGGACAAGCAAACTATCACATAGCACCGCACGAAAACACAGCACCATCAATGGTCACGTTCAACAAGATCTCAGTGCACAATCACCGCAACCTTCTAGTCGTACACCCCATACGACCACTCGAACACTCAATTCATGAAGTGGTCGAAGTCCTAGAAGACTTCTCAACAACCTTCGACCACACAGCATGCCGTCACGACCATCTCAAAGCTCGTTACGACCATGCAAACACAAGCTACGACCAACGCTAGCTTGCTACGACCACATACAACACAGATACAACTTTATCGCTCAAAGTCTAGTACCTCATCCGAGCACTCTATTGCACACAGATACACTTGAGCTCACCAGAGCCTGCTCAAAGCCTACGACCTCATCCCAAGTCGTTACGACCGATTCCCAGCCAAAACGACTGTTTTTGGTGGTCGTACGACTAGCTCCAGTGCGCCAAACGACCACGGCTCTTTCTGTCGCTTAACGTGGTCGAAGCTCCCACGCGCTCCCTGCCAACCACTTCCAACGTGGTCGAAGACGCCACGTCGTGGTCGTAAATGGCCCTGGAGGCCTCCGACCACGGCCAACGTAGCCGTAGACTACACAATGTGGTCGTACGCTACCGGCTGGTTCTCAATTTCGCTCAATGTGGTCGAAGCGCCTTCCGACCACGGCCAAAGTGGTCGAGCGTCGTCCAGCTGACTCCCGACTACGGCCAAATTCACCGATGTTGCCGTAACGTGGTCGTATACCTCTCGATAAGCTTCTGATCACGGTCAAATCTGCCGAGAGAGCCGCAGCGTGGTCGTAAACAACCCGAAAGACTTTCGACCACACCCATAATGGTCGTACGCATGTTTTCTGGCTTCCGACCGGTTCCAAAACGGTCGTACGGCTTCGGTTGGCTTCCGACCACTGACAGTGTGGTCGTAAACTTTCCCGGTGGCCTTGAGCATGGCCAGAGTGGTCGTAAACGCCTTCCGACCTTGGACAACGTAATCGTAAGCAGTCTGCTGACCATTCTTAAGACTTACAACTTTGCAGAGCCAGCTCAAACCTCAAAAACCAAACTCAATCTTCCTAGATCAAGAGTCAATTACTCATCACAACCATGGGGTGACCTCCACATGGTCTCACAATAAGGATAATGCTTTTAGAGGTCTTTATACATTACTTCTCGATCTGCCCGAGACTTGTGAAAGTTGTAACAATTTGAAGATGAACCTAAAACGGGCAGATCATAAAATTGCAGAATTACAAGCTTTTCTTCTTGAGCCTATTGCGTCATGTGTAAATTGTCCCAAGCTTACTGCTGAACTTGAATCTGTCTCCAAACAGTTTCAAGAAATGATTGATCATGATAAGAAGTTGGCTCAGTTTGCTTCTAAGGACCCTGTTAGCTCACCATGCATTAGTTGTAACAAACTAAAATCTAACTTGATTGCATTGGATGAGAAATGTGTGAAGATAACTAAGGACCTACTAGAGAAGCCACCTTGTGCTTGTAATGTGGTTGTGGAGAAGGGGGAGAAGCCCCTGTAAGGTAGAGACGCCTAGTGACGTGAACCAACCTCGCTAGCGAGGGGGTCGTCCCTTCGAGTCGGTGCGTGCGTGCACAAGCCGCCTTCCCTCGCTATTGGTTGTTCTTCGCTCCCTTACCTTCTGTGCCTCCTCCCACCTTGCTCTTCTTGCACCTCTCTCTTCGGGAGTGTCGGTATCTTATGAACACTCTCGAGAGATTTGTAGGGGGCAAGAAGAAGCTCAATCTTATTCTAGACCAATCAAAGATTTGCAAGTTCAAAAAGGGTCTAGGATATGATTTCCGTGAGGATGTGAGGAAGCATCCACCTGTAGTGCTCGCACCGTAGTCATGACGTGTGATTGAGGTCAAGCCCAAGAACAAGAAAGTTCAATTTAAATCGCGGGCTTTGTCCAAGGGATTTCGAAGAAGGTGATTTCACCGCAGCTTGGCCTCTCGGGCGAAGCCATCTCATGCTACTTCACCCCTCGGAGGCGTATCATTGCACCTTCGCCGAATGATGGGCATTTATTTGACCATTGCTTCAAGCGCGCAAGATCGCGTAGAGACCGTGGTTGCCCTGGACCCTCGTGAGGGTCGCCCTCAAAGGGTCAGCCCCAGACCTTGAGTGCACCCAAGACCAACACGAGGTCTAGGCTTGCTACTGTTGGTAGCTTTGGGCAGCACCGAGGACTTGGTTTTTCTGAGTCTTCTATTTTTCGTCCTCGTGCTCCCTCTGGTCATGACTTCCGCCGTCCTGAGGGTAGATCTCGTTTTTCCAATCGAGATAGCTATCCGCGGCGAGATCAGCATGTTGCCGGTACTTCGACTCGCTCTCCGTAGCGCCGGATCCAAAGAATGACTTGTGTCTGTTCACGCACCCTCTGCTTCTTTGAGCGACGGAGAGCGTAGGGTAGTTAGAGGTCAGTCGTGTGTGACTACTTCATCTCGCTCGACGTGTGACTCAAGATTGGGTTCCAAAATCTATTTTGATTTATCCCAAGATCGAGACTTTGCTCTCTTGTTGACTCGAGCTCACGGGCGGGAAGGAAAGGTTTGGCTCGTGACTCGGGTGTTCACGACACATGACCGGAGATTCCCGTTGGTTTTCTTCCCTAGCCCGAGCTTCAGGTGATGAGACTATCACCTTTGGAGACTCTTCGTCTGGACGCATCATCGCCAAAGGTACTGTGCGCGTTAATGACTCATTTGTTTTAAAAGATGTTGCCTTGGTGAGTAAACTGCATTACAATTTGCTTTCGGTTTCTCGACCACCGATGACGGTTTCGAGGTAAGTTTTAAGAAAACGCAAAATTGTTGATTCTTCTGTAGTCCGGTTTATGGATTTCTCGTTATGGGAGGATCTTTCGTCTGATTTTATTGAGTCTTCGGTGATCCTCTCCGGTGTTTGGTTGCTTCGAGTCCGTGACCTTTCCTTCGGCATAGGAGACTTGGTCATATTGGATTTGACCATTTGACTCAAGTTAGCGCCACGATCTCATTCGTGGTCTGCCGAAACTCAAGATGGTCAAAGATCTTGTTTGCGCTCCATGCCAAGCACGGCAAGATGGTTGCCGCTTCTCATCCTCCCACACAGCACTATGACCGATGCACCGAGACACCGCTCCATATGGATACGGTTGGACCAGCTCGAGTGCAGTCAGCAGGAGGGAAGTGGTATGTTCTTGTCGTAGTCGATGACTTCTCGAGGTATTCTTGGGTGTTTTTCTTGGCCTCGAAGGATGAGACGTTTACACATTTCCGAGGTCTTTTCAGTAGGCTTTCTGTTGAGCTTCCAGGTGCCTTACGAGCGATCCGCAGTGACAATGGCACGGAGTTCAAGAATTCCTACTTTGAGAGTTTCTGTGGTGAGACAGGTGTAGAGCACCGCCTCTTCTCCATCGTCCCTCGGCAGAATGGTGTTGTGGAGAGGAAGAACCGTACCTTGGTCGAGATGGCCAGGACGATGCTCGATGAATACTCTACACCGCGGAAGTTTTGGGCTGAAGCTATAGCCACCGCGTGCCATGTTTCGAACAGAGTTTTTCTCAGGGCACACTTACACCGCACTTCTTACGAGTTGAGATACGGGCGAAAGCCCAGTGTTTCTCATTTTCGTGTGTTTGGTTGCAAGTGCTTTATTCTGAAGTCCGGGAACCTAGATAAGTTCGAGTCACGTTCTTGTGATGGACTCTTTCTAGGCTACTCGACCTCTTCGCGGGCCTATAGGGTCCAGGCTGCGAGTTTAGCAAAATGGTAGAAACCTGTGAGGTAACCTTCGATGAGGCCAGTCCGGGGACTAGGCCCGATATCTCAGGTTCACTAGAGCAGTCCGAGACCATCTTCATGGATGATGAGGATGATGGAGACGAGGGTTGTCTACCTGATCCAGTCCCTCATCCACCCCTTGAGGTGCCTTCTTCTACCACACCTCAAGGTGATCAGCCCATGCCTCTGACTTCCTCTCGAGCTAGTGGCTCTGCTCCTACCCTGTCAGTCACGAGGTAGAGGCCACTTCTTCATCTCATCCTGGACCTCCAAGACATATCCAAAAATCTCATCCTTCAGAGCAGATGATTGGAGACCTCTTTGAACGAGTCACACGCTCCAAGTCTGGCGTGTCACTTTTCTGTCTCCACTCTGCCTTCGTAGCTTCCTTTGAGCCTAAAGATGTTTCTCATGCTCTTTCTGACGAGTCTTGGATCAATGCCATGCATGAGGAGCTGGAGAGTTTCGAAAGAAATAAGGTCTGGACGCTTGTTGAACCCCCTCGAGATCACAATATCATTGGAACCAAATGGGTGTTCAAGAACAAGCAAAGTGAGGATGGGGTAGTCATTCGAAACAAGGCTAGACTGGTTGCTCAGGGGTACTCCCAGGTTGAGGGTCTAGATTTCGAGGAGACCTTTGCCCCTGTAGCTAGAGTTGAGGCCATTAGAATTCTGCTTGCCTTTGCAGCTTCTAAGGGTTTAAAGCTTTACTAGATGGACGTCAAGAGTGCCTTCCTCAATGGCTTTATTGAGGAAGAAGTCTATGTCAGACAGCCTCCAGGTTTCGAGAACCCCAAATACCCTAGTCATGTCTTCAAGCTTTCCAAAGCGTTGTATGGACTTAAGCAGGCCCCTAGAGCTTGGTATGAGAGGCTTAAGTCCTATCTATTGAGACATGATTTTGAGATGGGTAAAGTTGACAAGACCCTGTTCATTCGCCGGCTTGGCAATGACCTTCTGCTCGCTCAAATTTATGTCGATGACATTATCTTTGGCGGCTCTTCTCATGCTCTAGTTTCACAGTTCTCGGATGTCATGAGCACCGAGTTTGAGATGAGCATGATGGGTGAGTTGACTTTCTTCCTCGGTTTCCAAATCAAGCAGACTCGGGAGGGTACCTTCTTGCATCAAGGCAAGTACACTCGTGACCTCCTGAGACATTTCGACATGAGTGATGGAAAGCCGGTGTCAACCCCGATGGCTTCTCTGACCACACTTGACCCGTATGAGGACGGCGAGCCAGTTGATCAAAAGGAGTTCAGGAGTATGATTGGCTCTCTCTTGTACCTCACTGCCTCGAGACCGGACATACACTTTTCCGTGTGTTTATGTGCTCGGTTTGAGCTTCTCCTCGCGTGTCTCACCGCCAAAGCGGAAGCGCATCTTCGGTACCTTGAGCTACCATTGACTATGGTATCGGTACTCTTCCTCCTCCTGTCTATCCCTTAGAGCCTTTTCGGATGCAGACTTTGCCGGCTGTAGGATAGATAGGAATAGCACTTCGGGCACCTGCCAGTTCATTGGCACTTCTCTCGTTTCTTGGTCTTCGAGGAAGCAGTTTGGTGTTGCACACCCACCGCAGAGGCCGAGTATGTTGTTTGCAGCCGATTCTCAGAGCTGTGTCCTTTGGATGGTCTCGACTCTGCGGGACTTTGGGTTAGCTATCGACCGTGTTCCGCTCTTTTGCGATAACACGTCTGCGATTAGCATTGCTAAGAACCCAAGACAAGACTCTCGGACCAAGCACATCGATATCGATATCACTTTCTTGAGACCATGTAGAGAAGGGTGACATCGTGCTCCGGTTTGTGGAGAGTGACCACCGGTTGGTCGATATCTTCACCAAGCCTCCGGATAGCTCGAGGTTTTCACTCATGGGAGAGCTTGGGGTGGTTTGTCCTTATGGACTGTTGTGAGGGGAGCTTGGACTTTCTTGCTTTACTATATTGATTATGCTTCGTCTCATTTACATTGCATTGCATTTGCGGTGCATTGGGATTAGTCCTTCTAGCATAGGTTAGAGTGTGTCTCTTGCTGAGTTGCTTAGACTTCTTGCTCTTATCTTGTGCTTTCAGGATAGCTGTTTCTTATCTCACTAGGTTGAGCTCACTCACTTCTTTTAGGTTCTAGCGAGGTTGGGCCACCCTCGGGTAGGCAGGCACGTGTTTGCTCTCTAGTGTGCGTTTTCTCGAAAGTCGTTGTCCCGAGACATATGGGGTAGATGAGAGTCGATCGAGCCATAGTATCCTCTATATCTTATCTATGCTTTAAGGACTGCCTGTTTTCTTGATTCATTTGCCAGCTCTTGATTTTTATTGCTTTGGTTTAGGGGGAGTTCATTTGGGAACTTCTAGATTTTAATGATGACATAACTCAACTTGAACTGAAAGTTGCATCAATTGTTAAAAGGGAGCTGGATGTTCTTCTTTTGTATTTGTAACATAACTTAATGGAGCCTTGATTATTATCCTTTCATGACATGTTTTCATTATAATACATTTTGCCATGACTTATGCTCCATTACTAGTATTGATCATGACTTTATATGTGTAGTCAAGTCTTTGCCATGATAGGTTAATTAAAATGCTAAATTTTGACCTAATTCATGTCTTGTTCATATTTGAGACTAGTCAGCTTTGTGTTATCTTTTTATGGTTCTTGCCATGTCAAATAGGCTGAGTTGAGTCTTGAATCTTTGTTGAGCAATAGATTGAGCTATATAGTTTCTTGATAACACATAAGTTAGTACAATCTATTAAAAGCAAAAAGATCTCTTTTGTGCGAAAAAACTGATCTCACCAATTCCTTCTCATGAGACTGCTTGCCATTGCACAAGGCATGAACTCAGGGGAGTTTTGGATGACCAAGATCATTTCCTTAAGCTTCTCGCTTGGAATGATCACATAAGGCTTGAGGTCTAGCACATGGCTGAATAAAAAGATGGATGAAAACAACCATGTGATCTCAAAAGAAAAATGTCAAATGTGCTCAATTGCTAAAAATGTTCAATGTACTCCAACAATTGTATCATTCTTGAACAAATAGCACTCTAGTTTGCTCAACACTAGCTTCTTGATTCCATTTAGCTTATTGACATGGCTTGCATCATTTGTGGATATCATTAGCTAGACTAAAATTATATTTGACTTGACTTGCTAAGCACTTCAATTAAAATTCAGATTATACCTTATGTTGCTTAGCTTCTCTTTACATACTTAGTCATGATCTTTATAGCATATTTGTATGTTATGGCTTGATGTAATGCATGATGGTCATTTTGGATAATTCTCATGGCTCTACATACTTAAAAATGATCAAATCAGCCTTTCATCCATTTTCATGACTTTTTCTCCTTCCTTCCTTCTTGATGGGTTTATTATCAAAAAGGGGGAGAATAGTGGTAGAAAAAGCCACTTGGGAGCTTTGAAGAAAAATTGTTCTTTCTTTTTGCTCCTTCTGTCGACATGGTCATTAGCTTCACTCTTTACTTATGGACCATGTTAGACTCTACAAACTCAACTTTGTGCTTTTTCGGTGTTTGTCAATATACTCATCAAGGGGGAGATTGAGAGACCATGTGGTGGTCATCCCGTTGAGAATGATGAGTAATTGACATCGTTTTAGGAAAAGTCGAGTTTGAGTCGGTTGGTTCGGACCTTGACGTTGCGTGGCGTAACGCGCTCGGTCGGACTTGGTCAAACTTGGTCGTATGGGTTTAGGATGCATATTCTGATAACTCGACAAGTTTGGTCTCTATTACGCTTTCATGTATCGAGCGGTGCTATTTGACGTGTTTCTTGTCTGTGTGGCTGCAGGACATCGAGGCGGAGTCGTGGCGAGACACGGTGGACCGGACTAGGCGCAGGTGGCGCTGAGGTCAGAACGGTCGGGATGTGTCGAAGACGGCGTGGACTCGAAGTGGTTGCGAGGCGTGCGAGGCAAGGAGCGCGGAAGTTTCCCGGAAGGTGCAGGAGGGGCGAAACCGGAATTTCGCATGGCTGCACAAACGGGAGACGGCTCCGTTAGGGTTTAGCCGGCGTAACGGGTTGGAGACCCGTTAGCCAAGGGCTATAAATAGGTGTTGGGGGCTGCATACCCCTTTGAGGTTCACAAGTGTTTTAGTGTCCATTCATCACTTGGTGTGTGTTCCTCCCAAGTAGCATGTGAGGCTCTTGGTGTTTTTGAGGATTGAGAGGGAGAGGATGGATTAAGTGACTTGTAATCTTTCATGGATATATCTGAGATACCTTTTGATATGATCTGATTTTCAGTCACTTTATATGGTTTGGTTTGGTTCTCTGTTCTCTACTCTTTATGTTTCCTTCTCTTTTGATTGATTAGAGTCTTGTTGAATGGAAGTGCTGCAGATTTTAAGAGAAAGAGAGATGGTTTGAAAGATGGTTTTTGGTGCTTATCTCTTGATGTTTTCAGCATCCTGTTCCTGTAGTTAGTCTCGGTTATGCAATTCGGCCAGCAGCTTTGTATTTCCTATTTTCGGCCAAGTAGTTTGGATTCTCATTTTCTTGGTTATCTCGGCAGAAAGGGTTTTATTCTTGAGTTCCCATTAATCTAAGGACATATCCCTTTGTGATCAAGAGCACCCTGATCACAAGACCTGAGAGTATCAAGCTATT
The DNA here is from genome assembly GCA_036346245.1 of Bonia amplexicaulis. Taxonomy (NCBI): domain Eukaryota; kingdom Viridiplantae; phylum Streptophyta; class Magnoliopsida; order Poales; family Poaceae; genus Bonia; species Bonia amplexicaulis. Next base: position 10,724,752 of record CM070748.1, read on the forward strand.
GGTTTTTGGACCTCCTCTTCAGTTCTTTGCGGTAGATACTGTGCTGTTTACCTGTAGTTGTTTCTCTTCTCAGCAATTTCATTCTTTGCCAAGTTGGGAATCAAGGTCTTCATACCAAAAGACGCTTCTCTCAGTTATCTGGATCACTGAGAGGATTTCTGCTCAATTTATTTGATCTCTGGTTTGGTCTCTCTGGCCTAAAATTCTATCTAGCGTTTGGACAGCAGTAAGTTCTTGATCGCTTCTTTTGCTGTGTGAGATTAGCCAGCAGTTCGTGTTATCTTTCCAGCAGTATGCAGTTACACATGATGTGTAATATTTCGGCAGCATTTTATTTTGTCTCCTGGCTGCTTTCCTTCTGTGTCTTTTTTCTTTGTGCAGCAGTAGGTACTTTCGGCAGTGAGTCTACTGGCAGCTTTGATTTTCCCTTCTGTTTTTGCTCTCTTCTTTTTCGTTCTTCTTTGCCGAATGCATTGCTGCATGCTTTATCATCTTCTCTGTAGCAGCAGCCGGCAGTATTGGCTCAAAGTCACTTTTCTTTTATTTCCTTTTACCGATCTTTGACAATTTTGCATGCAGATCAAACAGCAGTTTTTTCAGTTGAATTTTTTACTGGCTGGTCTCTGATTTATGCTGAATTTTTCAGTGTCGCATGCGTTCCAAATTTCAGCAAGATTAAATTTAATTTTCAGTGAGGTGCTTTGTTTTGCATCGTTTTGAAAAACAGTGTCGAATTCTCGGGGGTGATTTTAAAAGAGAGCGACATTCACCCCCCTCTGTCGCCATTTATAGAATAGCGTAAAATGAATAAAATAAATAAATAAAAACCTCTAAGTGGACTGCCTGGAGAGTGGGCCGACCGCCTTGGGCCTTCCGGCCCAATGGGTGGCCGCACCCTCCTCTCCATCCCCCTAAAAACCCTGGCCGCCTCCTCTCTTTTCCCCAGCCACCCCTTTTCCCACCCCCGGCCGCACCCCCCCTCCTGTGATTGCGCCCAACACCCCACATAGCTGCTTCCCATTGGTGCAAAGGAGAAAGAGAAGAAAGAAGAAGAAAGGGAAGAGAAGGAAGAAGAAGAGAAGGAAGAGAAGAAGAGGAGGAAAGAAGAGGGGTGATCCCAAGGGATCCCCTAGGTAACTCTCCCTCATCCCAAATCCCTCTGTTATTGCTGTATTTAGGGTTCTTAGCCTAAGAATTAGTGGAGGATTAGCAATTAGATTCCCCGATTAGGGATTTCGTGCTGTCCGTCTGTAGATCAATCCGTGCAGCGCGTCTGTTTGCGCAGTTTAGATCTATTAAACGATTTTTCCTGCAGATCTTCCGAAAAGTAAAATTGTAGAGAACTTCGAGACCCATCTCCTGTATTTGTTTCAGAATTTTTGGCTGTGGGATCTGGGCGTAGCAGGGTCGGGAACCTCGCTATCCGTCAGGAGTGCAGATTGAGACGAATTGTTGTTCAAGTGTGATTTAGGGGTAGTAGATTATTTTTACGTTTTTAGTCACAATTGAGAAAAATGTGGGGAATTCGGTAATCTAACTGCTTTATAAAAATTATAATTTTTAGAGCCTTACACTGTGGTTGGGACACGTTAGAATCTGGCTACCCAGATTGCCAGAACAGAGAATGTCCTCTGGTTTGCACATTAAGTTACACCTTGCTAGGCTCAAAATAAAAATATGTGATCTACATGAAAAGTGAAGGTATTTAAGTGAGGAATCCATAAATATATCATTTGCTGTAAAATGGCTTAATATTGTTAAAGATACAAAAATATTAAGCAGCGCTGCTACAGTGGGTAGGTTGAAGAATCGTTAAGCGGAGAGGAGTATGTGTGGGATCGGGGCTCTAGAGACATCTGTACTTCTTAAGACGTGTTTACTATGCTATAGCATTGTACTAAGAGGTACCTTTTGGACAGGTGGTTTTGCTCCTAAACACACGTGATTTGCTTCACTTCGTCGGTAGAGGCAAGTAAACGTAGCGGATGTGCTACCGTTTAACTCGTTATTCTTACTACATGCAATTTACATGATTCTCGTAATTTGATATGTTATGCCATGGTTGTATGTTTTCTAAATGAGGTTATGGTAGCAATTATTGATCAATTGTTATGTTTTGGATAAATTGCTCGTAGTCATGTGGTAATTTATTTAATGTGCTAAATGCGGAATATGAAAATAAATACGTGGTGGATATGTGGTTGTGGATATGTTGTGGAGCATGTGGATTCTCCATTGAGGTCGGAGTTCTTGTGGTTTATGATTATCATATCATTCATAACATGTCATGACATTTGTATTGTGGATGTCGCCGCTTATAGCCGCGACCGTACCGGTACAGCATCGTACATTGCTGTAGTACGATGCACACTCTTATCCTATCGGGAAAGGGTGCAGTGGAGCATAGCATGATAGCATTCATATGCATTTAATTGTGGATTGAATAATTGCATTCATATGCCAACTGATTATAAGACTCATGAGGTTTGACTCGTGGGAGTGTGTGGTGGTTAAATGCTTGTGGACATGAATGCTTATGTATAATTATTTGAATCATAAATGATTATGTATAATTGTTTGAAGTTTGAATAGCCTGTTAAATAGTTTGCTTGCAGAGATTTTTATCTCACCCTTGTTTTTCCCCCCTACAGGTGGTCTTTGAGCATGCATGGGAAGGGTAGAGCGGCACCACATTAATGCACTTGGATCATAGATTTATTCTGTAATAAAGACGAAGGGATTCTAGTATTTTGCCTAGCTATCTCGTCAATGTTTACTTTAACTTAACAGTGCTAAATCCGTGAACTGTTTTTTTGGTTAATATGTTGGAGGTTGATTTTAATTATTGAATTGTTATCATTATCCTGTTTTTCCTTAGTTGTTTATACTTCCGCTTATCCTATCTTGTTTAGGAATTGTTGCCAGTTTATTTTATCTTGTAATTTGGCTAGTTGTGGAGTGGTTTTAGTGACATCCCAAGGTAATATGGGTCCTGGGGTGTTACAGTTTTCTTGTCTATGATGGCTGCAGGACTTTGAGGTGGAGTCGTGATGAGGCATGAGGTCAAAGCTGTCGGGATATGCCGAAGACGGCGAGGACTCGAAGTGGTTGCTCTGCTTGGACGGCAAGAAATGAGGAAGCTTCTGGGAAGGTGCAGCAAGGGCTTTTCGGTAAATGCGCGAGGCTGCAAAGTGGAAGCAGATTCAGTTCGAGTTAATGGGTAAAGCGTTGAGAATTAGCGGGCAAAGCATTTGTAAACCTGGAAATGAGAGGCTATATAAAGGATGGGTGTCTCCTTGTAGCATCATGTATTTTTTTAAGGGTTTTTGGGGGTTAGTTTTTCTTTTCCTGATGTGCTGTTGAGGGGTTGGTGAGGAGAGCAGAAGCGGTTTGTGTAAGACCCCAGATTTTACTATCCGGAATCCTCTGTAATTTATTGCACTATTCTCTGGATCAGTAGATAGTGCTCACAGTTACAGAAAATGAATATCAAAAACATACCATGCGGAAGAATAAATAAAATAGTAAACTTACTCATGGGTCGATTAGGCCGAAATCAGTAAATTGCAGCAGCGGAAAACGAAGCACACCGGGTGAACCCTCAAGACATGCCCACAGGCAGCCAACTGGAGGTTCGCGACCTAGCCCTTGACGTCTTCATCCTCTTTGTCATCAGGACCAAAGTATTGCTGATGCGTAGTGATACGATTCCTGATTCTGGATTTTGTTATGAGAGCGATTCTTTGACATTAATTCTTTGACATTAATCCAATTCTTATCGGGCTTACTAACAGTCCAATTCTTTGACATTAATCCAAAACCATAATTTGCTCTCCCAATAATCAATCTTGTCTACCATTATCTATCTTCTACTAATTCTCTAGTTTACCTTCACCAAGAATATCCGTGATCAAGTCTACGACTCACTAGTATACATCCACCAAGATTATCATTGATCAAGATTATACTCCAGTAATCGTTATCATTTCTTCAATAATCCCAGAAATTCAATTCATCCTTCTAGTATATGATCAAATCCTATTAATCTCATTATTCACAACCTCTTCCAAGAATTCATATTATTTATCCATATCGTAATTCCCGCAATTTCCCTTGCACTTCCTAATTCCCCAAAAATCATTTAAGTCTTCTATCTGGCCTATCAATCCATTTAGGCTCCACCCATTTATTTCTTCTAGAATCTTCACTATCGTTCTCTTTTTATGATCGACATGGATCCACCGATATCTTTATGCGTTTACCACAAACAACCATTTTCTGTTCTTACAACTCTATTCATTCTCCGTGACATCTTATTTTATGTGAACTATTATTATTATTTTTCTTTTGAAATATAATACATAGTAATTTTCTGAGACTTAGCAGTTTGAACAAAACATAATGTGTAAGAGAAAGCAATAATAGTAGCGATTCAGATTCCATCCACCGTTACAAGGCATCTGCACCATATGCATAATCCTTCAGCGTTATAGCCGCTTAACTTATCACTGAAGTGACACCCAGGACAACACAAATCAGGGCCTTGCACTGCCCTCCACTTTTTCCATTCCCGACCACAAAGTTTTTGAAATAGAACTATATCTGGTTAAGTTCCCATGTCCGCCCTTGACCGTGGGCACGACTATTCGAATAGTTTTGACTCTGCAGAGTTTATACACTTTCACCACAAGAGACAATCAACTCATTGCCCCACACGATTCCTTAGTCATGTGGTTAAGCAGACCATCACAGTGACTTTTCAAAATATCTAGTCCCTTTTGTCATCTCACTTTATAGGAAACTGCCCACTTGCGGTGGGTCCCATCTATGCACGGGATGTTCACCACGGCTACTAGCGTTATTCGGGCTCCACTCCCCTCAGCGCTAGTACGACTGGTAAACTTTACCCTCCACTCGGTGTCCCTTTAGGCATCATCTGCCCTTGCTTATCCACTTCTATCCACTACCGGTGAGATGAATCTGGGGGTGTCGATAAATTTACTTAGCCAAGTTGTATTTTACGGACTTGTGGCTGCACGGTTTTACACGGGTTATCATGACAAGATTCGGTCCTTAGAATTACCTGGGCGGTTCTACCACATTTCATAATATTGTGCTTCCACTGCACCACAGACTAGCCCCCAATCCATCCGCCCAGATATTCAAGCAAATTGAGGTTTTTGGGAGCATAAAATAATCATATCCATCACATATCAGTCATTATCACCATGACTGCCCAACCAATTTCTCTCATGTTTGAAAGTGATGCTTGGGCGTTCTCACACCCATGAATATCTATGCAGTACTACGCGTGGCATATAATTACAGACTTATTTTCGAAAGGTTAATATCGTCGTTTTTGCTAGGGCGACAAAGTTCACATAATCAACTATTCAAAAGGGGATGTAATATTAATCAAGGTAAGCAATGGGCATATAACTAAATTCTTGAATTAAACATGCATTTGCATATAAAATAACAGGATGCAACTTGATAATTTAAACAAAAGTAATTTGCAGAAAATGTAGGTTCAACATGATCAAAGTATTGACTCGCCTTGCGCGGTTTTACCGCGGTCTTGAGCTCACACAATGCTTTCTCTTGAGCTTCCGATCTTTATCTTCACTTCGCTCTTGATCACGCTTGATCCATTAAATCTTCAGTATGCCAATTTCTAGTTACGCGTAACAACTGAATCCAAATAAATGCAAATAACTCAAAAGATCTGAATAAACTTAATTTAGTTTTCTTATGAGTTAATGGGTGATGCGGGTGATTTGAGGCAAGGTCGGTGGGAGAATACGATGACTCGGTCTTTTATTAATAACCTCTTTTATTATTTTTATATTTATCATGGAAGTTCCATGAGTCAAGACAACCACATGGGTAGGTATATGAATTTAGTTGAGTCTACTGTTGTCATTTATGGGTTTAAGGCAGGGGTTCCAAAGACGGCGTATACGACTTTTAGCTTATCGAATTAATTCTAGTAATTTGATATGTGGCATTTTATGCAACCCTAATTACTCGTGTTATTGATTAAATGTTTACTTCAGAACATTTATATATATGGGTATTTTAATGTCTGTTGACCTAGGGCTATTATATTTTGGTACCTGTATATTAGTATAACTTTTTAATTTAGAGGCGCTTCTGGAAATTACTGGTATTGGTATTTTATTCCTTCACTTAGCATCTGACATAATTTAATCTTAATTTATCTATGTTATCATTTCAGGAGATCATATATCTAAACAAAATTCCTACTAAGCCTTTAGTTAATAAAGATTTAAAATAATTATCCAAGGCATATTATTTACTAGCATATGATGATTAACCCATATTAAGTATTTAAGAAGCTCACTTACATCCTAAATAAATTTTTGCATCTTTTATCAATATTTAGATTTTAAATAAATATTTAAGCCATATTAATAATTTATCCAATATAAAATCTTAAATACGCTTATTTTCATCCTAATTAAATTTCATTAGCTTCCATAGATTATTTCCTAATTTTTCCTTAGTTTTCCCTTAATTGAAATGGTTAATAAAAACAAAATAAAAAGAAGGAAAGAAGTGTGCCGAGAGGGGAATCGAACCCCAGGACCTGTTGTTCGCGTGTTTAGCTTGACTCGGCTGACCAACTGGACGTTCGGCCACTAGTGAACAAATGGAGCGGGGAAACCATATGAGGCAAGTGGTTGCTGGGGGGCAAGCAGAGGAAGCAGTCGGCGCAACTGGGCTGCGGTGGCGCCGGTGAGGGGTGGCCGGGGAGGTTGCGGCACTAGGCAAAATGGAATCCCCCCGAGGCGGGGATGCTTCTGGGGGTGGCGGCTCCGGCCGGGATGTCGGTGGAGGGCTAGGGGCGGTGGAGTGCGGACGGCGGCGAGGATGGAAGGGGACGACGACGCCGGTGGGGATGGAAGGGGAAATTGATGCGCATGGGAGCAATAGGGGGTTCAGGAGAAGCTTACCGTCGGGTGGGCCATGCGGGTGAGGAGCCGGGGTGAGCTGGCGACGGTGGCTTGCGGCGGCTCGGAAAGACGCACGTCGCCGGTGAGGCACAGGCGGTAGGAGGCCCGGGCGACGGAGGGAATGGTGTCGCGATGCTCCAAGGGCTCTCAGGTAGGAGGGAATTGGCTCGGCGTGAATCCCGTCGGCGGCTACTGCTTCGGCCGGCGTTGGATAAGATGGGGTCGCCGGCGGGCTAGGGGCTCGAGTACTTCAATTCCGAGGGGTGGGAGGTGGAGGAGAGCGTGGCGAAGCGAGGGGTAGGTAGCACGGCCTTTATAGGCAGTTGAAGGGAGCTGGCAACGGGAGGGGCGGCCGTGTTGTCTTGTCGGGACACGCGAAGGTGGCATACGGCGGTGGTAGGCGGAAATGACTAGGCAGCTACGGCAGATCCTGAGGATGGATTCGGGCGTGACAATACAGGGCAGCCAGGGTGGCCTTGCGCAAGGTGGAGGAGGATGTAGAGGTGGGGAAGAACCGCCAGGTAAGAACCGGCGCGAGGATTGGGGCGCAGAGGCTCGGGGCTCGGTGGCGATGTGACCGGACGAGCGGCGAGTGCTGAGCAGAGAGGAGGCAGCGCGTGCAAAGATTTGGGCGTGATTCGGCGCAGGGAGAAAGGGAAGAGGAGACGCGGAGGGCACTCTGCCGCAGAAGGGAGGAAGAAGGAGAAAAGAAAGGGGCGCGGTCGCACGGGGGAAAGAAAAGAAATAAGGGAGAAGGCAGACGCGGGGGTGGGGCCTGCTGGCCAGCGGGTGAAGGCGGAAACGAGGGGGGCCGCGCGCAGGGAGGGAGGAAAGGAGAAGGAGGGAGGGGAGAGAGAGAGGGAAAGAGCTGGCCCACTTGTAAGGGAGGGAAAAGAGGGACAAGAATAAGAAGAATAAAATGCTTAAGCAAATCTGGAAATTGAATTTTTAATTTGAATTTCTATTGATTTCAATATTTGTATGACATTTAAATTTTCAACTATTTAAATGTGAATTTTTTTGCAACCCAAAAATAGAATTTCCAAATTTTTGGGTTCAAATTGTACTCATCCTTCAATGGACCATCTTTTCAGGTTCGAATTCAAAATTAGGGGTTTCTTTTATTTCCTTATTTTTCTTTATGTCTTTTTAATGTTTGTTTTTATTTTTCATAGATTTTCAATTATTGGAACTTCAACCAAAATTTAAGAAACACCATAAAATTCCAAATTCAAATAGAATATATGGCAAAAATAATTCAAAAGCTTTTACATTTTCAAATTTAAAATTTTGGGATGTTACAAATCTACCCCCCTTAAATGAATCTCGACCCCGAGATTCCGATAGAGTAGAAAGGAGGTGGGGCTATATTGGCTAGCAATGGGTTCCTGGGTGTTGCTCGACGTATTGTCTTTTAGCTTCACAGAGAGATGAAAATCTGCACAACAGGGGTTAGAACTTGGAGAAGTAAAAAGGGAAGAGAGAAACCTTGTTCTCCTCGATATGTCGTAGACTTCCAAATACTTGCTCTTTGACATTGTCGTCTTCACGTCATCATGGAATGGAGTAGTTGCATCATCTACTGGACATATGGTTGTAGAATTTCCTATTGATAGGTGGGTAGGAATGATCTTGTGCTCTAGGAGGTAGAGGGCCTTAGGAATGCAGAGGTGACGATGGGTATATCTACATGGCGGTCTTTCACGTCTGCTGGGATATCGTTCTTACTCTTGGGTTTTGACAAGTTGATGACTGTAGCTAAAGGTACATCTTGTAATCCTCATCTCCAGAAGATTTTGGACCTTGCGGATCTCCGTGCACTGGTCTGATTGGGTCTAATACAAATTGTGGCACCTCCAAGGTAATCATACATCATTTCAATGCTTCCAAAAGCAATTATACATCATAATAGTTTTCCAACATTTGGTCTACTCTTGCTACCCCCTTAAAATAAACGGTTACTGACATTAGCCATCTTTCCTAACTTCAGGCTTGACAAGTCCTATGACGACTTGGAGGCTCGTCCATTGTATCTCGGCTGCTTTGGTCAGCAACAGACTCATGGAGCAGTCCTTGGGGCAGTGGTCTTGTCCTTCGCAGAGAAAATAGGTGATCTTGCTCGTTGGACACTCCCCTGACTGGTGGTTTTCTTCACAGTTGGGACAGTTAGCTGTACATTGTCTTTTCTCATGTCCCTTTTCTCCACAACGCCTACAAGCTATTAGAGTCGTGAGGCAGCCGTCCGGATAATGATATTTCTCGCAGTATAAACAGTAGGGAACTGGGCAATTGTAGCAGTGATGTCCGGTTTGCCCACAGGTGAAACAGGCTCCTTGTCCAATTTGTCGTAGTGGAGGGCAGTGTTGTGCGGCATGTCCTGCTTTGCCACACTCACTGTATGTATTACTCAGTGTAGCTTCCTGATCTAGCGACAAAGCTTTTGCAACTTGTTCTTCTTCGTCGGAGTTGAGGCTGATGGTAATGGCATCCATTATTCGCTTGTCTTTCCTCTTGATGGGACAATTCTTCACATAATGTCCCTGGTCGCCACATCTGAAACACTTGCCTTTCTTCTTCTGAATGCCCTTGCTTGGTACGGGGTTGCTATTATTTTCATGATGATGGCTTCTCTTTGACTTTTCTCGTAGAGTGAAGCCATGTGATGGCTGGTACACATGGTTGGGGCTATTGCGAGCATCAATTATTATTCATCCCTTCTTACTTTTCCTGATAGGATTTTCCAGGAAAGGTGAGAGGGAACAGCATGAGACAAGTGTCACATCGTAGAGATAAGATACTCTAAACCCATTAAAATTCTAAGAGAGTATACCCAAGTCGGGTGATCTGAATCACACAAATTTTTAAAAGCAAGCTTTTCCTGTGACTGCGAAATAGGACGCCCGAGGGCAAGAAGGCAGTACATAGGGCCAACGTGAAATCTGGCGACAATACAACGTCTATGCGGGGAGCACACATAAAGAGAGCGCAGGGTCCATATACATTGTCCGTTTTTAAACAAGATCATCTTAATTTCATGCACATCTTCAGCGTTCCTAACTTTAAATTTTTGCAGTAAGGGTAAGGGAAGAGGATCAAAATTTTTCTTTTGAATCAATAGACAGAAAAGGGAAGTATCTGGGGTAATTTGATTGATATCAGCACTCACTTTTGTGTTATTTGTTTTAAATTCGGGGTAAGAGAGCTTGAGAAGTAAAATAGCTAAGGCAGCATATAGATGAGGGGGAGTCATCTAAGAGAGATGAGAATGAGCAATATAACTTATATTTGTGAAGATAGGTATTGAAGAAATTAATTCTAGTCATGAAACTAACGGCCAGGCTAACTTGGTCACGACCTGCAGTCGATATGCTCTGATACCATGCCTGTAAGACCCCAGATTTTACTATCCGGAATCCTCTGTGATTTATTGCACTATTCCTTGGATCAGTAGATAGTGCTCACAGTTACAGAAAATGAATATCAAAAACATACCATACGGAAGAATAAATAAAATAGTAAACTTACTCATGGGCCGATTAGGCCGAAATCAGTAAATTGCAGCAGCGGAAAACGAAGCACACCGGGTGAACCCTCAGGACATGCCCACAGGCAGCCAACTGGAGGTTCGCGACCTAGCCTTTGACGTCTTCATCCTCTTTGTCATCAGGACCAAAGTATTGCTGATGCGTAGTGATACGATTCCTGATTCTGGATTTTCTTATGAGAGCGAGTGTGAGCACACTAACCACCATGCTACGCGAGCCAATACACAGAATGCAATTAAATAGTATGCATGGCTAATCAAAGGAGAGGCTCGGATTGTTTTATTTGCCAGAAATTGCTCTTAGCAGTATTTTTATTATTTAATCATGATGTTATTATGGCTGTCTAAAACTCCGAACAGCAAGTGTCATCATTTATTTAATCCACCGATTATACTCTTTCCCTTTCGCAACCCACCATTTCATTAATCCAGCCATAGATGTCTCATTCTCATATAATCCTAACTTCCTCATAAATTTATTCCTCCAATCTCAAATTTCACCAGAACCGTATAATCCCAATCTCAGATCCACCAGTTGCCAAGTTACTGACTACACAACTTAATTGTAATCCAATACCTTTACTTGTGACCCACCGATCAAATAATTTCCATTGCATTATCCAAAATATTCAATGATCGAATCGAAGTGGCCACTCTCATATATGAGTCCGAATATCCACCAGCAATACATAAATCCAATCTTAGGCTCATTATTCAGTAATTTAATTAACTCCTCATTCTAATACAAACCTGGTTTTCTTTATTTTGTATCCACCAATATTTGATGTATCATGAATTCCTAGTAATCTAATCTTGTGATTACTAATCATCAATTTTTCACCTCGTAATTTGTAATAATCCCCTAGTAGGATTACTGTCTATATTCCACCAAAATCTTTCTTATCGGGCTTACTAACAGTCCAATTCTTTGTCATTAATCCAAAACCATAATTTGCTCTCCCAATAATCAATCTTGTCTACCATTATCTATCTCCTACTAATTCTCTAGTTTACCTTCACCAAGAATATCCGTGATCAAGTCTACGACTCACTACTATACATCCACTAAGATTATCATTGATCAATATTATACTCCAGTAATCGTTATCATTTATTCAATAATCCCAGAAATTCAATTCATCCTTCTAGTATATGATCAAATCCTATTAATCTCATTATTCACAACCTCTTCCAAGAATTCATATTATTTATCCATATCGTAATTCCCGCAATTTCCCTTGCACTTCCTAATTCCCCAAAAATCATTTAAGTCTTCTATCTGGCCTGTTAATCCATTTAGGCTCCACCCATTTATTTCTCCTAGAATCTTCACTATCGTTCTCTTTTTATCATCGACATGGATCCACCGATATCTTTATGCGTTTACCATAAACAACCATTTTCTGTTCTTACGACTCTATTCATTCTTCCTGACATCTTATTTTATGTGAACTATTATCATTATTTTGCTTTTCAAATATAATACATAGAAATTTTCTGAGACTTAGCAGTTTGAACAAAACATAATGTGTAAGAGAATGCAATAATAGTAGCGATCAGATTCCATCCACCGTTAAATGGCATCTGCACCATATGCATAATCCTTCAGCGTTATAGCCGCTTAACTTATCACTGGGGCGACACCCAGGACAACACAAATCAGGGCCTTGCACTGCCCTCCACTTTTTCCATTCCCAACCACAAAGTTTTTAAAATAGAACTATATCTGGTTAAGTTCCCATGTCCGCCCTTGACCGTGGGCACAACTATTCGAATAGTTTTGACTCTGCAGAGTTTATACACTTTCACCACAAGAGACAATCAACTCATTGCCCCACACGATTCCTTAGTCATGTGGTTGAGCAGACCATCACCGTGACTTTTCAAAATATCTAGTCCCTTTTATCATGTCACTTTATGGGAAACTGCCCACTTGAGGTGGGTCCCATCTATGCACGGGATGTTCACCACGGCTACTAGCGTTATTCGGGCTCCACTCCGCTCAGCGCTTGTACGACTGGTAAACTTTACCCTCCACTTGGTGTCCCTTTAGGCATCCTCTGCCCTTGCTTATCCACTTCTATCCACTACCAATGAGATGAATCTGGGGGTGTCGATAAATTTACTTAGCCAAGTTGTATTTTACAAACTTGTGGCTACACAGTTTTACACGGGTTATCATGACAAGATTCGGTCCTTAGAATTACCTAAGCGGTTCTACCACATTTCACAATATTGTGCTTCCACTGCACCACACACCAGCCCCCAAACCATCCGCCAAGATATTCAAGCAAATTGAGGTTTTTGGGAGCATAAAATAATCATATCCATCACATATTAGTCATTATCACCATGACTGCCAAACCAATTTCTCTCATGTTTGAAAGTGATGCTTGGGCGTTCTCACACCCATGAATATCTATGCAGTATTAAGCGTGGCATATAATTACAGACTTATTTTCAAAAGGTTAATATCGTAGTTTTTGCTAGGGCGACAAAGTTCACATAATCAACTATTCAAAATGGGACGTAATATTAATCAAGGTAAGCAATGGGCATATAACTAAATTCTTGAATTAAACATGCATTTGCATATAAAATAACATCATGCAAGTTGATAATTTAAACAAAAGTAATTTGCAGAAAATGTTGGTTCAACATTATCAAAGTATTGACTCGCCTTGCGCGGTTTTACCGCGGTCTTGAGCTCACACAATGCTTTCTCTTGAGCTTCCGATCTTTATCTTCACTTCGCTCTTGATCACGCTTGATCCATTAAATCTTCAGTATGCCAATTTCTAGTTATGCGTAACAACTGAATCCAAATAAATGCAAATAACTCAAAAGATCCGAATAAACTTAATTTAGTTTTGTTATGAGTTAATGGGTTATGCGGGTGATTTGAGGCAAGGTCGGTGGGAGAATACGATGACTCGGTCTTTTATTAATAACCCCTTTTATTATTTTTGTATTTATCAAGGAAGTTGCATGAGTCAAGACAACCACATGGGCAGGTATATGAATTTAGTTGAGTCTAATGTTGTCATTTTTAAGGCAGGGGTTCCAAAGACGGCGTATACGACTTTTAGCTTATCGAATTAATTCATATTACTAGTAATTTGATATGTGGCATTTTATGCAACCCTAATTACTCGTGTTATTGATTAAATGTTTACTTCAGAACATTTATATATATGGGTATTTTAATGTCTGTTGACCTAGGGCTATTATATTTTGGTACCTGTATATTAGTATAACTTTTTAATTTAGAGGCGCTTCTGGAAATTACTGATATTGGTATTTTATTCCTTCACTTAGCATCTGACATAATTTAATCTTAATTTATCTATGTTATCATTTCAGGAGATCATATCTCTAAACAACATTCCTACTAAGCCTTTAGTTAATAAAGATTTAAAATAATTATCCAAGGCATATTGTTTACTAGCATATGATGATTAACCCATGATTAAGTATTTAAGAAGCTCACTTACATCCTAAATAAATTTTTGCATCTTTTATCAATATTTAGACTTTAAATAAATATTTAAGCCATATTAATAATTTATCCAATATAAAATCTTAAATACTCTTATTTTCATCCTAATTAAATTTCATTAGCTTCCATAGATTATTTCCTAATTTTTCCTTAGTTTTCCCTTAATTGAAATGGTTAACAAAACAAAATAAAAAGAAGGAAAGAAGTGTGCCGAGAGGGGAATCGAACCCAGGACCTGCTGTTCGCGTGTTTAGCTTGACTCGGCTGACCAACTGGACATTCGGCCACTAGTGAATGAATGGAGCGGGGAAACCATATGAGGCAAGTGGTTGTTGGGGGGGCAAGCAGAGGAAGCAGTCGGCGCAACTGGGCTGCGGCGGCGCCGGTGAGGGGTGGCCGCGGAGGTTGCGGCACTAGGCAAAATGGAATCCCCCTGAGGCGTGGATGCTTCTGGGGGTGGCGGCTCCGGCCGGGATGCTCGGTGGCGGGCTGGCGGCTGTGGAGTGCGGATGGTGGCGAGGATGGAAGGGGACGACGACGCCGGCGGGGAGGGAAGGGAAAATTGATGCGTGTGGGAGCAATAGGGGGTTCAGGAGAAGCTTACCGTGGGGTGGGCCGTGCGTGTGAGGAGCCGGGGTGAGCTGGCGACGGTGGCCTGCGGCGACGCGGAAAGACGCACGTCGCCGGTGAGGCACAGTGTAACACCCAGCCAAGCAATGGCCTGAAATGCTACCATCTTCTAGCTAATAATAAAATTTCTAATAACTATTCCATAATAACTCGACAAAGTCTTATCAATTTATTCATTAAAAGCAACTCTAGATAAACAGAAATAGTTCTAAATCCAAATTAATGAACGGAAGCGATAACAAATAGTTCTAACCATTATTACATTTAACCTGACGAAGGATAAAAGAACCAATTAAGCTAACCAACAAAAATAATTATAATAAATGTCTTTATTTCTGGTTGAATGAAAAGTGCACGTGCAACTGGACTAGCCCTTTCACGATCCCATGTATGCTGATCACATATTGGTACCTAAAATAAACAAACAACAACAAAGGTGAGTCCAACGACTCAGCAAGTATAACTGTAATTAAAGCAAGCATGATCATTAACTGGCAAGTTAAACATATGACATATGAATTTCATGCTATGCAATTGTAATGCCCAAGATTATTTTATTAATTGTTATTCAATTGTTTGTTTGATTATTAAATAGAGAGAGGGACCTAGAAGGAAAAGATTGAAAACTAAAAGAGTTTTGAGGGGTTTTCTGAAAAGTTAATCAAACCTGGGCCTAGGCCTTGGCCTGTGGGTTTTCTTGGCCAAAGAGGGAGGAGGCCACCCTTTATAACCTGTGCACCCCCCCCTAGCCGCCGCCTCCCCGCCTTGCAGCCGCCGCCCCTCCCTGCCGCACCGCTGCGCGCCCTGCCACGTGCCCGGCAGCCCTGCCGCGCCTGCCGCGCCAGCCATTGCCGCCCCGACGTCTCCTCCTTCCCGGTGCGCCGTCGTCGTCATCCGTCGCTGCACCGTTTGGATCCGGAGGAAGGAGAAGAGGAGTTCGCGGAAGAGATCCCGGGCGTGTACTTCCTCCTCGTCGTGTTCTTCATATTGTCTTCAAGGGTAATCCCGGTTAACCCATCTAGATGGATAATTTAGCCAAGTTAGAGTTTCGTCGGTTTTCTGGACTGCTGTGACAGATTGGGTTAATAGGAAGTTTTGGGTTAGATCCGTCGGGATTCAGGTCTGGACTCCTTCTAGAGAATTGTAGAGGACGTAATTATATTTTCAGGGAGTGCTAGAACGCGTTATTCGGATTTGTGTAGCGAAAGTTATGATTTTTCTAGTGTGGCTGTTCGGCAGATCGGGAAAGTTCTGGACAGTTTTCGGTAGATCGGTTTGGGCGACGGGAAATCGGGCGAATCAGAAATTCATCATGTTAGGAAAGTTTTAGATAATGTTTTTAGCTTTCTAGAAAGGTCAAGAAGTCCGGATTCCGATGATCTGGGCGAAAGTTATGGCTGTTTTAGTGCGCTGTCCAGAGAGGTCGTCATGGCTATTGATGTTTTAGAAAAGGGATTGGATTGGGTAGAAAATGGCAGAATCAGAGAGGCTTCCCAACTAAGTTTATTTAGATAATTTAATTATCTTTCGAGAAAGTCTGAGAACACTTAATTTGGATTTACTTACTGGAAGTTATGGATTTTTGAAGTAGGCTGTCTGTGGTTGGGCAGATTTGGCCGAGGGGAGTTGGGGATTTTAATTGAGATAAATTGTTGGGGTAATTGGGGTTGCTGATATTTTGTATCTAGAAACCCGTTACTGTTATGTTAGTAATTATTAATTAATTATTCAGGAGGAGAGCGGATTCCGGGGGTTTCGCCTTCTGCTCGTTCTTCGTTGTCTCACGGTTGAGGCAAGTATAACATTGCTATGATTAATCTGTCTGATTTGATGATTTAGATGATATGAGTGATGATTGAGTTATGAATCCTTTACTTGTGAATTTTAGTAAAGTTATGAGTTGATAATGCTATTTATGTTCTGTTTACATTATAGCATTTTTGAGATTAAATTGATGCATAGTATGTTGAATGCCTGTTTATCTTGTTAATACATTCACATATATGCATCATGCTAAGAATTGTTGAAGTCTTGGTCACGTGGTGATCAAGCGTCGAGGTCCCCACACTTGTGGAGTGTGGGCAATTGGTCCCTGTACCCGAGGGTACAGGCATGGGTGTGCATTGACGGATGCACACTCCGCATTACCGGTAAAATGCGAAGAGATGATAAAGGACTTTTGATCATATTGCATAGCATGAAATTCATATGAAACATGATTAACTTGACAGTTAATGTTCATGCTTGTTTTGTTACGATTTATACTTGCCGAGTCGTTGGACTCACCCTTGTTGTTGTTTGTTTATTTTAGGTACCAATGTGAGATCAACATACATGGGGACATGAATGACTAGACCAGATGCACGTGCACTATTCCTTCAATAAGAAATAAAGACAGCCATTATAATCTTAGTGGCTGATTAGTTTAATTGGATCATTTTATTATTCATCAGATTAAATGTAATAATGATTAGAACTATTTGATATCGCCTCCTTCTTTATTATGGAAATAGAACTGTTTCTATTTATCTAGATTTGCTATTAATGATTCAATAGATAAGACTTGGTCGAATCTTTTGGAATAATTATTAGAAGTTTTAATTTTGGCTAGAAGTTGGTAGCATTTTAGGCCATTGTTTGGTGGGATGTTACAGCTTGGTATCGAGCGGTCAGAGGTCCGTGGTAGTGAAAATATTAAATTTGACACACTGTGCGATAGATGGAGATGGGTTTTGCATCGCATCCGTATCATTGTTCTTGATTCGATTATTAATTGTGTGTTATGTGTGACTCTATATTTATTTATGTTATATAGAGATGGCAAGGGTAGAGGCCGTGGTCGTGTCGTCGTGGCAGAGCGCCGGACGGCCAGCCAGCCCCTCGCCATTGAATGTAACTCTGCTTGCAGAGGCCGCCACGTGGGATCGAGGAAGAGGTTGCTCAATGGTTCGAAAACCGGTCTCCACCCCTCGCACCCGAGTCGCGCTGCGCCATTCCTCGCGCCTTTCCAAAGAATGGGTGTGATGGGTTTGCATCAGTGGAATGCGTTGAGGTTGGACACCTTCGATGGACTAGGGACGCTAGTTGATGCTGCTAACTGGTTGCGTCACATAGAGTGGCATCTGGAGGTGTTGGGGCTGACATCGGAGCAGCAGCCTTGGTTTGTGGCTTTTCACCAAGAAGGCGGCGGATCTCTGGTGGGAAGGAGTCCTGTCAGCCAGATCTGCTGCCCTTGGGCCAGCGACTTGGGAGGTGTTCTCGGAGCAGTTCAGAAAGAGATACTACCCTGCTTCATTCGTGGAGAGGATGGAGGTGTCGTTGAACAACTTCATGCAGGGCAAGATGTCGGTGTCCGAGTATGAAGTGAGATTTCACAACATAATCCGCTTCGTACCCTTTGTGGCTACCAATGATGTGGAGAAAGCCAAGAGGTTTCGCAGAGGGCTTAGGCAGGAGTTTCGCCAGGTGTTGGGAGCTTTGGAGCTTCGTGACTTTAGCTCCTTGGTGGAGCAAGCTAGAGGCATGGAGTTAGAGATGCAGCTTGGGGAAGGACTGCAGGGGACTGGTGGTAATGCGACTCCTGAGGGTTCAGAGAGCAGTCAGAAAAAGAGCTTTGGCAGTGGTGGATCGGCGCTGAAACCGGTTCACAAGAAGTTCGAAGGGTCGCAGCATTCTTTCAAGTCTAAGTTCAACAAGTTCCAGGCGTCTTCCACTTTTCGTCCTTCAGCTGGTGCTCCGATGGTACATCCGGTCCCGGTCGGGGATGAAATGCTTCAAGTGTGGAGATGGGCATCGGGCGTCGGAGTGTGCTTGGTCGGGAGCTTGCCGCCATTGTGGTCAGGAGGGCCACAAAGCTTCGGTCTGTAAGCGTAACCCCGCCAGTATCATCAAGTGGGAACCGATTCAGCAAGACCTTGGCCCAGCAGCTTCTTCTCGAAGTGCATGCAGATGCTAGCAGCTACCCCTACTCAGACTTGGGCGCCGCCCCAGTCTCACTACCCTTCGCCTGGAGGGATGCCTCCAGGGTACTTTTGGCCTCCTCCTGCGGGTTGTTTCAGCGATGGCGCCTTCAGCTCCTCTGCAGCGGCGGCTCCGCCAGATCCGGTGTTCTGGCGCCCAAGCACTCGATGTCGGTCTCCTCACCTTGCCGACGGCTGAGCCGGCAGGTCGTCCCGATGTGGTGATAGGTACGCTTTTGGTGGACTCAGTGGAGGCTTTTGTTCTGTTTGATTCCGGAGCTACTTTTTCCTTTGCATCCGTAGAGTTTGCTAGCGGGCAGTTGAGTTTGCGCCTATTTCTCGATCTGCTTTTGGTTCATTCACCGGGTGGGATCCTTTCTAGTTCCACAGTTTGTCCGAGTTGTGTGATTACCATAGATGGAGAACATTTTGTTGCTAATCTGATGATTATGATGATGGAGCCGTTTGATGTTATTTTGGCAATGGATTGGTTGCATAGTTACCGTCTTTGTCATATCCTGCTTTACGGAGGACGAAACTGCGATCGTCGTCGAGCCAAGAGATAGTGTTTCGTGGTTGTGCACCCTCCGCACACCCAGTGTGTTGGCTAGTCTTTTCACGGTAGTAGGCGGTAAAGAGTGGATTTCTTTTATCCCTTGTGGAAAAGCCAAATTCCTCTTTGATTACAGAGCAGATTCCGGTGGTCCCGAATTGTGGATGTTTTTCCAGCAGAGTTGCTAGGGATGCCACCTCCGCGTCCGGTGGAGTTCAGAATTGACTTGGTGCCGGGAGCACGACCAGTTTCTATAACTCCGCACTGTTGGCTCGACTGCCCAAGAAGAGCTAAAGAAGCAGTTGGATGATCTGAAAGCAAAGGATCTTATTCTCCCAAGCGTGTCTCCATGGGGAGCACCAGTGCTGTTTGTCAAGAAGAAAGATGGGAGTTGGCGCATGTGTATTGACTACCGTGCTCTTAACCAGCTGACCATCAAGAATAAGTATCCTCTACCCCGTATCGAGGATTTGTTTGATCAGTTGAGGGGAGCTAAGGTATTCTCAAAGATTGATCTCCAGTCGGGATACAATCAAATTCCTGTCCGAGAGGAGGACATTGAGAAAACGGCATTCTCCACGAGGTATGGGCATTTTGAATTTAAAGTTACGTCTTTTGGACTAACAAATGCCCCTGCCGCTTTCATGGAGACAATGAACAGGATGTTGCATGAATATTTGGACGACTTTGTGGTCGTATTCATTGATGATATCTTGATTTATTCCAAGAGTGAAGCAGATCATGAGCGGCATCTGAGACAACTGTTGGCAACACTAAGAGAGCATAAGTTTTATGCGAAGCTCAAGAAGTGTGAGTTCTGGGTGCTCAAGTGGGGTTCTTGGGTCACATCATCAGCGATAAGGGAGTATCAGTTGATCCAAGTAAAGTCTCTTCGGTGGTAGACTGGGAGAGGCCGACCAATGTCAAGGAGGTGAGGAGCTTCCTCGGGTTGGCAGGTTATTATCGGCGCTTTGTGCAAGATTTCTCCATCATCGCCAAGCCTTTGTCGAGGCTTACTCAGAAGGACATGAGGTTTCAGTGGGACGATGATTGTGGCGCAGCTTGATTTTGAAGGAAAAGTCGGTGACCGCTCTGTTCTCTCCGCTTCGAGCCGAGGCGATTCACGCTTTTCTCGATGCATCAAGAGTTGGGTTGGGTTGTGTGCTTATGCAAGATGGTAAGGTTTTGGCTTACGATCGAGGCAAATGAAAAAGCATGAAATGCAATTACCCTACCCATGATTTAGAGTCGGCTGCGCTTGTGTTTGCATTGAAGCTTTGGAGGCACTATTCATGCGGTGAGACTTGTGACGTGTTTACCGATCACAAGAGTCTCAAGTACATCTTTACCCGTAAGGTGCTGAATTTGAGGCGCAGCAGATGGTTAGAGTTGATCAAGGATTATGATCTAACCATTCAGTATCATCCTGGCAAGGCCAATGTGGTTGCCGATGCTCTGAGTCGCAAGGCGACGCCTGCTACCCTGGATTATTTGGTTGCTGATTTTGATCGTATGGGGATATCTTCGCTATGCGGTGCGGCCCGAGTGGAGACCCGTTGATCCTAGAGTCACTATACCGAGCGAAAAGGGAGGCACAACATCGATCGCCATTACTTGAGGGTTATGAAACGGTTGGAAATGGGAAAAGAAGGATTTCGGCTTGGATATGTCGGTGCATTGCGCTTTAAAGGGCATTTATGCGTCTTGTGAAGCGGAGGTTAAGGATGACATTTTGAGAGAAGCTCATCGCACTCCGTATACAGTACATCCGGGAGAGACCAAGGATGAAGGCCAATTATGTGGCCTCGTGTGGTATTTGTCAGCAAGTGAAAGCTGAACATAAGAGGCCAGCCAGATTATTGCAGCCATTGGAGGTTCCTCAATGGCCGTGGGATGATATTTCTATGGATTTTGTGGTCGCGTTGCCTTGGTCGCCGAGGGCAAGGGCGCAATTTGGGTTGTTGTGGATCGGTTCAAGAAGTCCGCGACTTCATTCCTATCCGCACAACCAACTCAATGAGTGATCCGCTCCTATTTATGTTCGGAAATTGTGAGGCTTCATGGTGTGCCTAAGACCATAATTTCAGACAGAGATGCCAAGTTTGTTTCAAGTTTTGGGAGAGTTTGCAGAGTGCTTTGGGCACTCGGCTGCTTGAGCACGACTTTTCACCCGCGAGCATGATGGACGGTCAGAGCGGACCATTCGAGACTTTGGAGGACATGTTGAGATCTTGTGTCTTGTCTTGGAAGGGTAGTTGGGAGGATCAATTACCCCGCGAGTTTGCCTATAATATGATTACCACTCAAGCATCCAAGCAGCTCCATTTGAAGTCTTGTATGGTCAGAGTGCAGTCGCCTTTGCCGGGAAGCGGTGGGCGAAAGCGCCTTAGGACCGGATTGGGTCCAAGACCGTTGAGAGAGTGGCTTTGGTAAGATGTAATTTGTTGGCTATCCGAGTAGGCGTAAGAGTTATGCCGATGTGAGAAGGAGGGACTTGGAGTTTGCGGTGGGAGATCGGTGCTCTTGAGAGTATCTCCTACCAAGGGTGTGGTGAGGTTCGGTACCAAAGGGAAGCTTAGCCCTAGGTGCGTTGGACCTTTCACCATACTAGCGGATTGGGAAGTTGGCCTCACCGCTTGGATCTTCCCGAGGCTATGCGCGGTGCATAACGTGTTTCACGTGTCCATGTTGAGAAAGTACTTGCGAGACCCAGAAGTTCACATCGCTCTAGAACCTTTGGTTATTGAGCAAGATTTGTCCTTTGAGTCCAAGCCAGTGCGGATTCTGGAAAGGTCAGAAAAAGTGTTGAGGAACAAGACTTTGCTGTATGTCAAAGTGCTTTGGTCGCAGCAGACCGAGAGGAGGCAACTTGGGAGTTGGAGTCTCGCATGCTGAAAGCAAGATCCGGCGTTGTTCACGTCAAAAGTGCGTGTTTTGCTAGTTGGTTGTTGTTGTTTCTTGTTGTGTTATAGTTAGAATTGGGGTCGAATTACATTTAAGGGGGTAGAATGTAATGCCCCGTTGTTTTATTAATTGTTATTCAATTGTTTGTTTGATTATTAAATAGAGAGGGACCTAAAAGGAAAAGATTGAAAACTAAAAGAGTTTTGAGGGGTTTTCTGAAAAGTTAATCAAACCTAGGCCTCGGCCTTGGCCTAGGTGGGTTTTTCTTGGCCCAAGAGGGGAGGGAGGCCACCCCTTTATAACCCAGGCAGCCGCCCCCCTGCCCTAGCCGCCGCCTCCCGTGCCCCTCGCAGCCGCCGCCTCCCTGCCGTACCACGCTGCCGCGCCTGCCGCGCGCCCCGGCAGCCCTGCCGCGCCAGCCATTGCCGCCCCGACGTCTCCTCCTTCCCGGTGTGCCGTCGTCGTCATCCGTCGCTGCACCGTTTGGATCCGGAGGAAGGAGAAGAGGAGTTCGCGGTAGAGATCCCGGGCGTGTACTTCTTCCTCGTCGTGTTCTTCATATTGTCTTCAAGGGTAATCCCGGTTAACCCATCTAGATGGATAATTTAGCCAAGTTAGAGTTTCGTCGGTTTTCTGGACTGCTGTGACAGATTGGGTTAATCGGCAGTTTTGGGTTAGATCCGTCGGTATTCAGGTCTGGACTCCTTCTAGAGAATTGTAGAGGACGTAATTATCTTTCCAGGGAGTGCTAGAACGCGTTATTCCGATTTGTGTAGCGAAAGTTATGATTTTTCTAGTGTGGCTGTTCGGCAGATCGGGGAAGTTCTGGACAGTTTTCGGTAGATCGCTTTGGGCGACGGGACATCGGGCGAATCAGAAATTCATCATGTTAGGAAAGTTTTAGATAATTGTTTTAGCTTTCCAGAAAGGTCAAGAAGTCCGGATTCCGATGATCTGGGTGAAAGTTATGGCTGTTTTAGTGCGCTATCCAGAGAGGTCGTCGTGGCTATTGATGTTTTAGAAAAGGGATTGGATCGGGTAGAAAATGGCAGAATCAGAGAGGCTTCCCAACTAAGTTTATTTAGATAATTTAATTATCTTTCTAGAAAGTCTAAGAACGCATAATTGGATTTACTTACTGGAAGTTATGGATTTTTGAAGTAGGCTGTCTGTGGTTGGGCAGATTTGGCCGAGGGGAGTTGGGGATTTTAATTGAGATAAATTGTTGGGGTAATTGGGGTTGCTGATATTTTGTATCTAGAAACCCATTACTGTTATGTTAGTAATTATTAATTAATTATTCAGGAGGAGAGTAGATTCCGGGGGTTTCGCCTTCTGCTCGTTCTTCGTTGTCTCACGGTTGAGGCAAGTATAACTTTGCTATGATTAATCTGTGTGATTTGATGATTTGGATGATATGAGTGATGATTGAGTTATGAAT
Organism: Bonia amplexicaulis; assembly: GCA_036346245.1. NCBI lineage: Eukaryota > Viridiplantae > Streptophyta > Magnoliopsida > Poales > Poaceae > Bonia > Bonia amplexicaulis. Next base: position 10,748,259 of record CM070748.1, read on the forward strand.
CCTTTACTTGTGAATTTTAGTAAAGTTATGAGTTGATAATGCTATTTATGTTCTGTTTACATTATAGCATTTTTGAGATTAAATTGATGCATAGTATGTTGAATGCCTGTTTATCTTGTTGATACATTCACATATATGCATCATCTTGAATTGTTGAAGTCTTGGTCACGTGGTGATCAAGTTGCCGAGGTCCCCACACTTGTGGAGTGTGGGCATTGGTCCCATGCACTGAGGGTGCAGTGCATGGGTGTGCATTGACGGATGCACACTCGCGTTACCGGTAAAATGCGAAGAGATGAGAAAGGATTTTGATCATATTGCATAGCATGAAATTATATGAAACATGATTAACTTGATTAATGTTCATGTTTGTTTTTGTTACTGATTTATACTTGTCGAGTCGTTGGACTCACCCTTGTTGTTGTTTGTTTATTTTAGGTACCAATGTGAGATCAACATACATGGGGACATGAATGACTAGACCAGATGCACGTGCACTATTCCTTCAATAAGAAATAAAGACAGTCATTATAATCTTAGTGGCTGATTAGTTTAATTGGATCATTTTATTCTTCATCAGATTAAATGTAATAATGATTAGAACTATTTGATATTGCTTCCGTTCTTTATTATGGAAATAGAACTGTTTTTATTTATCTAGATTTGCTATTAATGATTGAATAGATAAGACTTGGTCGAATCTTTCGGAATAATTATTAGAAGTTTTAATTTTGGCTAGAAGTTGGTAGCATTTTAGGCCATTGTTTGGCTGGGATGTTACAGCAATATGATCAAAAGTTCCTTTTCTCATCTCTTCGCATTTTACCGGTAATGCGGAGTGTGCATCCATCAATGCACACTCATGCACATGCCCTCTCCAGCACAGGGACCAATAGCCCACACTCCACAAGTATGGGGACCTCGGCGCTTGATCACCACATGACCAAGACTTCAACAAATCTCAATATGATGCATATATGTGAATGTATCAACAAGATAAACATGCATTCATCATACTATGCAACAATTAATCTCATAAATGTCATATCGTAAACAGAACGTAAATAGCATTATCAACTCATAACTTTACTCAAAATTCACAATTAAACAATCATGATTCAACCATCATCACAATCATTCAATCACCATAAATCAGACAGATCATTCACATCATAGATATACTTGCCTCAACCGGCGAAAATGAAGAACGAGCGAAGGTGCAACCCCTAATCCGCCTCCTCCTGAATAATTAATTAATAATTACTAACGTAACAGTAAAGGGTAATTAGATACAGAAATATCAACAACCCCAATTATCCCAATAATTTATCTCAATTAATTCTCCAACTCCCCTCGGCCAAATCTGCCCGTCCACGGACAGCCGACTTCAAAACATCATATCTTCCAGTACGTAAATCCAAATTAAGCGTTCTCAGACTCTCTGGAAAGATAATTAAATTATCTAACAAAACTTAGTTGGGGAGGCTCCAAGATTCTGCAATTTTCTACCCGACCCAAACCCTTTTCTAAAACATCAACAATCACGACGGACTCTCTGGACAGCGCACTAAACTTCCACCCAGAAACTCAGAATCCAGAATTCTTGACCTCTATGGAAAGCTAAGAAACTTATCTACAACTTTCCCAATTTGAAGGAATCCTGAATCGCCACAATTCCCATCGCCCAAACCGATCTACTAAAATCTGTCCAGAACTACCCCGATCTGCAGAACAGCCGCACTAGAAAATTCATAACTATCGCTACACAAATCCGAATAACGTTTTCTAGTACTCACTGGAAAGATAATCACGTCCTCTATAATTTTATAGAAGGGCTCCAGACCTGAATCCCGACGAATCTACCCCAAAACTGCCGACTAACAATTTCTGTCCCGGCAGTCCAGAAAATCGACGAATCTAACTCGATTAAAAACTCATCTAGGGGACTAACAGGGATTACCCTTGACGACACGACGAAGAACACGTCGATGAACATGACGACGAACACGATGAACACGACGAACACGCCCGCGATCTCCTCCTCTCCTTCCTCCGGATCCACGCGGTGCAGCGACGGCGGCCACGGCAGCGCTGGCGCGGCAGCTTGCCACGGCCGGGCGGCAGGCGCGGCAGCCCGCGCGGCAGGAAGGCGGGCAGGGGCGGCCTGGCGCGGCAGCTCGCAGCGGGCGCGGCAGGGCTCCGGCAGGCTGGCGCGGCAGGGCAGCAAAGGCGCCGACGACTAGCTACGGCAGGGCGCGGCAGGGCACTAGGGGGCGGCGGCTGCATGGGGGAGGGGTGAGGGCTAGGTTAAGATGTGGCCTCCCCCCTCTTGGGCTAAGAACTCCCTCTTGGGCCAAGGCCTAGGCCCAGGTTGTCTCGCATTTTCAGAAAACCCCTCAAGACAAGCATTAAATTAAACTTTCTCCGCACATCCTCCGCTTTCATTTAATTAAGTAATTTAATAAACATTCTGGGGCATTACACACAGGCGGTGGGAGGCCCAGGCGACGGAGGGAATGGCGTCGCGATGCTCCAAGGGCGCTTAGGTAGGAGGGAATTGGCTCGGCGTGAATCCCGTCGGCGGCTACTGCTTCGGCCGGCGCTAGAGAAGATAGGGTCGCCGGCGGGCTAGGGGCTCGGGTACTTCAATTCCGCGGGGTGGGAGGTGGAGGAGAGCGTGGCGAAGTGAGGGGTAGGCAGCACGGCCTTTATAGGCGGCTGAAGGGAGCTGGCAATGGGCGGGGCGGCCGTGTTGTCTTGTCGGGGCGGAGAAGGTGGCATACTGGCGGTGGCGTGAAATGATCAAGGCGATTCGGCGGATCCTGAGGATGGATTCGGGCGTGACAATACAGGGCAGCCGGGGCGGCCTTGCGCACGGCGGAGGAGGATGCAGAGGTGGGGAAGAACCACCGGGTAAGAACCGGCGCGAGGATCAGGGCGCAGAGTCTCGGGGCTCGGTAGCGATGTGACCGGGCGAGCGGCGAGTGCTGAGCACAGAGGAGGCAGCGCGTGCAAAGATTTGGGCGTGATTCAGCGCAGGGAGAAAGGGAAGAGGAGACGCAGAGGGTACTCAGCCGCAGAAGGGAGGAAGAAGGAGAAAAGAAAGGGGCGCGGTCGCACGGGGGAAAAGAAAAGAAAGAAGGGAGAAGGCGGGCGGGGTGGGGCTTGTCGGCCATGGCTAATGAAACGAGGGGTCCCGCGCGCAGGGAGGGAGGAAAGGAGGAGGGAGGGGAGAGAGAGAGAGAGTGAAAGAGCTGGCCCACTTGTAAGGGAGGGAAAAGAGGGAGAAGAATAAGAAGAATAAAAGGCATAAGCAAATCTGGAAATTGAATTTTTAATTTGAATTTCTATTGATTTCAATATTTGTATGACATTTAAATTTTCAACTATTTAAATGTTAATTTTTTTTGCAACCCAAAAATAGAATTTCCAAATTTTTGGGTTCAAATTGTAATCCTCCTTCAATGGACCATCTTTTCAGGTTCGAATTCAAAATTAGGGGTTTCTTTTATTTCCATATTTTTCTTTATGGCTTTTTAATGTTTGTTTTTATTTTTCATAGATTTTCAATTATTGGAACTTCAACCAAAATTTAAGAAACACCATAAAAGTCCAAATTCAAATAGAATATATGGCAAAAATAATTCAAAAGCTTTTATATTTTCAAATTTAAATTTTTGGGATGTTACAGTTTGCTTTCTGTCTCCACGCTTTCTGCGTGAGTTCTTGTTTTCCCCTCTTTGAGTGTGTTGCTCAGGATGTGAATCCTTGTATGAATTGGCTGTAGATCTCCTTATCAATGCAATCATTCATGTCTCTGTATCGATTTCAAGAAACCTTGTGTTAAGTTGTTCTAAGTATTTTTTTCTCTGTGCTTTGTTTCTGTTCTTGCCTCACTGGTCTTTGTTCCTCTCTGGCTATTCTCCTATGGATTCTTGATTAGTTGCTGAATCTCTTGGCTCTATGGTGGGAATCAGTCTCCAGGCCCTTTGGCCAGTTTATCCCAGAGAGCAAAACTCAGAATCACTGTTTATTTCTGTCTTTCACCCTTGCACATTACTTCCTCTGTTTCTCAATATCTAGGGTTTGAAGGCAGAGCATGCATGGGTTCTTGATCTCTCAGTGAGATGATGGCTCTACCTTCATACTTTCTCATCTGAGGATGCTTCTCTGATGTATTTCAAAGTTTCATGGGCAAAGGATAGAAGAATCATGAGAAATATGGATTTTTGGACCTCCTGCAGACTTCTTCTTGGCTATTTCAGTTTTCTGCACTTCCAATGCCTTTTGGTCTGCATCTTCTTCTCTTTGTTTGATGCTGGTTGTCCTTTCTCCTCTTGGCCAAAGCTGGTTCTTCAGAAAAGCTATTGTCACTCACTAATACTTTAGGATCAAATGACTGTTTTCTGCTCTTCGGTCAGCCCCTGCTCTGCCCTGCTTTCGTTTCTGATCTGTAGTAAATCGCTGTTTCCTTCTCCTTCTATTTCTCTGCTGTTTGGTTCTTTCAATCTGCCGGCTCACTGCCTAAGATTAGTCACCTCTTTAGTTTGAAAATCTGTCACCTGTTTAGTTTGAAAATCTATTGTTTTTGGCCTGAAAAGTTCAGTGTGCATTCGGCAGTTTCACTGTTTGACAGTAGTCCTTCGGTACTTACTGTGCATGCCGTTTCAGTCTCTTGTCGCTGCTGTTTGGATTGTACTCTTCCCGGTCTGTTTTCTGTCAGCAGTTTTCGGTTTTTAATCTGCAAACTATCCTCTTTCAAGCACTGCTTTCAGCCGAGTATTGCAGATTTTAGCCAAGCTAGTTCAGCTTCTCTGATTTTCAGTTGTTCTGAATATTTACTGTGCAGAATCTGCTGTCGGCTGAATTCAGCTTTTATGGATGCAATGGCAGTCTAACCGGCTCCCAAACTGAGTGCAGTTTTCGGTCTTGTTTTGATCCTGTTGTTCAGATTTCAGTGTTTCCATCCTTGCAGTCAAATGCTTTTCAGCTCGCTTATGAATTTGTTTCTAGTCAGGCCAGAGAATATTATTAGTGAAGCTTCTTTTGTCTGTTCTTTAGAAAAAATTATGATTGGTCTGTTTTTGGTTCTTCAGTGAGTCTTTTCGGTCTTTCGGCAAAATTGTCTTCGGCTTCCAGTGTGCAAAGTTATTCTTCTTCCTAGCTTCCATAGCTATCGGACAAGAAGTATGTGGATACTTCGGAGCGATTTTTGAAGGCACCATTCACCCTCCCTCTGTTGCCTTTTCCGATTCTACAATTGGTATCAAAGCTTGTTAGCTCTTTTCTATAGATCTTAACCAGTCTGTGAGCCATGGCAACGGACAAGTATTCCACCAAGCCCCCAATCTTCGATGGGATCAACTATCCCTTCTGGAAAAGTCGGATGGAGACTTACATACAGTCTCAGGGCTATGCTATCTGGAGAAAGGTCAAAACGCGTTATGTTGTTCCTGCCGATGAGAACATCGATGTGGCAAATATGCCTGATGTTGAGGCAAACGCTAAGGCGAGGAACATCATAATCCAAGGTTTGAGCCAAAGCGAATTCGATCGCATCTCTCATCTCACGTCGGCCTTCGATATTTGGGCGACCCTCGATGCTTACCATGAGGGCACCACCCAAATTAAGACAGTTCGACAGGACCAGTTCAATCGAGATTACAAAAAGTTTAAAATGCTCGTTGGAGAGTCCCTTGATGAGTGCTTTGCGAGGTTTCACAAGATTCTAAGGAACCTCCGAGCAGTCGGTCTCACATACCCCGACTCGGACAACACTCGACAGATGCTGTCGGCCTTGGATTTGCGTGTTTGAGAGATGAAAGTGACCACCATCAAGGACTCGACTAATCTCTTGACCCTGACTCTTGACACGTTGTATTCACCCTCAAGACTCACGAGATTGACATAGTCTCTCATAGGTCGAAGTCGTAGTCGATGGCCTTGATTACCGATCCCAGTCCTGGTTCTGGTGTTTTCTCTGATAATGTGAAGGACCGAAATGGCAACAGAGGGGGGGTGAATGGTGCCTTAAAAGCTTCTAAAAATTCAACTCGATCTCTTCTCCAATAGATATATAACTATGAAGAAGAAGATTAGTTGCTCACTAAAAAACAGAGAAAGAAACAGATAGATCAACACCAACACGGAGCAGAACCGAGAAGACTAGAAAGTACTTGGCGTGGTCGAAGACCAACTGTGGTTGAAAGAAACTGTGATCTCAAGCCGTGGTCGAAACTGCTCACCGAGAGAAACAATGATCACTGAGATACACAGTCACGGTCGAAAACAAATAAGCCAGAGCACATCAGCCGTAGTCGAAAACCAGAAGAGTGACCGTGGTCAAAAATCCGAAAACAGAGTAGTCCAGGCGCACGACCGCCAAACCAAGAATTGAGAGAACTTTTTGCACAGAGGTCAAAAACGAATGAAACTTGAATCCTAGCAAGAACAAGATATTTAAAAGTGAAAATACCAAGAATAACACAAGTCTTTGCTAAGGAAGGAGAGAACGTTGTGGTCGAACACGTATCAAAGTAAATAGATGCGCAGAATCAAAAACACGTAAGTTTCTCTGTTTTGATTCTTGCTCTCGAATAAACCGACCGAAAGGTCTTAGAAAATGAATCCCGTTTAGAGCGAGAGGTACAAGCCAACTCTCAAAGAAAACACAGATAAGCGAAAGAACAGAGAGAGCGCAAAAGATCTAGTCAAAACACCTCAAGCAAAAACAAACTCAGAATGATACAAAGAGGTGAATCCAATCTTTTCTATTGATCATGGAGGTTTCTACAATACTCCATCGGAGGTACACGAGCATCCATGCTCTACCCGAGACAACTCACACAATAGAAAGAAGGGCTCGAGCAACTCGTGAAACAACCTCCTTTGCTCCCGAGACTAAACCTCTCTATTATAGTCTCACTAACGGGTCTCCACACGAGACAACCCGCTAACCGAGTGGTTAAGCTTTGCAGGCCTTGATGCTTTACCCGCTCCTCTCGTGCAACGGCCCACCGCTTGCCCGTTAGCGCCACCAACTCCACGTAGCTCACAGAGCCTCTCCGGTGGTCACAAGAGCTTTCAAAGGACGCCTTCCCTGCAGCTTTGACATTTCTCCAAAATGCCCCTCCGCGCCTTCCGTGAAGCTTCCTCCACCGCTTGCTGTCCATGCCGCCGCCCCACCGCGCACACGTCCTCCTCGCCTTTTCCACGCTGCTCGACCTCAACATCTCCCATGTCTAGTCCCGACTGTCCAAAGCCTCACCAAGACTAGTCTCCAGTACCTGCATCCATCAAAGACAACAAAAACATCACATAGCACCGTTCTACACAGAAAACCATACTGCACTCAACCCGAGCTCAAATCTTCCACAGATTTTAAACTTAGTCAAGACCTGTCAAAATGTAGAACAAACCAGTCTACAAGGTCCATGACTTCACAAGGAACCCAACCGACCAAACCTCACCGTAATCGGACACCACATGTGCCCACACGACCGGTTTTAAAGAGCTCCATCGACCACGGTCAATCTGCCGACAACGTGGTCGGCCGACCGCCACAACGTGGTCGAAAACCTTAGCATGGTCGAATCTCTCCGAGCGCACAACGTGGTCGCACCACCGATCAAACAACGTGGTCGTGTCGCCCAACGACCACGGCCAAAGTGGTCGAACGCCCGACCGCCCAACGTGGTCGAGTCTCCGATCCCACAACGTGGTCGAAGACCGAGACCACAACGTGGTCGTAAACCCTAGCGCCGAGTGCCGACCACGGTCAAATCTTCTGAGGGCTCCGCAACGTGGTCGTACACCGTCCGACTGGCTCCCGACCACGACCAAACTTCCCGAGAAAGCCGTAACGTGGTCGTAGAGTCCCGATTGATTTCCGATTAAGCCCAACGTGGTCGTATCGACTTCCGACCACGGTTAAAACGCCGAGACCCGCAGTGGTCGTGTGCGTGAATTCCGCTTCCGACCAGCTCCCAAGTGGTCGTGCGGGACCCGAAGACTTCCGATCACGCTCAAATTCGCGGGGCGCGCCACAACAGGTCGTAGACCACCCGAACGACTTCGATCACGTCCCGGATGGTCGTCGCACGTTTTCGGCTTCCGATCAGTTCCAATGTGGTCGTGCGGTTCAGGGAAAGTCGTACCGACTTTGACTACGCCGAGCTAAGAATTTGCAATAAAGCCCAAAACAAACTCAATTTTCCTTCAACTAAGGGTCAATTACTCATCATAAAGATGGGATCATCTCCACATGATCTCTCAATCTCCCCTTGATGAGTATATTGACAAACACCAAAAATAAGAAGTTGAGTTTGTAAAAGCCGATATGGTTCGTGAATGAAAATGAAATTATGACCATGTCAACAGAGAGAACACTAGAGCAAAAGAACAAAGAGCAAATTGATCTCCAAAGCTCTAGCAAGTTCCCGAGAGAAATTTTCTTCCTCCTTTTTTTTAATCTATTCTCCCCTTTTGGCAATAAACACATCAAGTATGCAAGAGAGAGAATAAGTCATGATGATGGATGAAATGGTGATTTGATTATTCAAAGAATGCGAGCCATGAGAATTATCCAAAATGACCAACATGTATTACACCAAGCCATAACATACAAATATGCTATAAAGATCATGGCTAAGTATGTAAAGTGAAGCTAAGCAACGAAGGTATAATCTGAATTTTTATTTTGAAGTGCTTAGCGAGTCAAGTCAAACAAGATTTTAGTCTAGCTAATGATATCCACAAATGATGCAAGCCATGTTAATAAGCTAAATGGAATCAAGAAGCTAGTGTTGAGCCAACTAGAGTGCTATTTGTTCAAGAATGATACAATTGTTGAAGTACTTTGATTTTTTTTTATTTAGCACTTTTGACATTTTTCTTTTGAGATCTCATGATTGTTTTCAATCATATTTTGTCATGTGCTAGACCTCAAGCCTTATGCGATCATTCCAAGCGAGAAGCTTAAGGAAATGATCTTGGTCATCCAAATCTCCCCTGAGTTCATGCCTTGTGCAATGGCAAGCCGTCTCATGAGAAGGAATTGGTGAGATCGGTTTTTCGCACGTAAGAGATCTTTTTTTGATAGATTGTACTAACTTATGTGTCATCAAGAAACTATATAGCTCAATCTATTGCTCAACAAAGATTCAAGACTCAACTCAGCCTATTTGACATGGCAAGAATCATAAAAAGATAACACAAAGCTGACTAGTCTCAAATATGAACATGACAGGAATTAGGTCAAATTTAGCATTGTAATTAACCTATCGTGGCAAAGACTTGACTACACATATAAAGTCATGATCAAATTAGCAATGGAGCATAAGTCATGGCAAGATGTAATATAATGAAAACATGTCATGAAAGGATAATAATCAAGGCTCCATGTAGCTATATTACAATGCATGATGACATGCGTAAAATCCAGCTCCCCCTCAACATGAGATGCAGCTTTTAGTTCAAGTTGAGTTAAGTCAATATTAAGATCTAGAAGTTCCCAAATGAACTCCCCCTGAACCAAAGCAATAAAAGAGAGAAGTTGGCAAAGAAAACAGGCAGTCCTTAAAGCATAGATAAGATATAGAGGATACTATGGCTCAGACTGACTCTCATCTACCCCATATGACTCCAGGACTAATAGCTGACCGTAAAAACACACACTAGAGAGCAAACACGTACCCTGTCTACCCGAAGGTGGCCCGACCCTCGCTAGATCACAAGAAGTGAGTAAGCTCAATCTAGTGAGATAAGAAACAGCTATCCTGAAAGCACAAGATAAGAGCAAGAAGTCTAAGCAACTCAGCAAGAGAACCACTCTAGCCTATGCTGGAAGGACTAAACCCAATGCACCCGCAGATGCAATGCAACAAGAAGGATACGTACATAAATAATAAGATAAAGCAAGAAAGCCCAAAGCTCCCCTCACAATAGTCCATAAGGACGACCACCCCAAGCTCTCCCAAAGTCGAAAACCTCGTGCTATCCGAGGCTTGGTGAAGACATCACCAACCGGTGGTCACTCTCACAAACCGGAGCACGATGTCACCCTTCTCTACATGATCTCAAGAAAGTGATATCGATATCAATGTGCTTGGTCCGAGAGTGTTGCACTTTGGGTTCTTAGCAATGCCGATTGCGACGTGTTATCGCAGTAAAAGCGAACACGGCCGATAATAACCCAAAGTCCCGCAGAGTCGAGACCATCCAGTACACAGCTACAAAGAATCGGTCGCAGAACATACTCGCCTCTGCGGTGGATGAGCAACACCGGATCTTCCTCAAGACCAAGAAACGAGAGAAGTGCCAATGAATCGGCAGTGCACGAGTGCTCTTCCTATCTATCCTCGACCGCAAAGTCTCGCATCCGAGAAGGCTCTAAGGGATAGACAGAGGAGGAAGAGTACCGATACCATAGTCAATGGTAGCTCGAAGGTACCGAAGATGCGCTTCACCGCCGGGCGGTGAGACACGCGAGGAGAAGCCTGAAACCGAGCACAAAGACACACGGAGAAGTGTATGTCCGGTCTCGAGGCAGTGAGGTACAAGAGAGAGCCAATCATGCTTCTGAATTCCTTTTGATCAACTGGCTCACCGTCCTCATCGTGGTCTAGAATGGTCAGAAGCCATCGGAGTTGACACCGCTTTCCATCACTCATGTCAAATCGCCTCGGAGGTCTCGAGTGTACTTGCCTTGATGCAAGAAGGTACCCTCCCGAGTCTCGCTTGATCTCGAAGCCAAGGAAGAATGTCAACTCACCCATCATGCTCATCTCAAACTCGGTGCTCATGACATCCGAGAACCTGTGAAACTAGAGCATGGGAAGAGCCGCCAAAGATGATGTCATCGACATAGATTTAGGCGACGGAAGGTCATTGCCAAGCCGGCGAATGAACAAGGTCTTGTCAACTTTACCCATCTCAAAATCATGTCTCAATAGATAGGACTTAAGCCTCTCATACCAAGCTCTAGGGGCTTGCTTAAGTCCATACAACGCTTTGGAAAGCTTGAAGACATGACTAGGGTATTTGGGGTTCTCGAAACACGGAGGTCGTCGACATAGACTTCTTCCTCAATGAAGCCATTGAGAAAGGCACTCTTGACGTCCATCGGTAAAGCTTGAAACCCTTAGAAGCCGCAAAGGCAAGCGTAATTCTAATGGCCTCAAGACGAGCTACGAGGGCAAAGGTCTCCTCAAATCCGCACCCTCAACCCAGGAGTACCCCATGCACCGCCTAGCCTTGTTTCAATGACTACCCCATCCTCGCCTCGCTTGTTCTTGAATACCCACTTGGTTCCAATGATATTGTGATCTCGAGGGGCTCAACAAGCGCCCGCACCTTGTTTCTCTCGAAACTCTCTAGCTCCTCATGCATGGCGTTGACCCAAGACTCATCGATAAAGCATGACAAACGCCCTTGGGCTCAAAAGAAGCTACGAAGGCGAGTGGAGATAGAAAAGTGACACGCCGACTTGGAACGTGTGACTCGCTCAAATAGATCTCCAATCATCCGCTCGTAAGGATGAGATTTTGGATATGTCTTGGAGGTCCTGGATGAGATGAAGAAGTGGCCTCACCTCGTTACACGAAGGGGTAGGAACAGAGCCACTAGCTCCGTAAGAGCGAAGGTAAGGGTCGATCGCCTCGAGGTGCGGTGGAAGAAGGCACCTCAAGTGGTGGAAGAGGTACCGATCGGGTGACAACCCTCATCTCCATCATCCTCATCATCCACGAAGATGGTCTCGGGCCGCTCTAGTGAACTCGAGATATCGGGCCTAGTCCCTGACCGCCTCATCGAAAGTTACTTCACGTGTTTCTACCATTTTACTAGACTCAGCCTGCACCCTATAGGCCCGCCAAGAAGTCGAGTAGCCCGAAAAAGTCCATCACAAGAACGTGACTCGAACTTATCTAGGTTCCGGACTTGAAATAAAACACTTGCAACCAAACACACGAAAATGAGAAACACGGGCTTTCGCCCGTATCTCAACTCATAAGAAGTGCGGTGCAAGTGTGCCCAAGAAAACTCGTTCAAACATGGCACGCAGTGGCTATAGCTTCACCCAAAACTTCCGCGGTAGAGTACTCATCAAGCATCGCCCGCCATCTCGACTAAGGTGCGGTTCTTCCTCTCCACAACGCCATTCTGCCGAGGGACGATGGAGAAGAGAACCGGTGCTCTACACTGCCTCACCACGAAACTCTCAAAGTAGGAATTTTGAACTCCGTGCCATTGTCATCGCGGATCGCTCGTAAGGCACCGGAAGCTCAACGAAAGCCTCTTGAAAAGACCTCGAAAATGTGTAAACGCCTCATCCTTCGAGGCTAAGAAAACACCCAAGAATACCTCGAATAGTCATCGACCACAACAAGAACGTACCACTTCCCTCCCGCAGATCGCACTCGAGCCGGTCCAACTGTGTCCATATGGAGCAACGTCCGGTGCATCGGTCATAGTAATCGGACCGAGGATGAGAGGCGGCAACCATCTTGCCGTGCAAGCATGGAGCGCAAACAAGATCTTTGACCATCTTGAGTTTCGCAGACCACGAATGAGATCGTGGTCGCTAACTCGAGTCAAATGGTCAAATCCAATATGACCAAGTCTCCTATGCCGAAGGAAAGATCGCGGGACTCGAAGCAAGCAAACAACGGAGAGGATCACCGAAATCTCGGAAAAATCAGCACGAAAGATCCTCCCAAAACGAAAATCCCAAAATCGGACTACCAAGAATCAAGAATTTTGCGCTTGTTTTCTTAAAACTCACCTCGAAATCGTCATCGGTGGTCGAGAGACCGAAAGCAAATTGTACTGCAGCTTACTAACCAAAGCAACATCTTTTAAAACAAATGAATCATTAATGCGCACTGTACCTTTGGCGATGACACGCCCAGAAGAAGCATCTCAAGGTGATCGCCTCATCACCGGAGCTCGGGCAAGGAAGAAAACCAACGGAATCTCCGGTCATGTGTCGTGAACACCCGAGTCTACAAGCCAAACCTTTCCTTCCTCGCCCGCGAACCTGAGTCAACAAGAGAGCAAAGTCTCAGTACTGGGATAAATCAACATAGATTTTGGCACCCAATACTGAGTCACACGCCGAGCGTAAGAAGTAGTCACACACGATCGACCTCTAACTACCCCACGCCTCGTCGCTCAAAGAAGCAAAAGGTCTATGTGCGACACTGAAGTCATTGGCCGGGTCCGACTACTACGGAGAGCGAGTCGAGCACCGGCGAAGACGCCGATCACGCCGCGGGTAGCTATCTCGATGGAACGAGATCTACCCTCGGGACGGCGGAAGTCACGACCAGAGGGAGCACGAGGACGAAAAACAGAAAACTCCGAAAAACCAAGTCCTCGGTGCTGCCCAAAGCTACCAACAGTAGCAAACCTAGACCTCGTGTTGGTCTTAGGTGCACTCAAGGTCTGGGGCTGACCCTGAATACGCCTAAGAGACTCAGCACGGTCTCTTCGCGCGATCTTGGCGCGCTTGAAGCATTGGTCAATCAGATGCCCATCCTTCGATGAAGGTGCAATGATACCGCCCGAGGGGTCAAGTAGCATGAGATGGCTTCGCCCGAGAGGTCAAGCTGCAGTGAAATCACCTTGTCGTAATCCCTTGGACAAAGCCCACCGATCTAAATTGAACTTTCTTGTTCTTGGCTTGACCTCGATCACACCTGCGGCTATGGGTCCGAGCACGGCGTGGATGTTTTCTCACATCCTCACGGAAATTATATCCTAGACCCTGTTTGAACTTGCAAATTTTTGATTGGTCTAGAATAAGATTGAGATCCTTCTTGCCTCCTACAAATTTCTCGAGAGTGTTCATAAGGTACTGACACTCCCGAAAGAGAGAGGTGCAAGAAGAGCAAGGAGGAGGAGAAAGAACAACAGGAGAGAGGAAGAAGAACCAATGTAAGGAGAGCGAATAGCACGTCGTGTATTTTTCCTTATGCACGCCACCTCAAGCTTGAGGGCTTCGCAGACACACAGGGGCAGCCCTAATCCCAGCCATTTGGTTCTCGCACCTCTTCCTAAGCGCCTCTACCATGTCCTTATCCTTTTCCAACATTTCAAAGACGTAAAGCACGTGGAGGATGTGGTTTTCTAGAAGGTCCTTAGTTAGCTTCACACACTTTTCATCTAAGGCAATCAAATCAGATTTTAGTTTATTACAACTTTGCATGGTGAGCTAACAGATCCTTAGAAGCATCTTGAGCCATTTTCTTATTATTATCAACAAATTCTTGAAACTGTTTGGAGACAGATTCAAGTTCAGCAGTAAGTTTGGGACAATTTGCACATGAAGTAATAGGCTCAAGTAAAAAGGCTTGTAACTCAGCAATTTTATGATCTGCCCGTTTTAGATTCATCTTTAAGTTATTACAACTTTCACAAGTCTCGGGCAGATTGAGAAGCATAGTGTAAAGACCTCTAAAAGCATTATCCTTATCCTCACATGAGGTGCAAGAGATAGTCTCAATAGTAGTAGAGGAAACAGGAACCACCCTACTCATCTCAATCTCAGCAAGAAGACTAATATTCTCCACCTTAAGCAAATCAAGCTCAGAGGTCACACTATCATGAGAAGTCCTTAACTTCTCCATATCACTAATCAAGGCAGGGCATGTATCACATTCGTCACGGGAGGGAGCAGATGTAAGTGAAGTAAGCTCCCGTGACAATCTAGCTACTTCCTTCTCTAACTCAGTACACCTAGCCTTAGCTCTAGCATGAAATCCACCTAGCTTAAGAAAAGCATGATTGAGCTGGTCATAGGTGGGGCATACCGTCCGAGTCGAGAGTACACTCGTTGTCGCTCGTTCGCCGAGGGCCATGAAGCACATGCCGAGAAGTCTTCGCCGCTCTTGGGGTCTTGATCACCCGTCCCGTCGTCGTCGCTCCATCCCTCCACCTCGCTGAGGTCGAGGTCGTCGAACGCGGTGAGGACGCGGTGGAACAGCTTTTTGGCCTTCCCAAAGTTGCGGTACTTCTTCTTGCCTTGCGTCTGAGCTGGAGGCTTCTTGTTGCGGTTCTTGTCGATGTAGTCGTTCTTGCCGAACCGCCAACGCCGCTTTGCCCTTCTCCGCTTGGGGCGGTTTGCGAATGTGGTTGGGGCCACCACACTCAAAGCAAATCACTGGTCCTCTTCTTTTTCCGTCCCTCCTTCTCTTGTAAGCATGTGAGAACTTCCGAGCTAGGAGGGCCAGCTGTTCATCCTCTAGCTGCTCTAACCGATCATCGCCACGCCACGAGAGCAACTAGGAAAACCCGCAAAGAGAATCGGCGGAAGAACCGAGGCGAAAGTGGGATCCGTGACTAGAGCCATCGACAGACTGACCGACGAGAGACTATGTCAATCTCGTGAGTCTTGAGGCGCGAGTAAAGCGCATCAAGAGTCAAGGTCGAGAGGTCCGTGGTGTCCTTGATGGTAGTCACCTTCATCTCCCAAACCCGAAGATCGAGTGCAGACAACATCTGTCGAGCGTTATCCGAGTCGGAGTATGTGAGACCGACGGCTCGGAGGTTGCTCAAAATCTTGTGAAAACGTGAAAAGCACTCGTCAAGGGACTCTCCAGCAAGCATCTCGAATTTGTCAGATTCGCGTTGAACCGGTCCTGCCGAACCGTCTTGATCCGGGAGGTGCCTCATGGTATGCATCGAGGGTCACCCGGATGTCGTGAGCGGACGACGGTGAGAGATGCGATCAAATTCGCTCGCTCAATCCTCGTATGATGATGTTCCTTGTTTTGCATTCGCCTCAACATCGCCATATTCCGGCATTGATGTTCTCATCGGCAGAACAACAAACGCTTTCACCTTCCGCCAAATGGCATACCCCGAGCTCGGATATATGTTTCCATTCGGCTCTTCCGTAGGGTAATCCAGCCATCAAAGATGGGCGGCTTGGTGGAATACTTGTCTGTTGTTATGGCTCTTTGAGACCGGTTAAGATCTATGAAGAAGAGCTAACCGCTCGATACCAATTGAAGGACCGAAATGGCAGCGAGAGGGGTGAATGGTGCCTTAAAAGCTTCTAAAAATTAACTCGATCTCTTCTCCAATAGATATATAACTATGAAGAAGAAGATTAGTTGCTCACTAAAAAGCAGAGAAAGAAATGATAGATCAACACCAACACGGAGCGTAACCGAGAAGACTAGAAAGTACTTGGCGTGGTCAAGACCAACTGTGGTTGAAAGAAACTGTGATCTCAAGCCGTGGTCGAAACTGCTCACCGAGAGAAACAATGATCATCGAGATACACAATACGGATCGAAAACAAATAAGCGAGCACATCACCGTAGTCGAAAACCGTAAGAGTGACCGTGGTCAAAATCCAAAAGAGTAGTCCAAAGCACGACCGCCAAACCAAGAATTGAGAGAACTTTTGCACGAGGTCAAAAACGAATGAAACTTGAATCCTAGCAAGAACAAGATATTTAAAAGTGAAAATACCAAGAATAACACAAGTCTTTGCTAAGGAAGGAGAGAACGTTGTGGTCGAACACAGATCAAAGTAAATAGATGCGTGAGCATCGAAAAACACGTGTTTCTCTGCTTTGATTCTTGCTCTCGTGAATAAACTGACCGAAAGGTCTTAGAAAATGAATCCCAGTTTAGAGCGAGAGGTACAAGCCAACTCTCAAAGAAAACACAGATAAGCGAAAGAACGAGAGAGCGCAAAGATCTAGTCAAAACACCTCAAGCAAAAACAAACTCAGAATGATACAAAGAGGTGAATCCAATCTTTTCTATTAATCATGGAGGTTTCTACAGTCACTCCATCGGAGGTACACGAGCATCCATGCTCTACCCAGAGACAACTCACACAATAGAAAGAAGGGCTCAGAGCAACTCGTGAAACAACCTCCCTTTGCTCCTGAGACTAAACCTCTCTATTTATAGTCTCACTAACGGGTCTCCACACAGAGACAACCCGCTAACCGAGTGGTTAAGCTTTGCGGGCCTTGATGCTTTACCTGCTCCTCTCGTGCAACGGCTCCACCGCTTGCCCGTTAGCGCCACCAACTCCACAGAGCTCTCACAGAGCCTCTCCGGTGGTCACAAGAGCTTTCAAAGTGGGCGGCTTCCCTGCAGCTTTGACATTTCTCCAAAATGCCCCTCCGCTGCCTTCCAGGAAGCTTCCTCCACCGCCTTGCTGTCCATGCTGCCACCCACCCGCAGACACGTCCTCCTCGCTTTTCCACGCTGCTCGACCTCAACATCTCCCATGTCTAGTCCCGACTGTCCAAAGCCTCACCAAGACTAGTCTCCAGTACCTGCATCCATCAAAGACAACAAAAACATCACATAGCACCGTTCTACGTAAAACCATACTGCACACTCAACCCGAGCTCAAATCTTCCACAGATTTTAAACTTAGTCAAGACCGTCAAAATGTAGAACAAACCAGTCTACAAGGTCCATGACTTCACAAGGAACCCAACCGACCAAACCTCACCGTAATCGGACACCACATGTGCCCACACGACCGGTTTAAAGAGCTCCATCGACCACGGTCAATCCGCCGACAACGTGGTCGAAGCCGACCGCCACAACGTGGTCGAAAACCTTAGCATGGTCGAATCTCCGAGCGCACAACGTGGTCGCACCACCGATCAAACAACGTGGTCGTGTCGCCCAACGACCACGGCCAAAGTGGTCGAACGCCCGACCGCCCAACGTGGTCGAGTCTCCGATCCCACAACGTGGTCGAAGACCGAGACCACAACGTGGTCGTAAACCCTAGCGCCGAGTGCCGACCACGGTCAAATCTTCCGAGGGCTCGCAACGTGGTCACACCGTCCGATCGCTCCCGACCACGACCAAACTTCCCGAGAAAGCCGTAACGTGGTCGTAGAGTCCCGATTGATTTCCGATTAAGCCCAACGTGGTCGTATCGACTTCCGACCACGGTTAAAAACGCCGAGAGACCCGCAGTGGTCGATGCGTGAATTCGGCTTCCGACCAGCTCCCAAGTGGTCGACGGGACCCGAAGACTTCCGATCACGCTCAAATTCGCCGGGGCGCCACAACAGTGTCGTGAGACCACCCGAACGACTTCGATCACGTCCCGGATGGTCGTGCGCACGTTTCGGCTTCGATCAGTTCCAATGTGGTCGACGGTTCGGGGAAAGTCGTACGACTTTGACTACGCCGAGCTAAGAATTTGCAATAAAAGCCCAAAACAAACTCAATTTTCCTTCAACCAAGGGTCAATTACTCATCATAAAGATGGGATCATCTCCACATGATCTCTCATAATGCTACTGGTTTTTCCCTAGCTGCTCTTTGTGAAGTAAGCGATGATCAGATAGAGCAGCTACCAGAGGATTATTAGCCCTTCTAGCCAGAAAGTTCTCCCATGCTTACAAGAGAGTGAGGGACAGGAAGAGGAGTGGGCCGATTATCTGCTTTGAGTGTGGTGGCCCCAACCACCATCAGGCGATTTTTTTTTGAAGTTGGGTGAAATTAAATTTTACATCTGAATCTTCCCAACTTTGTCGGGTTCGGCGAATTTATTTTGCCCAAATTCGGCCTGGAAAGTTGAGTACTCGAGCTCCGAAATTTCATCACCGAATTTTTAGCATATTCATCATTTTCTGTAGGTCACACCTTACATCAGATTGAGGTGAAAATTTGTGTGGTTCCTATTCCTGTGCTCTGCTTTGCGAAAAAATACAAAAAAATACAAAGAAAAAAAGAAATTTGCGGCACCTAGGATAGTGCTGCGAGTGCTATCTGTGGCCAAAAAAAAATCGTGACAGAGCACAGTTTTAGGTATTCACTTGTTTTGTGCTTATGCTGAGTTAAGTTCTCATTGCCTGGCCATCTTTGTTGCTGTCTTTGCCTTACTATTCTGTTCTTGACTCCTTGTTCATCATATCATACCTGTTATAGGACACATTTAGACCAAAGAACTAGGACCAATGATTTTGGACATTTATTCAAGATTACTATCTGTTATTGATTTGTGTTCCACTAATATAATTGGTCTCGCTAAGCTCCATATACCTACTTCCGGATAGCACGCTCGACCCTTGCAATCGCGGATCACACTCTCCGGTATCCTTTGCCTTGGTTTGGTAAGAACACTTGTAAGAGCTTGGTAAGTCGCCTCGCTGCGGGTTCCCACGCCTTCCTTTGTAGTTGCTAGATAATCCTTTTGTTTTCCCTGTCTTTCCACTAACCATGGCAGGAAACGACGAGGACGGGACACCGTCGATTTCAACGAGTGTGTTAGTCGCGCCCGGCTACAAGCTGCGCCGACAAACAAAACGCTTCACTCACCGATCTCGGCGAGATTGACACCATCGTCGCCGCCATTACCCAATTGAACACCACGGAAGGCATTGAGCGGGTGGAGCGCGGATGGTGACCTCCGGTCGGATGGACACATTGGAGGCACGCCACCACCGTCCATGACGGCCATCATCATGATGAAGCCACGTAGTATGATGCGATGGCAACATTGATCGGCGGGCGACACAAGATGCACGACTACGTCGTCGTCTTCAAGAAAACCGACATGGTATGGGAGGTAATAACCGAACCGCCATGGTAACGACGACGCTTTTGCTAAAGTCAAGTTTATCATTCCATCTTTTCGGTATTTATGATGCTGAAATATATCTTGATTGGGAGATGACGGTGAGCGTAAGTTTAACTCTCACTTAGTTCCCGAGCAACACGAGTTAGACAAGCTACTAGTGAGTTTAAGGACTTTGCTATTATCCGTGGAATGAACTAAGTACCATGCGCTACAACCCGATACATGGGAGCGGTTAAAAGAAGCTATGCGTGTCGTTTTGTTCCTCCCTCATATAAACTTGAATTGAGAAAAAATTGCAGCGCTTAGAACAAGGTGATAGTTCTGCTCAAGACTATTATGCCGAGCTTCAAAAGGGTATGGTTCGTTGTGGGGTTGTTGAGGACACGGAGGATAAGATTTGTCGTTTCTACGGGGTTACTGCGTGAAATTCGTGACATTGTTGATTATAAAGAATTTACTCATCACAACCGCTTGTTCCACCTTGCTATGCTTGCGAAAAAGAATTGCGGGGCGCACGAATCAACGACGACGCACCGGACGACCCTTCTACACGCCGAACGACTACATCGACGGACCGCCCAAGTCTTCTTGAGTTTCGTTCTCCTCCACCACCGTGAACAAGATGGCAGCAGCGCCACCGAAGCCACCTTCCACGACACGCCTTGCGATTCTACAAAACATTCTTTGCAGGGCCCAGCTAAGAGTTCTTCTTCCGTGGCTTCAACGGGCCGCTCCTCCGGCATTCAGTGCCACCGCTGCCATGGACTTGGCCATGTGCAGAAGAATTGCCCTAGCCAACGGACATACATCGCCACAGAAGATGGAGGCTACATCGACTTCGGATGTCGAGGAGGATGATGATATTGCTCGCCTCGGATGACAATGGCGGTGGTGATAACGACCTCGCCCTTGGTGGGCGTCCACACAGGCGCTTCGGAGCATCATTGTGCAATGAGTCCAAGACGCAGGTACAACAACCCGATAAACTTCAACGTCATAATTTGTTTCAGACCTTCTTTGCAATCAAGAACCGGCGTGCACGTGTCATCATTGATGGAGGAAGTTGCAACAACTTGGTGAGTTCTCGATTTGGTCAAGAAGCTTGGCTTGACCACGCGACCGCATCCACATCCATACCATATTCAATGGTTAAATGACTCGAAAAGCTAAGGTAACGCAAACATGCCGAGTCCATTTTTCCATTGGTGCTTATGTTGATCATGTTGATTGTGATGTGGTTCCCATGCAAGCATGCTCTCTTTTATTGGGTCGACCTTGGGAATTTGATAATGATGCCTTACACCATGGTAGTAGTAACACATATACTTTTATGCATAAGGGAAAGAAAGTTACTTTACTGCCTTTGACCCCAGCTGAGATTATAGAGGTCGATAGGGCGAGAATTGCTGCTGCTAATGATCCAAAGGAACATGATAAATCTAAAAAACAGCAAGTAACCCATTTGAAAAATTCTGTTATGCTTGCCACAAAATCAGACCTTGCTGCAATTGATGATGTTAATGATACATGCTATGCTTTTGTGTGCAAAGATGCTTTATTTTCTCTTGATAATATGCCTTGCACTTTGCCTGCTCCTGTCACTAACCTTTTGCAGGAATTTAGAGATGTTTTCCCTGATGAGATACCTCCAGGACTTCCACCCATTCGAGGGATTGAGCACCAGATTGATTTGATCCCTGGAGCGAGCTTGCCAAACCGAGCGGCGTACAGGACCAATCCCGAAGAGACTAAGGAGATTCAGCGCCAAGTCTAAGACCTTTTGGACCGTGGACGTGCGTGAGAGCCTTACTCCTTGTCTTTGTTCTGTTCTTTTGGTTCCCAAAAAAGATGGCTCTTGGCGTATGTGTGTAGATTGTAGAGCCATTAACAATATTACTATACGGTATCGTCATCCTATTCCTAGGCTAGACGACATGCTTGATGAGTTGTGTGGTGCTATAATTTTCACAAAGATTGACTTGCGTAGTGGATACCACCAAATAGAATGAAACTTGGAGATGAATGGAAAACTGCTTTTAAAACTAAGTTCGGCTTGTATGAGTGGTTAGTCATGCCTTTTGGTTTAACTAATGCACCTAGCACTTTCATGAGATTAATGAACAAGGATTTACGTCCTTTCATTGGCAAATTTGTGGTCGTTTACTTTGATGATATCTTGATTTATAGCAAGTCCATGGATGAACATTCGACTCACTTACGTGCTGTTTTTAATGCTTTGAGAGATGCACGTTTGTTTGGTAACCTTGAGAAGTGCACATTTTGCACGGATCGAGTCTCTTTTCTTGGCTATGTTGTGACTCCACAGGGAATTGAGGTTGATAGAGCCAAGGTGGAGGCGATATGGAGTTGGCCCACGCCCACGCAGCCTCCCAAGTCGCGGAGTTTTCTTGGCCTTGCAGGATTTTATCGCCGCTTTGTCAAAGAATTCAGCACCATTGCGACACCGTTGATTGAGTTGACAAAGAAGGGAGTTGTGTTCCATTGGGGACCATCACAAGAGGAGTCCTTTAATCTTTTGAAGGACAAGCTTACGCACGCACCATTGCTCCAACTTCCGGATTTTAGTAAGACTTTTGAACTCGAATGTGATGCTAGCGGAATTGGTATTGGTGGTGTTTTGATGCAAGAAGGCAAACATGTTGCCTACTTTAGCGAAAAATTGAATGGTCTTGTTCTTAATTATTCCAGGTATGATAAAGAATTGTATGCTCTTGTTCGTTCTTTAGAAACGTGGCAACACTATTTATGGCCTAAAGAATTTATCATTCATTCCGATCATGAATCACTTAAGCATATTCGTAGTCAAACCAATTTGAATCGTAGACATGCTAAGTGGGTTGAATTTATTGAATCTTTCCTTATGTCATTAAACACAAGAAAGGGAAGGATAATGTGATTGTTGATGCTTTATCTCGACGCTATACCATGTTGTCTCAACTTGATTGTCGCATTTTGGTCTTGAAACTATTAAAGAACAATATGCTTTTGATGCTGATTTTAAGGATGTGTTGTTGCATTGTAAAGAGGGTCAAGCATGGAATAAATTCGTGATCAATGATGGATTTTATTTAGAGCTAACCGCCTATGCATTCGCTTGGATCCGTTCGTCTTTTGTTGTTGCAGGAGGCGCATGGAGGCGGTTTGATGGGACATTTGGTGCTAAGAAGACGGAGGACGTTCGACCACACACTTCTTTTGGCCAAAGATGAGGCGAGATGTTGAGCGGTTTGTGGCTCATTGCACTACATGTCAAAAGCTAAGTCTCGCTTGAATCCACATGGTTTATATATGCCACTTCTGTTCCTTCTATTCCGTGGGCGAGATATTTCTATGGACTTTGTTTTAGGGTTGCCCAGACTAAGAGGGGAGGATAGCATTTTGTTGTTGTGGATCGTTTTCTAAGATGGCTCACTTTATCCCATGTCATAAAACCGATGATGCCGTTCATATTGCTGACCTCTTTTCAAAGAGATAGTTTGTTTGCATGGTATGCCTTCTACTATTGTTTCGATCGTGATGCCAAGTTCTTGAGTCACTTTTGGCGTACTCTATGGAACAAGTTGGGTACAAAGTTGTTGTTCTCTACCACATGTCACCCACAAACCGATGGCCAAACCGAGGTGGTGAACCGCACATTGTCTACCATGTTGAGAGCTATTTTGAAGAACAATTTGAAGCTATGGGAAGAGTGTTTGCCGCATGTTGAGTTCGCATATAATCGAGCGGAACACTCCACCACCAAGGTAAGTCCTTTTCGTGTAGTGTATGGATTCAATCCCGTGCCCTATTGATATTTTACCTTTGCCTACTAGTGAGAGAGTTCATAATGATGCTAAGGAGCGTGCTGATTTTATTATCAAAATGCATGAGACTACTAAGGCAAACATTGAAAAGATGAATGAAAATATAGGATTACCGGTAGTAAAGGTAGAAAAGAAGTTAAACTTGAACCGGTGATTTTGTTTGGTTGCACTTGCGAAAGGATAGATTCTCTGAGTTAAGAAAGTCAAAATTGATGCCTAGAGCTGCTGGTCCTTTTAAGATAGTTGAGAAGATAAATGATAATGCATATAAACTTGAGTTGCCTCCCGAGTTTGGGGTTAGTCCCACCTTTAACATTTCAGATTTGAAGCCATACTTGGGAGAAGAAGATGAGGCTGAGTTGAGGACAACTCCGCTTCAAGAGGGGGAGGATGATGAGGACATCACTTCTTCGGATATACACAACACTCCTCCACTTGATATTCAAGGAACAATCACTAGAGCTCGCGCCCGACAATTGAATTTACAGGTGAGCTCGTTCCTAAGTACTTCTTTTTGTTCATTTGAGAATCGATTACTACCTAATGATTTAATTATGATTAGGAACCATGGAGAGGATCAGGAAGTACTTGGGGAAGGGCTACGAGGCGCACAAGTCCAGCAAGGGTGGTCGAATCATGTTGGATGTCCAACTCAAACCGACTTCGAATCCAATTCGGAGTCCAGGACCAGGCCGCACTAAAACGGACACCCAGATCGCATCCGGACTCCGTTTTGGACGTTCCACATATGTATGGAAAGCTGAGAAGATAACCTTTCCAATGGCTCTGGTCTCATATCAAAATTCCTTCTGAGTCAACGGGAATCGTCGAAACAAGTGGACGTCCAGAATCTGTCAGGGTGCTGCGACACCGTCTTTTGGGCCGTTCGGCTTTGTATCGTGTTGGAGTCCATTAAGGACGCGTCCAGGTGTTTCGCATGCTCCTTACTTCTTTATATACAGCCGCCACCCCCACCATTAGGGTGGAGGGTTTTGCTTAGATTAAATCTGTCTTTGAACAGTTTCGACGTTCATCGGTTTGTGAGACCCCAACTTTCGAGTGCTAAATCAATACATCTGCAATTCAGTTGTGATCTTCCTTGTTCTTGCTTGTGTTCTTCGATTCGCAGGCGAGGATTAGCCTTCTTGGCGAGGTCAACCGGGCTGCGCACGGTTGATAACCTGAGGAGACGTGGTGCTGCGATTGCGGGGTTCGGGACGTGTTGTTCGGAAGCCGGATCGATTTGTGTCGCGCTTCCACCAAATCGAACATATCCAGAACCTGTTGGAAGATCGGGACCCCGTTCCCATCACAATATTGGTGCTGAAATTAATTGTGAAACGGTGAGTACTTGTGAGAACTCATATATACGAATGAAAATTCCATGTTCTGAAATTTCTTTGTTCAATTTACATAATGTGAAATTGATTACTCATAAGGAAGTTCTTACGAGAATATCTCCTGATGATTCTTTATATTATATCATGTTTGATGATCCTAAAGAACTATCTAGTGTGATTGAGAATGTTGCTAAAATTTCATATTTAAAATCACTAGTTAGTACCTATGCATATACATATAAGTTCAATTTGATTGGAAATTTTGGTATAGATTGATGAGAACGGGGTCCCGATCTTCCAACAGGTTCTGGGTATGTTCGATTTGGTGGAGGCGCGACACAAATCGATCCGGCTTCCGAACGACACGCCCAAACCCCGCAATCGCAGCACCACGCTCCTCAGGTTATCAACCGTGCGCTGCCCGGTTGACCTTGCCAAGAAGGCTAATCCTCGCCTGCGAATCGAAGAACACAAGCAAGAACAAGGAAGAACACAACCAAATTGCAGATATATTGATGAAGCACTCGAAAATTGGGGTTTCACAAACCGATGACGGCGAAACTGTTCAAAGACAGAATTAATCTAAGCAAAACCCCACCCTAATGGTGGGGTGGCGGCTGTATATAAAGGAGTAAGGCGTGCAAAACCCTGGACGCGTCCCTTAATGGACTCCAACACGATACAAAGCCGAACGGCCCAAAAGACGGTGTCACAGCACCCTGACAGATTCTGGACGTCCACTTGTTTCGACGATTCCCGTTGACTCAGAAGGAATTTTGATATGAGACCAGAGCCATTGGAAAGCTTATCTTCTCAGCTTTCCATACATATGTGGAACGTCCAAAACGGAGTCCGGATGCGATCTGGGCGTCCGTTTAGTGCGGCCTGGTCCTGGACTCCGAATTGATTCGAAGTGGGCTTGAGTTGGACATCCAACATGATTCGACCACCCTTGCTGGACTCGTGCGCCTCGTAGCCCTTCTCCAAGTACTTCTTGATCCTCCATGGTTCCTAATCATAATTAAATCATTAGGTAGTAATCGATTCTCAAATGAACAAAAGAAGTACTTAGGAACGAGCTCACATGTAAATTCAATTGTCGGCGCGAGCTCTAGTGATTGGTCCTTGAATATCAAGTGGAGGAGTGTTGTGTATATCCGAAGAAGTGATGTCCTCATCATCCTCCCCTCTTGAAGCGGAGTTGTCCTCAACTCGCCTCATCTTCTTCTCCCAAGCATGGCTTCAAATCTGAAATGTTAAAGGTGGGACTAACCCCAAACTCGGGAGGCAACTCAAGTTTATATGCATTATCATTTATCTTCTCAACTATCTTAAAAGGACCAGCAGCTCTAGGCATCAATTTTGACTTTCTTAACTCAGGAAATCTATCCTTTCGCAAGTGCAACCAAACAAAATCACCCGGTTCAAGTTTAACTTCCTTTCTACCTTTACTACCAAGAATCCTATATTTTCATTCATCTTTTCAATGTTTGCCTTAGTAGTCTCATGCATTTTGAGAATAAAATCAGCACGCCCTTAGCATCATTATGAACTCTCTCACTAGTAGGCAAAGGTAAAATATCAATAGGGCACGGGATTGAATCCATACACTACCTGAAAAGGACTTACCTTGGTGGTGGAGTGTTCCGCTCGATTATATGCGAACTCAACATGCGGCAAACACTCTTCCCATAGCTTTAAATTGTTCTTCAAAATAGCTCTCAACATGGTAGATAATGTGCGGTTCACCACCTCGGTTTGGCCATCGCTTGTGGGTGACATGTCGAGAGAACAACAACTTTGTACCCAACTTGTTCCATAGAGTACGCCAAAAGTGACTCAAGAACTTGGCATCACGATCCGAAACAATAGTAGAAGGCATACCATGCAAACGAACTATCTCTTTGAAAAGAGGTCAGCAATATGAACGGCATCATCGGTTTTATGACATGGGATAAAGTGAGCCATCTTAGAAAAACGATCCACAACAACAAAAATGCTATCTCTCCCCCTCTTAGTTCTGGGCAACCCTAAAACAAAGTCCATAGAAATATCTGCCCACGGAATAGAAGGAACAGGAAGTGGCATATATAAACCATGTGGATTCAAGCGAGACTTAGCTTTTGACATGTAGTGCAATGAGCCACAAACCGCTCAACATCTCGCCTCATCTTTGGCCAAAAGAAGTGTGTGGTCGAACGTCCTCCGCCTTCTTAGCACCAAATGTCCCATCAATCCGCCTCCATGCGCCTCCCGCAACAACAAAAGACGAACGGATCCAACTGGAATGCATAGGCGGTTAGCTCTAAACAAAAACCATCATTGATCACGAATTTATTCCATGTTTGACCCTCTTTACAATGCAACAACACATCCTTAAAATCATCATCAAAAGCATATTGTTCTTTAATAGTTTCAAGACCAAAAATGCGACAATCAAGTTGAGACAACATGGTATAGCGTCGAGACAAAGCATCAAGAATCACATTATCCTTCCCTTTCTTGTGTTTAATGACATAAGGAAAAGATTCAATAAATTCAACCCACTTAGCATGTCTACGATTCAAATTGGTTTGACTACGAATATGCTTAAGTGATTCATGATCGGAATGAATGACAAATTCTTTAGGCCATAAATAGTGTTGCCACGCCTCTAAAGAACGAACAAGAGCATACAATTCTTTATCATACGTGGAATAATTAAGAACAGGACCATTCAATTTTTCGCTAAAGTAGGCAACAGTTTGCCTTCTTGCATCAAAACACCACCAATACCAATTCCGCTAGCATCACATTCGAGTTCAAAAGTCTTACCAAAATTCGGAAGTTGGAGCAATGGTGCGTGCGTAAGCTTGTCCTTCAAAAGAATAAAGGACTCTCTTGTGATGGCCCCAATGGAACACAACTCCTTCTTTGTCAACTCAATCAACGGTGTCGCAATGGTGCTGAATTCTTTGACAAAGCGGCGATAAAATCTGCAAGGCCAAGAAAACTCCGCGACTTGGGAGACTGTGGTGGGCGTGGGCCAACTCCATATCGCCTCCACCTTGGCTCTATCAACCTCAATTCCCTGTGGAGTCACAACATAGCCAAGAAAGAGACTCGATCCGTGCAAAAGGTGCACTTCTCAAGGTTACCAAACAAACGTGCATCTCTCAAAGCATTAAAACAGCACGTAAGTGAGTCGAATGTTCATCCATGGACTTGCTATAAATCAAGATATCATCAAAGTAAACGACCACAAATTTGCCAATGAAAGGACGTAAACCTCGTTCATTAATCTCATGAAAGTGCTAGGTGCATTAGTTAAACCAAAAGGCATGACTAACCACTCATACAAGCGAACTTAGTTTTAAAAGCGCTTTTCCATTCATCGCCAAGTTTCATTCTTATTTGGTGGTATCCACTACGCAAGTCAATCTTTGTGAAAATTATAGCACCACACAACTCATCAAGCATGTCGTCTAGCCTAGGAATAGGATGACGATACCGTATAGTAATGTTGTTAATGGCTCTACAATCTACACACATACGCCAAGAACCATCTTTTTGGGAACCAAAAGAACAGAACAACACAAGGACTAAGGCTCTCACGTCGCACCCACGGTCCAAAAGGTCTTGGACTTGGCGCTGAATCTCCTTAGTCTCTTGGGATTGGTCTGACGCCGCGGTTTGGCAAGCTCGCTCCAGAATCAAATCAATCTGTGCTCAATCCTCGAATGGGTGGAAGTCCCGAGGTATCTCATCGTGAAAACATCTCTAAACTCCCGCAAAAGGTTAGTGACAGAGCAGCAAAGTGCAAGGCATATTATCAAGAGAAAATAAAGCATCTTTGCACACAAAAGCATAGCATGTATCATTAACATCATCAATTGCAGCAAGGTCTGATTTTGTGGCAAGCATAACGAAATTTTCAAATTGGTTACTTGCTGTTTTCAGATTTATCATGTTCCTTTGGATCATTAGCGAGCTCTCGCCCTATCGGCCTCTATAATTTCAGTCAGGTCAAAGCGTAAAGTAACTTTCTTTTCTTATGCATAAAAGTGTATGTGTTACTACTACCATGGTGTAAAGCATCATTATCAAATTCCCAAGGTCGACCCAATAAAAGAGAGCATGCTTGCATGGGAACCACATCACAATCAACATGATCAACATAAGCACCAATGGAAAATGGACTCGACATGTTTGTGTTACCTTAGCTTTTCCGAGTCATTTAACCATTGAATATGGTATGGATGTGGATGCGTCGCGTGGTCAAACCAAGCTTTAACCAAATCGAACTCACCAAGTTGTTGCAACTTCTCCATCAATGATGACACGTGCGCCGGTTCTTGATTGCAAAGAAGGTCTGAAACAAATTATGGCGTTGAAGTTTATCGGTTTGTTGTACCGCGTCGAGGACTCGCTGCACAATGATGCTCCGTGCGTCGTGTGGACGCCCACCAAGGACGAGGTCGTCATCACCACCGCCATTGTCGTCCGTGGCAGCAGCAACATCATCATCCTCCTCGATATCCGGCGTCGATGTAGCCTCCATCTTCGTGGCGATGTATGCCCGCTGGCTAGGGCAATTCTTACGCACATGACCAAGTCCATGACAGCGGTGGCAATCAATGCCGGAGGAGCGCCCGTTGAAGCCACGGAAGAAGAACTCTTGTCCGGCCCCGCAAAGAATTTTTGAAGAATCTACAAGGCGTGTCGTGAAAGTGGCTTGGTGGCGCTGCTGCCATCTTGTTCACGTGTGGTGGAGGAGAACGAAAACTCAAGAAGACTTGGGCAGTCCGTGGATGTAGTCGTCATGGGTGTAGAAGGGTCGTCCGGTGCGTGCCTTAGTTGATTCGTAGGCGTCCGCAATTCTTTCTCTCGCAAGCATAGCAAGGTGGAACAACCGGTTGACGATGAGTAAATTCTTTATAATCAACAATGTCCCAATTTCACGCAGAACCCCGTAGAAACGACAAATCTTATCCTCCGTGTCCTCAACAACCCCACAACGCACCATACCCTTTTGAAGCTCAAAGATAATAGTCTTGGACAGAACTATCACCTTGTTCTAAGCGCTGCAATTTTTTCTCAATTCAAGTTTATATGAGGGAGGAACAAACGATTACGCATAGCTTCTTTTAAGCGCTCCCATGTATCGGTTGTGTTTATGGTACTTAGTTCATTCCACCGGATAATAGCAAAGTCCTTAAACTCACTAGTAGCTTGTCTAACTCTATGTTGCTCGGGAACTAAGTGAGAGTTAAACTTCGCTCACCGTCATCTCCCAATCAAGATATATTTCAGCATCATAAAGACCGAAAAAGATGGAATGGTAAACTTCACTTTAGCAAAGGGTCATCGTTACCATGACGGTTCTGGTTATTACCTCCCATACCATGTCGGTTTTGCTGAAGACGACGACGTAGTCGTGCATCTTGTGTCGCCCGCCGATCAATGTTGCCATCTGCATCATACTCTGTGGCGTCATCATGATGATGGCCATCATTGACAGTGGTAAACGTGCCTCCAATGTGTCCATCCGACCGCTGAGGTCACCATCCGCCGCCCACCCGCTCAATGCCTTCCGTGGTGTTCAATCGGGTAATGGCGGCGACGATGGTGTCCAATCTCGCCGAGATCGGTGAGTGAAGCGTTTTGTTTGTCGGCGCAGCTTGTAGCCGGCCGCGACTAACACACTCGTTGAAATCGACCGTGTCCCGTCCTCTTCGTTTCCTGCCATGGTTAGGGGAAATACAGGGCAAACAAAAGGATGATCCCTATGAACTACAAAGGAAGGGAAGTGGAAACCCGCAAAGGAAGTGGCTTACCAAGCTCTTACAAGTGTGCGTCTGGCGGCGGATGGTACAACCGGTGGTTGGTTCGTGATACCTTGTCGGCGTGGGTACGATTGCAAGGTCAAAACGTGCTATCCGTAGTAGATATATGGAGTTTGAAGGCCAAATATGTCGATGGAACACAAATCAATAACAGATAGTAATGCTGAATAAATGTCCAAAGTATGGTCCTAGTTGCTGGCCTAAATGTGTCCTATATCAAGTATGAGATGATGAACAAGGAGTCACGAACAGAATATGAAAGCAACGACAGCAACAAAGATGGCCAGGCACTGAGAAGCTCAATTCAGCATAAGCACAAAACAAATAAATTGTTGGCACCTAAAACTGTGCTCTGTTTTCTCTTTTTTTTCTTCTTTTTTTTTTGTTTGCGGCTATGGATAGCACTCTCTCTCCTCTCTACTATAGCCGAAATTTTTCTTTTTTTTGTATTTTTTTATATTTTTTTCACAGAGCAGAGCACAGAAATAGGAACCACACAAAGTTGCAACTCAATCGGATGTAAGGAGTGGCCTACAGAAATTAATGAATGTGCTGCAAATTCGGTGATTCGCCGAGCGCGAGTACTACACTTTCCAGGCCGAATTTCGGAAAATAAATTCGTCGAACCCGACAAAGTTGGGGAGATTCGGATGTAAATTTAATTTCACCCAATTTCAAAAAAAAAAACTGATTTCGAGTCCGTATGCAAAAGTTATGGCGTTTGAAGATGGACCTCCAAGTTATGGTTCTTTGTGGGGTCAAAACGAAGATCGGGTGGAGGAATTTGTGGAATCTGGTGGCGGAGCTCGGGAAAGGTGGGGATGATGCGGTGTGATCACGAGGCGTGATGGATGACGAAACAGAGGGTTAACAGAGGGTGGGATAT
The DNA here is from genome assembly GCA_036346245.1 of Bonia amplexicaulis. Taxonomy (NCBI): domain Eukaryota; kingdom Viridiplantae; phylum Streptophyta; class Magnoliopsida; order Poales; family Poaceae; genus Bonia; species Bonia amplexicaulis. The sequence continues at coordinate 10,779,710 of CM070748.1, forward strand.
GGGTGGGAAAACAAAAAGCAGAGGGTGGAGGAAACGCGGCGTGACGGCTAGGGTTTGAAGGGTGGTAGCGGGTGGGAAAACAACTCGAACAAAACACGATCTAAACCAGCAACACAACTCGACTAAGGACACAACCTCAACACTACGGACTCTAGAATCAACTTGTGCAAAGGCTAAACGAGATCTAGGACAGGAAACAACCTATGACTACAATTTTTTTGTAGGGCTTTTTCTTGGACTCTAGGACGAAACCGAAAATAACAAAGGAGGGGTAACTCGAACCTGGAGGAACACCTGAAGCTCTGATTACCACTTGATGAGAACGGGGTCCCGATCTTCCAACAGGTTCTGGGTATGTTCGATTTGGTGGAGGCGCGACACAAATCGATCCGGCTTCGAACGACACGTTCCAAACCCCGCAATCGCAGCACCACGTCTCCTCGGGTTATCAACCGTGCGCTGCCCGTTGACCTTGCCAAGAAGGCTAATCCTCGCCTGCGAATCGAAGAACACAAGCAAGAACAAGGAAGAACACAACCAAATTGCAGATATATTGATGAAGCACTCGAAAATTGGGGTTTCACAAACCGATGACGGCGAAACTGTTCAAAGACAGAATTAATCTAAGCAAAACCCCACCCTAATGGTGGGGGTGGCGGCTGTATATAAAGGAGTAAGGGGCGTGCAAAACCCCTGGACGCGTCCTTAATGGACTCCAACACGATACAAAGCCGAACGGCCCAAAAGACGGTGTCACAGCACCCTGACAGATTCTGGACGTCCACTTGTTTCGACGATTCCCGTTGACTCAGAAGGAATTTTGATATGAGACCAGAGCCATTGGAAAGCTTATCTTCTCAGCTTTCCATACATATGTGGAACGTCCAAAACGGAGTCCGGATGCGATCTGGGCGTCCGTTTTAGTGCGGCCTGGTCCTGGACTCCGAATTGGATTCGAAGTGGGCTTGAGTTGGACATCCAACATGATTCGACCACCCTTGCTGGACTCGTGCGCCTCGTAGCCCTTCTCCAAGTACTTCTTGATCCTCTCCATGGTTCCTAATCATAATTAAATCATTAGGTAGTAATCGATTCTCAAATGAACAAAAGAAGTACTTAGGAACGAGCTCACATGTAAATTCAATTGTCGGTATGAGCTCTAGTGATTGGTCCTTGAATATCAAGTGGAGGAGTGTTGTGTATATCCGAAGAAGTGATGTCCTCATCATAGATGATAAGTTTTATGTTTACCGAATATGCATTACATGTGATAAGTTTGCTGAATTGAAATTGCATATTTTGGATAAACAATCTTCTGTGCCATATCATGATCACAATGAGATGAGTTTCAACAACAATGCTGCATGTTTCAAAAGATTTATTAAGCCTACTTATTCATCCTTTAATGTACAATCATGTACAAATAATCAGAGTAGCGCAGTTGAAGCATAGAAGGAACTAAAAATTTTCTCCCCCATATTTGAACAACTTAATTTGGTTTGGCCCATTAATGACTTGTCCATGTGCCTAGCAAAGTCGAGGACGACTTTTTCTCATGGGAGGGAGAATGATGTGAATGAAGGTACCGCAATGTATATATCAAATACATCCTATGGTTGCAGTTGTGTTACTTATTTTGTGCAAAACAATGCGAATAACACAACAATTGATTCATACATATACCATGCATATATGTTGTTCTTTTTATCTACTACGCCTTCAGATGTTCTTGATATATATACCATGCATATACGTTGTATTCTTTGCTTAGTACAATTTCAGGCTACCAAAAGCCAAGGACGGTTTTTCTTGAAGAAGGGGAGGATGATGCGGATACGCACAAGCTTAGCACTTTTCAGTCAAATACATTATTTTACTGGAAAGTAGTATTGAGTCACATTAAATATTGTCAGGTAAATTTGTTTCTTAAGGAGTTTCTTTTAATTGATGATGAACTTAGAATACTACATCATGCTATTGTTTTATGTATTCTTAGGTATGATTCATGTGAAGATTTGGGAGAGCAAAAGGGAGGAGCATAAGAACTTAAACTACAAGTTTTGGATAAGATTTTTAAGCCAAATTCGGATCTCCCACGTGCTCAATCCAAATTAAACTCGGATTCAACTCAGAATTCAATTCGGATTCGGTTCGGGACAGCCTGACAGGCAGTTACTAAAAAGGTCATAACTTTCACAAACGGAGTACGATTCAGGTGTTCTTGTACTCGTTGGAAAGATAATTTCAAGGGCTACGCAATGGATCTGGCCCCACCTTCAAATTCGTCACAGATTAAAAGTTATGACCGAAATATTGTGACGACTTAATTTTAGGTTTTTCCTTTTATGTGAGTTTGTTTCCAAATGCATGTAGGGTGAGTTGGAGTTGGTTTTGGACCTCTTGGCCAGCCATGAGGTGGAGAGAGAACTATATATTGAGGGTTAGACCCACATTGTAAGGCAGACCACGTTTGAGAATAATGAATCTACTAAAGTTTGTTCAGTTTTAGCATTGCTACCGAAGTTCCATGGGGAATTAGGAGTGAATTTTCTTCAATCAAGATCGTTTAGCCTTTCCGTTGGGAATTGGGTGCACAATAGATCTTCGCTTGGTGGTCGGCGAAATCAACACGAGTGTGTTTTGGCGGATTAAAGAGTGTTCGTCCCTTGCATTGGCATTGGAGGATCATTACGATTCATCAAGACTCCCGTGAGTATCCATCCTACGTCGAGAAGATCGGGCGACCCCGTATCACAACACATAGTCCAGGTGTGCAATCTCACCAATCAGTAGCTGAAGGTTATGAACTTATCCAACTATGGACTTAGCCTTATCCGTGCTAAAGTCGAAGAATTGCTCACACATATAGAGCCAACGACCTGCCTCTGCCTTTGCATATCTGTGCTCTAATGCATCCCACAACTTTGTGACGAACTTGTAATCAATATACATATCATAGAGTTAATATGTTAGAATGGTCAGAATGTGGCCAAGAGAAGTGTTGTTCATATTTTTGAACTACATGAACTGTTCAATTGTAAATTGATACTGCGGGTGGATAATCTACTACAGCCCCAAAGACATAAGCTGAAATTTGGCTCTAATCTGCAACCTACAAAAGTTTTGTAATTTCCCGAACGTCGTTGCGGCGTAAGTTCTTAGAACAATCGCGGAGTCGCCGGTTTTTCGGCAAATCGCGGGAAGGGAAAAATATAAATTGTAGAACATTGAAAAATAAATAAAATATATTAAAAATTAATTAAAAAACTCAGAGTAGGCTGTCTGGGGGTGGGCCAACTGCCTTGGGCCTTGACCCAAGGGTGGCCGCACCCCCTTAACCTAGCCCCCACCCTCTTTCCCACCCATCCTCGCCGCACACCCTCCCCAAACCAGCCGCCACCCTCCCTTTGGTGCCCCATTGCTGCCCTTGGAGCCAAGGAGAGGAAGGAGAAGGAGAAGAAGAAGAAGGAGAAGAAGGAAGGAGAAGGAGAGGAGAAGGAAGGAGAAGAAGAAGAGTAGGAAAAAAGTGGGGAGATCCATCATCTAAGTAATTTTTTTCATCCCAAACCCTCTGTTTTTATGAACAATTAGGGTTCTTTGAACGGATATGAAGCTAGTTAATAGATTAATTGCCCGATTAGAAATTTGCTGCTATCTGCCTATAGATTGATTTGCGCAGTGCAGCTGTCCTCGCGGATTTGACCTAGTAAACGAATTTTTCTGCGGGCTCTCCCAAAAGGAAAGTTGTAGAGGACTTCCAGACGCGTCTCCTGTAATTTTTTCGGAATTTATAGGGTCGGGAATACTGTTGTTCGTCAGGTGAGCAGATTGGTACAGACCGACGGTAATATGGGAATTTGAGGTAGTAAATAATTTTTATGGTCTTCGACATAATTGAGAAAGTTGTAGAGAATCTGGTAATCTAGCTTCTGTAGAAAATTAAGAATTTTTAGACCCCTATACTGTTTCTGGGATACAATTGAATACTGTTGTCCAATCTGCCAGAACAGAGTTCTTCCTCTGTTTTGGGCATTAAATTACCCCTAGCTTGATCAAAATAAAATTATGTGTTCTACATGAAAAATGTAAGCTTTTATGTAATGAATCCAAGAGGTATCATTTATTGTATTGGATCAATATTTTTAAAGATACGAAAATGTGAAGCAGCGCTGCTGCAGAGGGTAATTTGCTGAATTATTGAGTGGAGAAGAGTTTGTGCGGGTTCGGGGTTCTAGTGACGTCTTTAATATTTTTTAGTCGTGTTTGTATGTTGTACCTGTGTGCTGAGAGTTGCCTTTTGGACAGGTGGTTTTGTCGCTGAGCGCTCTTGATTTGCTTCGCTTCATCGGATTGAGGAAAGTGAACGTAGCGGTGGTTGCTACCATTTAACTTGTTATTCCTTCTACTTGCAATTTACATTATTATCGTAATTTGATACATTATGCCATGATTGCATGATATTTTAATTGTGGAGATAGTAGCAAGTTTTGATCAATTGATAAGTTGATATTTTGCTAGTAGACATGTGAAATTCTTGCTTAATGTTATAATGTGGAATATAAAAATAACATGTGGTGAATGTGGATATGTTATGAGCATGATAATGCTCCTTGTGGATGAATTAATGTGATTTATGAATTATCATAGCATTCATGTCATATCATATCATATCATTTGCATATGTGAATGTCGCCGCACCTAGCCGCAACCGTACCGGTACAGCATCGTATATTGCCGTAATACGATGTACCTCTTATCCCGCGGGAAGCATCGTATATTGCCATGATACGATGAACTACAATTCCTGCCCTGGAAAGAGTGATGTGGAGCATAGCATGAAATCATTCATATGCATTGCATTGTGAAAAAGATTCATTTGCATACATATGCAATATATATTGTGGTGATATTATTTTGTGGAATATACAACTTTCTAATTGTAATGTGGAATTGGCTCATGTGAGCTATTTGTGGTATGAGGATTGTGGATGTGCTCGTGGAATGGGGTTCGTCCCTTGTGTATGGTAAGGGTTGTGATGATGGCATGAGATTCTTTTCTCTTGTATTAATTGTTGATAGCAATTGTGGATGTGGGAAATAATAAAATATTGAAGTAAGACATACATATGTTTAATTGCCTTTGGTAATGGTAGTGGTTGAGGATTTAAAGTAGTCAAATAAGATTAATTTACTAATGTTTTACCGTCTTTGATGGTGATTTGCGGTTGAGGGTATAAACATTGTAATTGTGGAAGATTAAATGTTGATGATTAATATATTGTGGTTTGTGAAAAGATTAAATGTTTCATTTGCAATTATTTGTGGATAAAATGATAGCATTTATATGCCAATTAAATCTGAAATTGAAGAGGTATGATCCATGGAAGATTTGTGGTGGTTTAATAATTGTGGACATGAATTGTGGCTGTAGTTGTATGGAATTATAAATGATGATGTATAATTATTTGTAGTTTGAATAGCCTGTTAAACAGTTTGTTTGCTGAGATTTTATCTCACCCTTGTTTCCCCCTCTCTATAGGTGGACTTTGAGCATGCATGGGAAGAGTAGAACATAGTTTAATGTTGTAATAAAGTTGAAAGAATTCTAGACATTTGCATAGCTTTGTTTACATTATCTTAATAATGTTAAATATGTGAACTATGTTTTAGATTAAAATGTTGGAGAATGTTTTAAATAGTGAATTGCTATCACTATCATGTTATTACTTAGTTGTTTATGCTTCCGCTTATACTATTTTGTTTAGTAATTGTTGCCAGTTTAATTTATCTTGCAAATTGCCTAGTTGTAGAGCAGTTTTAGTAACATCCCAGGGTAATGTGGGTCCTGGGGTGTTAAAGTTCTAACAAGAAAATTTCTTAGGTTTAATAGAATCAGAAGCACTAGTCATTGTTGTATTACAAAAAAGTTCATAATAAGGCTTTTGGAATATTAGAAATGTAGATAATATTTTAATTCCAAATTTTACTAGGAGACAAATACTGTAAAAGACTAGTGATGCAAAAATCATAACTAATAGCAAGCTACTCATTGTACTTCAAAAAACACGGAGGAAAAATATAGTATCAAAGTTGATCGATGATGTAAATGACTTATTGTTGGGCTTGATGAAGAATAAGAAGCAGTGTAGACTCGATACAGTGCAGAACATAGATGAAGTAGAGTAGGAGTGGTTACACAAATGCGCTGCTCAGAAACCATATTGGCGCCTCGTGTAAGCATTCTCTATGGCAATTGCTCAGAGATAGCCGCTCTTCCTCCTTCTAGGTGCACGTCGAGAAGAAAGGACGGTGAGGCTTGGTCGCACAGCACACCAACGCAGATCAATAGAGGAGAAAGTAGAAGAAGAATTATTTTTCAGTCACACTAGTCTGGACGTCTCCAGATTTTTTATAGACATTTCCAGTAATTGACACCATTAATTCAATTAAATTGAATTAATCAAGTAACTGACATCATTAACCGAATTAATTCAGATGTTTGAATTTGCATTCAAATAAAGAGAGAGAGAGATGCACAGTTCAACCAAAATAAGGTGAACTTGATTTGCCAAGTGGCACGCCATGTCATGACACGGTCACGCGTCGCAAGTCATAAGTCATGCAATTTTTCACGCGAAAATACGTGAATGCGCGCACGCGTGTGTGCACTTGTGTTTAGTTAAAGCCCTCCTCATATCATTCTCATCCATGTGTCACATGTTTCAAAAGCGGTAAGGACTCTATCTGTTAGACCATGTGGTTAGGTCTAGGTTATTTTGGTGATGAATAATTGACAACGGTTAATTTATGATGATGAATATTTGATAGGTTAATTTATGATGATGAATATTTGATAATATTGTTTATCGATGTTATGCGAGGTGTGTTGGTGTGTGTGCGTATGGACTGATGTTGGTCAAGTTAGGATGAACTTGTGCCAGAAGAATGTTGTTTGGTCTTTGCATGTGCAGGATAAGCATGGAGGCGACCATGGTCGGTGACGAGGAGGACCGGGACTAGGATAGGGAGATCTGAGGTCCAGACGATCAAGAATGTCATGCGAGATGGTCGGGTTCATGCTTGGGGCGCATTGAGATCAGAGATGGATGATACGTGCTAGAGCTACAGATGTGCGGTTCGGAGGCTACGACACGTGGTAGATGATGCGTAGAGAAGCTATGAGAGGTGCAGTCCTGGAGGCTTCGACACGTGACATGTTAGAAAAGTCGGGAGTGTGAAAAACCCGTGTTAGGAAGGGTTTCGGGTCCCTTGGAAATTAGTGGGCCAAAAGCCTAGTTGAGGTAAAAAGGCCCATGTCTAATTGGATGAATTGAGTTAGGATGATGATTTGAAGTAGAAATCGAATAGGATTCGTAGGAGGCTGCATAAAAGGAGACAGAAATTATGATTGGAAGTGTTTTAAAGAGACTAATTTCGTGTTAGAGTGTCACAATAATTTAGAAATAATAGAGCTATTTTGAGAGAAAAATTCCCACGGCGATTTTTGGTCCGCATTATTTCTCGCGACATCGTTTCGATTCTCGTCCCGCGTGCCGTGAAGAAAGAGCAGAAGCTGTGTTCGATCTCACACGGCATCGCACGACGTCTCCTCTTGCTGATCGACGCGAAGACAGTTCGCGCATCGTATCTTAGTTGCGTGAATCTCGTCACTGCCTCGATCGCCGCGTAAAGAAACTGCATCATCTCGTCATTGCATCTTGGTTCAATCAGTCGGCGAGCAGAGCACGTTCGGCCAACGCGTCACGACGTCAACGCCACCTGCCATCGCCAAAAATTTCTCTTCGCTGGGAGTGCACTGCCAACTAGTAAGCCTTACATGCATGTGCTTAATATCTTCGTTTTCTAATTAAAGTTTGTGAGTTTTTTAATTCGCATATATTATCCTTTTTCTTGGTTTTTCAATTCCTATGAATTCTCTATGCATTGATCTCTAGCTATATATTTTTCATGCTTATATTTATGAATTAGTTTGAATTAAAAATCGACTGATAGATCGAAAGAAAAACCACGTTTTCTCCATTGATTTTGTTGCTCGATCGAAAGTTTTCTCGGTGCTACAGTACTGATACAGTAACTGCGTACAGTACTGCTACAGTATGCTACAGTAAATCAGGATTTTTGTTTTTATTATTCCTGGTTTTTGTAGTTTAAAAAAATTAGAAGACAAAAATTTGAGAAAAAAGTTTCCGCTGTGCGTTGCAATCATTCACCCCTCTCTGATTGCTATCAACATCCTACACTATCGTATGAATTGTCTCCTCTACTTTATCTTAGCAATATAATACTAAATTATACATGCTTTAAAATTATAGAAAATAGGCATAACTCATATGGGCTTATTTCTAACAGTCCTGACTCATGACCTTAGTATTCAAGTCATGGCTCCATGCCACAGCGACAGGGCATTGGAACCCTGGCATTGTGCAGGCACTAGTCCAGCACGACGCTCATGTACTCCTCTTGTTGTATGTTTGTTAGCGATACGTTGATACTAGTTTTAGCTGTAGTGGTTACTATTAGGAAAAAGTCCATATAACATCTCGAATTTTGCTTGAAAGTCCGTCCAGCATCCCGAACTATGAAACCGAATATTTGACTTCTCAAACTTTGTAATCCAGTTCAAATAACATTCTGACCTGGTTTTGGATGATGGTATTATCCATGTAGCATGATGAGTAAATGATTTTATCATGCAGAATGACACATTAGTGTAAGTTTAGATGAATAAGAGGTACAACCCATAGGGCTTTCTTTCATTCAGCCCTATTTGTTAGCAAAATGGTTTTACCTGTAGTGGTTAGAATTATATGATGACTAGTTTTACCTGTAGTGGTTAGAATTATATGATGACTGCCTGCCTGGAATGCACGAGGAGACGAGTGGAGATTAATTGACAGTATGATTTAAACCTAAATAATTTAGTGCAATAATAATTGCGGGGGCAATTAGTTAGCGTTGATTTCGGGCGGGCTGTCCCTCTCGTCGTCAATAGCGATCATTCAATGGGCGAATCAGTGGAGTGCACCAAAAGTCAAACCCAATGCCAACCGCAAGCGTAAATATAATTGTTCAATCAAATGGAGACAGCTAGGCGTTTGAATCCGATCAAAGAATGCTTGTGTGTAACCTTTTCACTGAAATCTTTTCATTGAATCCGATCATAAAACAGACACAACTAGACGTTTCTGAATTGTAAGGCTTTTTTTGGGGAGCTGTAGATTCTGAGTAGCTAGCTGGTCTGAGTAGCTAGCTGGCTGGTATGGGTAGCTGGCTAGTCTGAGTAGCAGCTGATCTGAGTAGCTAGCCTTTTTGGCATCCTGGATTCTAGCTGTGCAGCTGGTATCCTGACAAGAGAAGCGTGGGGGAGGAGAGAGGCGGGTGCGCGGGGATCTGCTGCGAGGGGCTGTGGATCTGGGAGGGGTAGGGGGTATTTTTATTCAGTGGCATTTTGCGGGTAAATAACTTGAACTTTAATGATATTAGTCCGCAGAATCTGTGAGAAGCTGGGTTTTTACAGCTTCTTGGTCCCAGTACAATTGTACCTTCCACAGATTTTCAGATTCTCAGTAGCTGACCCAAAAGCTGGACTGTTTGGGAGAGATTTTGGCTACTAGAAGTAGCTAGCTTGTCTAGAATCCCAAACAAACAGGGCCTAAGGGTGGAAACAAGCCGATCCGAGCCAACCTGACTCATCCAATCTCGGCTGGGCATGTGGCTCAGCTTGCCTCTACTCAGCAGTTATGCATAGAAGTTATGCTCAGCTCGGCTTGTAAGGAGGCTCGAGCTGGCTCATGGGCTCGTGAGCCGGCTTGGTATAGTACTGACCAATGAAATTGATGAAGTCTCCAGTTTCATTTTATTCAAAAGAAATTGATGAAGTGTTACAGCCAACAAGGAGCTTACAACTCCAGATTTACCTGAAAGCATAGTGGAACATACACCTCGAACCATACTGCTGGAATAAAAGTAGCAGATTCCAACAAAAGCTAAACATCACAGAAACAAAAATATCACAGATTTCCAACTCAGGCCGACAACACAGCAGAACCAATCCTATTGACGTCTTCAATCGCCTGATCAAATTCCAAGTGTTTGTCGCCTAGGACTAGCCGTTTCCCATGCCGTAGGAAAAAAAAAGAAGAGCCTGCATATCAGTTTGTCCAAATAGGGTGGTTTGTGATCAAAGACCATGTCACTCCTGTTGGTCCATATCGCCCAAGTGACAACTGCAATGCCAAATAGAGATGGCGTCAAACGATTATTATTACCTTGCAGTCAGTTGTCCTAAACTTCTTACAAAGAGACGGGAAAATTAAGACATCAAGATTTAACAACAGAAGTAATTGCAGAAAAGAAAATTTTCCTCTGGCAGACTGGTGAGCCGGCTTGGCATAGTACCACCATCATAGCAAATTGCACAAACATCGTCCCACTGCACACAAAGAAGATTGATATTAGCTTGGTGAAATTGGATGAACACTGTAGATTGATATTATCCCACTCTGCAATTAGAGTAAAAGAGTTTCCAGAGAGGTGAACAGACAAAAGGCACTCAGACTTTACTCTGAAAGTGAAAACCCAAACAACAGACTTGGTAAAAACCTATGGCTATCAACGCACCTGCAAACATAAACCCATTGAATTAGAAAGTGAATCTGGACTGGAGCCAGATCCTCCAACCCAGAGGCATGAAAGAGTCTGGAAAGTCCATAGCCATCCTACATAAAGAAGGTTCGTTCATATTAGTTCACAGCAAGATCAAATCATTATGTACTGAAAAATAAGCTGCAGGGGAAAAACACATCATATGATCTTGCAAATGACTCCTACGCAATAGGACGCAAGTAAAACATGCAGAAGCTACATTTAGCTACAGGTGAGCTCATTGCCCAAAAGCTAAAGGCATCAAAAATATCCTATGATGAACAGCTAAATATTTGTGACAATCTAGATGTTATACTTTGGATATACCAACAGGCCTCCTTGCATATAAATTTTGCCATTCCTGGACCCATTCTCCTGGTAATTTCTTCAATTTTCATTTGATATCTGGATGTGCTGTACAGAATTTACAACAACTTCAACCTGAAACATGCCAACGACAGCCATTAAATATAAATTGAAGAGAGGAAACTGCTGATCATGAAATCAAACTGTGAATGCTAAGCAGCTAACTGTGCTTCGTTCATTTCTGTCAATGTCTGTTGATTTCTGTCAATGTCTGTTGATATTCAATGTCACTGTATGAAAACATCCAGTTACGTCATTTTGCAGCAAGATGATACAACTCTTAACCATGCAATGATGTTTTGAGGTGGACCATCATCTGAAGTATCTGGTAACAAATAACCAAAAGCTTAATTTCGAATTTGCAAGCTACTGGGAATTGAGTGCATTGCACATAAGTGGCAAGTGGCAAGTAACTAATAAAGGAAAAAATAACTGTATGGAACCAACCTACAACCTCACTTTCAAAACTGCAAGACTGCATCATCTCACGTTCATCATCGCCGGTTGGCGCGGGGTCATGCGGCGGTTCTAAACTGCAGTCCACAAGGCCAACGGCGGCGGACTTCTTTTCTCGGCGCACACAAGACTCCAAGATCGGCTGACGGTCCATACAGCGGTTGGATTTGTGTGGAGGGCGGCCGCCGGCCAGGTAGAAGGGGCGCGGCGGTGGACCAGAGAAGCAAGTGGTGCCGGATCGGGGCTGGAAGGAACCTGGAAGGGCAGAGAATAGAAGGAACTGAGATTTGTTGACTAGTCGTGGACTCGTGGGTTGGGTAATTGGGTTGGCTCTGCTCTACGTGTGGGCGGCTTGATCGAGCAAACACCAGCGGTTCGTACTCGACTCGTTAGTGAAACAAGCTGCCAATGAGGCTCGCTGGCTTATGTTTCGAGATCAAGTCAAATCGACTTTAAGGTTGAGTGGCTTTATGAATTTGAGCTTTTCTCTCAACCCTAATTATAACATTTATAAATAATTAGAAAATCCACATAATATAGGTTCAAATTTTAGAAAACTAGAGAAAAGTCATACTCCCTCCATTCAAGAATACATGACACACTTTGGACAAGACATTGTTTCCAATAAACTAGTTACGTGTCCATGCGTTGCAATAGAATTCGTTGGATATATATAGAATCATGCTATAGAAGGAGTTGCTCTGATCGGTTGAAAAATAAAGAGTGATGAGAAGTCGATGAAATAGAGCGGTTGGAAGAGAACGGACGTACGACCTGACCATCAAGTCGTTCTTTTATAATGTAATGATAACTTTGATCATCAATTTTTCATAGTAATATATTAGTTAAAAGTATAAAAATATTATATTCTAAACGTACTTCTTATAACAAATCTAATGATATTATTTTCACATGATCAATCTAAATAGTTTTACACATACTAGTAGTCAAAGTTAAGAAGTTTGGCTGCTCAAATTCTAATACATCACATATTTCTGAACGACGGGAGTAGTAGATTGCTTATACAGCACTCCCTACGTTTAAAAATATAGAGTGTATCTTTGAAATGGTTTTATCTATATATATAGAATATATTTTATATTTCAATACAAAATAATTATGTTTTACTTTTTATATTTGCTACATGTATGTATTGAATATAGTACTTAAAGATAATAATTAGGGTTTTCGGTCTTATCTATATGCAAGACAAAATTTGCTCTATAATTTTGGACGGATGGAGTATATAAATCACCAAATAGTACATCGAACGCTCATGGGCAACCGTGTAAGAAATTAAGGGATTATTTTTCTTTACTCTGGAACCTTAACATGAGCCTTCGATTTTTCGATTGGGCACATATATCTAACCCATCTAGGGGGTGTAAAACAGATCCGAATGATCCAAACTATTTGACTGTCGTATTCAATAGGTAATCAATATGGTTTACATTTTTCCCAACTGGTTAGTAGTTTCTTCCCTTCGGAACAAAACTTACGGATGTGAATATGATTTAGATATTTCCATCTAAAATGTTATATTATCGGAACTATTCGAATTCAATAAAACAAATATATATTTTGTTGTAGTATGTCAGAATAGTTGGACAATTGATTTCAATTTAGATGGCGTTTGGTTCACAAAACGGTAACGTAATGGGTAATGGAATAGGAATACACTGTTATTCGGCGGGGGAATGAATGACTACTAAGTTTCTATGGTTCAAGTGGGGGATGGTTTTTTATTTCAATAAAGTGTTTGGTTTGGAAGAATGTAATTACAAAACACAAATGGTGGTTTAACTGAGCTGCCATACCAACAATAATGAATGGTCTGATCAACATGTTGGACGTACATGTTAATACACGATCAACAAGCAAATCAATAACATGTGGTGAAACTCTGGAAGTGACGTGATGTACATGGATCAATGAAACAAGCTCCAAACCAAAGAAAAATTAAGCAGTTGTTAATACATGATGTGCGTGTCATATCATAATATAAAGCTCTAAAATTCCCAGCAGTCAACACTCAAATGAAATCTTTTGAACTTGTGCAAATTATGCTACGGAACAAAACTTGAGCTGAGGTCATACAACACAGAAGCGCATGTCATGTTATTACAAAAGAAAGTTATAAATTCTTGGTAACTTCAACTTCGGAGAAGTGTCTACAACTTCATGTCCAAACTCTTCATCCTTTTTCTTCCAAAACAACCACCTGTCCCCTATGTGGTAACTTCCAAAGTAAAGTAGTTGAAAAGCTGCAGCCAATAGCAGTAATTTCTCATCTTCCATTTGCGTCATCTAGCAAAGCATAAGACAAGTTAGATGGGAGTAAAAGCAAGATGTGTCTAATAAAAAAATAAAGAAGGCTTTCAGCAGCAGATCATGGACAATATCGGTCCTAAATATCAGGATGGATAGCTAATTAGTACAAGTACAATCTCTCAAATAAATGTAATACTGGAGTAGATTATTACTATTTTTCCTCTTCCAGCTAACAACTCCAAAATAGCTAAGCCAACTGGCCAAGATACCTTATAGCTTAAATTCTGTAGGGAAAAAATATTGTCTTACTGAACAAGGAGAATAAAAACATGCTTGTTAATCTTTAACAATCTTCTTGAACAAAGTAATGTTTTCCATGTGTTCAGAACAAAGGGTAGCAAACTATAATGGTTGGGCAGCACATAACTAAGATTGAGCATTTGTAATTTCGATAGTACAGATCAAGGAGAATTTAAGCTAGCTAGCTTCACATTTAAGCTCATAGAGCGCTCCGATGAGTTTGTCATCCTCAAACGAAGTCCACTTCCTTTTATTTCTCCCTTCCACGCACAATATTTGAGCTTTCAGCACAATCCATGTCCGCAAAAGTATCAAAATTAATTAGTCTATAAAATATTACACTACTACAGAAAGCCATATTACAAACTGTTCGAAAACGTCATCACAAACGATTTTTTGAACCGTCTAAATTATGGGTCAGTGATAATCAAAGGTTATCACAGACGGTTTGTAAGTAAAAACCGTCTGTGATAGATGATAATCACAGACGGTTTGTAACTAAAAACCGTCTGTGATAGCTGATAATCACAGACGGTTTGTAAGTAAAAACCGTCTGTGATAGGTAATAATCAAAGACGGTTTTTAACTAAAAACCATCTGTGATTATCAGCTATCACAGATGGTTTTTAGTTACAAACCGCATATGATTATCAGCTATCACAGACGATTTTTAGTTACAAACCGCCTGTGATTATCAGCTATCATAGACGATTTTTAGTTACAAATCGTCTGTGATTATCACCTGTCACAGACGATTTTTACTTACAAACCATCTGTGATATTCTTTTCTACCCCCAAATCTATCGCTGTTTATTGGCTAGCCTCAAGAAATGCTAGCTATACCCTCTGAAACAAGCAGATCAACATGTACATGTATACATACAATTCACATCTCAATTCATTTCACAAACATAAAACATCCAATTCACATCTCAATTCATTTCACAAACATAAAACATCCAAATGGACATCGCACTTCATTTCACAAACATAAAACATCCATTTTGCAAATCAATTAATTGAAATGAAATAAAATATCCATTAACAAATACACAATTACAAAAGATCGACATTGCATTTGCACTTAGATGGTAATATTGCATTTTTTTATTGCTCTATCACTCCGGAATCGAGGTCTCGTGAAAGGAATAGATCCATAATCAACGAACTTGTCAGGCTGCACAAGCAATACTTAGATGGTGCATGATTGCCATCCAAGTATTGCTTGTGCAGCCTGACAAATTTGTTGATTATGGAATGTTCCTTTCGTGAGACCTCGATTCCGGAGTGATAAGAGCAATAAAAAATCATTATACGTTGTGGAACTCTCCATCTGAGTTTATGACTTTAGCCAGCAAAAAGTATGTGCACTCTCCTCGAATTTGTGAAAGGTCGGACTGTTACAATATAGTTGACGGGATGGATGCAGCCTGTCGAAGGAATATCAATGTGCGTATATATATAACCTGATAAGTATGAAGTAATTATGGAAAGATTGACAAACCTTAGAATTGGTGATCCTCGAGGAATCGAGGAGTAATTTCATATGGTGGCAAACATAGAATCCACACGTGTTGCCCGGCGACTGCTGGTGGCACTGTAAAAAATGGAATGTGTTAATTCAAGAGGCATTACTACCAACTGTTGCATAGGATTAATTAATTTGTAATAGTGAATACCTTAAATTTTCGAACATGTGTCAGGCCTTTGGCCCCTTGCGTCGATACACCTGCCTTTGCAACGTAAATCGCGAACGCCCTACGTGATTCGAAAAAGTTGACCTTAGTCATTCGGAAGGAAAGAAATAGTACAATATAGGTATGTATAGAGAAAATGTACTTACCTATCGATTACTTGGCTGACAACTGTGTAGTCCGTTTTTTTCTTACTTAGGGAATCAATGTATATTGTCTTGTTCTATTTTGGTACAATTACTATTAAAATCCAATGAAAGTCCTGATTGTAGGGCATCAGTACATATTCCTTATCGCGGTAAGCCAGTAGTGCTACTGCATTGTACCTCTTGACGAAGGATGTATCCTCGTTGATGGTATGCATGGCGACCAAGTGTGGGTCCAAGAAACCAACTGATGATTTGGATGATCTAGCTTCAGTCACCATGTGTCTATATATATAAACACGAAAGCAACAAATTATATATGACATTTATCGGTATGACATGAACGGAGATTGTGATTGTACACACTTACAGCGTCCAACATCGAATGAGTGAGGCGTCGAGAGTGTTGAGCGTGAAAAGATCAAACAAATCCTCAAAGGTTACCATGAAGACACAATCTTGAATATTGTGCTGTCGAATTTGACAGTGAAACCTGAGCGCCGTTCTCCCTCTGGCTTATTAGACTGTTCCATATACCATATGTGTAATTGCAGGCAACTAATTGGTAGGGTTTGGAGGCGCGTTACCGGGTCGACCAGCGACTCGCCAAGCACGAATTTGCGGGCCAATGGCATGTATGTGATATCATCATGATCGGTCTTGTTTGCTTTGCCCTTGCTGCCCTTGCTGCCTCGGCTGTAGGTCGACTATAAAGGTAGCACCAGTGGAAGTTGCTGCACTGGGAATAGCGCCCCTGAACTGACACCGGTGCAGGTAGCGATAGTGGAGATAGGCCTTGTGGAATCGCACCAGTGCATGTAGCTGGTCTGGTTTAGATTGCCCTTGTGGACCTGCTACCGGTGAAGAAGCCTCCAAGCAGATGTCGCTTTTGGGCCACTGGATGAAGGTTCCAATGGCTTGCCCTAGAGTCCCGAGCTCATCGTTGGGGGGCTTCGGTAGCGGGACAACCTCGCAATTGGCGTGTACACAATCCACTTCCACTTTTCCAAAGCCTGGCGTTAAAGGTTCATAGTGCACCATGGCCCCTTGAGCAGACGGATATGCCAGGCCCCAAGCAGCGCACAAGGCAATGGAGGCATATCTCACTTGGAGCTTGCACTTGTAGGCTCCATGATGTCGTCCACAGAAAATCTGGCCACGCTTTCCCTCGTAGGATTGGACGCGCAGCTACTCGGACGGTTAGGGGCTGGCTAGCACAGGAGTGGCGGCGGCGGCAGCCTGCTGATTTTCTTCTTTACATCTTCGCACCTCATCTCTGATGTAATTAGCAAGCTCCTCTCTAAGAGATGCCTTGATCTCCTCTCGTAGCCGTGCATCACGTTCGGCTTTGTTTCTCTTCCTACTCCGATACAATTCGGAGTTATCTGAGAAACCTTGTTTCCAAGGAATATAAAGCCCAAAGCCTCTCGTACGACCTGGGTGCTCCTTGTTTCCTAGTGCTGCAGAGAGTATGTCTTTCTCCCTAGTTGACTGGAATGATCCCTAGGAAGATTCTACACTCAGTGTATCCTGCAAGAGCCCGACATGTCATTTCACTTCATACGAAGTTGTGGAGTAATACAATATACGTAGTTCGATATCTGACCAGGTGGTGGGACACTTCCTGGTCTGCAGGGTTCCGGAAGGAGATGTCCCCCGACATCATAGTAGATGACCTCGCTCTAATATAATTTCGAGCGTGCTCATCCGGGATCGTGGCAAATGGCAGGGCAGTGTCCCGTAGGACTGCCTGTTCGTCCTCCTGCCTCCACTGCGGGATTTTACCAGCATACCTAGCTGTGCCGAGTCTGTGGGGGTATGTGTTTTTTTCCTGGAGGGCTTTGTGCGCCGCACTTGCACTTCTGAAAGCTTCGGTTGTCTTCGTCGCCTTAAACTCTTCCCATTGTGGTTCCAGGAATGGGTACTTATCAAACGACGTTAGATCCTTCTCCACATACTGCTTGATAAGCACGCTATTGAAGTTCTTCCATGCTTTGCACGCCGCTAGCAAGACATGTCGTTGCAAAGAGTCGTGGTGTTCTTCTAGGATCTCGAACGATGCAAAAATCTCTATCAGCAACTCATGTTTCCGAGTCTCACTAACGCTCTTCCACGAATTGAATGTGATCTCAATTCGTTCTCGTGCAACTATTTCGATCGTTCTTCGAAATGCGTCCACTACTTGGCGAGGAAGGAGAGTGGTCCTAGATCTATCGACCTCTGTGATGTTAAATCAGCCCTTTGGCTTTTTCAATAGTTATCTTCCTTTGCGTGTTAATTTTGGGGCGGACGCATCCGGCTATGATGTTGAAGAATGCGCGGATGACATGTTGGCATTCTCATATATGAAACAACAACAATATATGTATACATATATTCAAGTATACATATACATATCTATGTTCATTAGCAACATATATATACACATACATATACATAATAGTAAGATTTAACAACAATAAGATTTATGAAACAACAACAATATATGTATACATATATTCAACTATACATATACATATCTATGTTCATTAGCAACATATATATACATATACATATACAAAACAGTAAGATTTAAAAACAATAAGATTTATGAAATAACAACAATATATGTATACATATATTCAAATATACATATACATATCTATGTTCATTAGCAACATATATATACATATACATAACAGTAAGATTTAACAACAATAAGATTTATGAAACAATAAGATTTATGAAACAATAAGATTTATGAAACAATAACATATCAACTGCATCTAAATAACCGAAATTGAAGATGGACTCACCGAGGGGATTTCGGAGGCGGCCAACGGGCTCGAGCGTCGACGGAGGCGGACGGTGACGGGCTTGGGTGGACGGAGGCGGCCGGCGACGGGACCGAGGGAGGAGGAGGGCGACGGGCTCAGGGGACGGCGACGGGCTCGGGGGGACGGAGGCGGCCGGTGACGGCCCGGAGGAGGTTGACGAGCTCGGGGAGGCGACGGGCTTGGGGGCTCAACGGAGGGGGACGGCGATGGGCTCGGGGAGGGCGACGGCCTCGGGGTGACGGAGGCGGCCGGCGATGGGCCCAAGGGAGGAGGAGGGCGACGGGCTCGGGGGACGGCATTCAATAAGACCTCACAGAGTATTTCTTTACAATAGCCCAATGAACATAGACATCATAGAGTATATGTTACACCATGTGGTTATATCTACGTTATTTTGGTGATGAATAATTGACAACGGTTAATTTACGATGATGAATATTTGAAAATATTGTTTAGAGTTGTTATGCGAGTTGTGTCGTATGTGTGCGTATGGACTGATGTTGGTTAAGTTGGAATGAACTTGTGCCAGAAGAATGTTCTTTGCTCTTTGCATGTGCAGGTTGAGCATGGAGGCGATCATAGTCGGTGACGAGGAAGACCGGGACTAGGATGGGGAGATCTGAGGTCCAGACGGTCGATGATGTCATGCGAGATGGTCGGGCTCATGTTTCGGGCGCATGGAGATTAGAGATGGATGATACGTGTTGAAGCTACGGAGGTGCGGTCCGGAGGCTACGACACGTGGTGGATGATGCGTGGAGAAGCTACGGGAGGTGCGGTCCTAGAGGCTTCTACACGTGACGCGTTAGGAAAGTTGGAATTTTGGAAAACCCGTGTTAGGAAGGGTTTCGGGTCCCTTGAAAATTAGTGGGCCAAAAGTCTAGTTGAGGTAAAAAGTCCCAAGTCTAGTTGGATGAGTTGGATTAGGATTTTAAGTAGAGTTTGAATAGGATTCATATGAGGGATGAGTTGAATTAGGATTCTAAGTAGAGATTAAATAGGATTCGTAGGAGGCTGCGTAAAAGAGGACAAAAATTGTGATTGTAAATATGGTTTTTGAAGAGGCTATTTTGCGCTAGGGTTTAAGAGTACAATAAAGAAACATCAGGCACGACGATTTCTTCGGCTGTTCTCGATTCGCGTTTTTTATCGCAGCACCATGTCTTACGCGGAGTTGTTTTGTCCGGCAAAGAAGTTTGGATCTGCTTCATCACACACGACGTCTTCCTTGCCTCGGTCAGCGTGGGTACCAGTGCATCGTGCGGAAAGAAATTTGCGACAGCTCTTCATCAGCAGCAAAAGCTAGCACAGCAATAAAGTGGGCGTTGACAAATATTCTGCATGCAGGTAAGTCACGAGCGGCGGCCGGGTGGTAAGTAATTAGATCGTTAATAAGGTTTGCTAATGAGTTTGATTAGTAGATGTGGCTGTCGACTAGAAAGTTTTGTATGGCTGCATGCATGACTTACTAGAAGCTTTGCATACATGCATGGTCAGTTTGCATGCGTATTTATTCCATCCATCCGTGAGTCATCAGAGCCACCCCATGCATACATAGTATACTAGTAGATTTTTGTTAAGTACTCGCACGGCTTAAGTGTCAGTAAAAGGAGATAGAAATATATATGTTGCTATTTTGTTCTTTTTATTCTTGTTGCGATTGACAGATTAAAAGAGCAGAAGATAGTAGTAAAAAATCCATTGTGAGCTGCAATCATTCACCCCCATCTGATTGCTATCAACGATCCTACAAGTGGTATCAGAGCAAGGTTTATTTTTCTAATTGATCTTAACCGGTGATTAGAAAATATGTCGATGGATAGGTATTCCACAAAACCTTGTGTTTTCGATGGTGTGGATTTTCATTATTGGAAAGCGAAGATGGAGGCATATATTCAAGCTCAAGGCTTTGCAATATGGGAGAAGGTCTACAAACATTATCAAGTGCCCGAGAACGATGCTGTGTCAGTAGCAAATATAGCACAAGTAGAGGCAAATAGCAAGGCAAGGAACCTGATAATTCAAGGACTAGGAAGAAGTGATTTTGATCGTGTTGTGCACCTTAAATCCGCATATGAGGTATGGAAAGCACTATGCGATTATCATGAGGGTTCATCTACTATTAAAGAGGTACGTCAAGATATGTACAAAAAAGGATTACATGCGTTTTGAGATGAAACCTGGTGAATCAATAGATGATCTCTTTGCCCGCTTTAATAAAATTCTTAGTAACCTACGTGCTGTTAATGTTACTTATACTGATGCTGAAAATGCACGTCAATTACTTGGAGCATTAGATATGTCTATTTGGGAGATGAAGGTTACATCCATTAGAGAATCTACTGTCATGAGTACACTTACATTAGATGTACTTTATTCTAAATTAAAAACTCATGAATTAGATGTTTTTGCTAGAAAAAATAATGGTAATAAATCAATTGCTTTAGCTTCACAATCTAGCAAGTCTAATAATGATAATTCTTCTACTAGCTATGCTTTATCTTCACTAACTGATGAATAGCTAGAGCAACTCCTGAAAGATGATTTGGCACTCCTCTCTACACGTTTCACAAGAGCTTTTGCAGAATGTGAGATCAAGAAAAAGAGGAAATTTTGGTCCTCAAAGGTGCTATGAGTGTGGTGATCTCAATCATATTCGTCCCAAATGTCCAAAGTTTCTAGCAAGTTTTGCAAGAGAAGAGATGGAGAAAGAAAAGATGAAGAATAAAAGGAAGGGTTATATGAATCACAAGGTGGTGCATCGTGTTCTTTCGGCTCTTGGGCAAATTAATTTGAGTGATGTGGACATGGACAGCGAGGATGATACTCCCAAAGGCAAGAAAGATTTAATTGGGTTGTGTCTAATGGCAAGTAGCAAAAGCTCCATAGACAATGATGATCTTGACAGCGACAACTACAATGAGGTAGAACCTTTTATGATGATTTAGCTAAAGCTGTTGCTAAACTTGGTACTTTGCTAGAAAAGAAAGATAAAAAAATTAAGAAATACAATACTTTGATTGAATCTCTAAATTCTGAAATTGCAAGACTTAGAGCTTTAATTCCTGATGATGAATCTTGTGAGTCTTGTCAAATTTTACATTCTGAGTTAGAGAAGCTAGGTCACTTAATGCTTTAAACATGGATCAACTTCGAGATGTAACTGCTAAATTTGATGAATTAAGATTAGCACATGACTCTTGTGATGAAAAATTGAAATGTGCTAATGATGAAATTGAAAAGCTCAAATTTAGCTCTTCTACATGTTTAGAGTCAAGTATTTCAAATGTTCAATCTAAAGCTTGCTCTAATTGTGAATTACTAGAAGCTAAACTTAATTCATCTCATAAATCTATTCAACAAATGCTTTATTATGAGAACATGTCTTTCTCAAATTGTCCTAAGTTAAATATTGAAATTGAAGCTTTGACTAGACAACTTAATGATTTTGCTAAAAAAGAAAGATTGGCTCAGTTTAGTGCTTCTAAAAATCTTGTGAATGAACCTATTAAATTCATAACTTGTCCCACTCTAGCTAAAGAGAATGAGTACCTAAAAGACACTTTAGAGAGATTTTCTTTTGGCAAGAAAAGTTTGAACATGATTCTAGACAAGACAAAAACAAGTGTGAAAAATCATGGTCTAGGATTTAATTTTGTTGAGCATGCCAAGAATAATCCTCCGAAGGTTGTTAAGTTTCTTGAACCTGGAAAGATTGAAGTAAAATCTGAACCAAAATAACTTGTGTTTAAATCTGAACCAAAACAAATTGTGTTCATCGAATAATAACGTAGGTGCTAGCTCATCATCTCAAAAGAATTCTGGTTATGTTAAATTTCATTGCACCTATTGTGGAAGAGATGGACACTTACATGAATTTTGCTTTAGGCGAGCTAAGAAAGAGAAGAAGGAAAGATTGAATGGTTTTAGACAAAAACGTGCAACCTTTTTTGTTCCTAGATCAAATGCGAAAGCTATGTTTTTAGAAAACTTTTATGATGACT
Source organism: Bonia amplexicaulis (assembly GCA_036346245.1). Classification (NCBI taxonomy): domain Eukaryota; kingdom Viridiplantae; phylum Streptophyta; class Magnoliopsida; order Poales; family Poaceae; genus Bonia; species Bonia amplexicaulis. Next base: position 10,802,428 of record CM070748.1, read on the forward strand.
TTAAATCTGGTTCACGTGCTGGTTTTGGTTTTAAGTCAAAACATTCACGTTCTTTTTGGCATTCTGATTATCCACATGCACGTGATTTTGGTCCTAGCTTTGTTGCTCCTGTTCGTCGTGTGTCTCAGTACTGGATTCCTAGATCTTATTTCACTAACCCCAGTACTGTGAGATCGAAGTTTTCTGTGATGTAAGAACAGTTGACAAGGATGGAGAACATGAACTACATTGAGTTCTGGTCTTTTACATCATTGCTTGATTGGAACACTTGATGGTTCTTCACTCCTTTGATAGCTTTCAAGAGATTCCACTTTTTGAGAGACCATGTGGAAAAGGTGATGTGGTCTTAGACTTTGTTGAGTCTGATTTTCAGATGGCTAATATTCTCACTAAGCCGCTTGATACTTCTCATTTTGTTCATGTGCGAAGTGAGTTGGGTGTGTTACATCTTATGGGATTATTCTGAGGGGGAGCTTGTTGTTTAAAAATTTTAGAAGATTTATTTATTATACTTGTCAAATAAATCAACAAGTCTAAGCCATTGAAATTATTTGAGTTGTAGAGATCTCTTTATCATATTTACTCATATACCGTGTAGCTTTGATCATAACTAGGTTATAATTTATTTACTATACTTGAACTAAAATATGACATGGTAGAATACTTTGCCTAGATTAATTATAGATAGTACTCTACGATGTTCATCGAAAAGGATTAGCTTAATTGTGAGTCTTATTTTAAATCTTGGCTATGAGGCTCACATGTTTCATATTGCAATCTTTTTATGATCACTCAATTTGGCATGTTACAAAAAAAATGAGCAATAGAGGAAATTGAAAAGATGTATGCTTTAAGCATGCCATGGTACAAAAAAAGGCACAAAAAGTGCACAAGATGAAAAGAAGTATGCTTCAAGCATGCCACCATTTACAAGAAGTAAGCTATCATGAAAAGAAGTATGCTACAAGCATGTCACATGCGTAAGAATTGAATGTGGAGCAATAGGTTGTTATTTGAGACTGCTAGCTCGTCTAGATTAAAGATTTGCTTCACTTTTAAGCTATGACTTTTCGTTGTGATATCTCATTGTGCTCTCTATAATGGGTTTGGTCATTGTTGAGATGCCTGTCATTGATATAAATTGTTTAATCATATTGAAAACTTCGTTTTGATATTGCTATATAATATATGACTTTAGATGATCTAGATAGCTCTACTCAAAAAATATGGCTTGGTTAAATTATTAAATCAATTCAAAGTGACTTGGATAATCTACAAAGCTTCTTGTTTTTTACTCTTATTGCCCCTTCCTAGAATTATTCCTTCTTTGAATTTTCTTGATGATTACATTGTCAAAGGGGGAGAGATTTGGTGTGCTTTGTGATATATTGGATAAATTTGCTAACACTTCACCTCTTGTGTTGAGGGGGAGAGATTTGAGACTTGTGGCTTGAAATATTTTTTCGGCTTCAGTTCTTCACTTATATCTGTTTGAAGCTAATTCATCGTGCAATTTTTTGGTGTTGTCAATGTATTTATCAAGGGAGAGATTGTTAGATCATGTGGTTATATATACGTTATTTTGGTGATGAATAATTGACAATGGTTAATTTACGATGATGAATATTTGGAAATATTGTTTAGCGTTGTTATGCGAGTTGTGTCGTGTGTGTGTGTGTATGGACTGATGTTGGTCAAGTTGGAATGAACTTGTGCCAGAAGAATGTTCTTTGGTCTTTGCATGTGCAGGTTGAGCATGGAGGCGATCATGGTCGGTGACGAGGAGAACCGGGACTAGGATGGGGAGATCTGAGGTCCAGACGGTCGATGATGTCATGCGAGATGGTTGGGCTCATGTTTGGGGCGCATGGAGATTAGAGATGGATGATACGTGTTGAAGCTACGGAGGTGCGGTTCGGAGGCTACGACACGTGGTGGATGATGCGTGGAGAAGCTACGGGAGGTGCGGTCCTGGAGGCTTCTACACGTGACACGTTAGGAAAGTTGGAATTTTGGAAAACCCGTGTTAGGAAGGGTTTCAGGTCCCTTAAAAGTTAGTTGGCCAAAAGTCCCAAGTTTAGTTGGATGAGTTGGATTAGGATTTTAAGTAGAGTTTGAATATGATTCATATGATGGATGAGTTGGATTAGGATTCTAAGTAGATATTAAATAGGATTCGTAAGAGGCTACATAAAAGAGGACAGAAATTGTGATTGTAAATGTGGCTTTTGAAGAGGCTATTTTGCGCTAGGGTTTAAGAGTACCATAAAGAAACATCAGGCACGATGATTTCTTCGGCTGTTCTCGATTCGCATTTTTTTTATCGCAGCACCACGTCTCACGCGGAATTGTTTTGTCCGGCAAAGAAGTTTGGATCTGCTTCATCACACGCGATGTCTTCCTTGCCTCGGTCGGCGTGGGTACTAGTGCATCGTGCGGAAAGAAATTTGCGACGGCTCTTCATCAGCAGCAAAAGCTAGCACAGCAATAAAGTGGGCGTTGACAGATATTCTGCATGCAGGTAAGTCACGAGCGGCGGCCGGGTGGTAAGTAATTAGAACGTTAATAAGGTTTGCTAATGAGTTTGATTAGTAGATGTGGCTGTCGACTAGAAAGTTTTGTATGGCTGCATGCATGACTTACTAGAAGCTTTGCATACATGCATGGTCAGTTTGCATGCGTATTTATTCCATCCATCCGTGAGTCATCAGAGCCACCCCATGCATACATAGTATACTAGTAGATTTTTGTTAAGTACTCGCACAGCTTAACTGTCAGTAAAAGGAGATAGAAATATATATGTTGCTATTTTGTTCTTTTTATTCTTGTTGCGATTGACAGATTAAAAGAGCAGAAGATAGTAGTAAAAAATCCATTGTGCGTTGCAATCATTCACTCCCATCTAATTGCTATCAACGATCCTACAGTATATATCACACATTTTCACATATACATAAATGCAAATTCACAAATACATTACACACATGCATTGTTATATACATAAATGCAAATGCCCACATATATATCGCACATTCTCATTCCACTTACTTATTTCCTTTAAAAATTAGCCCTTCATGATGATCAATGCGTACGTAACTAGTTTCGTCATGTTGTTCGTCGTCGACCCTTATGCCAGCAAAAGGAGGTAACTTGTCAAATTGATTGTATTCTTCCTCGTCCACTACATTCTCTACCCCGACAATTCTTCTTTTTCCATGAAGAACTACATGTCGTTTCTTATTTGCCAGGTCGGTTACATAGAAAATTTGAACAACTTGGTTGGCGAGTATGAATGGTTCGTCTTTGTACCCGACACTTTGGAGGTCTACGGTAGTGACACCGTACTTGTCAACCTTCACCTATGGGAGATACACCCAACGACAGCGAAATAAGGGGATCTTGAAAACCACGTAGTCGAGCTCCCAAATCTCTTTTATGAACCCATAGTACGAGTTTCTCAACCCATCGGTACTGAACGCATCTATGCGAACACCGCTGTTCTAGTTAATGCTCTTTACATCCTGAGCCTGTGTATAGAATGTGTACCCATTTATGTCATATCCTTGCTATGTCACAATTGTAAATGTTGGCCCTTTTGCCAACTATGTCAGCATCTCACTTGACGAGCTCATAGTGATTTGCTCCTTCAATCATTGGTTGAACCGACTGTTGTGTTGTCTCATGATCCAAACATCCGGCCGCTTCGGATTCTGTTGCCGAAGCACATCCTTGTGCTGGTCAACATAAGGGGCCACTTTATCATGTGTTGCAAGACCGTGAAATGGGTTTGAGCATACGCGTCCATATCTAGAGTGATTGCTTTCCTTCCGATAGTTCTGATACCCTTGAGCCTCCCCTCATGACGAGATTGAGGCACACCTATCGGTTGAACTGAGCCATATAATCGACACAAAACTCAATGACCTCTTCGCTTGCATAACCTTCGACGATGCTGCCCTCCGGCCGAGATCGATTCCGTACATAGGACTTGATAATTTCCATGAACCTCTCAAACGGGTACATGCTACGTAATAATACGGGTCTGCACACTTTTATCTCCCACACAATGTGAACAATGAGATGGACCATAATATCAAAAAACGAAGGAGGGAAATACATCTCAAGATGACATAGAGTCATCATCACCTCGTCCTGCAGAGCATCTAGTCCTTCAGGATCGATGACCTTCTGAGCAATTGTGTTAAAGAAATAACATAGCCTCATGATTGTCTCTCAGACTTTGATCGGCAAAATATATCTAATTGCAATAGGGAGCATCTGCGTCATCAGCACATGACAATCATGAGACTTCATGTCATTTAACTTCAAATCTTGCATCGAAACAAGTTTCTTTACGTTGCTGGAGTAACCAGACAGAACTTTGACACCATGCAAACACTGGCACAGTTCAGTTTTCTCAGCCTTGGACAGAGTGTAACACGTAGGGGGAAGGTACGTTCATCCATTATCTGTTTCTGTCGGTGCTAACTCAGGCCTAATGTCCATATCAGCCAAGTCAAGCCGTGCGTTGACGCCATCCTTTGTGATGGGAACGGGGTCCCGATCTTCCAACAGGTTCTGGATATGTTCGATTTTGGTGGAGGCACGACACAAATCGATCCGGCTTCCAAACGACACGTTCCGAACCCCGCAATCGCAGCACCACGTCTCCTCAGGTTATCAACCGTGCGCTGCCCGGTTGACCTTGCCAAGAAGGTTAATCGTCGCCTGCGAATCGAAGAACACAAGCAAGAACAAGGAAGAACACAACCAAATTGCAGATATATTGATGAAGCACTCGAAAATTGGGGTTTCACAAACCTATGACGGCGAAACTGTTCAAAGACAGAATTAATCTAAGCAAAACCCAACCCTAATGGTGGGGGTGGCGGCTGTATATAAAGGAGTAAGGGGCGTGTAAAACCCCTGGACGCGTCCTTAATGGACTCCAACACGATACAAAGCCGAACGGCCTAAAAGACGGTGTCGCAGCACCCTGATAGATTCTGAATGTCCACTTGTTTCGACGATTCCCGTCGACTCAGAAGGAATTTTGACATGGGACCAGATCCATTGGAAAGGTTATCTTCTCAGCTTTCCATACATATGTGGAACGTCCAAAACGGAGTCCGGATGCGATCTGGACGTCCGTTTTAGTGCAGCCTGGTCCTGGACTCCGAGTTGGATTCGAAGTCGGCCACCCTGACAGATTCTGAATGTCCACTTGTTTCGACAATTCCCTTTGACACAGAAGGAATTTTGACATGAGACCAGAGCCATTGGAAATGTTATCTTCTCCGCTTTCCATACATATGTGGAACGTCCAAAACGGAGTCCGGATGCGATCTGGGCGTCCGTTTTAGTGCAGCCTGGTCCTGGACTCCGAATTGGATTCGAAGTGGCTTGAGTTGGACATCCAACATGATTTGACCACCCTTGCTGGACTTGTGCGCCTCGTGCACCTTCTCCAAGTACTTCCGATCCTCTCCATGGTTCCTAATCATAATTAAATCATTAGGTAGTAATCGATTCTCAAATGAACAAAAGAAGTACTTAGGAACGAGTTCACCAGAATTCAATTGTCGGTAGCGAGCTCTAGTGATTGGTCCTTGAATATCAAGTGGAGGAGTGTTGTGTATATCCGAAGAAGTGATGTCCTCATCATCCTCCCCCTCTTGAAGCGGAGTTGTCCTCAACTCAGCCTCATTTTCTTCTCCCAAGTGTGGCTTCAAATCTGAAATGTTAAAGGTGGGACTAACCCCAAACTCGGGAGGAAACTCAAGTTTATATGCATTATCATTTAGCTTCTCAACTATCTTAAAAGGACCAGCAGCTCTAGGCATCAATTTTGACTTTCTTAACTCAGGAAATCTATCCTTTCGCAAGTGCAACCAAACAAAATCACCGGTTCAAGTTTAACTTCCTTTCTACCTTTACTACCAAGAATCCTATATTTTCATTCATCTTTTCAATATTTGCCTTAGTAGTCTCTTGCATTTTGATAATAAAATCAGCACGCTCCTTAGCATCATTATGAACCCTCTCACTAGTAGGCAAAGGTAAAATATCAATAGGGCCACGGGGATTGAATCCATACACTACCTGAAAAGGACTTACCTTGGTGGTGGAGTGTTCCGCCGATTATATGCGAACTCAACATGCGGCAAACACTCTTCCCACAGCTTCAAATTGTTCTTCAAAATAGCTCTCAACATGGTAGACAATGTGCGGTTCACCACCTCGGTTTGGCCATCAGTTTGTGGGTGACATGTGGTAGAGAACAACAACTTTGTACCCAACTTGTTCCATAGAGTAGCCAAAAGTGACTCAAGAACATGACATCACGATCTGAAACAATAGTAGAAGGCATACCATGCAAACGAACTATCTCTTTGAAAAAGAGGTCAGCAATATGAACGGCATCATCGGTTTTATGACATGGGATAAAGTGAGCCATCTTAGAAAAACGATCCACAACAACAAAAATGCTATCCCTCCCCTCTTAGTCCTGGGCAACCCTAAAACAAAGTCCATAGAAATATCGCCCACGGAATAGAAGGAACAGAAGTGGCATATATAAACCATGTGGATTCAAGTGAGACTTAGCTTTTGACATGTAGTGCAATGAGCCACAAACCGCTCAACATCTCGCCTCATCTTTGGCCAAAAGAAGTGTGTGGTCAGAACGTCCTCCATCTTCTTAGCACCAAATTGTCCCATCAAACCGCCTCCATGCGCCTCCTGCAACAACAAAAGACGAACGGATCCAACTGGAATGCATAGGCGGTTAGCTCTAAACAAAAACCCATCATTGATCACGAATTTATTCCATGCTTGACCCTCTTTACAATGCAACAACACATCCTTAAAATCAGCATCAAAAGCATATTGTTCTTTAATAGTTTCAAGACCAAAATGCGACAATCAAGTTGAGACAACATGTTATAGCGTCGAGACAAAGCATCAAGAATCACATTATCCTTCCCTTTCTTGTGTTTAATGACATAAGGAAAAGATTCAATAAATTCAACCCACTTAGCATGTCTACGATTCAAATTGGTTTGACTACGAATATGCTTAAGTGATTCATGATCGGAATGAATGACAAATTCTTTAGGCCATAAATAGTGTTGCCACGTCTCTAAAGAACGAACAAGAGCATACAATTCTTTATCATCGTGGAATAATTAAGAACAGGACCATTCAATTTTTCGCTAAAGTAGGCAACAGGTTTGCCTTCTTGCATCAAAACACCACCAATACCAATTCCGCTAGCATCACATTCGAGTTCAAAAGTCTTACCAAAATCCGGAAGTTGGAGCAATGGTGCGTGCGTAAGCTTGTCCTTCAAAAGATTAAAGGACTCCTCTTGTGATGGCCCCCAATGGAACACAACTCCCTTCTTTGTCAACTCAATCAACGGTGTCGCAATGGTGCTGAATTCTTTGACAAAGCGGCGATAAAATCCTGCAAGGCCAAGAAAACTCCGCGCTTGGGAGGTCGTGCGGCGTGGGCCAACTCCATATCGCCTCCACCTTGGCTCTATCAACCTCAATTCCTGTGGAGTCACAACATAGCCAAGAAAAGAGACTCGATCCGTGCAAAGGTGCACTTCTCAAGGTTACCAAACAAACGTGCATCTCTCAAAGCATTAAAAACAGCACGTAAGTGAGTCGAATGTTCATCCATGGACTTGCTATAAATCAAGATATCATCAAAGTAAACGACCACAAATTTGCTAATGAAAGGACGTAAAACCTCGTTCATTAATCTCATGAAAGTGCTAGGTGCATTAGTTAAACCAAAAGGCATGACTAACCACTCATACAAGCCGAACTTAGTTTTAAAAGCAGTTTTCCATTCATCGCCAAGTTTCATTCTTATTTGGTGGTATCCACTACGCAGTCAATCTTTGTGAAAATTATAGCACCACACAACTCATCAAGCATGTCGTCTAGCCTAGGAATAGGATGACGATATCGTATAGTAATGTTGTTAATGGCTCTACAATCTACACACATACGCCAAGAACCATCTTTTTGGGAACCAAAAGAACAGAACAACACAAGGACTAAGGCTCTCACGTGACGTACCCACGGTCCAAAAGGTCTTGGACTTGGCGCTGAATCTCCTTAGTCTCTTCTGGATTGGTCCCAGACGTCGACGGTTTGGCAAGCTCGCTCCAGGATCAAATCAATCGGTGCTCAATCCTCGAATGGGTGGAAGTCCCGGAGGTATCTCATCAGGGAAAACATCTCTAAACTTCTGCAAAAGGTGAGTGACAGGAGCATGCAAAGTGCAAGGCATATTATCAAGAGAAAATAAAGCATCTTTGCACACAAAAGCATAGCATGTATCATTAACATCATCAATTGCAGCAAGGTCTGATTTTGTGGCAAGCATAACAGAATTTTGCAAATGGAGTAATTGCTGTTTTCGTTTTATCATGTTCCTTTGGATCATTAGCGAGCTCTCGCCCTATCGGTCTCTATAATTTCAGTGGGGTCAAAGCGTTAAAGTAACTTTCTTTTCTTATGCATAAAAGTGTATGTGTTACTACTACCATGGTGTAAAGCATCATTATCAAATTCCCAAGGTCGACCCAATAAAAGAGAGCATGCTTGCATGGGAACCACATCACAATCAACATGATCAACATAAGCACCAATGGAAAAATGGACTCGGCATGTTTGCGTTACCTTAGCTTTTCCATAGTCATTTAACCATTGAATATGGTATGGATGTGGATGCGGTCGCGTGGTCAAGCCAAGCTTCTTTACCAAAGCAGAACTCACCAAGTTGTTGCAACTTCCTCCATCAATGATGACACGTGCACGCCGGTTCTTGATTGCAAAGAAGGTCTGAAACAAATTATGGCGTTGAAGTTTATCGGGTTGTTGTACCTGTGTGCTGAGGACGCGCTGCACAATGATGCTCCGTAGCGTCGCTGTGGACGCCCCACCAAGGACGAGGTCGTCATCACCACCGCCATTGTCGTCCGAGGCAGCAGCAACATCATCATCATCCTCCTCGACATCCGGCGTCTTGATGTAGCCTCCATCTTCGTGGCGATGTATGCCCGCTGGCTAGGGCAATTCTTCCGCACATGACCAAGTCCATGACAGCGGTGGCATCGAATGCCGGAGGAGCGCCCGTTGAAGCCACGGAAGAAGAACTCTTGGTGGACCCCGCAAAGAATTTTTGAAGAATCGCAAGGCGTGTCATGGAAGGTGGCTTGGTGTGCGCTGCTGCCATCTTGTTCACAGGTGGTGGAGGAGAACGAAAACTCGAAGAAGACTTGGGCAGTCCCGTCGATGTAGTCGTCATGGGTGTAGAAGGGTCGTCCGGTGCGTGCCTTAGTTGAATCTTTGCGTCCTCGCAATTCTTTTTCGCAAGCATAGCAAGGTGGAACAACGGTTGATGTAGTAAATTCTTTATAATCAACAATGTCCGAATTTCACGCCAGAACCCCGTAGAAACGACAAATCTTATCCTCCGTGTCCTCAACAACCCCACAACGCACCATACCCTTTTGAAGTTCAGCATAATAGTCTTGAATGAACTATCACCTTGTTCTAAGCGCTGCAATTTTTTCTCAATTCAAGTTTATATGAGGGAGGAACAAAACGATTACGCATAGCTTCTTTTAACCGCTCCCATGTATCAGGTTGTAAGCGCATGGTACTTAGTTCATTCCACCAGATAATAGCAAAGTCCTTAAACTCACTAGTAGCTTGTCTAACTCTATGTTGCTCGGGAACTAAGTGAGAGTTAAACTTCATTCTCCGTCATCTCCCAATCAAGATATATTTCAGCATCATAAAGACCGTAAAAGATGGAATGGTAAACTTGACTTTAGCAAAAGGTCGTCGTTATCATGACGGTTCGGTTATTACCTCCCATACCATGTCGGTTTTGTGAAGACGACGACGTAGTCGTGCATCTTGTGTCGCCCGCCGATCAATGTTGCCATCTGCATCATACTCTGTGGCTTCATCATGATGATGGCCGTCATTGACAGGTGGTAGGCGTGCCTCCAATGTGTCCATCCGACCAGTGAGGTCAGCCATCCGCCGCTCCACCCGCTCAATGCCTTCCGTGGTGTTCAAGCGGGTAATGGCGGCGACAATGGTGTCCAATCTCGCCGAGATCGGTGAGTGAAGCGTTTTGTTTGTCGGCGCAGCTTGTAGCCGGCCGCGACTAACACACTCGTTGAAATCGACCGGTGTCCCGTCCTCTTCGCTTCTCGCCATGGTTAGTGGAAATACAGGAAAACAAAAGGATGATCCCTATCAACTACAAAGGAAGGGGTGGGAACCCGCAAAGGAAGTGGCTTACCAAGCTCTTACAAGTGTGCTTACCAAAGCGTGGGTGGTACAACCGTGGTCGGTTCGTGATACCTTGTCGAGCGTGGTACGATTGCAAGGGTCAAAACCGTGTTATCCTAAGTAGGTATATGGAGCTTGGCGTGCCAATTATGTGAGTGGAACACAAATTAATAACAGATAGTAATGTGAATAAATGTCCAAAGCACCGGTCCTAGTTGTTTGGTCTAAATGTGTCCTATAACGGTATGATATGAAGAACAAGGAGTCAAGAATGTAATAATGAAGCAAAGACAAGAACAAAGATGGCGAACCGAGAAACTTAATTCAAGACAAACACAACACAAATGAGGCTCACACCTAAAACGTGCTCATCACATTTTTTTTTTTTTTTTTTTTTTTTTTTTTGGCCACGGATGGCACTCGCAAGACCGTCAGAGGTGCCAAATTTTTTTCCTTTTATTTTTTTTGTATTTTTTCAAAGCGAGCACGTGAATAGGAACCACACAAAGTTTCACGTCAATCGATATAAGGTGTGGCCTACAAAAATGATGAATATGCTAAAAGTCGGTGATGAAATTTGAGCTCGAGTACTACACTTTCCAGGCCGAATTTGGGCAAGATAATTACCGAAACCGACGTTGTCGGTTTGATTCGGATGTAAAATTTAATTTCACCCAACTTCAAAAAATCGCTGATTTCGAGTCCGTATGAGAAAGTTATGGCCGTTTGAAGTAAGGTCTTGAGTTATGGTTTTGTGGAGGCCAAACGAAAATCAAAGGAGTAAATTGGTGGAATTGGGGCGAAGCTCAGGGAAAGGTGGGTGATGGTTTTGGGAGATCACGAGATGCGATGGGTGACTCAAACAGAGGGTGGGATATGGGTGGAAAACAAAATTGACGGCTAGGGTTTGTATGAAAGGTAGCGGAAGCAAAACAACCCAAACAAAACACGATCTAAACCAGCAACACAACTCGACTAAGGACACAAACTCAACACTACGGACTCGGAATCAAATTGTGCAAAAGGCTAAACACGATCCGGGACAGAAACAACCTATGACTACAATTTTTAGGATTTTCTTGGACTCTAGGATGAAATCGAAAACAACAAGATGGGTAAACTCGAACTCAGTAGGAACACCAAGCTCGATTACCACTTGATGGGAACGGGTCCCGATCTTCCAACAGGTTCGGATATGTTCGATTTTGGTGGAGGCGCGACACAAATCGATCCGCTTCCGAATGACACGTTCGAACCCGCAATCGCGCACCACGTCTCCTCGGGTTATCAACCGTGCGCTGCCGGTTGACCTTGCCAAGAAGGCTAATCCTCGCTTTGTGAATCAAGAACACAAGCAAGAACAAGGAAGAACACAACCAAATTGCAGATATATTGATGAAGCACTCGAAAATTGGGGTTTCACAAACCGATGACGGCGAAACTGTTCAAAGACAGAATTAATCTAAGCAAAATCCAACCCTAATGGTGGGGGTGGCGGCTGTATATAAAGGAGTAAGGGGCGTGTAAAACCCCTGGACACGTCCTTAATGGACTCCAACACGATACGAAGCCGAACGGCCTAAAAGACGGTGTCGCAGCACCCTGATAGATTCTGAACGTCCACTTGTTTTGACGATTCCCGTCGACTCAGAAGGAATTTTGACATGGGACCAGATCCATTGGAAAGGTTATCTTCTCAGCTTTCCATACATATGTGGAACGTCCAAAACGGAGTCCGGATGCGATCTGGACGTCCGTTTTAGTGCAGCCTGGTCCTGGACTCCGAGTTGGATTCGAAGTCGGCCACCCTGACAGATTCTGAATGTCCACTTGTTTCGACGATTCCCTTTGACACAGAAGGAATTTTGACATGAGACCAGAGCCATTGGAAATGTTATCTTCTCCGCTTTCCATACATATGTGGAACGTCCAAAACGGAGTCCGGATGCGATCTGGGCGTCCGTTTTAGTGCAGCCTGGTCCTGGACTCGAATTGGATTGAAGTGGCTTGAGTTGGACATCCAACATGATTTGACCACCCTTGCTGGACTTGTGCGCCTCGTACCCCTTCTCCAAGTACTTCCTGATCCTCTCCATGGTTCCTAATCATAATTAAATCATTAGGTAGTAATCGATTCTCAAATGAACAAAAAGAAGTACTTAGGAACGAGTTCACTTGTAAATTCAATTGTCGGGCGCGAGCTCTAGTGATTGGTCCTTGAATATCAAGTGGAGGAGTGTTGTGTATATCCGAAGAAGTGATGTCCTTATCACTTTGTTTTATCACGAATGTTCAGTAAGAGACTGAGAGACCATGTGGTGGTCATCCCGTGTGTATGATGAGTAATTGACATCGGTTTAAGAAAGTCGAGTTTAGGTTGGTTGGTTCGGACCATGTCGTTGCGTGGTGCAACGGGCTCGGTCGGACTTGGTCAAACCTGGTCAAAAGGATTAGGATGCATATCCTTTGATTCGACAGGGTTGGACTTCGTCATGGTAAGTATGACGGTATTTACGCTTTCATGTATCGAGCGGTGCTATTTGACGTGTTTCTTGTCTGTGTGGCTGCAGGACGTCGAGGCGGAGTCGTGGCAAGACACGGTGGACCGGACTAGGTGCAGGTGGCGCTGAGGTCAGAACGGTCGGGATGTGTCGAATACGGCGTGGACTCGAAGTGGTTGCAAGGCGTGCAAGACAAGGAGCGCGGAAGCTTCCCGGAAGGTGCAGGAGGGGCGAATTGGTAACTTCGCAAGGCTGCACAAGCGGGAGACGGCTCCGTTAGGGTTTAGCCGGCATAACGGGTTGGAGACCCGTTAGCCAAGGGCTATAAATAGAGGTGAGGGGCTGCATACCCCTTAGGACACAATAGAGTGAGTTAGGGTTTTAGAGCTCATTTTATCTCTTTGTGTGTGTTGTGTTCCTCCCAAGAATCATGTGAGGCTCTTGATGTTTTTTGAGGATTGAGAGGGAGAGGATGGATTGAGAAATCCTTCATATGTAAACAAGTATGTCTCTGTATCAGTTCTTTTATTGCTCGATTTAGTCTAGATTTAGTCTCTTCATGTATGTAAACAAGTATGCAAATCCTTCATCTCTGTGATTTAGTCTAGCAACAGTTCTTTTATTGCTCGATTGCTGTCTTTGCTCTCTGTAATCTAATGCTTCATTTAACACTAAGTGCTGGACATTTTGACCGAAAAGGGCAGCAATCAATCAGCTTGTTTTCAAGTTTTTTGGCTGACTGAAATAGCTACTGTTCTTCATTTTCAAGTCTGATTTTTAGCAACTGCACGCTCATTGTTTTGTCAAATCTCAGCCGAACTGCTCTGAATATTGGTCAAGTCTGAAAGAAGCAGCATTTGCTCGGCAATTTCCAGTCTTTTTGTGCTGTTGTATTCACTATACCGAGCATTGTATTTCTGCTATTTTCAGCAGGTTTCGGCTCTGTTGCTTTGCACCTGTTTACAGTGTTCGAAATCAGTTCTTTGCTGCTGATCAGATTAATTTTGGGCGCCGGTTGAACTTGGTTTTCAAGACATTTTGAGGTTGTGCCGACAGGTCTCTTTCTTTTGCTTTCTGTTCCTTCAGGATTGCTTGACTGCTTTCTTTTTCTCCTTCAGTTCTTTTTGCTTTTTACTTGCTCTCTCTATTTTTCAGTTTCTGTTTCCTTTTTGCAGTTTTTAGCCCAGTTCAGTCCTTTGCAGACTTCAGTTGAGACTATTGCAGTCTGTTTTTGGGCAGCTGTTATTTGCTTTGTAGTATCTTTTCTTTTCAGTCTCTCTTTCGGCTGTGTTTGCAGTTTGGGCATTATCTTTCTTTTCAGCTCTTCACGGCCAGCGGCAGAGCATTTCACGGATAGTTCTTGGGTGAAGCCTCATGTTCATTTTTTGTGCTAATGTTTGACGATTTTGCATGCAGATCAAACGGCAATATTTTCAGCTGAAATTTTTACTGATTACTCTCTGATTTATGCTGAATTGTTTAGTATTGCATGCGCTCCAGTTTTCAGCAGAATTAATTTTCCGAATTCTCGGGGCCGATTTTAAAGAGAACGACATTCACCCCCTCTGTCGTCATTCTGGTCCTACAATTGGTATCAGAGCCGGTTAGCTCTTCTCGATAGATCTTTAACCGGTCTCAAGAGCCATGGCGACGGACAAGTATTCCACCAAGCCTCCGGTCTTTGATGGCTTGGATTACCCCTTCTGGAAGAGCCGAATGGAAACATACATCCAGGCTCAGGGGTATGCCATCTGGAGGAAGGTGAAGGTTCAGTTTGTTGTTTCTGCCGATGAGAACATAAATGCCGGGAATATGGCTGATGTTGAGGCAAACGCAAGGGCAAGGAACATCATCATTCAGGGATTGAGCGAGCGAGTTTGATCGCATCTCTCACCGTCGTCGCCGATATTTGGATGACCTCGATGCTTACCATGAGGGCACCACCCAAATAAAGACAGTGCGACAGGACCAGTTCAAGCGCGAATACAGCAAATTCGAGATGCTTGCTGGCGAGTCCCTTGACGAGTGCTTTTCTCGCTTTCACAAGATTTTGAGCAACCTCCGAGCCGTCGGTCTCACATACTCCGACTCGGATAACGCTCGACAAATGCTTTCTGCACTCGATCTTCGGGTTTGGGAGATGAAGGTGACTACCATCAAGGATAACTCTTGATGCGCTTTACTCGCGCCTCAAGACTCACGAGATTGACATAGTCTCTCGTCGGTCGAAGTCACAATCGATGGCATTAGTCACTGATCCCGCTTCTGGATCTTCTTCTGCTGAGCCGATATGTCGATTCTCCTTGTCGCTCTCGTGACATAACCGATGATCGCTAGAGCACTTATGACGAACAGCTAGCCCTCCTAGCGCAGATTTTCTCATGCCTACAAGAGGAGGAGGGATGGTAAAAGAGGAGGTTCTGTAATTTGCTTTGAGTATGGTGGCCCCAACCACATTCGGGCAAACTGCCCCAAGCTAGGGAAGGGCAAAACTGACTTCGGCGGTTCCGGCAAGAATGACTACATCAACAAGAACCGCAACACGAAGCCCTCAGCACCTGTTCAAGGCAAGAAGAAGTTCCGCGACTTTGGGAAGGCCAAGAAGCTCTTCCACCGCGTCCTCGCCGCCTTCGACGACCTCGACCTCAGCGAGGTGGAGGGATGGAGCGACGACGACGGGACGGGTGATCAAGAACCCAAAGATGGCGATGACTTCTCCGGCATGTGCTTCATGGCCCTCGAGGGCGAACTGAGCGACAACGAGCTCTATTCCGACTCCGACGAGGTATACCCATCTTACGACTAGCTTAATGATGTCTTTCTTAAGCTAGGTAAATTTCATGCTAGATCTAGAGCTAGATGTAGCGAGTTGGAGAAGGAAGTAGATAGATTGTCACGGGAGCTTACTTCACTTATATCTGCTCCCTCCCGTGACGAATGTGATACATGCCCTTCTTTGCTTGGAGATATGGAGAAGTTAAGGACTTCTTATGATAGTGTGACCTCTGAGCTAGATACTCTTAAGGTGGAGAATGTTAGTCTGCTAGCTGAACTAGAAATGACTAGGATTGTTGTTCCTTCATCTGCTATTGAGACTACTTTCTGCACCTCTTTTGAAGATAAGGACAATGCTTTTAGAGGTCTTTACAGTATGCTTCTCGGTCTGCCCGAGTCTTGTGAAAACTACAATAATCTGAAGATAAATCTAAAACAGGCAGATCATAAAATTGCTGATCTACAAGCTGTGTTACTAGAGCCCATTTCTTCATGTTTGAATTGTCCAAAGTTAACTGCTGAACTTGAATCTGTCTCAAAACAGTTTCAAGAAATGATTGACACTAATAAGAAAATGGCTCAGTTTGCGACTAAGGATCGTGTTAGCTCACCATGCATTAGATGTAATAAACTAAAACTTAAATTGATTGCATTCGATGAAAAATGTGTGAAGCTAACTAAGGACCTTCTAGAGAAGCCACCTTGTGCTTGTAGTGTGATTGTGGAGAAGGGGGGAAGCCCCCGGGTAAGGTAGAGACGCCTAGCGACGCGAACCAACCTGCTAGCAGTAGGGGACTGTTCTTCGAGTCGGTACCGTGCGTGCACAAGCCAGTCTTCCCTCTGTTATTGGTTGTTCTTTTGCTCCCTTACCTTCTGCTGTCTCTTCTCCTCCTTGCTCTTCTTGCACCTCTCTCTTTTGGGAGTGTCAGTACCTTATGAACACTCTCGAGAAATTTGTAGGAGGCAAGAAGAAACTCAATCTTATTCTAGACCAATCAAAGGTTTGTAAGTTCAATCAGGGTCCCAAACCCTAGCACCCCCTTTATAAACCCCCCTCCACCTCTTGGGCGCAGCCCCCACCTCCTGGTTGGTGCCCGCACCTCCCCCATAAGTTGCTGCCCTTGGAGAAGGAGAAGAAGGAGAAGGAAAAGAAGGAGAAGGAGAAGAAGGAAGGAGAAGGAAGGAGAAGAAGAAGAGGAGGAAAATTTTGGGGAATTTCTTCAGATTGGTAATTTTATCTCATCTCAAACCCTCTGTTTATAGGATTAATTAAGGTTCTTGGCATAGAATTTGATGGTAGAAATTAGATCAATTGCCCGATTAGAGTTTTGTTGCAGATTGGTTTTAGATCTATTTGCGCAGCGCGGCTTGTCGCGCAGTTTTGATCTAGAAAACGAATTTTCCTGCGGGTCTTCCCAAAAGAAAAGTTGTAAAGGGCATCCATATGTATCTCCTGTATATTTTTAAAATTTTTATACCGTGGGATCTGGGAGATACGGAGATGGAAATACCGCTGTCTGTCAGGCGGACAAATTGTTATAGTCCGGCGGTAATCCCGAGATTAAAAATAGTAAATGAATTTTCTGGCCTTGTCCGTAGTTGGAAAAGTTGTAGATAATTTATTTATCTAGTTTCTGTATAAATTTGGGAATTTCTAGGCCTCTGTGCTGTCGTGGGCACGCGTTTGAACGCGGCTGCCCAATCTGCCAGAACAGAGTTCTTCCTCTGTTTTGGGCATTAAATTACTCCTAGATGTGATTAAAATAAAAATAGGTGTTCTCCATGAAAATTGTAGGTTTTTAAGTCATCAATCCATAGAGGGATTATTTGTTTTTTTTCGATCTATATTTTTAAAGATACGAAAAAGTGAAGCAGCGCTGCTGCAGAGAGTAATTTGTTGAATTGTGGAGCGGAGAGGAGTTTTCGCGGGTTCGGGTCTCTAGCGATGTTTTATATATTTATGTCGTGTTTGTATGCTGTGGTTGAGTGCTGAGAGGTGTCTTATGGACAGGTGGTCTTGTCCCTGAGCGCTCTTGATTTTTGTGGTTCGTCGCTTCATCGGATTGAGGCAAGTAAACGTAGCGGTGGTTGCTACCGTTTAACCTGTTGTTCATATTACATTCAGTTTACATTATTATCATAATTTGATACAATTGCCATGATTGCATGATATTTTAATTGTGAAATTCTTGCTTAATGTTAATATGTTGATCATGAAATTAGTATGTGGTGGATGTGATTATGTTGAGAGCATGATAATGCTCCTTGCGGATGAACTAAGGTGATTAATGAATTTTCATATCATTCAATCATTCATATCATATCATGTCCTTTGTATGTGGATGTCGCCGCTTATAGCCGCGACCGTACCGGTACAGCGTCGTATATTGCCGTAATACGACGCACCTCTTCGCCCGCGGGAAGCATTCGTATATTGCCAAAATACGATGCATCGCACTTCCTGCCCTGGCAAGAGTAATGTGGAGCATAGCATGAGCATTCATATGCATTGCATTGTGGAATGATCATTTGCATACATATGCAATCTAATGTGGTGAAGTTATTTTGTGGAATGTACAACTTTATAGTTGTAATGTGGAATTGGTTCTTGTGAGCTATTGATGGAATGAAGGTTGTGGTTGTGATCTTGAAATGTGGTTCGTCCCTTGTGTGATTGTGATGGTGGCATAAACTCATTTCTCTTACCTTACTTGTTTATAGTAATTGTGGATATGAGAAGTAATATAGTATTGAAGTAAGACATACATATGTTTTATTGCCTTTGGTAGTGGTAGTGGTTGAGGATTTAAAGTAGTCAATCATGAATTAATTGTTAGTGCTTTACCGTCATTGATAGTGAATTGAGGTCGAGAATATATATACATTGTTAATTGTGGAAGATTAAATGTGGTTGATTAATCTATTGTGGTTTGTGGAGGAATAAATATTTTTTTTTTGCATTTAATACGGGATAAAAATGATTGTATTCATATGCTAATTAAATCTAAAATTTAAAAGGTATGATTCAAGAAAGTTTATGGTGGTTTAATATTTATGAACATAAATTGTAATTGTGGCTGTATGGAATTATAATGATGATGTTTAAATTGCTTGTAGTTTGAATAACTTGTTAAACCCTTGCCCAAGACCATGCTCATGCAATTGCAGGCACCAGCAACAAGCTATCTATCATAAAGTGAACTCAAATGGTACAAAGGGCATATCAGTATTTTCTACTTGAATAACTTATGTTTGGCATGGTGTTGTTCCTATAGGAAATAGGGATCAGCAAGCCATTATATATATGAAAGCTATGTTCTGGCGAGCAGCCATCTGAAAGACAAGAAGTCCCAAGGACGAAGGGGAGGCAGATCATCTTACCCCTCCTACCGGCTACCGGCTTTGTCCTATCCTATTCTTATCCATCAATGGGGAGGCCCCCTTGTTGTGATGAGAATGGCCTCAAGAAAGGCCCCTGGACTCCTGAAGAAGACGAGAAGATCACGAGCTACATCCAGAAGCATGGCCATGGAAGCTGGAAGGCCCTACCTCGCTGATGGCTTTTTAGATGCGTTCGGAACTTCGGCGGATGGCTTCCGGCGGATGCAGGCGGATGCCGCGGACGGAGTCGCCTCGGGAGTTCACGTTCGGGTTCGGGCGTTCGGCACTTCGGCGCGGCGTTCAGGACTTGAGGGCTTGATGCGGTTATCGCGTTCTTCTGACTTCTAGCGACTGGAGTCTGGAGTCTCCAAGCGTCGCGCCAGCCCGGGCCGTGGGGCGCGGGGTGGGCCCTCCTGCCGGGGCCCTAGGCCGTCGCCCCCCGGCCTACCCCCAGAGCCGGCGCTGTGCCGGAACCACCGGAGCCACTCGCGACCTCAGCATCCTTCTCAATCTCCACCTGGTTGGTGAGTCGCGGCTGGCACTGGCACCAGTGGCTCAAGGCGCTTGCATTCCTGCTCGAACCAAGGGACCACCACCTTGTACATCTTCTGAAATGATGCGAGGAGGCCGCCGGCAAGGTGTGGACCTCGTGCCCAGCAGGGTTGTGCCGCAGCGCGTTGGAGAACGTGAGCCGGACGTCGGCGGCGAAGGCGTCGTGCGTGGGGTACCTCCCGGCAGCGAGGTTCTCCTTCCCCGTGGCCTTTTTTCCCCGGTGCGCCAAGGATCCGCCCGCCCGCCGGGGGTTCGCCCAGGCCGATCCATGAAGCTCGGATGGTGCCGTCGCCGCAGGTGGAGGAACGGGGAGGGATTGCAAGCGGAGGAGGAGAACGGGGATGGGATGCGGAATTTGGGGATTGATGTCGGGACCCGAAGCAACAACTCCGAATCCCAAAAATTTATAAAAAATTCCTGGAGACATTTTATACTTAGGAAAAATATTTATAATTCATTTTGACCATTTTACCCCTTTATAAAATATCTTTTGGCATCAAAATTGATTTTAATTTCGTAAAATCTTCAACATTTCTATAAAATATTTTTAGACTTCCTAAAAATATTTTCAACTCAAATTTGCTCTTTTAATTTTTTTACAAAAATTCCCTTTGGCTTTAAAAGATGATTTTTAAAAACTCAGAAGATCTCAGAAATTAATATTAAATTTTGGGAAGCTTGGAAAAGGCTAAATAAATCTTTTTAGCTTTAAGAAAATATTTAAAATATATTTTCTTGCTTTTAGGCTTTGAAACAAAAACCGAAAAATCACAGGAAAACCAAATAAAAGCCAAAAGCTTTTAAATGCTTAATTTGAAGTAGTTTCTTTTATGAAACTTACCAATACCTTTTATTTGATAATAGTTTTATGTTTTAGTAAAATTACTTTTAACGAAAACCTTTTTGAAAAGGCTAAAAACGGGCAAACACAAACTTTCAAATTCAGGCAACTAAAGAACACTTATTTTTATTTTAAATTGAATTTATTTTAATTATTAATTTTTTTATTACTGAAATTTGAAAATAACAACGGGGTTGTTACAAACTACCCCCTTAAAAGAATCTCGTCCCCGAGATTCGCACGGGCTAGCAAAGAAATAGGTGTGGATCTTACTCTGATTGGCTTGAGCGGAGATCTGATTCAGGCGTCCTTTTTGCGGCACTCTTCTTGTTGCTCGGAGGGTGTTGGCAGTCGGGGCTTCAACTTGGTGTTTCCAAGATTAGGAGAGAGGAGACTCAAGGCAAAGAGGGAACAACGGATATTTTGCGCAACCCAAAACAAAACCTTGGAAACCAAATAACAAGCAATAGTTACTACCGTCGACAAAAGAGAAAATGACAACGATAACTTCGCCTATTGTCCAGCTAAATATCTTAATCTAAAAGGGTAAGGGTTGTCTTGGAGTGATCTTTCGCAGCTCCTGAGGTTTGATCCTTTAAGGCAAAAATTGAAGTTGTGGCAGAGTCAATGAAGTTCAACCGTTGACCATCTATAGTTGTTTTGGAACAAGAGAAGAATCAGAAATAAATTTTTCCAAAGATGACATAAAGATGAGAAAGGAATGCGAGATAAGAGTGAGCAAAGATTGAGAGGTAAGAATAAGCATAACTTTTTGAAATTACTTTTAAATAAATCCTTAAGGTCCAACCATTCTATTCTATCATCGGTCACGTCCTAGAGTCATTATTGCTCTGATACCATCTCTGTCGGGACCCGGAGCAACAACTCCGAAACCCTCTGTGTTAATCGCACTATCCCAGGAAAGCTTAGTGCACACAGCAGAGCAAAGACAATTATCGTGCATAATGACAAATTTTATTTAACTAAATATGAGCCTGATGGCCAAAGTTTTACAATAGCAATGAAGATAACAATGGAAGAAACACAGCAAGAGCCCATCCTGCCTTCCCACAAGGCGAATGACTGTAAGACGTGGCCTAGTCGCAATCCTCACCGAAATCGTCAAAGGCTTCCTCTGAAAAGAGTTAGATATAGCCACATGAGTACAAACGTACTCCACAAGTTACACCAGCGCTTTTAGTAGAGTGGATGCATGCATATGGATATCAAAGGAAGGCATATATGGTTAGTTTGCAAAGAAAGACGGCATTGAAGTAAATATCATAAAGTAAGTGCGAAAGCTGAATTTGATACAATAATTAAATCAACATTGTAATCAACATAAGTAACGTTAGTGCATGCACCAACCAAACACTAACCTATCCACGGGCATCCCACCCGGACCAACTTTTCAAAAACCAACTCGTACAGATTCCATCCATCCATACGGTTTTTCCAAAAACTCTCATGGATTCCATCCATCCACAAGGTTTTACAAAAATCTCCCATGGATTCCATCCATCCATAGGGTTTCATAAAGCGTTTTCAAAATCAAAATCTAATCCATGAAAAACTTTACTCAGCTTGCCCATGACCGTGGGCACGGCTATCCAGGATAGGTTATACACTCTGCAGAGGTTGTACAGCTTTACCTACAAGACATGATCATCTCATATTGCCACGCGATAAGCACACTTCCTTTGGTGTGCGGCGAGGAGATCATGACAAAGCCTTTACAATGATTCATTGCCAACATAATCACGCCGCCACTAAGGTTTCACCACAGCATGAATCCACATGCTGGAGCCCCCTCTTGTGCCATGTGAGACTTCTCACGGACTACACCGCGCCCACATTCAGCCTATAGCGAGATTAAGTTGGAACTTCACAAATTAGTTGGCTAGGTCCGTCCCATACCGGACTTGTGGTAGTACGAAAGAGCTTTGCAATAGTAGCTCACAGACCGGTCCTTTATTGACTTAGGCACAACCACAAACCCCTCGTGCCTGGCAATCAACATTTCGTCACCAAACGACAATGCATGTCAGCAAGCACCCACCACTCTTACCATTTGCCTAAGTCTAAACCAGTTTTATATTTTGTTTATAAACATTTTATAAACACTTCCGACTTTCCAAAGTCCAGAAATAAATTTTAAAGTCTATCATTTTATGTGAAAGAAGTATCATTTTATGTGAAAGAAGTATCATTTTATGTGAAGAAAGTTACCAAATCTTAATATTCTCAGCATGGCTAAGCAAGTTTATGAAATTTCTAGTTAATACTAATGTACTAACTAGGTTTTACTATGTTTGGCAAAGTATAATTGCATGAAATATCAAATTTGGCTGTCCAAAGGAATTTGGGTATAACTACAGTTCAAACTGAATTTAAATTAGACATTGAATAAAAGTAAGCATGCATAATAATTTAAAAACAATATAAATAATTTGAAATAGTGGGGTAAACATGATCAAAGGTGTAACTTGCCTGGATTGGAGACTGGGTTCAGATCGCAGAAGGCGTTCTCTCCGAGATTACCGAAATCTAAACGCAAAGAACCAAACAAACAAAATTCAAATAAAATTCAAAAATTGAAAATAAATACATATTTGAATAGTTTAGGACTTTAGAAGAATTTAGAAATTTGAACGGCTCAAATCGGAGTTAAAATGAACGTTTTCGGGCTTTAGGAAGTTTAGAAAGAAGGAAAAAGAAAAGGATCCATTTCCCGAATTATTTTTATATTGGAAAATCAGGAATTATGACATCATCACAGAGAATAAAAATAAATGAAAATGAAATGATGACGTGGCGCCACGTGGCTGCCACTGGGCTGCCACGTGTGCCCACATGGCGATGACGTGGCATGCTTGGCCGCATGGCATGCCACGGGGGCGGCGCGCTCGCTCCGCGGCGGCCGGCGAGGGGTGGAGGACGTAGAGGAGAGGATGGGGATCGCACGCGATCAAGGCGGCGAGGCTAACGGTGGCTGAGGTGGCGGCGGCGGAGAGAAGCGGCGGCAAGGGTTTCATGCGGCCTCCCGGGCGACGGGAGAAGGAGGGAGGTGGGGAGAAGGGAGAGGAGGGTGCGGTGCCGAGAATGCGGTTTCGGGTGGGGTTTATATAGGGAAGGAGGAGATGAGAGGTCGCGGATTTCTTTGGTTGAATCGGTTTAGGCGGTATGAACGCATGCGGGCGCCATTAATGGCCGGGAGGTGGCCGAGGTGGAGAGGGAGCCGAGGCGACAAGTTTCGGAATTTTCGTCGTCGACGCGAGCTCGGCGGCAATAAATGCTGCGGCGGTTCGGTATGCTTTGGCGCGCGTGGCGGCATGAGGGTCCCGGGTGGTCGGCGGTGGCGGCGGGGGGGCCGGAGGCCGGGCACACAGAGGGAGGCGCACAGGCGGTGCCCATGCCGATCGGCCAAAAAAAGAGGAGAGAGAGTGTGAAATTTGTGAAGAAGATGGTGAGGTTAGGGATGACAAGTGGGACCCACATGTAAGAGAGAGAAAGAGAGAGTGAAAAGGATTGGATGGTTTAGATTGAGAGATGTGGCAAGATCTCATCCATCCATTTTAAGTGAAGGTGAGAGGCTAGGATTGAATGAGTGAAGGGGTAAGATTTAATCCTGGTGCGACACTTGTCACCACGGGATTAATCCGGGATTTAAATCGAATTTTATTTTCAGAAAATAGGAGGAGGTTTCTTAAACACTTTAAAAATAGCAAATAATATTTAAAAATCCCAAAAATTTATAAAAAATTCCTGGAGACATTTTATACTTAGGAAAAATATTTATAATTCATTTTGACCATTTTACCCCTTTATAAAAATATCTTTTGGCATCAAAAATTGATTTTAATTTCCAGAAAATCTTCAACATTTCTATAAAATATTTTAGACTTTCTAAAATATTTTCAACTCAAATTTGCTCTTTTAATTTTTTACAAAATTCCTTTGGCTTTAAAAGATGATTTTAAAACTCGTAAGATCTCGTAAATTAATATTAAATTTTGGGAAGCTTGGAAAAGGCTAAATAAATCTTTTAGCTTTAAGAAAATATTTAAAATATATTTTCTTGCTTTTAGGCTTTGAAACAAAACCGAAAATCACAGGAAAACCAAATAAAAGCCAAAAGCTTTTAAATGCTTAATTTGAAGTAGTTTCTTTTATGAAACTTACCAATACCTTTTTATTTGATAATAGTTTTATGTTTTTAGTAAAATTACTTTTAACGAAAACCTTTTTGAAAAGGCTAAAAACGGGCAAACACAAACTTTCAAATTCAGGCAACTAAAGAAAACTTATTTTTATTTTAAATTGAATTTATTTTAATTATTAATTTTTTTATTACTGAAATTTGAAAATAACAACGGGGTTGTTACAAACTACCCCCTTAAAAGAATCTCGTCCCCGAGATTCGCACGGGCTAGCAAAGAAATAGGTGTGGATCTTACTCTGATTGGCTTGAGCGAGATCCGATTCAGCGCCCTTTTGCGGCACTCTTCTTGTTGCTCGGAGGGTGTTGGCAGTCGGGGCTTCAACTTGGTGTTTCCAAGATTAGGAGAGAGGAGACTCAAGGCAAAGAGGGAACAACGGATATTTTGCGCAACCCAAAACAAAACCTTGGAAACCAAATAACAAGCAATAGTTACTACTGTCGACAAAGAGAAAATGACAACGATAACTTCGCCTATTGTCCATCTAAATATCTTAATCTAAAAGGGTAAGGGTTGTCTTGGAGTGATCTTTCGCAGCTCCTGAGGTTTGATCCTTTAAGGCAAAAATTGAAGTTGTGGCAGAGTCGATGAAGTTCAACCGTTGACCATCTATAGTTGTTTTGGAACAAGAGAAGAATCAGAAATAAATTTTTCCAAAGATGACATAAAGATGAGAAAGGAATGCGAGATAAGAGTGAGCAAAGATTGAGAGGTAAGAATAAGCATAACTTTTTGAAATTACTTTTAAATAAATCCTTAAGGTCCAACCATTCTATTCTATCTTCGGTCACGTCCTAGAGTCATTATTGCTCTGATACCATCTCTGTCGGGACCCGGAGCAACAACTCCGAAACCCTCTGTGTTAATCGCACTATCCCAGGAAAGCTTAGTGCACACAATGAGCAAAGACAATTATCGTGCATAATGACAAATTTTATTTAACTAAATATGAGCCTGATGGCCAAAGTTTTACAATAGCAGCGGAAGATAACAATGAAGAAACACAAAGCAAAGACCCATCCCGCCTTCCCACAAGGCGAATGATCAGAAGACGTGGCCTTGTCGCAATCCTCACCGAAATCGTCAAAGGCTTCCTCTGAAAAGAGTTAGATATAGCCACATGAGTACAAACGTACTCCACAAGTTACACCAGCAGTTTTAGTAGAGTGGATGCATGCATATGGATATCAAAGGAAGGCATATATGGTTAGTTTGCAAAGAAAGACGGCATTGAAGTAAATATCATAAAGTAAGTGCGAAAGCTGAATTTGATACAATAATTAAATCAACATTGTAATCAACATAAGTAACGTTAGTGCATGCACCAACCAAACACTAACCTATCCACGGGCATCCCACCGGACCAACTTTTCAAAACCAACTCGCATGATTCCATCCATCCATACGGTTTTCCAAAACTCTCATGGATTCCATCCATCCACAAGGTTTTACAAAAATCTCCCATGGATTCCATCCATCCATAGGGTTTCATAAAGCGTTTTCAAAATCAAAATCTAATCCATGAAAAACTTTACTCAGCTTGCCCATGACCGTGGGCACGGCTATCCAGGATAGGTTATACACTCTGCAGAGGTTGTACAGCTTTACCTACAAGACATGATCATCTCATATTGCCACGCGATAAGCACACTTCCTTTGGTGTGCGGCGAGGAGATCATGACAAAGCCTTTACAATGATTCATTGCCAACATAATCACGCCGCCACTAAGGTTTCACCACAGATGAATCCACATGCCGGAGCCCCTCTTGTGCCATGTGAGACTTCTCACGGACTACACCGCGCCCACATTCAAATTTATAGCGAGATTAAGTTGGAACTTCACAAATTAGTTGGCTAGGTCCGTCCCATACCGGACTTGTGGTAGTACGAAAGGGCTTTGCAATAGTAGCTCACAGCATCGTCCTTTATTGACTTAGGCACAACCACAAACCCCTCGTGCTCGGCAATCAACATTTCGTCACCAAACGACAATGCATGCCAGCAAGCACCCACCACTCTTACCATTTGCCTAAGTCTAAACCAGTTTTATATTTTGTTTATAAACATTTTATAAACACTTCCGACTTTCCAAAGTCCAGAAA
The DNA here is from genome assembly GCA_036346245.1 of Bonia amplexicaulis. Lineage (NCBI taxonomy): Eukaryota > Viridiplantae > Streptophyta > Magnoliopsida > Poales > Poaceae > Bonia > Bonia amplexicaulis. Next base: position 10,829,129 of record CM070748.1, read on the forward strand.
TAAATTTTAAAGTCTATCATTTTATGTGAAAGAAGTATCATTTTATGTGAAAGAAGTATCATTTTATGTGAAGAAAGTTACCAAATCTTAATATTCTCAGCATGGCTAAGCAAGTTTATGAAATTTCTAGTTAATACTAATGTACTAACTAGGTTTTACTATGTTTGGCAAAGTATAATTGCATGAAATATCAAATTTGGCTGTCCAAAGGAATTTGGGTATAACTACAGTTCAAACTGAATTTAAATTAGACATTGAATAAAAGTAAGCATGCATAATAATTTAAAACAATATAAATAATTTGAAATAGTGGGTAAACATGATCAAAGGTGTAACTTGCCTGGATTGGAGACTGGGTTCAGATCGCAGAAGGCGTTCTCTCCGAGATTACCGAAATCTAAACGCAAAGAACCAAACAAACAAAATTCAAATAAAATTCAAAAATTGAAAATAAATACATATTTGAATAGTTTAGGACTTTAGAAGAATTTAGAAATTTGAACGACTCAAATCGGAGTTAAAATGAACGCTTTCGCTTTAGGAAGTTTAGAAAGAAGGAAAGAAAAGGATCCATTTCCGAATTATTTTTATATTGGAAAATCAGGAATTATGACATCATCACAGAGAATAAAAATAAATGAAAATGAATGATGACGTGGCGCCACGTGGTCGCCATCGGGCCGCCACGCAGCCCACATGGCGATGACGTGGCATGCTTGGCCGCATGGCATGCCACGGGCGGCGCTGCGCCGCGGCGCCGGCGAGGGGTGGAGGACGAGGAGAGGATGGGGATCGCAACAGTCGGGCGGCGAGGCTAACGGTGGCCGAGGTGGCGGCGGCGGAGAGAGCGGCGGCGGCAAGGGTTTCGGCGACGGCTCTCCGGGCGACGGGAGAAGGAGGGGAGGTGGGGAGAAGGGGGAGAGGAGTGGTGCGGTGCCGAGAATGCGGTTTCGGGGTGGGGTTTATATAGGAGAAGGAGGGAGATGAGAGGTCGCGAGATTTCTTTGGTTGAATCGGTTTGGGCGGTATGAACGCATGCGGGGCGCCATTAATGGCCGGGGAGGTGGCCGAGGTGGAGAGGGAGCCGAGGCGACAAGTTTCGGGAATTTTCGTCGTCGACGCGAGCTCGGCGACAATAAATGCTTGGCGGCGGGCTCGGTATTTTTTTAGGCGCGTGGCCATGAGGGTCCCGGCGGCTTGGCGGTGGCGGCGGGTGGGAGGCCGGGCACAGCGTGGGAGGCCAGGCACGGTGCCCATGCCGATCGGCCAAAAAAAGAGGAGAGAGAGTGTGAAATTTGTGAAGAAGATGGTGAGGTTAGGGATGACAAGTGGGACCCACATGTAAGAGAGAGAAAGAGAGAGAGTGAAAAGGATTGGATGGTTTAGATTGAGAGATGTGGCAAGATCTCATCCATCCATTTTAAGTGAAGGTGAGAGGCTAGGATTGAATGAGTGAAGGGGTAAGATTTAATCCTGGTGCGACACTTGTCACCACGGGATTAATCCGGGATTTAAATCGAATTTTATTTTCAGAAAATAGGAGGAGGTTTCTTAAACACTTTAAAAATAGCAAATAATATTTAAAAATCCCAAAAATTTATAAAAAATTCCTGGAGACATTTTATACTTAGGAAAAATATTTATAATTCATTTTGACCATTTTACCCCTTTATAAAAATATCTTTTGGCATCAAAAATTGATTTTAATTTCCAGAAAATCTTCAACATTTCTATAAAATATTTTTAGACTTTCTAAAAATATTTTCAACTCAAATTTGCTCTTTTAATTTTTTTACAAAAATTCCCTTTGGCTTTAAAAGATGATTTTTAAAAACTCAGAAGATCTCAGAAATTAATATTAAATTTTGGGAAGCTTGGAAAAGGCTAAATAAATCTTTTTAGCTTTAAGAAAATATTTAAAATATATTTTCTTGCTTTTAGGCTTTGAAACAAAAACCGAAAAATCACAGGAAAACCAAATAAAAGCCAAAAGCTTTTAAATGCTTAATTTGAAGTAGTTTCTTTTATAAAACTTACCAATACCTTTTTATTTGATAATAGTTTTATGTTTTTAGTAAAATTACTTTTAACGAAAACCTTTTTGAAAAGGCTAAAAACGGGCAAACACAAACTTTCAAATTCAGGCAACTAAAGAACACTTATTTTTATTTTAAATTGAATTTATTTTAATTATTAATTTTTTTATTACTGAAATTTGAAAATAACAACGGGGTTGTTACAAACTACCCCCTTAAAAGAATCTCGTCCCCGAGATTCGCACGGGCTAGCAAAGAAATAGGTGTGGATCTTACTCGATTGGCTTGAGCGAGATCCGATTCAGCGCCCTTTTGCGGCACTCTTCTTGTTGCTCGGAGGGTGTTGGCAGTCGGGGCTTCAACTTGGTGTTTCCAAGATTAGGAGAGAGGAGACTCAAGGCAAAGAGGGAACAACGGATATTTTGCGCAACCCAAAACAAAACCTTGGAAACCAAATAACAAGCAATAGTTACGGCTGTCGACAAAAGAGAAAAATGACAACGCATAACTTCGTCTATTGTCCAGCTAAATATCTTAATCTAAAAGGGTAAGGGTTGTCTTGGAGTGATCTTTCGCAGCTCCTGAGGTTTGATCCTTTAAGGCAAAATTGAAGTTGTGGCAGAGTCGATGAAGTTCAACCGTTGACCATCTATAGTTGTTTTGGAACAAGAGAAGAATCAGAAATAAAATTTTCCAAAGATGACATAAAGATGAGAAAGGAATGCGAGATAAGAGTGAGCAAAGATTGAGAGGTAAGAATAAGCATAACTTTTTGAAATTACTTTTAAATAAATCCTTAAGGTCCAACCATTCTATTCTATCTTCGGTCACGTCCTAGAGTCATTATTGCTCTGATACCATCTCTGTCGGGACCCGGAGCAACAACTCCGAAACCCTCTGTGTTAATCGCACTATCCCAGGAAAGCTTAGTGCACACAGCAGAGCAAAGACAATTATCGTGCATAATGACAAATTTTATTTAACTAAATATGAGCCTGATGGCCAAAGTTTTACAATAGCAGCGGAAGATAACAGCGGAAGAAACACAAAGCAGCAGCCCATCCTGCCTTCCCACAAGGCGAATGACTGTAAGACGTGGCCTAGTCGCAATCCTCACCGAAATCGTCAAAGGCTTCCTCTGAAAAGAGTTAGATATAGCCACATGAGTACAAACGTACTCCACAAGTTACACCAGCAGTTTTAGTAGAGTGGATGCATGCATATGGATATCAAAGGAAGGCATATATGGTTAGTTTGCAGCAAAGACGGCATTGAAGTAAATGTCATAAAGTAAGTGCGAAAGCTGAATTTGATACAATAATTAAATCAACATTGTAATCAACATAAGTAACGTTAGTGCAGGCACCAACCAAACACTAACCTATCCACGGGCATCCCACCCGGACCAACTTTTCAAAAACCAACTCGTACGGATTCCATCCATCCATACGGTTTTTCCAAAAACTCTCATGGATTCCATCCATCCACAAGGTTTTACAAAAATCTCCCATGGATTCCATCCATCCATAGGGTTTCATAAAGCGTTTTCAAAATCAAAATCTAATCCGTGAAAAACTTTACTCAGCTTGCCTATGACCGTGGGCACGGCTATCCAGGATAGGTTATATACTCTGCAGAGGTTTACAGCTTTACCCACAAGACATGATCATCCCATATTGCCACGCGATAAGCACACTTCCTTTGGTGTGCGGCGAGGAGATCATGACAACGGGGTTGTTACAATTGAGATGTTACACGAGGGATACGAGGAGTCCGGTAGTTGGTAGGCTATAGCTTCTAACTATTAGATACAAAATATTTGCATGTGGAAACAAACAAGAGGCGATAACCCAGTGGTATGCGCTATAGCTTCTAACTGTGAGGTGGAAGGTTCGATCCTTTCTGAGCTAGAATTTAATTTTAGTTTTCCTATTTTTTGCTCCCCCCACAAATTAATTACAGTATTTTTTCCTCCCCAAAAATTAATTACATGAGTTGCGCTTAGTTACTTATTATTTTTCTACTAGTATTTTATCCCACTATATGCGAACAACCAGCGAAAACACCAGACTTAAGCAAGTATTTTTCTTTTAAAACAATGAAAGCCGTCTTTTATTCACTAAACTGAACCTATATCTGTAACATCACAAATTACTATATTGTCATACCATATTGATCATAAACACATACATTGTAAATATATGTAGTCACATTCATTGATCAGAACGCCTTCTTCTAGAACGGTTATAGTACGAATACTCATAAGGTTGGTTCAATGCCCACCTCCCCAAAACTTGTCTTGCAAGTTTTCCAGCGAAGTTGATGAAGATGATATAATCAAGACTTACATGTCCCTTAGAAAGCATAAGTTAAACAAGTAGTGGCATAGGAACTCGCCAAGCTTGCAACTAAGTCAATACCCTTTGCGACGAAGAAACAAAGGGCGCGATTGGTACTATACTTTAGAGGAACGATATAGTTGCCGTCGACGAGGCGAGTGGACGCCGGAATTGAATTGTTAATTTTGAATAAAAACTTAAAACTCCACGAGAGATCTGCTAGTACAATAATATTTTATGCTTCTCTTATGTAGGAGCCCTTCAGTAGGTGATAATGAAGGAAATAATACCTACATCGGTCAATTTGTTACGTTCACGATTCCATTTAGTTCTAGGATACAGCCAAACGGTGTACGCACTATCTTCCACGATTTCTCATGCGTAGTACAGAATGAACTATGGCGGCGAATTGCAGATGGGAGTCCAGCATGAAATTTTGAACTCATTCAGATAATGATTGCTCGCCCAAATAGGTTAATATAGCCAAATGGTGTACGTACTGCCTTCTACGATTTGTCATGTGAAGTACGAAATGAACTTTGGCGGCGAATTCTAATGGCACATCAGTGGTACAGATGGGAGTCTAACGTGAAATTTTCACTCATTCGAGAACGATCGCTCGCTTGTATAGGTTGATACAACCAAACGGTGTACGCATCGCCTTCTACGATTTCTCATGTGAAGTATAAAATGAACTTTGGCGGCGAATTCTAATGGCACGTCAACGGTACAGATGGGAGTCTAACGTGAAATTTTCAGCTCATTCGAAGAACGACTGCTCGCTTGGGCTTGGCCGTGCCGCCCGTGCTTCGGGCTGGCCCAAAGAAACCCGGCCCAAGTCCCACCTCTACTTCTTCCCGCTAAAACCGCGAAAAAGACGAGCGCCAAACCCCTCGCGACCCACGCTTTCCGCCCGCCTACCCTCCGCCTAAATTAATCCCTCCCTAATCTAACTGGAGGAGAGAAGAGAGAGCCGCCGGATAGTGTCTCCGCCTCCGTAGATGGCGACACCGAGGACTCGACGGGCACCCGCGCCATGGGGGAGGGAAGGTGGGTCACCGCGCCACGACGGGTCACCTAAATCGACCGACGACGGCAGCGGCGACCTCACACACCACACCGCAGCATCCGAACCCACGCCGTCATGCCTCTTTGCGGTCTTTGATTTATCGCCGCTTGAATCTCCAACCGCCCCGTGTATGCACCCACCCCGATGATCCTGCGTTAGAGAAGGAATCACGTAGTATAGTCATAATATTTTTCGGCATCTAGGGTTCCACGGGATTATGAATATGTATGCTTGTTTTGTTTGTTGTGCTGATGCCGAGGGGCAGGTGGTTGCTTATGCCTGTTCTTCAAAGGGTAGATGTTTAGTGTTGGCGCATCTAGGTGCACGAAGCTCTGAAGCGGTGATTAGATAGTTTTGTTTCGAGATGGGTTGGTTAATTTGAGATTTATCACTCAGGAAATTTGTTTACCCATTGTTCAATGGTGGCCATGATTTATTTGACAAATGCAATATTTGAGATGCCCGTTAAAACAATGGAACCACCGATATGAGAAATGCTGAAAATTTCATGTTTTCCGAGGATGTATTGGATGTATTGAGTTTTAGCTGAATTTATTAATGTGCATCCACCGCCAAGTTATTTATGTTTCATCAGACAGTGCTCAATTTCTTCCCTTTTCATCCTTTTAGGCTATTACAACACAACATTAGTTGTAGTATATCATCATATTCCTTAGCTCAAATTGATTCTCGCATAATAGGGCAATATTCATCATATATCCGATTAGTCAAGTATGTCATCCAAGTATCAATTGTATGGTGTGGCAGGACCAAGACCACATGGAATTTATATTTTCATTGCAAGGGGACAAGTACAGAGATGAATTTGTTAACTTCGAATCGAAGGCGGAACATCACATTTGGTAACTTAGTAACAATGAAATCACAACCGGGTACTGGGAGGGACTACTTGTACTATAAGAAGCGATGCGGTAGGGTCACAAGAACTCTAGAGGATCTCGATTATGAGGTTGATGCAGATTCAATGATATTAAATAATGAGGGGACAAAAAATCAGATTAGTATTGTCAAGGAGGAAGAAAGAGAGCGACATGTGAACATAACACCCATGAAACTACCGAACTCGCCCCAACTTTTGATGAAGTGTGTACAGAGGAACCAATTGACGAATACAAGGATTGGCTTGCGAATCTACATCGGGAGGAAGTGGGCACGGGTAAGTTAAGTTGTTGCACTCGCCTCAATTCAGATTGTAATAGACTGCAACGACCATTGCACTAAAATAAACATGATTGCAGAATTTCAGGATAACTACAGGGATGAGACAATAGTAACATACAGTGAATGGCTAAGGCTGCAAGGCGATCTTGATGATATTCGTAAGTTAATATGACTCGCCGTGTATGTAAAACAAATATGAGTTCTTAGCAATTGTTTGTAACTTACACATGCTTCCATTTTCTGCAGAATCATATTTGCAAAACCGTAGCACGGGTACTCGAGAACCGAGAGGATGAAAGTCAAGACAAGAACCCAACACCAACATTGCCGCAGCCTTCTCATGCTCGGCCGAAACAGAGGACCGGATATGGCAACAGAGGGGGGGGTGAATGGTGCCCTTTCAAATTTGCCCCTAAGTATTCGCACAAATTTTCTCCTCGAATAGCTATCGAAGCTATGAAGGAGTAAGAAAGCTCACTGGAGATTAAAAGCAAATTTCCCAGAGAAGATTACTGAAAGACAAGTTGAACTGTCACAAGTCTCCTTTTGAAGAATGAAAAGAACTTGAGTCAAAACAAAAACTGAGGAATCAATTTGCTTGACTGCTTTTGGGAGAAATGAAAAACTGCAGACCAGCCGGCAAAGCTGCAGCTCACAGAAACCCGAAAACTGGATGAGACGAAAGAAAGAAGAGAGCACCAAATTAAAATGCTAAAATACCGAACAAAGAAGAGCACAATGCACCGCAAGCTAGAATCAATCAATAAACCGATGCTTGCCGAAAAGATGAATTACGACTTGGCTACAAAACCGAATGTACTCGGCAAAGTAAATCAAGATTGAAAGCGCCCGTAGAAGTTGCGCTCACCGAAAAGATGAGCTGCAAAACAGTTCCGATAATTCTCGTTTTCGTCCAAAACCGAAATCAAGAACAAGCTGTGCTGCCGAAAACGAGATACACAGATGCTGCAGAAATCAGATTCTCAAGAACACACAATTCAGAAGATTCATTCGGCAGCTAAGCTGCAGTAAAACTTAGACCCAATCGAAAAGATGCAGAGTCGCTTAATCATTGTTTTCGGTCACCGAATGGTTGTTTTCGATCATCGAATCGATGTTTTCATTTCGCCGAACAGATTGAGTGCAGTTTAAAACTGGATTCAGCAGTGACAAGTAACTAGAAATAAAGTCCAGAAAATGCAGAGAACATAGCAGCTTCTTCTGGCCAAAAATCTAAGCTGAAATACATCACAAACTGCTACTTCAAAGACTGCATTGAATGCAACAGCCGGACCAAAAACGGAAACTGCTCTATTGTCGGCTGAAGAATCCAGATCAGTAGCTACAGAAAATTCAGACAAGAGCAGATAAACCAAAGGAGTTTAAAGACCTGCTATCATTCTCTTCGGCCAAAACCAGTAGAACTGACCTCTAAAAATCAGAGAGACTTTGGGAAAAGTAACTGCAATCAAGAAACACAAGAGAACTGCAAAAACGATTTTGTTAGGAAGCAACAGGGAGGATGAGGCAAAATCCGAAAATCTCACTAATCTTGATTCTTTAACTTGTGAGCTTTTGCATTTGATTTAGCACTGATCCCAGACTTCAGAATCCAAAACTTAAGCAAAGTCATGAAGGGAAATTAGAAGTAACAGTAAAACCTAGCTTTTCTGAAAAATGAAGAACAGAGAGAGTAAAAATTGACTTTCTCTTCAACCTTTGATCTTTTGGGCATGAAACTTTGAGGATATATTAGCAATAGCCACAGGGCTCTAGATATCAAGTTTCATGCAAACTCTCAAAAGGAAACAAGAGAAAACATCAAAACCCTAGAAATGCCACATGAAGAACAGAGAAGACTCAGATTCTTAAAACTGAAATTAAACTTGGTTTGCTCTTTAGAGAAGTCAATCAAAAGGTCTAGAAATGTAATTCCATCATAGAACAACCCATTTTACTACTCATCCGCAAGAGAAACAACAAAACTCAAAATCTCAAGAATTGAGCCATGAGAGCATCGTAGAGAAAATAAGAACAGAGAGCGAACTCGAGATTTTCATTTCCAATCAACAAGGGTTACAAAGAGTCCCCATACGCATGAACATTTGAACAGGAAAGAAAATACAAGTAGTAATCAACTAGCTCTAACAATCTCCATCATCCTCTCAAGAACACAAGAAGGGAACCATGGAGAAAACAAGAACTGTGGGAGAGGGAGAAGCTACGTGAGGGCATCTCCGACAACTCCCCTCTCCTCAACAACCCATAACAACTAAAGCCTTCAAAAGTAAAAGCCTTCTCCAAAGACTCTTTTGACTCTAGCTAACCCTAACTCTCTCTCTCAAGTCATGAGGAGGCATGCAGCCCCTCTCCTCTATTTATAGCCTTGGCTAACGAGTCTCCGCCTGCACGCCCGCTAAATCCAAAGGCGCCCGCCCCGCTTTGCAAGATTGCGAAATTCCGCCGCCTCCCCGCACCTTCCGGAAGCTTCTGCTCCTTGCCTCGCAACCACCTCGAGTCCACGCCGCCTTCGACACATCACGACCGCTCGACCTCGCGCCACCGCGCCTAGTCCGGTCACCTCGTGTCTCGCCACGACTCCACCTCGACGCCCCGCAACATACTGCACAAGAAACACGCCAAATAGCACCGCCGATATATGAAAGCGTAAATAGAGATCAAACCCGCCGAGTCATCGTAATATGCAACCTAAACCCATACGACTAGGTTCGACCAAGTCCGACCGAGCCCGTTACGCCACGCAACGTCTAGGTCCGAACCAACCGACTCAAACTCGATTTTTCGTAAACAATGTCAATTACTCATCATACACAATGGGATGACCTCCACATGGTCTCTCAATCTCCCCCTTGATGAGTATATTGACAAACCCAGAAAAACATGAAGTTCAGTTTGAAGAGTCCAACATGGTCCAAAGAAGGGAAAGAAACTTATGACCATGTCGATAGAAGGAATTACTAGAGCAACTCAAGAAAGAGTAAATTGTTCTCCAAGCTCTAGATTCCCAAAAGACTTTTTCTCCAATCTATTCTCCCCCTTTTGGCAATAAACACATCAAGAATGCAAAAGAGAGAATAAGTCATGATGATGGATGAAATGGCTGAAGTTTGTTTATTCTTAGCATTTAGAGCCATGAGAATTATCCATAATGACCATAATGTATTACACCAAGCCATAACTCAATGAACTGCTATCCAGATCATGACAGGATATGTATAAGCTAGCTAGAAGCAATTAGATGACAATCTGAATTTTAGTGCATTTATGAGCATGTCAAGTCATCAATAAGCAAAGTCTAGCTAGAGACATCCAAGGATGATGCAAGCCATGTCAATCAAGCTAAGCGGAACCAAGAATCTAATATTGAGTCTAAAATAGAGTGCTATATGCTCAAGAGTGAAACATTGTTTCAAGTACTTGATTCTTTTAATAGCTTAGGCAAATTGAGCACAGATGACATTTTTCTTTTGAAATTCATGGTCGTTTTCAACCCATATTTTTATCATGTGCTAGATCTCAAGCCTTATGCGATCATTCCAAGCGAGAAGCTTAAGGAAATGATCTTGGTCATCCAAAACTCCCCGAGTTCATGCCGGGCAATGGCAAGCCGTCTCATGAGAAAGAATTGGTGAGATCAGTTTTTTCGCACAAAAGAGATCTTTTTGCTTTTGAAATGATTGTACTAACATATGCATCATCAAGAAGCTAGAACAGCTCAATCTAAGGCTCAAAATAGAGATTCAACGCTCAACCTAGCCTATTTGACATGGCATGAATCATAAAAGGATAGCTTAAGAGAGACTAATCTCAAATGCTAACATGACAAGTTTTACTTCAAACTGAGCAAATTTAATTAACTCATCATGGCAAAAGCTAGTCTACACATATGAAGTCATGATGAATCTAGCAAATGAGCATAAGTCATGGCAAGATGTAAAGCATCGTAAGCATGTCATAACTGGATAATAATCAAGGCTCAATGCAGAAAGTAATGCAGAAAAATCCAGCTCCCCCTCAACATGTGATGCAACTTTTAGGCAAGTTGAGTTAAGTCAATATTACATTCCAGAAGCTCCCAAATGAACTCCCCAACCAAAGCAATAAAACGAGAAGTCAAAGAAAAAAAAGTGCAGTCCTTAAAACATAGATAAGATATAGAGGATATTATGGCTCGATCGACTCTCATCTACCCCATATGACTCTGTGACTAATAGCCGACCAGAAAACACACACTAGAGAGCAAACACGTAGCCTGTCTACCCGAAGGTGGCCCGACCCTCGCTAGATCGCAAGAAGTGAGTGAGCTCAAACTAGTGAGATAAGAAACAGCTAATAGAGCATCCTGAAAGCATAAGACAAGAGTAAGAAGTCTAAGCAACTAGACAAAAGAACCACTCTAACCTATGCTGGAAGGACTAAACCCAATGCACCCATATGCAATGCAATCAGAAAGGAGTAAGAGCATATTAAATAAAGTAAAGCAGTAAAGCACAAGCTCCCCCTCACAACAGTCCATAAGGACAAACCACCCCAAGCTCTCCCCGCAGAGCTGAAAACCTCGAGCCATCCAAAGGCTTGGTGAAGATGTCAGCCAACTGGTGGTCACCCTGCACAAACTGGAGCACGATGTCACCCTTCTCCACATGGTCTCTAAGGAAGTGAAAGCGAATGTCGATATACTTGGTCCGAGAATGCTGCACTGGGTTCTTAGCAATGTTAATTGCGGAAGTGTTATCACAAAGGAGTGGAACACTGTCGATAACTAACCCAAAGTCCCGCAGGTCGAGACCATCCAGCACTTGGCTACAAAGAATCGGCCGCAAACAATGTACTCGCCTCGCGGTGGACCGTAACACCGGACCGCTTCCTCGAGGACCGGAACGAGAGAAGTGCCAACGAATTGGCAGGTCCCGAAGTGCTCTTCCCGCTCATCCTCTGACCAAAGAAAGTTTGTGTCGGACCGGATTTTGCAATCCGAGACTCGCCGTGCCTTACCGTATTATTCCACGGATCGAGATAATGCACATGATACATTGCCAATCATTTCATACACGCGAATTCACAACAAGCCATAATAATATTACATTGCAAAAGTGAAGTTAGGCCTTCACAAAGTGCAGTAGTTACAATAGGGCCAAGCAGGCCAAATATTTACATTTCAAAAGTCTAGCAGCGGAATAGATACAAAGTAGGCCTTTAAACCACAAGCAGAGACTGAGGGCAAAAGTGGTCATACTAATATTCTAGGGTTCTAGAATATCTGGATGAAGCCACACCTTAGTCTAAATGCCTAAGGTTCTAAGCGCGGATTATTCGTCCTAATTCCCGGCGCGGTCTTCTCCATCGCCAGCAGGTGCTTCATCGTAGGCATACGGGTCTTGAGCTCCTGAATCTGGATTGTTGGTATTGCGAGAGTGAGCACACTAACCACCGTGCTCAGCGAGTCAACACACGTAATGCATGAGGTAGTATGCAAGGCTTTTAACAAGGAAGGCTCAAGTTGTTTTGTTTATGAAATATGCTTTTTGAACTATGATACGTAAAATTCCCTAGGACCTAGCCAGTAGAATTTTTAAACATGACACTTAACGACATATATATTTATTTTTACCGAATCAGAGACCATCCACCGTTACATGGTCTCTGCTCCTCATACCATGCCTTCGGTGCATAGATGCTTACATTACCACTGGGACGACACCCAGGACAACTCAAATGAGGGCCTTACTCTGCCTTCCCATAAAGGCCTTTCTCTGCCCTTTTTAAAAGATTTTGAAACGGAACTATATCTAGTTAAGTTCCCATGTCTGACCATAACCGTGGGCACGGCTATTCAAATAGTTTTGACTCTGCAGAGTGTGTACACTTTACCCACATGAGATAGATCGCTCATTGCTCCACACGATTCCTTAGCCGCAAGGTTGAGTAGACTATCACAGGCCTTTACGATGCATCTTCCTAGCGAGTTACGACCGCTAAGGTTTCCACTTCCTCCTGCACGCGACCACCCTTCCGAAGCCCCTCTTGCGCCATCACGTCGGAGGATGTGGCCATCCTCTACCCGCCCGTGTTCACACCGACGCAACTCTTACTAAGTCAATGCAAATTAGTTGGCCCTGCCTACACTTTGCCAGCATGTGGTTGTACATGTTGTATCGTGGGAGATTATCACAAGATTCAGTCCTTAAGTGTCATCTGGGCGGTTCTACCACAATCTCTTGTGCTATCACGGCACCACTTTATCATAAATCTGTGCTATCACGGCACCATTCAACACTCCCCCTCAACCACCCGCCCGTATAATTAAGCATGTGAGGTTCTTTCAAAAATACTCTTATACCCACATAAACCACCATCATCACAATGACTGCTCAATACTGCTTTCTTTAATTTACAAGATATGCTAGGGTGCTCTCACACCCTTGTTCATCTAAACAACTCTAAGCATGCATTAATAATTATAGACTTAGTTTCAAAAGAGTTGTAGCATTATTACTTTTACTAGGGGGACAAGGATCACATAGCTAAAAGTATTGCAAAGGACATAAACTAAATCACGAGAACATGGGCATATATTTAAAAGCTGAAATTAACATGTATTGCAACATAGATATAAGCATGCAATTTATAATACTTAAACCAAAATACTTTATTGAAAACATAGGCTCAAATGATCGAGCATTGACTCACCTTGGTTGTCGAGGTCCGGTTTTGAACGTTGATTCTACAGACAATGCAGCTTCCTCCTCTTGAGTCTCGAAAGCTACGTTTTATACGCGCGAAAATTTAGATAAAAACATCACAACAATCAAATAACACAATGAAAATTTAAACAAGCTTCAAAAGTGTTGGTTCTGGTTTCATTAAGTAGCCCTTGATTTTAGATGAATTTAGAAATTGATTTCACTAAATTTAGAGCTAAAATGAACGAGTTATACACATTTGAATACTTTCGGTTTTGAATAAATCCCAAAAATAATAAAATCGACGAGTGGGGCCCAATGGCGAGATCGCGCTCGCATGGTGTCGACACACGTGGGACCCAGCGGCAGGGCTCACGCCGCTCCCGCGGCACCGACAAAGGGGGCCGGAGGCGGCGGTGGCTCAGCGCGGTCGGCAGTGGGACCCACCGTCACGACGGTTTTAAAAGAATGGCTCGACCTCGCGCCTGCGTGAGCGGGGCTCGAGCGCCCGAGGGAGCCAGGGGATAGAGGGTGAGCGACGGTAGCCAACCCGCCGCTCGTTTTATCTCACCCCTTAAGGGATGATCTTTTCCCTTAAGGGGGGTACGAGGGGGTGGAGCAGAGGCGGCCCGAGGCCGGGGAAGGCGGTGGTCGCCGCCGGCAAGGGGAGCTCACCGAGGGTCAGGGGCTTCGTGAAATGCAAAGCCGAGCTTGCGGCGATGCTGGTGGTGGTGACGAGGAGGGCCGGGGGTCACCGGAGGTGGGCTCACGGCGCCGGCGAGCTACGGCCGTCGGGAAGCTCGGGGGAGGCCGGCAAAAGCTCGGCGACGGTCTGGAGATGGTGTGGGAGCAAAGGATCGAGCTCCCACAGTGAGGATCGGCGGAATTGCGGCGAGGGTCCGTCGGCCGGAGTTGGGGAAGAAAGGCAGTCGCCGGCGATCGGGTGGGTCTTGAGGGCAATGGGCGGCTGAGAAATGACCAGGTGGGCACGGCGAACCTTCTGGGATGCTCCCCGGGCTTTTATAGCCGGCAGAACGACCTGCCCCTGCAGGAGCCGGGCGCGGCGGGGCGGCCGCCATGGTGGGGGCAGCGAACACGGGCGGAAGAGGGGCGGGGTTCGGGACGACGTGGTCGCTTTCCCAAACGCCGCCCCCAGTGGGGTCTCCGCGGCAGGGCGCCGCACGGCCGAGGGGTCCGGAGCGCGCGCGAGGAGGAGGAAGAAAGGGAAAACGGGCCCGGCTGCATGGGCCCGCTGCTGAGAGAGAGGGGCGCGGAGAGGCGATCCGCGGGTGGCCGAGATGGCGCCCGGGTGGGACGTGGCGCCATCCGGACCGGACGCGTCGACTGTAGAGAGGGGAGGGCGGATCCGGGCGACGTATGGATCCAACCTGTCCCACGCGTCGGTACGGTGGGATTTTGGGTTTTATTTTGATTTTGCATTTTCGTGAATGCTAGAAGGCATAATATAATTCGAAAATATGAAATTACTTCCAAAATTCTAGAAAAATCCACGAAGTTCCTGCATATATTTTGGGTTTAACAAAATTAATTCCCACCGAGATGACCATTTTATTTACAAACTATGGGCCCACAACTAACCTTTTTCTTTCTTCTTATTTTTCTCCTCTTTTCTTTTATAAGATTTGTGATATTACTATTTTGTGTACAAATATTCCTATGGCACTGTGACCAACTTATTTATGCTACCTTTGAAAATCTTTATCATGGATCATCTTTTCAGATTCGAATTCAAATTTAGAATTTACTATTAATTAAACAGGTGGGCTTTTCCACACAATTCTTCCGAAGAACACTTTCAAAACCCCAATCAACACAATACTTTACAAAAATATTCTACGCATTTTGTTATACCGATCCTTTGAGTTTTCAGGATGTTACAAACCTACCCCCCTAAAAAGAATCTCAACCAGAGATTTGGCTTAGCTAGGAAACAAAGTCGGGTAATCCTTGCGCACTGATCTTCACGCCCCAAGTAGCCTCTTTCTTTGAATGGTGACTCCATCAACTCGCATGTTTAATGGATTGGGTCCTTGTCCTCTTTCCACTGTGTCCAAAATTTTGATGGGTCGTTCTTTGTAAGTTAAGTCCTCCTCGAGCTCAATTGCTTCAAGTGGGGCTTGGTCTTCTGGCACTCGCAAGCACTTCTTCAGCTGGGATACATGGAAGATATCGTGAACTTCAGACATGCTTGGGGGTAAGGCTAGCTGGTACGCAACCTCTCCTTTCCTGGCTAAAATAGGGAAAGGCCCAACATAGCGTGGGGTGAGCTTGCCTTTGACCTTAAACCTCTTGACTCCCCGTAAGGGTGACACCTTCAAGTACACGTGATTTCCAACTTCAAAACTTAGGGGCCTTCTCCTTTATCCGCGTAGCTCTTCTCGCTGGATTGGGCGCCAACAACCGTCCCTAATCGATTTAACTTTTCTTCTCGCTTGCCTTAGAGTTTCGGGCCAAACACGTAGTTTTCTCCCACTTCGGACCAATGGAGCGGGTCCACACTTTCTCGCCATATAGGGCTTCAAAGGGTGACATCTTCAGCCGGATCGTAATCGTTGTTGTAGGCAAACTCAAGATCGGGCGACATTTATCCCATTCCTTCGAGAAGTCTAGAGCACATGCCCGAGCATATCTTCTAATATTTGATTTACTCTTTACGCTTGTCCATCGATCCGAGGATGGTAGGCGGTGCTAAAATCTAAATGGGTACCTGTGGCTTCATGCGACTTGCCCAAAAATGCGAGGTAAATTGGGAACCTCGATCCAAACAATCCGCTTGGGTATGCCATGGAGGCACACAATGCGGGACATATACACCACCTAACTTATCTCCCTTGTACGTTGTTTTGACCGGAATGAAATGGGCAACCTTGGTTAATCATCAACGATGACCAGATCGAGTCACATCCTCGACTTGGCGGAAATCCGTAATGAAGTCCATGCCAACTTCCTCCCATTTCCATTGGGGTATTTGCAGAGGTCAAGCGCCCCGCCGCCTTTGGTGCTCGACCTTTACTCTCGATGACATCACAAGAAAGCGACGTGCTCAAGAATGTCTCTTTTCATTCCCAGCCACCAAGAGTATTGCTTCATGTCTTGGTACATCTTAGTACTACCAGATGGAGGGAATATATGAGCTATGTGCTTCCAAGCATTAGATCCCTAAGGTCCTTTTGAGGGGTACGCAAGCACGATTTCGCATTTTAGAATTCCTTGATGATCCGATTCATTTTAGGGCTTTCCTTCTCCCATTGATTTCTTCCATTTCATAACACCGGGTCTCCTTTCTGTGCAGCTTCTATCATTTCTTCAATACTTGTTTGTTCTTCAAAGGCGGTCAGGGCTCCTTCTTCTACAATCCCTAGGTTCAGGGTTGCCAGCTCTTTATATAATTCAGGTTGGTGCTCCCGAACCATAAGGTGATTGCAGTAGGCCTTCCGACTCAGAGCGTCTGCCACTACGTTAGCTTTTCCAGGGTGGTAGTGGACACTCATGTCATAATCTTTAATCAACTCCACCACCTTCTTTGCCTCAAATTAAGATGTGACCGGGTAAAGAAGTACTTGAGACTCTTGTGGTCCGTGTAGATATCACGTTGATTGCCAATAAGATAGTGCCTCCAGTTTTCGTGGCATGTACCACTAAGCTAATTCCGTGTCATGGGTGGGGTAGTTGGCTTCGTGAGGGCTAAGTCGCACGGATGCATACGCCACCACCTTGCCTTCTTGCATAAGCACACCCCCAAGCCCTTGATGTGACGCATCACAGTATACTTCAAAGTCCTTACGCACATCGGGCAGAACTAGCACAGGGTGGTAGTCAACCTCTTCTTCAATTCTTGAAAACTCTCTTCACATGCCTTGGTCCATCCAAAGGCTTGCTCTTTCTTGAGCAATTGTGTCATCGGCCTGGCAATTCGGGAGAACCTTCAATAAACCGCCTGTAGTATCTTGCTAATCCGAGAAAGCTCCTCACCTCGATGATGATGTGAGGTCGCCACTCCGCTATCGCAGCAATTTTAGCGGGTCAATGACACTCCTTTTCGAGACACAATATGGCCCGAAGTCGATGTCCCGCAACCGTAACTCACACTTGCCGAACTTGGCATAGAGTTGATGTTCCTTCAATCTTGTCAGTACCAAGCGTAAATGCTCGGCATGCTCATCTGCGGTTTTGGAGTAGATGAGAATATCATCGATGAACACTACCACAAACTTATCCAGGTAGTCCATGAAGACCTTGTTCATGAGATTCATGAAATAGGCAGGAGCATTGGTCAACCCAAAAGACATAACTGTAAACTCGTACAACCCATATCTAGTGGTGAAGGCAGTCTTCGGGATGTCTTCCGGCCTAATCTTCGCCAGGTGATAACCCACCTTAAATCAATATTGAGAATACCGTGGCTCCCCAAGGCGATCAAACAGTCATCGATCCCAGGCAAGGGTACTTGTTTTGATGGTTAATTCATTTAAGGCCCGATAATCTACGCACATCCTGGAGGTGCCGTCCTTCTTCTTTACAAAGATCACCGGGGATCCGCAAGGTGAGGAACTCGGCCTGATAAAACCTTTGTCCTGTAGCTCATGGAGTTGCTTCTTCAATTCCTCTAGCTCATCTACGGTCATCCGGTATGGTCTCTTGGAGGTAGGGGCAGCACCAGGCTTCAAGTTGATAACAAACTCGAGATCTCTGTCTGGTGGCATGCCAGGCAGTTCATCAGGAAAAACTTCAGTATAGTCTTGCACCACCATCATCCCTTCTAGCGGTACACCTTCGCAATAATATATTTCTCGGCCCCATCGATACGGTCGGTCCACCTTCACCACAATGGTCAATCCTGGGCCCTTGGTCAACTTAACTTGCCTCAAGGAACAATCTAATATTCCTTGGTGTTTAGCTAACCAATCCATTCCTAGTATAATATCCAAGGTCTGGGAGGTTAGCACGACTAAATCTGCTAGGAATATAAACCTTTCCATGACAATTTCTACTCCGGACACACTAAGGTGGTTTTAATCATCCTCGGGTGAACTAAGCATTAATGCTTTCTTCAGTGGACGAGCGACTTAAGTTTATCCACATACCCTTTGCTATAAATGAATGCGAGGCCCCAGAATCAAAAAGGACGCGTGCTGGTAGGGTCTTGACAGAGAACGTACCCAATAGGACTCCAGCAGCCTCCTCAGCTTCTTCAGCGGTGACATGATTAACCCTTCCCTTATTTGGAGTCGATGCAGCCCGGTGGGATTGAGGAGCCTGATTCCCTCTGCTGGGTGCTGAAGCTTGACCTCGGGAGGGGGTGGCGCCCAAGTTGAACTTCACTCGAGTGGTCTCGCCGAGGGCGCGATAGGCGAGTGCCCTTCTCTCCACAGCTGAAGCAATTGAAGGGGTCGAGGATTTGTTCCTGACCGCCTGGCCCGAGGGGCGAGGAGTCTGGAGCGTGCTACCACCCGGACGAGGTGCTGAGTTTGGGCTCTGAGACGGGGTTGTCCCAAAGAAGGGGGAATTGTTGAAGAATCTCTGGATGAACCTTCCTTGCGGGCGCTGAACCACCTGCTTCCGTTTGCGACTCGCCTCCAGGTTCTTCTTCTCATTTTCCAGGACCAATGCCTTATTCACCAGCTGATGAAAGCTGGAGAAGTCCTGCGTGATGAGCTGCACACGGAGTTCTTCATTCATCCCTTCGAAGAACCGGTCAATTTTCTCCTCTTCATCGCCCACATCCTTGGGGCGTATAGCCGATTGATTAAACTTGGTGAGATAATCATTGACTGACAGTCCGCCACGCTTCAAAGTCCCGAACTCATTCTTCTTTATTCGCATTACCCAGTTGGGGCGAAATTGGCCTTAAAGGCCGCCTTGAATTCTGTCGAGTTATGATTGTGCGCTAGCTCGGTGGGGTATCCTCATATCCTTTGTGGCTGTGTAATTCTCCCACCAGTACACATGCCCTTGAGTTGATGGGTGCAAAGAGCACCCGTCATCCTCTGCAGACGGCCAAACGAAGCTTTCTTTCTGTGTCCCGCAGCCAATCTTCTGCTTCCAGGGGCTCATCTGCCCCGGCGAAGGTAAGGGGCCGGTCTGATGAAGTCGCCTGTGTCGGAGGCATGGACATTGGTGTGGTCTGGCGGCTGCGAAGATGGCACAAGTATCTGCGTTTATTGGGCCATTACTTGTGCCATAGATGCGTTAGCGGTGGGGTGGGAGGTTTACCCTTGACCGGGCCTCTACCCTTCCCCGCTTGTCGTGCTTCTTGACCGGCTTCTACTCACCGCATGTCCGGGTTTGCTCCACCAGCGCGAGTAACTCTATGGCTAGCCATCCGTAGATAATTTAACATTCTTTAGACCCTTGTTCTAACCTCCCTATAAAAGTTAATAACCCACGACCAAAGACATTAAAGAACCAATACAAACATCAAACAACGAAGAATAAACACAAGGCCATTTTCATTAAGCACGACAAGACATCACATAGCCGACTTTTTATGGCTTTATACCGCTACTTGGGCTTTACAAACATACACATACTTAACGATACTAAGGTACTGGCATAAGTTGCTACTAGTGGGGTGGGGCCTATGCTTGCTACTACTAGCCAAACTCTAGCAAGCACTGCACTAACTAACCCACGCACTGCCTACTCCTCCATGTCACCGACACTGGGACTGGAGGGGGTGTAGTCCGTACACTGAGAACGGGACCGCTACCACTAAACTCGACGGGTCGGTGTCGGAGTGAGCGTGAACGATGCGTCGAGTCTCTCCACCGCAGAGCGGATCGAGGCTCAGGGGTCGCACGCTCTTGCGTCTTTGTGAGCTGATGCACGAGTCCCCTAACCCGTGGAGGTGCCGAACCGAGTCGGTGTGGGCGTCGCTGAGTGCTGGTGCGGGCAGCCGCCGCCCGCCTTGGCCTCTGCCAAGGCCCGCTCACACTGGGCGAGCTGCTCACGCAAGGAGTCTACCTCGATGTGGCGTGCGAGGAGGCGCTCCCGAAGTGCGGTGATCTCCTCCTGAGCCACCACATGGGCTGTACCCATGACCCGAGTGAGGTCCACCTGGTGAGCGAAGAAGTCCCAGTGTCCAACGTCTGCAACTCCTGCCATCTGTAATTAAATAATATCGTTAGTAATTTTTCGAAATATCAACTAAAAGGTAGATCAGAGTAGAGCTAGGAAGGATGCGGGAAGAAATATTACGCTATATTTTTAAGAAATTCCTTTTATACATTTTAGACATACAACGACCTAAGTACTAATGGCCAACTAAGGTTTTACCCTACAACAGATGCTCGATACCGACTCTGTCGGACCGAATTTTGCAATCCGAGACTGCTTGGCCTTCTTGCATTATTCCCTAGATCGAGAGATAATGCACACGATACATTGCGAATCATTTCATACACGCGAATTCACAACAAGCCATAATAATATTACATTGCAAAAGTGAAGTTAGGCCTTCACAAAGTGCGAGAGTTACAATAGGGCCAAGGTGCCAAATATTTACATTTCAAAAGTCTAGCAGCGGAATAGATACAAAGTAGGCCTTTAAACCACAAGCAGAGACTGAGGGCAAAAGTGGTCATACTAATATTCTAGGGTTCTAGAATATCTGGATGAAGCCACACCTTAGTCTAAATGCCTAAGGTTCTAAGCGCGGATTATTCGTCCTAATTCCGTGGGTCTTCTCCATCGGCAGCAGTGCTTCATCGTGAGCATACGGGTCTTGAGCTCCTGAATCGGATTGTTGGTATTGCGGTGAGCACACTAACCACCGTGCTCGTGAGTCAACACACGTAATGCGTGGGTAGTATGCAAGGCTTTTAACAAGGGAAGGCTCAAGTTGTTTTGTTTATGAAATATGCTTTTGAACTATGATACGAAATTCCCTAGGACCTAGCCAGTAGAATTTTTAAACATGATACTTAACGACATATATATTTATTTTTACCGAATCAGAGACCATCCACCGTTACATGGTCTCTGCTCCTCATACCATGCCTTCGGCGCATAGATGCTTACATTACCACTGGGACGACACCCAGGACAACTCAAATGAGGGCCTTACTCTGCCTTCCCATAAAGGCCTTTCTCTGCCCTTTTTAAAAGATTTTGAAACGGAACTATATCTAGTTAAGTTCCCATGTCTGCCCATAACCGTGGGCACGGCTATTCGAATAGTTTTGACTCTGCAGTGTGTACACTTTACCCACATGAGATAGATCTCGCTCATTGCTCCACACGATTCCTTAGCCGTGCGGTTGAGTAGACTATCACGGGGACTTTACGATGCATCTTCCTAGCGAGTAGTTACGACCGCTAAGGTTTCCACTTCCTCCTGCACGACCACCCTTCCGAAGCCCCCTCTTGCGCCATCACGCCGGAGGATGTGGCCATCCTCTACCCGCCCGTGTTCACACCGACGCAACTCTTACTAAGTCAATGCAAATTAGTTGGCCCTGCCTACACTTTGCCAGCATGTGGTTGTACATGTTGTATCGTGGAGATTATCACAAGATTCAGTCCTTATGTCATCTCGGGCGGTTCTACCACAATCTCTTGTGCTATCACGGCACCACTTTATCACAAATCTGTACTATCACGACACCATTCAACACTCCCCCTCAACCACCCGCCCGATAATTAAGCATGTGAGGTTCTTTCAAAATACTCTTATACCCACATAAACCACCATCATCACAATGACCGCTCAATCGCTTTATTTAATTTACAAGATATGCTAGGGTGCTCTCACACCTTGTTCATCTAAACAACTCTAAGCATGCATTAATAATTATAGACTTAGTTTCAAAAGAGTTGTAGGATTATTACTTTTACTAGGGGGACAAGGATCACATAGCCAAAAGTATTGCAAAGGACATAAACTAAATCACGAGAACATGGGCATATATCTAAAAGCTGAAATTAACATGTATTGCAACATAGATATAAGCATGCAATTTATAATACTTAAACCAAAATACTTTATTGAAAACATAGGCTCAAAATGATCAAAGCATTGACTCGCCTTTGGTTGTCGAGGTCCGGTTTTGAACGTTGGATTCTCTAGCACTGCAGCTTCCTCCTCTTGAGTCTCGAAGCTACGCTTTTATACGCTAAAATTTAGATAAAAACATCACAACAATCAAATAACACAATGAAAATTTAAACAAGCTTCAAAAGTGTTGGTTCTGGTTTCATTAAGTAGCCCTTGATTTTAGATGAATTTAGAAATTGATTTCACTAAATTTGGAGCTAAAATGAACAAGTTATACACATTTGAATACTTTCGGTTTTGAATAAATCCCAAAAATAAAAAAATCTGATGAGTGGGGCCCACTGGCGAGACCGCACTCGCGGTGTCGACACGTGGGACCCAGCGAGGGGGCTCACGCCTTCCCTCCGCTGCACCGACAAAGGGGCCCGGAGGCGCTGGCCGGCTCAGCGCGGTCGGCCGGTGGGACCCACCGCCGATCGCTTTAAAAGAATGGCTCAACCTCAAAGGTGCTGCGTGAGCGGGGCTCGAACGCGCACCGAGGGAGCTGGGGATAGAGGGTGAGCGACGGTAGCCATCCCGCCGCTCGTTTATCTCACCCTTAAGGGATGATCTTTTCCTTAAGGGGCGAGGGGTGGAGCGAGGCGCCCGAGGCCGGGAAGGCGGTGGTCGCCACGGCGAGGGAGCTCTCAGGGTCGGGGCTTCGTGAAATGCAAAGCCGAGCTTGCGGCGATCTTGGTGGTGGTGACGAGGAGGGCCGGGTCACCGGAGGTGGGTCGGCGACGAGCAGCAGCGGCGGCCCGGGAGGGCTCACGGCCGGCGAGCTACTGCCGTCGGGAAGCTCCTGGGAGGCCGGCAAAAGTCGGGCGACGGCCTGAGATGGTGTGGGAGCAAAGGATCGAGCTCCCACAAGTGAGGATCAGCGGAATGCGGCGAGGGCCGTCGGCCGAGTTGGGGAAGAAAGGCGCGCCGACGATCGGGTGGGTCTTGAGGGCAATGGGCGGTGAGAAATGACCAGTGGGCACGGCGAACCTTCCGGATGCTCCCGGCTTTATAGCCGGCAGAACGACCGCCCCGAGGAGCCGGGCGGGCGGGCCAGCCACGGCGGCAGCGGCACAACACGGCGGAAGGCGGCGGGGTTCGGGGACGACGTGGGGTCTTTTCCCATAACGCTGTCCCCAGTGGGGTCTCCGCGGCGGGCGCCGCACGGCCGAGGGGTCCGGAGCGCGCGGAGGAGGAGGAAGAAAGGAAAACGGGCCCGGCAGGCACGGGCCCGCTTGCTAGAGAGAGAGGGGCGCGGAGAGGCGACCGCCATGAGGCCGAGATGGCGCCGGACCGACGCGTCGACCGAGAGAGAGGGGAGGCGGATCCGGGCGACGTGGGCGGATCCACCCGTCCCACGTCGGCACGGTGGGATTTTGGGTTTTATTTTGATTTTGCATTTTCGTGAATGCTAGAAGGCATAATATAATTCGGAAAAATATGAAATTACTTCCAAAATTCGAGAAAATCCACGAAGTTCCCGGACATATTTTGGGTTTAACAAAATTAATTCCCACCGAGATGACCATTTTATTTACAAACTATGGGCCCACAACGAACCTTTTCTCTTTCTTCTTATTTTCTCCTCTTTTCTTTTATAAGATTTGTGATATTACTATTTTGTGTACAAATATTGCTTTGGCACTGTGACCAACTTATTTATGCTACCTTTGAAAATCTTTATCATGGATCATCTTTTCATATTCGAATTCAAATTTAGAATTTACTATTAATTAAACAGGTGGGCTTTTCCACACAATTCTTCCGAAGAACACTTTCAAAACCCCACTCAACACAATACTTTACAAAAAAATTCTACGCATTTTGTTATACCGATCCTTTGAGTTTTCAGGATGTTACAGTCTGCATCCGAGTAGGCTCTCAGGGAAAGACAGGATGAGGAAGAGTACCAGATACCATAGTCAATGGTAGCTCGAAGGTACCGAAGGATGCGCTTCACCGCCTGGCGGTGAGATACGCGAGGTGAAGCCTGAAACCGAGCACAAAGACACATAGAGAAGTGTATGTCCGGTCTCGAGGCAGTGAGGTACAAGAGGGAGCCGATCATACTTCGATACTCCTTTGATCGACCGCTCATTGCCTTCATCGGGTCGAGTGGAATTGATGTAGCCATAGGGTGGACACCGCTTCCCATCACTCATATCGAGCGCTTGGGAGGTCTCGAGTGTACTTGCCCTGATGTAAGAAGGTACCCTCCCGAGTCTGCTTAATTTGGAAACCAAGGAAGAAACTCAACTCGCCCATCATGCTCATCTCAAATTCCGAGCTCATGACATCGGAAAACGGGAAACGAGAGCATGCGAGGAGCCGCTTAAAGATGATGTCATCCACATAACCGACGAGCAGAAAGTAAGTGCCTAGCCGGCGGATGAACAAGGTCTTGTCGACTTTACCCATTTCGAAACTATGACTCAACAGATAGGACTTAAGCCTCTCATACCAGCCCACAGGGGCTCGCTAAGTCCATACAAAGCTTTGGAAAGCTCAGAGACATGGTTTGGGTATTTGGGGTTTTCAAACCGGAGGTCGTCTCACATAGACTTCTTCCTCAATAAGGCCATTGAGGAAGGCACTCTTGACGTCCATCTGGTAAAGCTTGAAACCCTTAGAAGCTGCGAAGGCAAGCAGGATTCTAATGGCCTCAAGTCTAGCTACGAGGGCAAAGGTCTCCTCGAAATCTAGACCATCAACCCGAGTACCCACATGCAACCGCCTAGCCTTGTTTCAATGACTACCCCATCCTCACTTTGCTTGTTCTTGAACACCCATTTGGTTCCAATGATATTGTTATCTCGAGGGAGCTCAACAAGCGTCCGCACCTTATTTCTTTCGAAACTTTCCACTCCTCATGCATTGCATTGATCCAAGACTCGCGGATAAAGCATGACAAACGTCTTTGGGCTCGAAGGAGGCAACAAAGGCAGAATGGAGACAGAAAAGTGATGTACCAGATTTCGAACGAGTGACTCGCTCAAAGAGATCTCCAATAATCTGCTCTGAAGGATGAGATTTTTGTATATGTCTAGGAGGTCCAGGATGAGAAGAAGAAGTGGCCTCTACCTCGTGAACTGACGGGGTAGGAACAGAGCCACTAGCTCGGAGGAAGCGAAGGCATGGGTGATCACCTCGAGGTGCGGTGGAAGAAGGCACCTCAAGGGGTGGATGAGGGACTGGATCGTAGACAACCTCGCCTCTATCCTCCTCATCATCCACGAAGATGGTCTCGGATCGCTCTAAAGAACTCGAGATATCGGGCCTAGTCCCTGACCGGCCTCGTCGAAGGTCACCTCACGTGTTTCTCGCCATTTTACTAGACTCGCAGCCTGCACCCTATAAGCCCGCGAAGAAGTCGAGTAGCCTAGAAAGATCCCATCACAAGAACGTGACTCGAACTTATCTAGGTTCCCAGACTTCAAGATAAAGCACTTGCAACCAAACACACGAAAATGAGAGACGCTGGCTTTCGCCCATATCTCGACTCATAAGAAGTGCGGTGCAAGTGTGCCCTCGTAAAAACTCGATTTGAGACATGGCACGCGTAGCTATAGCCTCACCCAAAACTTCCGTGGTGTAGAGTATTCATCGAGCATCGTCCCGCCATCTCGACCAAGGTACGGTTCTTCCTCTCCACTCGCCATTCTCGCTGGGGACGTGCGGAGAAGAGAACGATGCTCTACACCGCCTCAACACGTAACCTCTCAAGTAGGAATTCTTTAACTCCGTGCTATTGTCACCGCGGATTGCTCGTAAGGCACCGGAAGCTCAACAGAAGTCTCTTGAAAAGACCTCGAAATGTGTAAACGCCTCATCCTTCGAGGCCAAGAAAACACCCAAGAATACCTCAAGAAGTCATCGACTACGACAAGAACATACCACTTCCCTCTCGCCGATCGACTCGAGCCGGTCCAACCGTATCCATATGGAGCAATGTCCGGTGCATCGGTCATAGTAATCTGGACCGAGGATGAGAAGCGGCAATCATCTTGACGTGCGGCAAGATGGAGCGCAAACAAGATCTTTGACCATCTTGAGTTTCGCGAGACCACGAATGAGATCGTTGCCGCTAACTCGAGTCAAATGGTCAAATCCAATATGACCAAGTCTCCTATGCCGAAGGAAAGGTCGCGGACTCGAAGCAACCAAACACCGGAGAGGATCACCAAGACTCAATAAAATCAGCACGAAGATCCTCCCATAACGAGAAATCCCGAAACCGACTACACTCAAGAATCAACAATTTTGCAGCGTTTTCTTAAAACTTACCTCGAAACCGTCATCGGTGGTCGAGAAACCGAAAGCAAATTGTAATGCGCTTTACTCACCAAGGCAACATCTTTTAAAACAAATGAGTCATTAACGCAAGACAAGACCTTTGGCGATGATGCGTCGCATTTAAGAGTCTCCAAAGGTGATAGTCTCATCACCGAGCACGGCAAGGAAGAAAACCAACGGAATCTCCGGTCATGTGTCGTGAACACCGAGTCTACAAGCCAAACCTTTCCCTTCCACGCCCGCGAACTCGAGTCAACAAGAGAGCAAAGTCTCGAGACTAGGATAAATCAACATAGATTTTGGCACCCAATACCGAGTCACACGTCGAGCGTAAGAAGTAGTCACACACGATCGACCTCTAACTACCCTCGCCTCCGTCGCTCAAAGAAGCGTAAGGTCTATGTGCGACACTGTCGGCATTCGGGTCCGATCGCTACGGGAGAGCGAGTCGTAGCACCGGCAACATGCTGATCTCGCCGCGGATAGCTATCTCGATTGGGAAAACGAGATCTACCCTCAGGACGGTGGAAGTCATGACCGAAAGGAGCATGAGGACGAAAAACAGAACTCGGAAGAAACAAGTCCTCGATGCTGCCCAAATCCACCAACAGTAGCAAGCCTAGACCTCGTGTTGGTCTTAGGTGCGCCAAGGTCCGGATCGACCGAATACGCCTAAGAGACTCAACATGGTCTCTTCACGATCTTGGCGTGCTTGAAGCAATGGTCAAACAAATGCCCATCCTTCTGATAGAAGGTGCAATGATACCGCCGAGGGGCGGCTGTCGCAGTGAAATCACCTTGCTGTCAGAAATCCCTTGGACAAAGCCCGCTGATTTAAATTGAACTTTCTTGTTCTTGGGCTTGACCTCAAACACACCTGCGGCTACGGGACTGAGCACGACAGGTTCTTAGACCCTGTTTGAACTTACAAATCTTTGATTAGTCTAGAATAAGATTGAGATTCTTCTTGCCTCCTACAAATTTCTCGAGAGTGTTCATAAGGTACTGACACTCCCGAAAGAGAGAGGTGCAAGAGGAGCAAGGAGAAGAAGGAGAGACAGCAGGAGGAGATCATGGAGAAGAACCAATAGTAGAAGAGCGAATAGCACGTACATATTTCTCCTTATGCACGGCCACCTCAACCTTGAGGGCTTCGCAGGACACACAGGGGGCAGTCCTAATCCTAGCCATTTGGTTCTCGTAACTCTTCCTAAACGCCTCTACCATGTCCTTATCCTTTTCCAACACTTCAGCACAGAAAGCACAAGAAGGATGTGATTTTTCTAGAAGGTCCTTAGTTAGCTTCACACATTTTTCATCCAAAGCAATCAAGTTAGATTTTAGTTTATCACAATTTTGCATGGTGAGCTAACAGGTCCTTAGAAGCATCTTGAGCCATTTTCTTATTGTAGTCAATCCTTTCTTGAAACTGCTTTTGAGACGATTCAAGTTCGTGTTAACTTAGGACAATTTATACATGAAGCAATAGGCTCAAGTAGAAAAGCTTGTAACTCAGCAATTTTATGATCTGCCCGTTTTAGATTCATCTTCGATTATTGCAAGTTTCACAAGATTCGGCAGATCAAGTAGCATGGCATAAGGTCCTCTAGCGGCGGTGTCCTTATCCTCACATGAGGTGGGAGAAATAGTCTCATCGGTAGTAAGTAGGGTAACACCATCCTACTCAATTCTAATTCAGAAGCGGACTAACATTCTCCACCTTAACAATATCAAGCTCTGAGGACACACTATCATGCGAGATCCTTAGTTTCTCCATGTCACCCAAGATAGCATGCAAGTATCACAATCATCATTTGTGGGAGCGGATGTAAGAGCAATAATCTCTAGAGACAATCTATCTACTTCCTTCTCCAACTCGCTACACCTAGTTTTAGCTCTAGCATGAAATCCTCCTAGTTTAAGAAAAGCTTCATTAAGTTGGTCGAGGAAGGAAATACCTCGTCGTCGAGTACATTTCATTGTCGCTCGATTAAGCCCTCAAGGGCCATGAAGCACATGCCGAGAAGTCGCCGTCGCCTTTGGGGTCTTGGTCACCCGTCCCGTCGTCGTCGCTCCATCCCTCCACCTCGCTGAGGTCGAGGTCGTCGAAAGCGGTGAGGACGCGGTGGAAGAGCTTCTTCGCCTTCCCAAAGTTGTGGAACTTCCTCTTGCCTTGGACCGGTGCTGAGGGCTTCGAGTTGCGGTTCTTGTCGGTGTAGTCGTTCTTGCCCGAACCGCCGAAGTCACCTTTACCCTTCCCAAGCTTGGGACAGCTTGCTCGGATGTGGTTGGGGCCACCACACTCGAAACAAATCACGGGTCCTCCTCTTTTTCCATCCCTCCTCCTCTTGTAAGCATGAGAAAATCTCCGTGCTAGGAGGGCTAGCTGTTCATCCGCAGTCGCTCTAACGATCATCGCTATGTCACGAGAGCGGCGAGGAGAATCCGCACAAAGGCTCAGCAGAAGAAGATCCGGAAGCGGGATCGGTGACTAGCGCCATCGATCGTGACTTGACCGACGAGAGACTATGTCAATCTCGTGAGTCTTGAGGCGCGAGTAAAGCACGTCAAGAGTCAGGGTCGAGAGGTCCGTGGTGTCCTTCATGGTAGTCACCTTCATCTCCCAAACCCGAAGATCAAGTGCAGAAAGGATTTGTCGAGCGTTATCCGAGTCGGAGTATGTGAGATCGACGGCTCGGAGGTTGCTCAAAATTTTGTGAAAACGCGAAAAGCACTCGTCAAGGGACTCTCCAGCAAGCATCTCGAATTTACTGTATTCACGCTTGAACTGGTCCTGTCGAACCGTCTTGATCTGGGTGGTGCCCTCATGGTATGCATTGAGGGTCACCCAGATGTCGTAGGCGGACGACAGGTGAGAGATGCGATCGAACTCGCTTCTGCTCAAACCCTGAATGATGATGTTCCTTGCCTTTGCATTCGCCTCAACATCAGCCATATTCCCCACATTGATGTTCTCATCGGCAGGAACAACAAACTGAATCTTCACTTTCCACCAGATGGCATACCCCTGAGCCTGGATGTAAGTTTCCATTCGGCTTTTCCAGAAGGGGTAATCCAGGCCATCAAAGATGGGCGGTTTGGTGGAATACTTGTCTGTCACCATGGCTCGCAGACCGGTTAAGATCTATAGAAAAGAGCTAGCCGGCTCTGATACCAATTGTAGGACCGGATATGGCAACAGAGAGGGGTGAATGGTGCCCTTTCAAATTTGCCCCTAAGTATTCGCACAAATTTTCTCCTCGAATAGCTATCGAAGCTATGAAGGAGTAAGAAAGCTCACTGGAGATTAAAAACAAATTTCCCAGAGAAGATTACTGAAAGACAAGTTGAACTGTCACAAGTCTCCTTTTGAAGAATGAAAAGAACTTGAGTCAAAACAAAAACTGAGGAATCAATTTGCTTGACTGCTTTTGGGAGAAATGAAAACTGCAGATCACCGGTAAGCAAAGCTGCCACAGAAACCCGAAAATCTGACAACCGAAAGAAAGAAGAGAGCACCAAATTAAAATGCTAAAATACCGAATGTTGAAGAGCACAATGCACCGCAAGCTAGAATCAATCAATAAACCGATGCTTGCCGAAAAGATGAATTACGAGACTTGGTCGCAAAACCGAATGTACTCGGCAAAGTAAATCAAGATTGAAAGCAGTCCGAGAAGTTGCGTCAATTTGAAAAGATGAGCTGCAAAACAGGTTCCATAATTCTTGTTTTCATCCAAAACCAAATCAAGAACAAGTCAGTCTTTGCCAAAACGAGATACACAGATGTCTTAGAAATCGATTCTCAAGAACACACAATTCAGAAGATTCATTCGGCTAAGTCTGCAGAAAAACTTAGACCCAATCGAAAAGTTGCAGAGTCGCTTAATCATTGTTTTCGGTCACCGAATGGTTGTTTTCAATCATCGAATCGATGTTCTCGCGAACAATGATTGAGTGCGCTTTAAAATCGATTCAAGAAGGACAAGTAACTAGAAATAAAGTCCGAAATGTAGAGAACATAGCAGCTTCTTACGCCGAAAATCTGAAATAAATACATCACAAATCGCTACTTCAAAGATCGATCAATGCAACAAATGACCAAAACTCTGAATCGCTCTATTGTCATCAAGAATCCAGATCAAGAGCTACTGAAAATTCAGACAAGAGCAGATAAACCAAAGGAGTTTAAAGACACTATCATTCTCTTGACCAAAACCAAGAGAACTCGACCTCTAAAAATCGAGAGACTTTGGGAAAAGTAACTGCAATCAAGAAACACAAGAGAACTGCAAAAACGATTTTGTTAGGAAGCATCAGGGAGGATGAGGCAAAATCCGAAAATCTCACTAATCTTGATTCTTTAACTTGTGAGCTTTTGCATTTGATTTAGCACTGATCTCAGACTTCAGAATCCAAAACTTAAGCAAAGTCATGAAGGGAAATTAGAAGTAACAAGAAACCTAGCTTTTCCGAAAAATGAAGAACAGAGAGTAAAATTGACTTTCTTCAACCTTGATCTTTTGGGCATGAAACTTTGAGGATATATTAGCAATAGCCACAGTGGCTCTAGATATAAAGTTTCATGCAAACTCTCAAAAGGAAACAAGAGAAAACATCAAAACCCTAGAAATGCCACATGAAGAACAGAGAAGACTCAGATTCTTAAAACTGAAATTAAACTTGGTTTGCTCTTTAGAGAAGTCAATCAAAAGGTCTAGAAATGTAATTCCATCATAGAACAACCCATTTTACTACTCATCCGCAAGAGAAACAACAAAACTCAAAATCTCAAGAATTGAGCCATGAGAGCATCGTAGAAAATAAGAACAGAGAGAACTTGAGATTTTCATTTCCAATCAACAAGGGTTACAAAGAGTCCCCATACGCATGAACATTTGAACAGGAAAGAAAATACAAGTAGTAATCAACTAGCTCTAACAATCTCCATCATCCTCTCAAGAACACAAGAAGGGAACCATGGAGAAAACAAGAACCAGGGGAGAGGGAGAAGCTACGTGAGGGGCATCTCCAGACAACTCCCTGCCTCTCCTCAACAACCCATAACAACTAAAGCCTTCAAAAGTAAAAGCCTTCTCCAAAGACTCTTTTGACTCTAGCTAACCCTAACTCTCTCTCTCAAGTCATGAGGAGGCATGCAGCCCCTCTCCTCTATTTATAGCCTTGGCTAACGGGTCTCGCCCGTTCACGCCCGCTAAATCCAACGGCGCTCTCCCGCTTTGCGATTGCGAAATTCCCGTTTCGCCCCTCCTTCACCTTCCGGGAAGCTTCCGTGCTCCTTGCCTCGCAACCACCTCGAGTCCACGTCGTCCTCGACACATCACGACCGTTCTGACCTCAGCGCCACCTGCGCCTAGTCCGGTCACCTCGTGTCTCGCCACGACTCCACCTCGACGTCCTGCAATCATATAGACAAGAAACACGTCAAATAGCACCGCTCGATACATGAAAGCGTAAATAGAGATCAAACCTGTCGAGTCATCAGAATATGCAACCTAAACCCATACGACTAGGTTCGACCAAGTCCGACCGAGCCCGTTACGCCACGCAACGTCTAGGTCCGAACCAACCGACTCAAACTCGACTTTTCGTAAACAATGTCAATTACTCATCATACACAATGGGATGACCTCCACATGGTCTCTCAGAAACAACAGGGAAATGGTAAGCATCGGTTGCTTAAATTTTTGTATATGTGGTTCAATTACATTTTCCATATCTGAATGAGTATATTGAATTTATGCTATTGTATATCATTTTGTTCGAGGAGACTGCCAAAAGACGAAGAAACGTGGACGCGGCACTCTTAAAGGTTTAGCAGCAGTAAGCAAGAGAATAAAGCAAGGCAATCAGAAACTAAAAATCGAATTCTCATCTAGACTGGGAGGACCTGTAGGTGAAAACGCACGCACGTTTGTGGATGAAGTTGTAATGTTTACAAGAAAAAAGGCTCCCCTCATTGGAGTGAGAAGTTGGAAAGATGTGAAGCAAGTTGTCAAAAATTCAATAGGAAATGATATAATGGTAAGTTACAGATTCTTTTTGCCTACACATTTTAATTATAACATAATTCAAAAATGACCTACTCTTTGTATTTTCTTTTAATGTAATAGGTGGGACATTGAGAATTCCGAGGATACAAAGCTAAAGATATGGGCCATCGCTAAGGAGCGATACAAAGGATGGCGATCAACATTTAGTTCTACGTACAAGGCATACCAGACTTATGATGAGAGAATGCAAAATAAGCCTGAGGATCTAGACATTGTTGAATGGCACTATCTGGTGTTATACTTTGGCACTGAACAATTCAAGGTTCGATGGAATTTACTAAAATTTTTCTACTACTTTAGCTTCACATAATGCTTTCTTTTTAGAGCTTTAACATTAACTCAATCTGCAGAAGATAAACGCTGTAATTCTCAAAATGACATCTACAATGCATCAAGCATCTCATGGGCTCAAACCTTTTTCCCAAAGTAGCTATGAGCAGGTAATGACATGAAAAGAACATGTACTTGTTTTGTTCAATGATGAAATATTCATATGTTAGATTCTTCCCAACTTAGAGAGACCCGGAAACTGGAGAAGAGCCAAATGATTTGAGTCTTTGGATGACAACGCACACGAAGCATGGGCAATGGTCAAACAAAGGCATCTAAGGCTATCTATGTGAGTATATAATAATTTGTAATGAAGTTATTGGTCGTGATCGCTTCGCTACTTGGGTCATGGCAGCAGCAGCTGCGGTATACATTTGAACAGCTGCTGCTACTACTCAAAGAACTTGTATGTGTGCAACAGCAGAATAAATGCAACCAAGGAGCACAAACCGATCGTGCCAACTAAGTCATTCATAATATTGGCCTACACTTCCAGTCTCAATTGACACCTACAAATATGTTATGTGCGTTAGGATACTACAAGCAGCAAAATAACAGAGAAGGAATTAGAGTCACAAGATAACTTCATTTCATCACAAGAGGAAAACTTTGTTTTCCAGTCATCATATAAGGAAAGCACTAGGTGCAAATCATCGAAAACTCATGGTAATGGATACTTGGCGTACTATCCAACACGAAGGCAGCTATACAATGAAAATTTGCAGATGCAAGCCCGACATTCTGCGGAATCCCATAGGACAAGGTTAGAGCTCCAGTCTGAGGTTCAAATGTTAAAAGAACAACTTGCAAACCAAGTTGCTGAAAGGGCCAACGAAAAGGAAGAAAGCGGCCGATAGAAGAATTGTTGAATTCGAGGACACAATTAAAGAAGAACTCAGGCAAGAGTTTATGTCCATGCTAGGAACACAAAGACAAGGAGCCTTCCAGGAGGTAATAATTTTGAAACAAATTTAACTTACAGCTTAATAGGCGGGACAAGGTGGAAACTCTTTCCCCATTTTTACCGCAATTTAAGATGTAGTAATAGGTCTCAGATACGTAATGTAGAACCTTCTCAATTACGAAAGATCAAACCCTAGTCAAGTAGTCTCGTAGTCAATACCATGTTCTCGTTAACTTGGATTTTACGTGTTCGTAGTACAAACACAAACCAGTTCTAGACCAATCATGTCCAAACAACAAATACAAACATGAATTATTTGTTGGATGCTAACATGTTGTACTTACAACAAAGCGCATGCCCGATCGTAAGCTATATGTACCTAGATGCTTCCTTTCATGGTTTCGGTCATTATATGAGAGCTAACTATTTAAAAACTAAATTTTAAATGCAGGCTAACCATGCTGCCAACGAAATAATACATGTTCCTGCTGCCCCAACCGAACGAAATGACACGACTCCATGGAGTGAAGAAACAACACCGCAGGTAATAGCAATTGCAACATGTTTATAGGCAACATGGATCACTACACTGTATGAGCCCTGAAATGTTTTCTCGAATTTTTTGATAAGCAGACTAACCCAGATAGCAACCTGGAAACACAACATGAAGCTAGGCGAACTGCAGAAACCAATACTCGCACCTCTAGAAGTAGTGTTCTTAACCGAACTCTTCCCCAAAACAAAGACAGGAATGCGTCAGTGAATTATATTACTTCAAAAACACTAAAGGCTGTTGTTGCTACTAAACGTGCACGCACAAGGAGTCAACAGGTATGCATTGCAGAGGGATTTTTTTATAGCTGTAATGCCTATCTACTACAACATTCCAAATTGTTAATCAGTGCGAGTTTTTCACTGTTGTATGGTATGCTTTGAATGACAAAATTCTGTGGAGAATGTATCTTGTTAGTGCACTTCACATCATTTTTCAGTGGACAACTGCAGATCCCAGCGACATACTTTTGCATATGAAAAGTAAACTGCACTGATCCTGGTTTCCATCCTGGTTTGTAGCCTAATTCTCACCGGCTTCTCTCCTTGAGAACCGGAAGCTGTTGCCTGTTTCTTGATGTAACTCGCCACTCTATTAAGTTTTTTGCCCCCAACTAATGAAGTAACACGCAAAGCTTTTGCGTGTACTCAATCTAACTGTAGGAATAGAAATTTAGTAGAGAATAATAGTCAACACAAAAAGAGTTCCAAATTCATGTAGGCAATCTGTAGGATATTAAGATTTGTCACCTTTACACCATTGGTCACTGCTGAAGTACACAATGGGGATGCTTCTGGTGCTTGGTCACTTTTTGATTTTTTTGTTTGGGTTATTCATCATCTTCCTTTCTAATGGTTCTTGAGCTCTACATATTTTGACAATCATTTCTATATCTCTATACAATTGCATTGATGCAGTAATGAACATATGTATTCATGTTATGATAATTTATTCAGGAGGAAGGAACAAATTGAGTGCAGTGCTCTAGCCATGGGAAGCTAAGGTCAATTCAAGCTATTCAATGAGGTCAAGCCAAGCTTCAATGCGATGATAGCTAGGGACATTTTAGTGATGCTTGTAATACAACTTCAAATTTTTGTCACAATTAAAGTTGGTTTCATTTCAGATATGTGTAGCAACAAATTCTATTTTGATATAATGATTTTACTACATCGGTTGATTCCTGTTGTGACAAACATTAATGGCGTTGCAATAATTCTTGTTGCTACTAAAGCAATGCATTGCAATATACACTATTCCCTTCAACTTTTGGCGTGGCAATATATGCTATAGCAACAACAAAAAAAAGTACCAAAAGAGTCTATAGCAACAAAAGATCAAGCGTGGCATTAGAAGCTATGGCAACGAAAATAGTAAGCGTGGCAATAGAGGTCATTGCAACCAAAGTATGTGCGTGGCAATTGAATCTATTACCACGAATTCTTTGAGTGGCAATATCACTATGTCCTATTACCACGAATTCTTTGCGTGGCAATTGATTCTATTACCACGAATGCTTTGTGTGGCAATATAGTCTATTGCTAATACCAGTTTTCGTTGCAATTTAACTTATAACCACGAAATCGGTATGTTGCAAATGCTATCTACAGCAACGCCTCATTACGTGGCAATAGTTGTTTTTGCCATGCAATACATTGTTGCATAAACTATGTATTGCAATGCTTTATTGCGTTGCAATAGGTAAACGTTATTGCAACGAACCGAAATACCGTGGCCCAAACTTTAGACCACGCAACTTCTTGCCACGCCTCCCAACGAAAAGTTAGCGTTGCAATAGGTGCTATTGCAACCATTTTGGGCCTATTGCAACATTTCGACGCCGTTGCAATAGGCCAAAAAATTAGTAGTGATTACATCTTGCCATGATTTGTGCTTCATTGCTAAATAGATCATGACCTTATATGTGTAGTCAAGTCTTTGCCATGATAGGTTGATTAAAATGCTCAATTTGACCTAATTCATGTCATGTTAATATTTGAGACTAGTCAGCTTTTAGTTATCTTCTTATGATTCATGCCATGTCAAATAGGCTGAGTTGAGTCTTGAATCCTTGTTGAGCGATATATTCAGCTATATTAGTTTCTTGATGACACATAAGTTAGTACAATCTGTTAAAAGCAAAAAGATCTCTTTTGTGCGAAAGAACTGATCTCACCAATTCTTTCTCATGAGACGGCTTGCCATTGCACTAGACATGAACTCAGGGGGAGTTTTGGATGACCTAGACTATCTTCTTAAGCTTCTTGCTTGGAGTAGTCGCATAAGGCTTGAGATCTAGCACATGACAAAAATCTGGTTGAAAACAATCATGAAATTTTAAAAGAAAATTTGTCATTTGTGCTCAAATTGCTTAAATTACTACAAGAATCAAGTACTCAAAACGAATGTATCATTCTTGAACTAGTAGCACTCTAGTTGACTCAATACTAGCTTCTCGGTTCCATTTAGCTTATTGACATGGCCTGCATCATTCATGGATACCTTTAGCTAAACTAAAATCATGTTTGACTTGACTTGCTAAGCACTTCAACTAAAAATTCAGATTATACCTTATTTGGCTTAGCTTCTCTTTACATACATAGTCATGATCTTGATAGCATACTTGTATATTATGGCTTGGTGCAATACATTATAGTCATTTTGGATAATTCTCATGGCTCTAAATGCTTAGATTAATCAAATCAGCCATTTCATCCTTCTTGCATTCTTGATGCGTTTATTGCCAAAAGGGGGAGAATAGTGGTAGAAAAAGCCACATTGGGAGCTTTGAGGAAAACTTGTTCTTTCTTTTGCTCCTTCTGTCGACATGGTCATTAGCTTCATTTTTCTTCTATGGACCATGTTGGATTCTTCAAACTCAACTTTTATGCCTTTTTCGGTGTTTGTCAATATACTCATCAAGGGGGAGATTGAGAGACCATATGGTGGTCATCTCG
Source organism: Bonia amplexicaulis (assembly GCA_036346245.1). Taxonomy (NCBI): domain Eukaryota; kingdom Viridiplantae; phylum Streptophyta; class Magnoliopsida; order Poales; family Poaceae; genus Bonia; species Bonia amplexicaulis. Next base: position 10,866,625 of record CM070748.1, read on the forward strand.
TGTGTATGATGAGTAATTGACATCAGTTTAACAAAGTCGTGTTTAGGTTGGTTGGTTCGGACCATGTCGTTGCGTGGTGCAACGGGTTCGGTCGGACTTGGTCAAACCTGGTCAAAAGGATTAGGATGCATATCCTTTGATTCGACAGGTTTGGACTTCGTCATGGTAAGTATGACGGTATTTACGCTATCATGTATCGAGCGGTGCTATTTGACGTGTTTCTTGTCTGTGTGGCTGCAGGACGTCGAGGCGGAGTCGTGGCAAGATACGGTGGACCGGACTAGGTGCAGGTGGCGCTGAGGTCAGAACGGTCGAGATGTGTCGAAGACGGCGTGGACTCGAAGTGGTTGCAAGGCGTGCAAGACAAGGAGCGCGGAAGCTTCCCGGAAGGTGCAGGAGGGGCGAATCGGTAACCTCGCAAGGCTGCACAAGCGGGAGACGGCTCCGTTAGGGTTTAGCTGGAGTAACGGGTTGGAGACCCGTTAGCCAAGGGCTATAAATAGAGGGTGAGGGGCTGCATACCCCTTAGGACACAATAGAGTGAGTTAGGGTTTTAGAGCTCATTTTATCTCTTTGTGTGTGTTGTGTTCCTCCCAAGAATCATGTGAGGCTCTTGGTGTTTTTTGAGGATTGAGAGGGAGATGATGGATTGAGAAATCCTTCATATGTAAACACGTATGTCTCCGTATCAATATCAAGAAGTTCTTTGCTGATTTTTGTTTTGTTCTTGCTCTGCCGAACCATCCTTTTGAGCTGCAGTCTTTCAGTTTCATCTCTGTGATTTAGTCTAGCAACAGTTCTTTTATTGCTCGATTGCTGTCTTTGCTCTCTGTAATCTAATGCTTCATTTAACACTAAGTGCTGGACATTTTGACCGAAAAGGGCAGCAATCAATCAGCTTGTTTTCATGTTTTTTGGCTGACTGAAATAGCTACTGTTCTTCATTTTCAAGTCTGATTTTTAGCAACTGCACGCTCATTGTTTTGTCAAATCTCAGCCGAACTGCTCTGAATATTGGTCAAGTCTGAAAGAAGCAGCATTTGCTCGGCAATTTCCAGTCTTTTTGTGCTGTTGTATTCACTATACCGAGCATTGTATTTCTGCTATTTTCAGCAGGTTTCGGCTCTGTTGCTTTGCACCTGTTTACAGTGTTCGAAATCAGTTCTTTGCTGCTGATCAGATTAATTTTTGGGCGCCGGTTGAACTTGGTTTTCAAGACATTTTGAGGTTGTGCCGACAGGTCTCTTTCTTTTGCTTTCTGTTCCTTCAGGATTGCTTGACTGCTTTCTTTTTCTCCTTCAGTTCTTTTGCTTTTACTTGCTCTCTATTTTCAGTTTCTGTTTCCTTTTTGCAGTTTTTAGCCCAGTTCAGTCCTTTGCAGACTTCAGTTGAGACTATTGCAGTCTGTTTTTTGGGCAGCTGTTATTTGCTTTGTAGTATCTTTTCTTTTCAGTCTCTCTTTCGGCTGTGTTTGCAGTTTGGGCATTATCTTTCTTTTTAGCTCTTCACGGCCAGCGGCAGAGCATTTCACGGATAGTTCTTGGGTGAAGCCTCATGTTCATTTTTTGTGCTAATGTTTGACGATTTTGCATGCAGATCAAACGGCAATATTTTCAGCTGAAATTTTTACTGATTACTCTCTGATTTATGCTAAATTTTTTAGTATCGCATGCGCTCCAGTTTTCAGCAGAATTAATTTTCTGAAATCTCGGGGCCGATTTTAAAGAGAACGACATTCACCCCCCTCTGTCGCTATTCCGGTCCTACAGAGACTAATCAAACTGTCACATACATGCTTTTCTACATGCATGACGTCGATGCAGTGTCGAACATCTAGGTACTCCCAATAAGGTAAGTCTCAAAATATTGATCTCTTCTTCCAGATGTTCTTATCATGAGCCCTCAATTTACGTCCCTTTTCGAGGACAACATCTAAATCATTAACCATATTATAAACCACTTTTCTGCTTAAATGCCTTGGAACTGAACCATCCTCATTCTCTTTGTCAAATTGTTTCTTCATCTTGCGGTATGGGTGAGCCCTCCGAAGGAACCGACGGTGATACATGTACACTGTTTTGCGTGAGTGTTTCAGCCACACACTCTTGGTACCATCTAAGCAGTGAGTACAAACTTTGGCACCTTTTGTACTCTGGCCCGACAGGTTAGCAAGGGCAGGATAATCATTTATGGTGCAGAACAATAAGGAGTGCAAATTGAAGTTCTCTCATTTGTATGCATCCCATACATGTACCCATTTGTTCCACAGTACTTTTAGATCTTCCACCAACGGTGCTAAGTACATATCAATATCATTCTCAGGTTGCTTTGGCCCTTGGATAAATATCGACAACAAAATATACTTTCGTTTCATACACAACCAAGGAGGAAGGTTATAGATGCACAGAGTCACGGGCCAAGTGCTATGTCGGCTGCTTATGCTACTAAAGGATTCATTCCATCTGTACTCAATCCAAATCTTATATTCCTCGGTTCTGCACCGAAATCTACAAAACTCCTATCGATGTTTCTCCACTGGCTGGAATCAGCAAGGTGTCTCAGCATTCCATCCTTCTTGCGCTCCTCTGAGTGCCAACACAGCAGTTTTGCCTCCTTTGGATTCGCAAAAAATCGCTTTAAACGGAGAATTATAGAAAGATACCATGCCACCTTTGCAGGAGGTCCTTTCTTCATCTCTATTCCCTCGCCATCATCATCTGATTGATTATTACATTTGTATCAGGATGCGTTGCATACCAGACAAATATGCATGTTTGCATACTCTTTACGGTAGAGGATGCAGTCGTTCGGACATGCATGTATTCTTTCTATTTCCATTCCCAATGGACAAAGAACTTTCTTGGCTTTATACGTGGTTTTAGGCAACTTATTTCCCTCCGGAAGCATGTCCGCTAAAAGACCTAGCAGCGCCGTGAAACTCTTGTCAGGCCAACCGTTGATTGCCTTCAATTTCAATAGTTCAAGCACAGCTGACAACTTCGTGTACTTTGACCTGTAGCATGTAAACAAAGGTTTCTCTGAGTCCTCCGTCAAGCCTCGGAATTTAATATACTCTCTCTCATCATAGTTCTTTTCACTACTACGGAAAACTGTATTACAGACGGTTCAAAAATTTCATCATAGACGGTTTTCTGAACCGTCTGAATTTATGGGTCAGTGATAATCGAATGTTATCACAGACGGTTTTTGAACCATCTGTGGTGTAAATATCATAGATGGTTTTTAACTAATATGTGATAATCACAGACAATTTTTACTTAAAAACCGTCTGTGATTATCATATATCACAGACGGTTTTTAGTTAAAAACCGTCTGTGATATTCTTTTCTACCCTTACGTTTATTTCTGTTTATTGGCTAGCCTCAGGAAATGCTAGCCATGCCCTCTGAAACAAGCAGATAAACATGTACATGTATACATACAATTCACATCTCAATGCATTTCACAAACATGAAACATCCAATTCACATCTCAATTTATTTCACAAACATAAAACATGAAATTCATATCACACTTCATTTCACAAATATAAAACATCTATTAACAAATACAAAATTACAAAAGATCTAAATTGCATTTGCACTTAGATGGTAACATTGCATTTTTTATTGCTCTATCACTCCGTAATCGAGATTTCGCGAAAGGAATAGATTCATGATTGCCATTCAAGTATTGCATGTGCAGCCGACAAGTTCGTTGATTATCGATATGTTCCTTTCGCGAGACCTCGATTCCAGAGTGATAAGAGCAATAAAAAATCATGGTGCACAGTGGAACTCTCTTTGTGACTTTATGACTGTAGCCACCAAAAAGTACGCCAACTCTCCTCGAATTCTTGAAAGGTCAGACTGTTTCAATGCAGTTGACGGGATGGACGCAGCCTGTCGATAGGACTATCAATATGCGTATATATGTAACGTGATAAGTATGAAGTAATTATGGGAAGATTGACAAACCTTGGAATTGGTGATCCTCGAGGAATCGATGAGTAGTTCCATATGGTGGCAAACGTAGAAGCCACATGTGTTGCTTGGCGGCTGCTGGTGGTACTGCAAAAAATGGAATGTGTTAATTCAAGAGGCATTACTACCAACTGTTGCATAGGATTAATTAATATGTAATAGCGAATACCTTAAAATCTCGAGCATGTGTTAGGCCTTTGGCCCCTTACGCCGAGGCACCTCCCATTGCAACGTACATCGCGAATGCCCTACGTGATTCGAAAAAGTTAACCTTACTCATTCGGAAAGAAAGAAGAGTACAATATAGCTATGTATGGAGCAAATGTACTTGCTTATCGATTACTCGGTTGACAATTGTGAAGTCCATTTTATTCTTACTAAGGGAATCAAGGTAATATACCTTGTTCCATTTTGGTACAATTACTATTAAAATCCAATGATAGTTCTGATTGTAGGGAGTAAGTACATATTCCTTATTGCGTTGAGCCAGCAGTCCTCGGCTGCAGGTCGTCTTTAAAGGTAGCACCAATGGTGGAAGTTGCACTGGTGGAAGTTGCTGCAGCGGGAATAGCGCCCGTGAACAAGAAACCAGTGCACATAGCTGATCTGGTTCAGGTTGCCCTTGTGAAGATGGCACCAGTGCACGTAGCTGATTTTCCACCGGTGAAGAAGCCTCCAGGCAGATATCTCTTTTGGGCCACTGGATGAAGGATCCAATGGCTTGCCCTAGAGTCACGAGCTCATCGTTGGTGGGTTTCGGTGGCGGGACGACCTTGAAATTGGTGTGTACACCATCTACTGACACTTTTCCGAAGCCTGTCGCTAAAGCTTGACGATGCAGCATGACCCCTTCAGCAGACGGATATGCCATGCCCCAAGCAGCGCACAAGGCAACGGAGGCATATCTCACTTGGAGCTTGCACTTCGTAGGCTCCTACATAACGATACAAAATTATCTACTCCAATTAATAGGCCTATCAATAGAGCAAGCATTTGAGTGATAATAATTATTACCAGGATGTTCTCCACAGGAAATCTAGCCTCGCTTTCCATCAGATTGGATGCGCAACTACTCGAACGGTTGTGCGGGCTAGCTAGCACAGGAGCGACGGTGGCGGCGGCCTGCTGATTTTCTGTATATTTTCGCACCTCATCTCTGACATAATCACCTATCTCATCTCGTAGCCGTGCCTCACGCTCGGCTTTGGTTCTCTTCCTACGGCGATACATCTCGGAGTCATCTTGGAAACCATGTTTCCAAGGAACGTAAAGCCCAAGGCCTCTCGTACGATCCGAGTGCTTTTTGTTTCCCAGGGCCGCGGAGAGCATATCATTCTGCCTTGTTCCCTGGAATGATCCCAGGGTAGATTGAAAACTCAGCTCTTTCTGCAAGAGTACGACATGTCATTTCACTTCGTATGAAGTTCTGGAGTAATGACAAGCTACATAGTTCGATCGATATCTTACCAGGCGCTGGGACACTTGCTGGTCTGCAAGGTTTCGAAAGGAGACGTCCCCCAATATCGTTGTAGATGACCTTGCTCTAATCCAATTTCGAGCGCGGTCATCTGGGATATTGGCAAATGGCGGGGCGACAGCCTCGGAGGGACGGCAGCGGCGATGGGCCCGAAGGAGGAGGACGGCGACGGCCTCGGGGGACAGCAGCTGCGACGGGCCCGAGGGTGGAGAACGACGACGGCCTCGAGGGGACGGTAGCCGGCTCGGGGGATCGACGGAGGTGACCGAGATGGGCTCGGGGATGGCGGCGGCAACGGGCTCGATCGGGATCTAGCTAGAGCGACTAAGTGTTGGTTTGCTAATAACTGCAGTACGCGCAAAACCCTAGTAGGGGTTATATACAAAGGATTATTACAGACGGTTCTATTTAAGAACCGTCTGTGATAATAAATATCACAGACGGTTCTATTTTTAGAACCGTCTATGATAGTATAACTATCATAGACGGTTATTAACTTAGAACCGTCTGTGATAGTATAACTATATCAAACGGTTCTTAACTTAGAGCCGTCTGTGATATTGATATCACAGACGGTTTTAAAGTGAGAACCGTCTGTGATAAGCCCTCTCCCCCGCTGTAGTTATTAATGCAAACACCAACCAGCATTCATATATACCACCTACCAGCATTCATACATATTTTCTCATATAAACACCAACCAGCATTCAAAATTCATCTACCTCAGCAAGGTGTTAACATTCCATCCTTCTTGCGCTCCTCCGAGTGCCAACGCAGCAGTTTTGCCTCCTTTAGATTTGCAAATAACCTTTTCAAACGGGGAATTATAGGAAAACACCATGCCACCTTAGCAGGAGGTCCTTTCTTCACCTCTGTTCCCTCACCGTCATCTGATTCATTGTTACATTTGTATCGGGATGCGTTGCACACCGGACATACATGCATGTTTACATACTCTTTACGGTAGAGGATACAATCGTTCAGACATGCATGTATTCTTTCTACTTCCATTCCCAACGGACAAAGAACCTTCTTGGCTTTATACTTGGTTTTAGGAAACTCATTTCCCTTCGGAAGTATGTCCGCTAAAAGACCTAGCAGCGCCGTGAAACTCTTGTCGGACCAACCGTTGCTTGCCTTCAATTTCAACAGTTCGGGCACGGCCGACAACCTCGTGTACTTTGACCTGCAGCACGTGAACAAAGGTTTCTCCGAGTCCTCCCTCAAACCCCGGAATTTAACATACTCTCTCTCATCATAGTTATCTTCTACATCGCGAAGCATCTGATCCAGATTGTCATTGTGCAACCCATCCGAATCCGAACCACAATCGACATCATCCGGTGGCATGTCATTCACTTCACCGGCGATGTCATCCGACGGCATATCATTTACTTCACCGGCGATGTCATCCGGCGGCATATGATCATTCACTTCGCCATAACTGGTCCAACACGTATAACCCTTTTTGAAACCCCTCCGAATCAAGTGCGCTTCAATTTGCATAGGTTCTTAAACATCTTTAAATTCTTACAGTCAGTGCATGGACAGTACATATATTCCACCTCCTTATTCAACATATCCTCCTCGGCAGCTCTTGTAAAAGCAGACACGCCATTAATGTACTCTTCACTCACACGCCTCGCGGCATACATCCAGCATCGGTCCTACGTTATGTATATACATATATAACAATTTAGTATATGAATCTTAATTCATATTATAAATACAACAACTATAATATAACTAACAATTTTGCAAACCATCTTCAATAACACTCACCAATTACTTACATCTAAATTGTAATGCAAAGAAAAATAAATTTCATTACTAACTATATCTAGAGCAACCAGGAAAGTATGAATCTTCAAAGCTCAATCTCTGTCTCCTCCCACCTAATTAATTGGCCTGAAATCGCCTAGCTTGCCTCCTGAGCGAAAGAGTGAAGTACCGGCAAGAGCTGGATCGAAATGAAGACACATGCGGTTCTGAGCAGCACAATAAATGCCTAGGGTCATTATCACAGATAGTTTTTAATAAAAAACCATCTGAGTATTATCACAGACGGTTTTTAACACAAACCGTCTATGATACGAAATTATCACAGACGGTTCACCGGTAAGAACGGTCTGTGATACTCGTTTTCTCCGACGCCACTAACATAGATGGTGTCCAAATTAAAACCGTCTGTGTTAGTGTCAATCACGGACGGCTTTGTCAAACCATCTGTAATTGACCATCTGGTATTAGGCTTTCTGTAGTAGTGTTTCTACATCACGAAGCATCTGATCCAGATTGTCATCGTGCATCCTATCCGAATCCGAACCACAATTATCATCCGGCGGCATATCATTGACTTCACCGGCGATGTCATCCGCCAGCATATAAAACTTCACCGGCGATGTCATTCGGTGGCATATCATTGACTTCGCCATGATTGGTCCAACACGTATACCCCTTTTTGAAACCCCTCCGAATCAAGTACGCTTCAATCTGCACTCGATTCTTAAACGTCTTTAAATTCTTGCAGTTAGTGCATGGACAATATATATATTTACCCCCTTATTCAACATATTCTCATCGGTAGCTCTTGTAAAAGCAGACACGCCATTAATATACTCCTCACTCACACGGTTTGCAGTATACATCCAGCGTCGATCCTATATTATGCACATATATAACAACTTAGTATTCAAAATTAAATTAATTAATTATTACTACATATATACCATATGCATTGAGGCTAGCTAAATCTAAATTAGCTAGATCTTCAAGGTATATATATATAACAGTCAACAAAAATTAACTAGATCTAAATTTAATTTTATGCAATGAAAAACAAATTTTATTGCTAACCATATCTAGGGCAATCAAGAACTTGATGAATCTTCAAAGCTAGCTGTCCTGCCGAATAAGCCTCCTCCCACCAAATAAATGGCCTGAAAGCCTTACCGTCTCCAGCTGCAGCACCGGCTAGATCTGAATCGAAATGAAGACAGTGCGGTTTTGACCGGCGCAATAAATACCTAGTCGAATTATTACAGACGGTTTTTATTATAAAACCGTTTGTGATATAGGAATATCACAGACGATTTTATTAACCGTCTGTGATATTCCAGATTATCACAGCTGGTTTTATAATAAAAATCATCTGTGATACTGGAATATCACAGACGGTTTCTATTTAAAAACCGTCTGTAATAATTTGGAATATCACAGACGATTTTATAATAAAAACCGTCTGTGATATTCCATTATCACAAACGGTTCAGCGGTAAGAATCGTCTGTGATACTCCTTTTTTCCGCCACAAACAACACAGACGGCCTCCAAATTAAAACCGCCTGTGATAGTGTACATCACAGACGGTTTTACAAAACCGTCTGTGATTTGGCGTCTAGTATTAGACTTTCTGTAGTAGTGTTATAATTTGCAACAAAAGTAGATATTGAAGTTCAATATTTGAGAGGTTACAAAAGGCTAAAAAAATATATGTGAACATCCTTTAAAATACAAACCTCAGTGAGATCTAGCAGCCCTATATTATACATCTCTTGAGCAAGAACATCACAAAAACTAGCCCAACCATTAGACGTCGAGACAGCTGTGATAAATTTCGGTTTGCTGAGTTCTCCCTCCGTGACTTCCATCGATTCCTCACTTTCAAATGGATCTCTGGAAATCTTTTGCAAAATCGAATAATGCAATATAGCACATGCCATTATAGTTCAGCATTGGGTCTTGATAGGCATGATAGAGCCCTCAAAATCCCCCACCAATCCTTGAATCTTCCAAAACCTCTCCACAATACTCGCCTTGAGGGAAGTTAACCCATCCGGCCTTGAGATGGCATCTTGAAGCACACAACCATCATGCGTAGAACCCTCCCACCTCGGTAATATGTGAATGATCTGCATGTCAGGTGCACAAACACCCAACACATTTGTCACAATATCTACTTTTCTTGATCAATACCTCCTTTTTAGCTTAGTTGACACGGTTACTTCTATATGTGTTCCATCCAATGCACCCAAACAATTCTATGACATAAACCAACAATATTAGTATATTATGCACCTCTTAAGTTTTCAATTATTTAAATATGATATTCCTTTTCTTGCGAAGCTATTTACCTTGAAATACTTCCATTTATGGTCCGTGCAATCCTTGGGTATAGGTTCTGGTTTCTTAAGTAGCAAATGGTACAGCTTTAGAACAGCTAGAAGACATGAGTTGAAATTTCTGCTCACTGTCTCACCGCTTCGGATAAAAAGTCCTATTGTTCTATCCTTCAAATGATAAGATAACGTATATAGAAATGCAACCATTATCTCTTCTAAGGTCATATTCCGTGCATCCTTTAGACCATCAATGTAACACCTCAGGACCCACAATGCCCTGGGATGCTACTAAAACTGCTCTACAACTAGCCAATTTACGAAAATAAAATAAACTGACAACAATTACTAAACAAGATAATATAAGCGGAAGTATAAACAACTAAAGTAAACAGAATAAAGATAACAATTCAATAATCATAATCAACTATAACAAAATATCTATAGGAACGGTACACGAATTTAATATTACTAAGAAAAAACATTTGTCAATAAAATAGTTAAACATAGACTAGATTTCTTTCAACTAACCAAAAGGGCACACGGAAGACTAACCAAAAGAAGCAGGAAACAGAAGAGTGCTTTGCCGAGACAAACAAGGACAAACAAACAGCCGATCAAAGAGGAGACAAGAAAATCACATTCGGCTGGCGGGAGACCAAGATTGCAGCACTGAAATTGCAGAAAAATGGGAGACCCAAACTGCAGCTTTGCTGAACCATAAAAGAACTAAAGAACCAACCAAAGATAGCAGCCTGCAGCAGCAAGCAGACTGCATGATTGCTATCCAAAGCAGCCGAAGGAGAAAACAAAAAAAAAATACTGAGTGAACTGAATCACAGGAAAAATGCTAATAATTCGCTGTTCTTCTCATGCCACTGAAATCAAAGCTTTCAAACACAATAGTCATCCCATCCAACTTGCTCTGTCTTCACAGGAGTAAAGCCTAGAATCTTAAAAACAGAGTGAGTTTGCAACCTGAGAAATCTCGGGAAGTAAGCAGTATTAAAAATTTTCTCTCTGAAATGGATTGACCAAATAAACTTTAGAGATAATCCCAGACAAAAGCAATGGTTTTGCAGCTACTCAAATTCAAAAGTTCAACTCAAACATATCTCTAGCAGAGAGGAGCAAAGAGTGACAAGAAGAATACTGAAACAAAGAACACAGCAAATGAAATCATGAAACCGACTTATCTTAGTCAAAAGATTTCACACACAGATTAGAGGAGATGAAAGATTACAAATGGTTTATAACCTCTATGTCCCCATACATGCTTGAAGGATAACACACTCATACATGGAGAGCACAAGCACTAAAACCCTAATCCTTACACCCACTCTCTCAATCCTCAAGAACACCAAGAACCTCACATGTTCTTGGGAGGAACACACACACACATAAGAGAAGAGCTCTCAAAACCCTTGTGATACACCTTGTGATCCTCAAGGGGGTATGCAGCCCCTAACACCTATTTATAGCCCTTGGCTAACGGGTCTTCAACCCGTTACGCCGGCTAAACCCTAACGGAGCCGTCTCCCGCTTGTGCAGCCTTGCGAATTTACCGATTCGCCCCTCCTGCACCTTCCGGGAAGCTTCCGCGCTCCTTGTCGTGTACGCCTCGCAACCACATCGAATCTCCATCGTCTTTGACACATCCGACCGTTCTGACATCGACACCGCCTGTGTCTAGTCCGGTCACCCCGTGTCTCACCACGACTCCGCCTCGACGTCCTGCAGTCACACAGACAAGAAACACGTCAAATAGCACCGCTCGATACATGAAAGCGTAAATAAAGATCAAACCTGTCGAGTCATCAGAACATGCAACCTAAACCCATACGACTAGGTTCGACCAAGTCCGACCGAGCCTGTTACGCCACGTAACGTCAGGGTCCGAACACACCGACTCAAACTCGACTTTTGAAAACAGATGTCAATTACTCATCACTCACAATGGGATGACCTCCACATGGTCTCTCAATCTCCCCCTTGAAATTTAAATATATTTTTTGTATATTTTATTCTATTTTCAAAGTTCTACAAAATTTTATTTTTTCCTTCCCGCGATTAACCAAAAAACCGGCGATTCCGCGATTGTTTAAAATATTAAACCGTACCGACAATCAGGGTATTACATTCTCCCCGCCTAAAAAGGATTCGTCCTCGAATCTCGCTCCTCAACCCACGAGACAAAAAGAACAATCAAGTAAAGAACAACCAAAGAATAGAGCATCCCAAGGATAGAACATCACGAGGGAACAACAACTACAGGTTCTCACCCGCCTCAAAGAACTCGGGTCCTTCTTCAACATTTGAACTTCAAGCTCCACGTCACCTCCTGCTCGGACTGATTCGTCAAGAGGGCATCCACATCAACTCCGATGAGTCCACGACCTGCGCGGGTCAACGCCGAGCGCCCACAATTCTTTTGTCGGCTCTGAGCGGCCAACAGATCCTGTCGTTCTCACAAAAATTTCTGCCACAACTACCAAGCCACTATCTAATACTATCCTCCTTCTTAGAATATTTTCCTCTATATATTATAATCGGGATAATACATTGTACCCCTTTTAGAGAATTCAACCACAGATTCCCCTCATAACATTATTTGAAGCACAAACAATAATTGTTGCAAATGTAACACAAGCACAAGAAGAATGAAGCATTCTCAAGTAACACACTAGCAACCAGCTTTCCTTCAAAGGACCACGGTCCAAATCAAAGGATTCACAACAAAACCATTCACACTCTCCAAATAGACATTTGGAGAATCCACACTGCACAAGCCAAGAGTGAAAATCACTCGACAGACCAAAACAATCATTTTCTTTTCCTACCTGAAAAAGAATATATCACAACATATATCAACTCAATTTGCAGATGACCGCTGCCACAAACACACAATTTAAACAAGAATCAATTGAGCATAATACTACTCGAGATATTATTAATTTCCCAATCTATTCCCTTTGCAAATTTAACTTCCTTGAACCAAGAATTTCTAAATCATCGCCCAACCACCAACTAGACGCCTTACACCCCTTAAAAGACTTTGCAACCCAAATTAATTACCCCTTTCTGGAGAGGCGAAAAGAAGTAAATCCCAGCACAAAGGAAGATGTTACCATCCGTAATAACACAAGACCAAAAGAAGTAACAATAAAATCTTGGGCAACAAAACATAAGACCACAACTGAAGGCACATGTCTCCTCAAGAAGAAAACATCAAATCTCAACCAAAAAAGAATACCGTATTACCATTCGAGCTCAAGAAGCTCTTATGCGGCGAATATATTACCATTTGAGCTCAAGTAACTCTTATGCAGCGAGAAAAGAAGTCAAACACACCACAAAAAGAAATACACAACTTGACTTCAACCTCCAATACTTTTACCAAGCTTTTCTTTTAACAAAGAGAATTGAAGACCACAACACATTAATTCTTTAAGAACTAATAAAAGCTCTCAACGCGACACTTTGCTCAAAACAATTTCAGTTGCCACATAAGTCATAAGATCAAAAGATCGCGCACGCAAATATCAAAACTTTTGATTTAAATAGTATCATAGAAGTTATCAAATTCTTTTATTTATAGAACATTCAACATTATCATCACAACCACATGCTGACCAACATGCTAACATTAGAATAATACATTCTTAACAGGCATCATCATATCCACAAATCACGTCATAAACTTTTCCAAAAGAAACACAAGAAAACACTTCATCATGTTTTCTATTATCTAGATAAGATTGCGACTGTTTAATTTAGGAAATCCTAGTGCATAAGCCACCATATTAAAGCAAATCTCTTAACAAGATGATGCTAGAACATGGCAATCTCACAAAACATGCTAGTATAAATCTCTCATTAAATTTCATATATTCAATTCTTATTGATGCTCAACTCTAATTTAGCACAAATTGATTGTACTCTAATCATTACTAGCATTAGTTGATTATTATTTTATCATAACAACTTTCATGATCTAACTCTATTTACAATCATAAAACAATCATGAACATAGATTCAATATTTCTCCTTACGTTCAGAAATTAGAACGAAATAACTTTAATCTTCAATAATACCAGTTTATAAGACAAGGTTCTACAAGTCAATACATTAACCTTCATCTATTTCTTTATACATGTCTCAACAATTTAACATGGTAAAAGATAGATGAATCTAGCAATTGTACATGCTCATAAAGCATCTAAATAAATAACAGGTTAAAGGTCAATATTACCAAGGCAATATTCCAACACATCCTTACTTACTAATTTCCAAACGGTCAGATTAATTACTAAAGACAAAAATACTTCAATTTATCCAACATGATAGAAATTTAAACAATCATAATAATCATTCTAGTTTTTTTTGCACACCCTCAATAACTCCATGAGTTCCAAACATATATAGACAAATTCTAGATCACAATTCTTCTAGAAACTATTACAAGGCAATATCAAATTAATCAATTACACTTCCAAGGATGCTTGTTAAAATTAATTATACAACATGCTAACATCTCAGCTTGACAATTCATACCTTATGAATTAGTTTATATGATTACCACCTTCCACTTAAGCATAGTAAAACACCACAAAGGGTTTTAACACTCTCTTTCAGAAAGGAGTGAAAATAAACTTCAACACTCGAAATAATCTAAAAGAAATACATAGATCCAATGTTTTAACATATTAATGAGTTTGCAACATAAATCCTTCATTAATAAAAATACCAAGCGAACCAAAGAGTCACGATTCACAACAAGGCAAAACTTCCGAAGGGAACATCCTTACAAATCAACAATATTCACAAGGAGCAAAAGTGTCTCAAATGTTCCGAAAAGAAACAATAATTGTTTCAAAGAACAGGTAGAGACCAATTGCAAAACAACAACTGCAATGAACCATAAACTCAAGAGAAATTCATTACTGCAATAGGCCAAGAATTGGCCAGAATCAACTTAAGGAAGATAACAATGTTTCTAAAGAAACTCACTCACAACATCTGCAATTAAGTTACCTGAGATAACTTCATCGCTAATCCCCATGCTACAAACAGTGGTATAACCTGGCAAATGCCAAGACAGCAAAAACAATCTCTACATATTATCATTAACAATTCTCACTCATAACAGTCATAGGAGCAAATCATAATCATACAAGATCATCTCATAACATAAATCATTAATGCAACATGTTAAAAGCATAAATGTAATGCTTGACCCATCCCATCCTACTGTGCAAGTGTGTCAATTTAACAGTTTAATTACCACGGACCTAAAGCCCGCTCTGATACCAACTGTAACACCCCAGGACCCACAATGCCCTGGGATGCTACTAAAACTGCTCTACAACTATCCAATTTATGAAAATAAAATAAACTGGCAACAATTACTAAACAAGATAATATAAGCGGAAGCATAAACAACTAAAGTAAACAGAATAAAGATAAAAATTCAATAATCATAATCAACTATAACAAAATATCTATAGGAACGGTACACGAATTTAATATTACTAAGAAGAAACATTTGTCAATAAGATAGCTAAACATAGACTAGATTTCTTTCAACTTTATTTTAGCATTAAGATTACAATACAAGTGCATCAGTGTGGTGCCGCTCTACCCTTCCCAATGCATGCTCAAAGTCCACCTATAGGGAGGGGCAAGCAAGAGTGAGATAAAAATCTCAGCAAGCAAACTGTTTAACAAGTTATTCAAACTACAAGCAATTTAAACATCATCATTATAATTCCATACATCCACAATTACAATTTATGTTCATAAATATTTAACCACCATAAACTTTCATGAATCATACCTCTTAAATTTCAGATTTAATTAGCATATGAATGCGATCATTTTATCCCGTATTGAGTGCAAAAGAAACTCCACAAACCACAATAGATTAATCAACAACATTTAATCTTCCACAATTAACAACATATATATTCTCGACCTCAATACACTATCAATGACGGTAAAACATTAACAATTAATTCATGATTGACTACTTCAAATCCTCAACCACTAACACTACCAAAGACAATAAAAACATATGTATGACTTACTTCAATACTATATTACTTCCCATTTCCACAATTACTATAAACAATTAAAACAAGAGAAAAGAGTTTCATGCCACTATCACAATCACACAAGGGACGAACCACATTTCAAGACCACAACTACAACATTTCTTCCATCAATAGCTCACAAGAGTCAATTCCACTTTACAACTATGAAGTTGTACATTCTACAAAATAACTTCACCACATTATATTGCATATGTATCCAAATGATCATTCCACAATGCAATGCATATGAATGTTCATGCTATGCTCCACATTACTCTTGCCAGGGCAGGAAGTGCAATGCATCGTATTTCGGCAATATACGAATGCTTCCATGGCGAAGAGGTGCGTCGATTCGGCAATATACGACGACTGTGACTGCGATCGCGGCTATAAGCGACGACATCCACATACACAAAGGACATGATATAACATGAATGATTGAATAATATGAAAATTCATTAATCACATTAATTCATCCGCAAAGAGCATTATCACGCTCTCAATATACTCACATCCACCACATGCTAATTTCATGATCAACATTATAACGGTAGCAACCACCGCTACGTTTACTTGCCTCAATCCGACGAAGCGAAGTACAACAAAAATCAAGAGCGCTCAGGGACAAGACCACCTGTCCATAAGACAACTCTCAGCACTCAACCGCAGCATACAAATACGACAAAAATATATAAAACAATGCTAGAGACCCGAACCCGCGTAAACTCCTCTTCGCTCCACAATTCAATAATTTAATCTCTACAGCAGCGCTGCTTCATAATTTTGTATCTTTAAAAATATAGATCAAAAAATAGCAAATATACCTCTCTGGATTCATGACTTAAAAATCTACACTTTTCATGTAGAACATCTATTTTTATTTTAACAATAGCTACGAGTAATTTAATGCCGAAAACAGAGGAAGCACTCTGCTCTGGCAGATTGGGCAGCCGCGTTGAAACGCGTGCCTACAACAGCACAGAGGCCTAAAAATTCCCAAATTTATACAGAAGCTAGATATCTAAATTATCTACAACTTTACCAACTACGGCCAAGGCCAAAAAATTCGTTTACTATTTGTAAACCCCGGATTACCGTCGGACTGTACCAATCTGTCCGCCTGCTGGACAGCGGTATTGCCGACTCCGTATCTCCCACGGTAGAAAAATTTGAAAACAAAACAGGAGATACATATGGAAGTCCTCTACAACTTTCCCTTTGTGAAGACCCTCAGGAAAATTCGCTTACTATTTTTAATGTCCGGATTACCGCCGGACTGTACCAATCTGTCCGCCTGACGGACAGCGGTATTTCCGACTCCGTATCTCCCAGATCTCACGGTAGAAAAATTTAAAAACAATACAAGAGATACATCTGGATGTCCTCTACAACTTTCCTTTTGGGAAGATCCGCAGGAAAATTCGTTTTCTAGATCAAAACTGTGCGACAAGTCGCGCTGCGCAAATCGATCTAAAATCAGCCCGCGACTAAACTCTAATCGGGCAATTGATCTAATATATACCATCAAATTCTGTGTCAAGAATCTTAATTAATCCATAAAACAGAGGATTTGAGATGAGGAAAAATTACATAGTTGAAGAAATTTCCCCAATCTTTTCCTCCTCTTCTTCTCCTTCCTTCTCCTTCTTCTCCTCCTTCTTCTCCTTCTCCAAGAGTAGCAATGGAGGAAAACACCTTGGGAGGGTGGGGCGCAACCACAGGGAGGGGTGGCGGCTGCTGTGTGGGAGGGGGAGAAAGAGGGAGGCTAGGTTTAAAGAGAGGGGAAGGGGAGGGTGCGACTAGGGGTGGCGCCTCCCCCTTGGGCCTTGGCCCATGGGTGGTTGGCCCACCTCCCTGGCAGCCCACAATTGAAATTTAAATATATTTTTGTATATTTTATTCTATTTTCAAAGTTCTATAAAATTTTATTTTTCTCTTTCCGCGATTAACCGAAAAACCGGTAATTCCGCGATTGTTTAAAATATTAAACCGTACCGACAATCAGGGTATTACAATCAACATCTCTAACCATCTCACACAATATATGAAAGGTTCTCCTATCCATGGAAAGCTCACATATACAAGCTGTGTCGCTATCACGTATCAGTTGCCACAAAACGCTGACGTCTAAGTTCTCTATTTTTTATCCTCCTTTTATTTTCCAGCATTTCCTCTTATATGCTAATACAAATAATAACCATACAAAGTAGTACATGAGGATGATAGCAATCGTCATATTTCTAAGTGCCATGTTCTTGTGCTCAAAGGAAGATGGACCATAGTGCTCTATAAAAATAGTTTCGGGGTAGAATTTAGCTAGAATAGGTAGGTACACAAACATGAACAACACATGAAATATATATAACAAGCGCGTGCGCACTCTCTACGCATGGGTTGCAGGCCGCACACATGACCAGTCTTCGTGCGTAACTAGGTTACTATCTCCTATATTGCCATATTGTTTTTTTTGTTTAAAAAACGCATTTCTTTCAATAGTAAAAACTGATAAAATCGTAGCACATTCGGTACTAACTTTTTGTAGCATTACAATGTAAAAGATACCACCAGACAAAGCTGGATTTACTTCCACTGAAGTTTTCCTAATTTGCAAAACGTTATTAGATTTCCCTCGTCGAGTTACTATTTGTGAAACATTAAGATATTGTCACTAGTTATGTCAAACATTTTTTTGTGAAGAAGATACTAACAGAAAAGTTACGTTCCGATATGCCGAAGGTTATCACTCTTGTAATAGAAAGTTATGATCTATTACACGTGGAGTTACCACACATGGAATTGTCGTAATTCCAGGACAACCGTTCTTTTTTATAGTTACTTCACGAATTATAGATGATATTTTCGTGCATGATATAGTAACTTTGCCAAATGTAAATAACTTTATGAATTATATATGTTAACTTTATGTGCAGATAATAGTAACTTTTTTATAATTACATCTTCACTAAATCTCAAAAAAAAAAATAGCACGTGGTACTACTAGCGAAGGAGGGAGGGGGTCGCGGGTCTAACGCGCGTGAGAACGATAAGTACCTTCATAAATTACAGATGATAATTTATTGTGTATATGATAGTAACTTTACTATATTTAGCCACTACTGCTTCTCTAGTAACTGTCCGTGTGGTGGGGTCTATGTGTAGCTACTGAATAGTACTTCTATACATACACACATATGTACATATATATGTGTACATATATGTGTGTGTATATATATATGTGTATGTGTGTGTGTGAACATTTAGTAGACTACAAAATCTAGTACCTATGAGTTTGATACAAATTTCAATCTAGAATATACATGCAAACCCATTAAATTCAAAATACATACATAGATTAAATTCGGAATTAAAATAGATTAAGAAACAAAACTGAACTCGGAAAATATAAGTGAAGATTTATACCAATTTAAGAAAAATTATTCTGAATATATAAAATAAAAAATCTTTACTGCCCAAGCATATGAAAATTGGAAGTAAAATTACAGAAAATAGATTTGATTGTCAAGCTTTAATGTTAATGTTTCTAGATTGATTATAGTGTTGTATTGAAAATCCATGCTCACTAAAAAAAGATAAGTTTGAAATGTCCAAACTAATAAATGATCAAGATTTTATTCTAATCTGATTATAATTCATGCATGTTCTTTAGCACTAAAAAAATACATGTACGTACAGCTTCAAATGTGAAATGTAGACAATCTGGTGTAATCAACAATAACAACAGTATTAACCAATAAACGATTAAGTAATTTGGGATGCTGCTCTGTGGGGAAAGAACTACATGTTAGGTTCTTTGGGATTACTCAGGAAACCTTACAGACAACATTAGCAATTTTGATTGAGCGAAAGGGGGAGAGACTGACAGCATCTGTGGAAGGCTACACATATGAACTAATATTCCTATGAAACTTAGCAATACACATTGATGCCCAAGCAGAAGATATTAGGAATCAGTTAGAAAGTTTTCCTACACATGAATGGAGGTATCCAAAGTTGCTTGCTGGCCTCGTTAAAAATATTTCACATTCAGAGAGAAGAAATTGGGGGGAAAACTAGGAAGACATAGGCTGATGCCAAATATTTCATTAAACTGAAAAAAATGATATCTAATCGTGCTTCAACATGCAGTACACTTGTCTAACAAATTGATCAGTAAATAAAGTCATGAAATTTTCGTGTAATTTTGCCCCTCAAGTAAAAAAAAAGAAAAATGGCTGGCTTCTTGCTAAATTATAAAATAAAAACATGTTAACGATCTTAACCTCGCAGATGGTTGGTGTGCGGAGCGTGGTAAAGCAACAGGCGGAGGATAAGGAAGGTGTTGATTCCTCTCCCGCTCTAAGCACACCTACGTCTCTACCCACCGCCATCGCCATTACAACAAGACTACTTGCCAGGCAAGAGGAGAAAGGAAAAATCACTACCAAATCCAAACCAAGTAAGCATGGAATCCGACGGGAGAGGAGAAGGGGCGATGTGGGTGTGATTTACTTTGGGCTGGGGTGGTGTGGGTGGCGTCGGAGATGGAGGTGGCGAAGGAGATCTTCGCGACTAGAGGCGAGGGGAATCACGTTGGGGGGGAGGCGAGGCGCCGACGTGCAAAGGTGAGGGGAATCGCATCAGGGATGGAAGCGAGGAGCGATGAGGGGATCAAGGCAAGGGGTCCGAGGTGATGAAGTGTGTGATGGATATGATACCGCTCGAATTTGATTACACGGTATCGGATGACAGTCCATGCAAACCAAACAAGAACTAATAGAATCCATTCACACTGTAATAGGATTACAAACAAGAACTAATGAGATCCATTCACACTGTAATAGGATTACACCCAAAAGCAGCCCAACCAAAACACAATCTTAGTGTGGGCGTATGGTCCCACTCGTTTTGGCTTCAGCTTCTGGTTTATTTTTTACTATTTATAAATTTCGTCTTTTTCACGATGATTAAATCTGTTGTATAGCTGAAATATCACAAATACTTTACCATTATACAAGTTAAATGGATATCTAATCCGATCTAATGGAGTAGATGATTAGAATTTGTAATCACTATAACATTCGATTATTATCCATATTGCAACATATTCGAACTTGTTTATATAATATAGATGTGAATATAGTTTGAGCACAATTCAATTCGTTTTTGACTTCAAGGCCTCTTTTTGAACCCCAGAAATATCCTATAAGAACTGGACTATTTCTATCAAATTCCTACTGCAAATAGGCCCTAAGCCTATTCCTTCACCAATTATTGCAAGTTGCAACTGCAGTGAGCCCCCCTCCAACAGAAAAGAAATTAAGATTTGAACGTCGATTCACTAGGTTCTAAAAAAAGATTGATTCACCCGGTACTAAATAAATAAATAAATAAATAAAAGGTTGATTCTCCAGGTTCTAGAACGGAGGGAGAAGAATCGCCAAATTTACCAAGGAGAAATCCTCCTCTTTTTTCTCCCACGAAGGAGAAATCATCCGGACACCACATCGAACAGAACCGAGAACACAGCAGAAATATCTGAAAAGCTGCTCTCTCAATTTCCTTTCCTGGGGTTAGTTGAGAGCTCCCCCACCACCGCCACCCCACCCACCAGGCCAGCCCGGGCCACCACTCCTTCCTCCCTCCCTACTTTTCTCCCCTTCTCCTCACCCTACCCCATCCTCTTCCTTGGCCTTCTTTTGCTCCTCGCTACCGAGAAGGGAATCTTGTTGATCTTGGAGGACGAGAGATGGGCGGGCGGGTGAATCACGAGTACTCGTACCTGTTCAAGATGGTGCTGATCGGCGACAGCGGCGTCGGCAAGTCCAACATCCTCTCCCGCTTCACCCGCAACCACTTCTCCCTCGACTCCAAGTCCACCATCGGCGTCGAGTTCGCCACCAAGTCCCTACAGGTCACCAGCCGCGCCGCATTCCCTTCCTTCTCCTTTCTGGTTGTTCTAATCTGCAGCTTTTCTACACGCGTGCGTGCGTCCGTGGATGGTCTCGTCTCGATCCCAACCCACAAGATCTTGGTCTTCTTGATCTTGATGGTGCGAACGCTAATTTTGTCGCCATGATTGCATTTGCCACCCTACAAAAATGCTGCTCGTTTCATGATGCGAGGTGCCGACAAGTTTTTCTTTCATAGATGGATGGATGGCTCGTTCGGGACTTTACAATGATGTTTCAAATCTCCTTGGATGGATCGTTATGAAGGAACTCTGTTTCAAATTGGATCATCTGTTCACAAATAGCAAATGCATTGTTCCATTGATTGCTTTTTGTCTTGCCAATTAGCCATCAGACTAGTTGTTAGACTTTTGTTGTGACCTCAAATCTGTCCTTGAGTTAGAGAAATTTTTTGCATGCTAGATTTGCCTTGTTCCCCTGGATCACATCATTCGTTGTTTGATGGACTGATTGATAGGTTGATATGCCAGCTGCTGCCTCTGGTATGTATGTGGCATCCTGTCTGTTCTCGAGTGTTAGGTGGAACGACCCTGTCATCTTAAAATTTCTCGTCTTCGTTTATGCCGGCTCCTTTTCTTTTTCTTTTGTTTCTTCGCATTGTAATTCCATTGATCTGAAAAATGTCCTGACATGGTGACATTGCCATTCCATATTTATTGTTGTACTAGACAGCCTCTTTTGTAGTTGAACAGGACCGCTACTATTCCTGTGCATTTAGCATGCAGCATGACCTATTCAAAATGTCTGATCTCAATACCAAGTACAACGTCGGAAGTTTGTTTGTCTTTGTAAGCATGAATTTATTGGTCCAGCTACTCATCGCTGTCTGATTGTGAATACTATTGTTAACAGATGGAAGGCAAAACAATAAAGGCTCAGATCTGGGACACAGCCGGCCAGGAGAGGTACCGTGCCATTACAAGTGCGTACTACCGGGGTGCTGTAGGGGCTCTCCTTGTATACGACATCACAAAGAGGCAGAGCTTTGACAATGTTCACAGGTGGCTTCGCGAGCTCCGCGACCACGCTGATTCTAGCATTGTGATCATGATGGTCGGTAACAAGTCCGACCTGACGCATCTAAGAGCCGTCTCCGAGGATGAAGGCAAGGCATTGGCTGAAAAGGAGGGGCTATTTTTCCTTGAGACGTCAGCTATGGAGGCTGTAAATGTAGAGGAAGCCTTCCAGACTATCATCACAGAGGTCTATGGCATTGTTATCAGGAAAGCGCTGGCCTCCAAAGAAGCAGCTGCTGCTACTGCTCCGCTGCCTTCCCCGGGCAAAACCATCAGCATTGACAGCACTGCGGGAAATTCAAAGAGGACATGCTGCTCTACTTAAAATGTAATCGAGCTTTCAGCATCATATTGTAGAGAACCAGGAGCGAGAATCATCTTAGAGTGGAGCATAGTGATCTCTAATGGTGTGGAGGCAATTTCTACACTTTTTGTATCTTTGTTGCGTGAACATCCTGGAGTATATGGCTGCAGACACAGTTAGTTCGGTGTTTCTGAATCAGAAGTTAGATGTGTGTACTAGGATTCGTTCCATTTCCGTTCTGAAAGTTACATGGTACTGCAATATATCTCGAATTATACAGTGCAAATTATAGGATGCAAATGTTGTTTGGTTACCTCTTGCTTAGTCTATACTCTGTATTGCTGATTTGCTGAGCATGTTGGTTTTACTGATCAGTTACGCAGCTTGTGCTGCTGCTTATTTCGGATAAAAGTCTGTTGCATATTGTCATGTGGGGCCGCCACTACCAGCGCCAGGGACGCACACAAGGCACATCTGCCTCTTCTGGCATGGCACAGGATCAGGGGATCAGGCGCCAAGTAGTGGCTAAGAGAGATTTCAGGGATTAGCATGGCAGGCCACAATCAAGGGGATTGTGGAAAGGGTTAGTTTCTTTTTATTGAGACCAAGCGCCTATATAAAGGCTGTAAGCAAGCTGTTGAGAAAGGGAGAAAAAGAACAAACCTATTCTAATCTACCTCCTCTATTCTTAATCTCATCCCCTTCACCATTGGGCGTCCAGGCAAAACCCCTGGAGCTCCTACCTCCTCCAGTTACGAGTTACGTAGTCGGGGCCCTGCTGCCTTGGGCATCGACGCCCTTGACAACTTGGTATCAATGCCTGGAGCTCCTACCTCCTCCGGTTACGAGTTACGTAGTCGGGGCCCTGCTGCCTTGGGCATCGACGCCCTTGACAACTTGGTATCAGCTTCCAGCCGTTCCTCTTCCTCCCACCGCATCACACCCACCGCCGCCGCGCCATCTTTCCCCACCCGTCTGTCTCACCCATGGTGAACCAACCTTGGCCGACCTCGCGAGCCTCATTCGCTTGTTGTCCACGACGATGGACACCCTCCAGACCAAGGTGGATGCGCTCCAGCAGGAACGCCCAGCGTCATCCTCGGCGTCCGGTCCCCGAGCGCTCAACAACGGCGAGCACCACAACGACCGCCCTCGCGATTCCGAAGATGGACTTCCCAAGTTCGGCGGCAAGTCCGATCCCTTGGCCTTCATCAATCGCTGCGAGTCCTTCTTCACCCAGCAGCGCATCGCGGAGGAGGAAAAGGTTTGGATGGCCTCCTACAACTTGCAAGACGGCGCCCAGATTTGGTACATCCAAATCCAACAGGAGGAGGGTACCCCGCCATGGCGCCGCTTCACGGAGCTTCTCAACCCCGTTTCGGGCCGCCCCTACGCTCCAACCCACTAGGCGGTGATGGCGTGCAAGTCGGCGAGCTCCGTCGTCGACTACCGAGCGGTTCGGCGCTCCTTCCCGCGGGCGTCCTCACCGAGACACGAAGGTCGAGATCTTCACCGCCGGCCTCAACCGCCGCTCGACCTCGGCGTCGAGATCCACAATCCGCAGTCCACGGCCGTCGCGATGAGCCTTGCCCGCAAGTTGGAGCTCCGCAATCGGTCTTGTTGTCGCGGGCGCTTCGCCCGCAACACCGGGCCTCGCCTCTTTTCCCCACCACGCTGCATGCCGGCGGCCGAGCCACCGGCCGCCCGGCGCTAACCCGCTCATCGTCGAAGGGCGCCAAGTGAAGCGTCTATCTCGGCGGAGATGGAGGAAGCGCCGCCTCGGCCTCTGCTTCAACGCAACGAAGTTCGGCGCGCCACAATCGGTCTGCCGGCGCATCTTCCTCCTCGACACGCCGCCGCGGAAGGCGACGACGCCACCGAGACCGACGAGACAACGGGTGAGGAGCCCCTGATATCGCTGCACGCGATCGCCGGAGTCCGCACCAGTAAGACGATGTAGGTGCGCATCCGGCTCGGCGGCGCCTCCCTCCTCGCCCTCATCGACTCCGGCTCATCGCACAACTTCGTCTCCGAAGGCGGCGCCCGCCGAACCTTCACGGTCGGCGCGGGCGGTGAACGTCACCGTGGCGAACGGTGAACGCGTGACGTCCCCCGGCATTTACAGCGCCACCGCGTTGAACATCGACGGCGACTTCTATGCCCCGCCTGGCCGTCTCGACGTCGTGCTTTCGGCACTCGATGGCTAGCCACGCGGGGCGATTCTATGGGATTGGTGCCCTCACCATGTCCTTCGGCGTCGTGACCACCGCGTCATTGGCGGGCATCGCCGCCCACCCGGGCCGCGTTCGGTGTCGCCGTCCTCAACGAGTTCGCCGCCGTCTTCACCGAGCCAACGGGCATGCCACCGCCTCGATCCGAGGACCACAAGATCAACCTACTTCGGGATCCGCACGGTGGCGTCGCCCCTACCGATACCCGCATCACACAAGGGCGAGCTGAACGCCGATGCGCCGCCATGCTCGCCAGGCATCATCCGCCGCAAGACGCGTCGGCATTCTCCTCTCGGTCTTGCTCGTCAAGAAGGCGACGGCTCTGGCGGTTCTCGCCGACTACCGCGCCTTGAGCGCCATCACCATCAGGGCGCATATCCGATACCAGTGGTTGACGAGCTCCTCGACGAGCTCCACGGCGCGTGTTTCTTCACCAAACTAGACCTCCGCTCTGGGTATCATCAGGTCAGGATGCGCGTCGAGGATGTCGCCAAAACCGCGTTCCGCACCCACGACGGCCTCTACGAATTCCTGGTCATGCCGTTCGGGTTGTGCAACGCCCCAGCGACGTTCCAGGCACTCATGAACGACATCCTGCGCCCGTTCCTCCGCCGTTTCGTTCTCGTCTTCTTCGACGACATCCTCATCTTCAAGAACACACTGGCGGACCATCTGCGGCACGTGCGCGCTGTCCTCAACGTCCTCCAGCAGCACCGCCTCTTCGTCAAGCGTTCCAAGTGCGCTTTCGGCGTCGACTCCATATCCTACCTCAGCCACACCATTTCATCGATTGGGGTGTCCATGGACCCGGCCAAGGTGCAGGCCGTCTGGGACTGGCCAACACCCCAGTCTGTGCGGGCGGTCCGCGGTTTCCTTGGTCTCGCCGGGTACTACCGCAAGTTCGTCAAGGAATTTGGGACGATTGCGGCACCACTCACAGCGTTGCTGCGCAAGGAGGGGTTCTCTTGGTCGCCAGCTGCCGAGGCGGCTTTCACGACGCTCAAAGCCGCCATCACCACCACGCCCATCCTCGCCCTTCCGGACTTCAGCCGACCCTTCGTCGTCGAGTGCGATGCCTCTACGCACGGCTTCGGGGCGGTTCTCCTGCAAGGCCAGCACCCGGTGGCTTTCTTCAGTCGGCCTGTGGCACCGCGCCATCGCTCCTTGGCGGCCTACGAGCGAGAACTCATCGGCCTCGTCCTCGCTGTCCGCCACTGGCGGCCATATCTCTGGGGCCGACGCTTCACGGTAAAAACTGACCATTTCAGTCTCAAGTTCTTGCTGGATCAACGCTTGGCCACCATTCCTCAGCACCACTGGGTGGGCAAGCTCCTGGGCTTCGACTTCTCGGTGGAATACAAGCCGGGCAGCACCAAAGCGGTGGTGGCGCTCGTCGACGCGACACAGAAGAAGCCGCGGTTGCTGCCATCTCCGGGCCGCGCTTCGACTTCATCGACCGCCTCCGCCACGCCAACACCGACGACCCAGCACTGGTGGCGCTCCGGGACGAGATCACGGCCGGCCAGCGTACGGCACCGTGGTCCCTCATCGACGGCATCGTGGCGTTCGACGGCCGGCTCTACATCTCCCCGGCGTCGCCGCTTGCTCCTGTTGCTCTCCGCCGTGCACGATGACGGCCATGAGGGCATACAACGCACCCTCCATCGACTCCGCCGCGACTTTCACTCCCCCAACCTCCGCGCCGTCGTCCGAGACTACATCCGCGCCTGCGCCACATGTCAGCGCTACAAGACCGAGCATCTACACCCGGCCGGCCTACTCCTCCCTCTGGCCGTTCCCACGACGGTCTGGGCTGACATCGGGCTGGACTTCATTGAGGCCTTGCCGCGTGTGGGTGGCAAATCCGTCATATTAACGGTGGTCGACCGCTTCAGCAAGTACTGCCACTTCATCCCCCTCGCGCACCCATACTCTGCTGAATCAGTGGCGCATGTCTTCTTCGCCGAGGTGGTGCGCCTCACGGCATTCCCGGTCCATGGTCTCGGGCCGGGATCCCATCTTCACCTCCACATTCTGGAAAGAACTGATGCGGCTGACTGGCACCAAGCTTCACATGACGTCGGCTTTCCATCCCCAGTCCGACGGGCAAACAGAGGCGGCCAACAAGATCATCGTCATGTACCTCCGCTGCTTCACTGGTGATCGTCCTCGGCAATGGCTCCGTTGCCTCCCATGGGCTGAGTACATCTACAACACCGCCTTCCAGACGGCCCTCAAGGACACGCCGTTCCGCATCGTCTACGGCCGCGACCCGCCCACCATTCGCTCCTACGAGCCTGGCGAGACGCACGTCGCGGCCGTGGCCAAGAGCTTGGCGGAACGGGACGAGCTCCTCACCAACGTCCGTTGCCGCCTGGAGCAGGCGCAAGCACTCTACAAGCGTCACTACGACAAGTACCACCGTGAAGTCCACTTCGCCGTCGGTGACTGGGTGTGGCTCTGCCTGCGACATCGCGCAGCGGCATCCCTTCACGCTCCGCACAAGGGGAAGCTGCAGCCACGATTCTACGGACCCTACCACGTCGCCGCCATCATCAACGACGTGGCCTACCACCTCGAGCTGCCGCCAGGAGCACGCCTCCACGACGTCTTCCACGTGGGCCTACTCAAGAAGTTCGTCGGCTCACCGCCGGCGGCGCCACCTGCTCTTCCGCCCATACATCATGGCGCGCGGTACCGCAGGAACACGTGACTCGCTCCCGCCTTGCCGTGGGAGTCGTCAGGTTCGTGCATTGGAAGGGGAACCGGCGACCGCAGCCACACGGGAGGGCGCCGACGGATTCATCGACCGGTACCCAACTTTCCAGCTCGAGGACGAGCTGCTCGTCGAGGGGGGGAGAGATGTCATGTGGGGCCGCCACTACCGGTAGCGGGGCGCACACAAGGCACATCTGCCTCTTCGGCATGGCACGGATCGGGGATCGGCGCCAAGTAGTGGCTAAGAGATTTCGGGGATTAGCATGGCGGGCCACAATCAAGGGATTGTGGAAAGGGTTAGTTTCTTTTATTGAGGCCAAGCGCCTATATAAAGGCTGTAAGCAAGCTGTTGAGAAAGGGAGAAAAAGAACAAACCTATTCTAATCTACCTCCTCTATTCTTAATCTCATCCCCTTCACCATTGGGCGTCCAGGCAAAACCCCTGGAGCTCCTACCTCCTCCGGTTACGAGTTACGTAGTCGGGGCCCTGCTGCCTTGGGCATCGACGCCCTTGACACATATTGGGACTGAATCTTACTTGCTTCACGATAATAAAGGATGTTGGAATTATCGACCCAGTTAGTGGGCGGTTTCATTTTGGAGGTTTCTGAATGTCCTAATGTGAGTTGCTTATGTGCCATGTTGTTGATTGTTTATGCTTATCGGTTGTCAAAGTTCCTCCATGATATAATCCCTTCTTATTCCAGTGGGCTGGGATGACAGACTGGACTCTGTCAACTTGATTCCTTATCAGGATCGATCGGTTAATTATGTATGCTTTTCAGTTGTCAAACTGCACTAGCTTTGGCTACAAATTACGAGGTTAATTATTTTTTGGCGTGTCTTCATTCTCTTGGTGATTTTGGTACATTTGAATTCAATAAGCTGTGCTCCAGTGTCTGGTGCACTTAAGAGTCATTGAGTGAATATTTTCTGATACAAATTACTACCTCTTATTCCGAATGTTAGTCATTTTGGAATCTGTGCCAGTCAAATATTTTTGAAGTTTACCATCAATATAGACTTGCCAAGATTGACAATATGAAATTGGTACTCTAGTTCACAAAAACAAGTCGTTTTTGGAATACGTGCAGCTAAACTTTATAAACTTTGGCTATCAATATCTTTTTAAATATTTATATTAGATACATGAAAATCATATATATAGATTTGTCTCAAAAAATACTTTCATAATATTATAATTTTGTTGGGTTTTACAAATATATTATAATAGTAATTACCAGTCAAAGTTGCATTTTAGATATCGTGTCGATGTTCAAAACAGCTTATTTTTGTGAATTGGAGGGAGTATTACTAGATCCATCATAAAATATGCTTTCATAATGTATAATTATTTTTATTTAAAATAACATATTTTCATAGACATTGATGCTCAAAGTATCACTTTAGAGACTGTGTCAATGTCTTAAATGAGTATTTCTTAATTCCCATGTAGTGTCCTCCTCGAATTGGCTGTTAGAAGAATTGGAAAGGAAATTATGGTTCTACAACATTGAGGGGTGTCATGGTGAGGGGATTTGACCCGATCTTTCAATGAGAATGATAACCACGATTGTTTGATATGACGTTGACGATGAGGCTATTTGACCGAAACAACCAAGTCCGCCCTGCAATCGCTACACCACACCTTTGTCGTTACCAACCGTGCCCAACACAGATGATCTTTTCTGCAAGCGATAGAGAATCAAGCAAGAAAGAAATAAGCGTGATCCGAATTTACGAATGAAATACAAAGTTTCATTGAACAATGGAGAGGCCTGAAGTCTTCGTAGTTGATCTAGTCGACATAAGTACACAACTGATTTTTTTCTGAACGAAAATCAATCTAAACAAGCCTAAACCCTAAAAGCAGCGTCCCTGACAGTTTTTATGGTGCTAGGGACGTGGGGTGGGGGGAGGGGCATGTCCATGAGAGTGGGGGAACATCCCACTACAACTCTCCAGTTAGGCTCAAACTAATACAAGGTCCAAAGCTTAGGTTTGGAACTGATTCGGATTTGTTTTATACATTACGCCGTGCTCAGGTGGAGTTTTGAAGTAGGACCAGAACCATTGGAAAGAGGACGTCAAAAACTTTCCAACAAGTCTAAGATCACCTCATTGGACTTCGTATGCTCATTTGAAGTTAGCGTTGTCTCCGGAGATCGAACTGGATTCTAGAACATGCCCAGCTTTCATTCTTGGTCATCCCGACCTTAAAGTGACGCGGTGACCTCCAATGTTCATCACAAGCACATCCGTTACTCCATGTGCCTCTGCTGGGTCCTTGCGCATGTTCCTAAGCACAATCACATCACAAACATTAGACAGCAACCCATTCTCAGAAGCTGAATTATACATCCCTAAGAACGAGCTCACATGATAATTCAACTTGTGTGCGCGTGCCCTCGTCATAGTTCCTTGCCTATCATCTTATACATGAGTATTGTGTATATCAAAGGAAGTGATGTCCTCATCATCCTGCTCCTCTTGAATTGGAGTCTTTCTCGACTCAATCTCATCCTTTCTCTCAGGTATGGCTTCAAATCTGCAGTAATAATACAGGGCTAACCCCAAACTCTGCAAGCAACTGAAGCTTCTATGCATTATCATTAATCTTTTCAATAATCTTAAAAAGACCATCAACTCTAGGCATCAACTTAAACTTTCTCAATTATGGAAATCTATCTTTTCTCAAATGCAACCAAACAAGATCACTAGATTCAAAAATTATTTCCTTTCTATCTTTACTACCATCAACCCTATATCTCTCATTGTTGCACTCTATGTTTTCTTGAATGGTTTCATGCAACTTACGAACAAATTCAGCATGTTTTTTAGCATCTAAATTTACCCTCTTCGAAGATGGTAGAGGTAACAAATCAATTAGAGCGCGAGGGTCATAGCCATATACTACTTGAAAAGGGCGCGTCTTTGTGGTTGAATGCAGTGAGTGATTCTAGGCAAACTCCATGTGAGGTAGACATTCTTCCTATATCTTCAATTCTTCTTCAAAATAGCCCTCAACATTGTTGATAAGATACGGTTGTTGACTTTAGTTTGTCCATCAGTTTGGGATGACAAGTAGCTGATAACAACAGTTTCATCCCAAGTTTTTCCCAAAGTGTCCTCCAAAAGTGACTTAGAAACTTCGCATCACGATCTGAAATAATTGTCTTTGGCACACCTCATAGTCGAATAATCTCGCTGAAAAATAAATCAGCAACATATGTAGCATTATCACTCTTATGACAAGGAATAAAATATGTCAATTTAGAAAACCTATCTACTACAACAAAAATACTATCCCCCGCCATGTTTGTCCTAGGCAATCCTAAAATAAAATCCATTGAAATATCCTCCCAAGAAACACTAGGAATAGGAAGAGACATGTATAAGCCATGTGGATTCAGTTTTGACTTGCTTTTTGGCATGTAGTGCATCGTGAAACATAACACTCGATGTCGCGCCTCATCCTGGCCAATAGAAGTGTTCAATAAGGATGTCCTCTGTCTTTTTGACGCCAAATTGTCCCACTAATCCTTCTCCATGCGTCTCCTATAACAACAAAAGATGAACAGAGTTAGCTGGAATGCATAGCTTATTTGCTCTAAATAAGAAACCATCATTAAAAATAAATTTGTTTCAGCTTTTACTATCTTTACAATTGGATAATACATCTTTTAATTCATCATCAGAAGCATATAAATCTTTTATTGTCTCTAAGTCCAAAATTCTACAATCAAGTTGAGACAACAAAATATACCATATAGACAAAGCATCAACAATCATATTTTCTTTCCTTTCTTGTGTTTAATGACAATGACATAAGGATTCAATAAATTCAACCCAATGTATATGTCTACGATTTAGTTTAGATTGACTTCTAATATGCTTCAAAGATTCATGATCAGAATGTATAACAAATTCTTTAGGCCATAAATAATGTTGCTATGTTCCTAAAGTTCGAACTAGAGCGTATAATTCTTTATCATAAGTTGAATAGTTTAAACTAGGCCCACTCAATTTCTCACTGAAATAAGCAACATGTTTACCTTCTTGTATCAACACACCTCCAATTTCATTCCACTAGCATCACACTCAAGTTCAAAAGTCTTACCAAAGTTAGGAAGTCGAAGCAATGGTGCATTTGTGAGCTTTTTTTAGAAAGATTGGAAGCCTCTTCTTGCTCTTGTCCACATTTGAAAGGAACATCTTTCTTCGTCAATTCATTAAGTGGTGCAGCGATGGTGCTGAAATCCTTTACAAAGCGGTGATAGAATCCAGCAAGCTCATGAAAGCTCCGCACTTGTGTGACCGTTTGTGGTGTCGACCAACTCTTTATAGCTTCAATCTTGGTTTCATCTACGTCAATTCCATGTGGAGTAATAACATAGCCAAGAAAACAAACTTGATCGGTACAAAAGGTGCACTTTTCGAGGTTACCAAACGAACGTGCATCTCTCAAAGCAGTAAAAACAACACATAAGTGTTCAAGATGTTTATCAAGTGACTTGCTGTAAATTAATATATCATCAAAGTAAACTACCAGAAATTTACCAATGAAAGCATGTAAAACTTCATTCATTAGTCTCATGGAAATGCTAGGTGCATTAGTTAAACCAAAAGGCATCCCTAGCCACTCATATAACCCGAACTTAGTTTTAAATGCAGTCTTCCATTCATTTCCAAGTTTTATTCTAATTTGATGGTATCCACTACGCAAGTCAACTGTAGAGAAAACAGTAGAGACACTCAATTCATCAAACATATTATCTAACCTAGGAATAGGATTACGATATCTAATAGTGATATTATTAATCGCTCTACAATCAACACACATACGCCAAGATCCGTCTTTCTTTGGAACTAAAATCATAGGAACAACATAAGGACTAAGACTTTCACGTATGTACCCTTTATCAAGCAAGTCTTGCACTTGACATTGAATTTCCTTAGTCTCCTCCAGATTAGTCCTATATGGTGCATGGTTTGGCAAAGAAGCTCCCGAGATCAAGTCAATTTGATACTCAATTTCCCTAATAGGTGGCAGCCCCGGGGGTATTTCAGATAGAAACACATCATTAAACCCTTGCAAAAGGTTAGTGACAGAAAGAGGCAAAGATACGGGCAAATTCTTAAGTGAAAATAAAGCATATTTGCAAAGTAAGGCATAACAAACATAATTTTCCACTTCCAAGTCATTAAAATCAGATTTAGTAGCTAATAGAACAGCACATTTCAGTTTAATTTCATTGTTTCTAGCATTTGATTCATTTGTTTATTTATTTTTAGGTGGAAAGCATTCTTTAGCTGTTATCTGATTCTCACTTTTAGCATTCTCTTTTTTCTCACGTTCAGATCGTTCAATGTCATCTTTAATAATGGCTTGAGGAGACATTGGGTGTAAAACAACTTTCTTGCTCTTATGCATGAGAGTATATTGATTAGTTCTACCATGATGTGTGGAATCCTTATTAAATTGCCATGGTCTACCTAAAAGTAAGGAGCATGCTTGCATAGGTATGACATCGCTATCAACATAATCATGATCTGAACCAAGCAAAAATTGTACTCTTATAGTTTTGATTACCTTCAACTTACCACATGAGTTGAACCATTGGATGCAGTAAGGACGTGGATGAGGACCCCTGGCCGCCACCCTCCCCTCCCAATTGCGCCTCCATCTCCTCGTCCATTGGTGCAAAGGAGGAAGCGGGAAGAAAGGAAGAGGAAGAGAAGGAAGAAGAAGAGAGGGAAGAGAAGAAGACGAGGAAAGAAGAGGGGTGATACCAAGGGATCCCCTAAGTAACTTTTTCCAGTCCCAAATCCTTCTATTTTTAGAGTAATTAGGGTTCTTGGAATGTGAGAGACCAGTTGGTGGTCATCCCGTGTGTATCATGAGTAATTGACATCGGTTTAAGAAAGTCGAGTTTGAGTTGGTTGGTTCGGACCATGTCGTTGCGTGGTGCAACGGGCTCGGTCGGACTTGGTCAAACCTGGTCAAAGGTTTAGGATGCATATTCTGATGACTCGACAGGTTTGGTCTCTATTATGCTTTTATGTATCGAGCGGTGCTATTTGACGTGTTTCTTGTCTGTGTGACTACAGGACGTCGAGGCGGAGTCGTGGCGAGACACGGTGGACCGGACTAGGCGCAGGTGGCGTTGAGGTCAGAACGGTCGGGATGTGTCGAAGACGGCGTGGACTCGAAGTGGTTGCGAGGCGTGCGAGACAACGAGCGCGGAAGCTTCCCGGAAGGTGCAGGAGGGGCGAAACGGGAATTTCGCAAGGCTGCACAAGCGGGAGACGGCTCCGTTAGGGTTTAGCCGGCGTAACGGGTTGGAGACCCGTTAGCCAAAGGGCTATAAATAGAGATGAGGGGCTGCATACCCCTTAGGACACTTGAGAGCTCATTCATCCCTTTGTGTGGGTTGTGTTCCTCCCAAGAAGCTTGTGAGGCTCTTGGTGTTTTTGAGGATTGAGAGGGAGAGGATGGATTGAGAGTCTTGTAATCTCTTCTTTTTCTATTGTCCATGCGTATCGAGACTCCTCTAAAATTCCTTGTTGTTCATGAATGAAAATCTTATCTCCTTTGGTCTTTTGGGAAGTTCTTTGTTTGAGATGGCCTGAACTCCTCTTGTTTGTCTTCGTCTCAGTTTGTGAAAGATATTTTCTTTTGAGATGATTGCTGGTCTTGCTTCTGTTCTTGTTCTCTCTGTTCCTTCTTGCTAGTAATGAGTATGAGTTGAATCTTTTTGTTTGAAAGACTGTATCTTCTCTGCTTTAAATGAGGAATCGACTCTAGGCTGAGTTTATTTGTGGTGCATGCGGTCCAAAATTTCCTTGTCATGTGAAGAACAGCAAAAGATTTGACTGCTTCTTTCTATTTTCTTTTCACTGCATACATACTAGTTTAATCTTTCAGCTCAGTTTGCCTTCTCTGGATTTGGTTTGCTTTCTTGATTAAAGCTTTCATCTTTTATTCTAAGAAGAGTTATAATTTTTCTCCCAAATCTTTATCCTAAGGAGCAGCAGTATTTGATCCTCTTTTCTATCGGCGGATCAAAGTGCATGTTAGGTTTGCCTCTTCTTTTATTTCTTTTATGCCTTTTGAGTTTGTCTTATTTGTGTTATGTGATCGTGAAGTTCTTTCTCGCTTTCGGTTTCTTTGGCGGAAAAGAGCATGCAAAGCTTTGGGTGTTTCTGTGATCCGTGTGCAGTTTGGGCGGCGGCGGTTTCTGCAGTTGCTTTTCACGGTTGAGTCCTTGCAGACAAACTCATGTTCTGCTAATAGCAGATTTTACTTTTGTGCTATTTTGTCTTTGTCGGTGGCAGCAGATTTCCTGTCTTTGTGTGCTGTTTTATTTCCTATTTTCAGCAAGCAATTTCAGCATTATTTGTTTGTTTTGTTGGTTGTTCACTTCTTGGCTACACACAACAGTTTCAGTTTTTGTTTTTCTTGCTGCAGTTGGTTCTTCGGCCTGCATTTCTTCATGCTGTGCAGCTGAAGCTTGCTTCTCGGTTTGCTTCTTGTCGCTGTTTTCTCTGCTCTCGGCTCGATGCGCATTTCGGTTTTCAAGAAATTAATCATTGCGACCAACCGATCACGCTCTATCATCTTTTCTTGCGAACTCCTTTTTGGTTGATTTTATTTTTCAGTGAGTGTTGATTTTCTCGCTTCATAGCTTCGCTAGCTATCGGAGAAGAAAATATCGTGGATATTTGGAGGTGATTTTTGAAGGCACCATTCACCCCCCCTCTGTTGCCATATCCGGTCCTACAATTGGTATCAGAGCCGGTTAACTCTTCCTCAT
Source organism: Bonia amplexicaulis (assembly GCA_036346245.1). NCBI lineage: Eukaryota > Viridiplantae > Streptophyta > Magnoliopsida > Poales > Poaceae > Bonia > Bonia amplexicaulis. Next base: position 10,902,349 of record CM070748.1, read on the forward strand.
AGATCTTAACCGGTCTCAAGAGCCATGGCGACGGACAAGTACTCGACCAAGCTGCCCGTTTTCGATGGCATCGATTACCCCTTCTGGAAGAGCCGAATGGAGACATACATCCGTGCCGGGGTATGCCATCCGCGCAAGGTCAAGGTCCGGTTTGTTGTTCTGCCGATGAGAACATCAATGCCGGAACATGGCGATGTTGAGGCGAATGCTAAGGCAAGGAACATCATTATTCGGGCTGAGTCGTAGTGAGTTTGACCGCATCTCTTATCTTTCGTCCGCTTCGATATCGGGAGACCCTCGATGCATACCATGAGGCACCACCCAGATTAAGACAATGAGACAGACCGATTCAAGCGAGATTACAACAAGTTTGAAATGCTCGCTGGCGAGTCCCTTGATGAGTGCTTTGCGCGTTTCCACAAAATTTTGAGCAATCTCCGAGCCGTCGGTCTCACATACTCCGACTCGGATAACGCTCGTCAAATACTTGCCGCACTCGACCTTCGTGTGCGGGAGATGAAGGTGACTACCATCAAGGACACCACCGACCTCTCGACTTTGACGCTTGACGCCTTTGTACTCGCGCCTCAAGGCGCACGAGATCGACATTGTCTCTCGTGAAGTCGAAGTCACGATCGATGGCTCTAGTCACCGATCCCGGTTAAACCGGTTTTTCTGCCGATTCACTTGGTGGGTTCTCCTAGTCGCTCTCGTGGCGTAGCGATGATCGATTAGAGCGCTAGAGGATGAACAGCTGGCCCTCCTAGCTCGGAAGTTCTCCCATGCTTACAAGAGGAGGAGGGACAGAAAGAGAGGCGGACCAGTCATCTGCTTCGAGTGTGGTGGCCCCAACCACATTCGGGCAAACTGCCCCAAACTGGAGAAGGGCAAAGCTGACTTCGGTGGTTCGAGCAAGAACGACTACATCGACAAGAACCGCAACAAGAAGACTCCAGCTCAGACGCAAGGCAAGAAGAAGTTCCGCGACCTTGGGAAGGCCAAGAAGCTTTTTCACCGCGTCCTCGCCGCCTTCGACGACCTCGACCTCAGCGAGGTGGAGGGATGGAGCGACGACGACGGGACGGGTGATCAAGACCCCAAGGCGACGACGACTTCTCCGGCATGTGCTTCATGGCCCTCGAGGCGAACGAGCGACAATGAGCTCTACTCCGACTCGACGAGGTATACCCATCTTACGACCAGCTTAATGATGCCTTTCTTAAGCTAGGTAAATTTCATGCTAGATCTAGAGCTAGATGTAGCGAGTTGGAGAAGGAAGTAGATAGATTATCACGGGAGCTTACTTCACTTATATCTGCTCCCTCCCGTGACGAATGTGATACATACCCTGCTTTGTTGAAGATATGGAGAAGTTAAGGACTTCTCATGATAGTGTGACCTTTGAGCTTGATATACTTAAGGTGGAGAATATTAGTCTCCTTGCTGAACTAGAAATGAGTAGGATAACTCCTTCATTTACTGTTGAGACTATTTCATGCACCTCATGTGAGGCTAAGGACAATGCTTTTAGAGGTCTTTACACTATGCTTCTTGATCTGCTTGAAACATGTGAAAATTGCAATAATTTGAAAATGAACTTAAAACGGGCAGATCATAAAATTGCTGAACTACAAGCCTTTTTACTTAAGCCAATTGATTCATGCTTGAACTGTCCTAAATTAACTCTTGAACTCAAGTCGTCTCCAAACAGTTTCAAGATATGATTGATCATGATAGGAAGTTGGCTCAGTTTGCTTCTAAGGACCCTGTTAGCTCATCATGCATTAATTGTAACAAACTAAAATCTAATTTGATTGCATTGGATGAGAAATGTGTGAAGCTAACTAAGGACCTACTAGAGAAGCCACCTTGTGCTTGTAGTGTGATTGTGGAGAAGGGGAGAAGCCCGGGTAAGGTAGAGACGCCTAGCGACGTGAACCAACCTGCTAGCAGTAGGACTGTCCCTTCTGAGTCGGCTGTGCGTGCACAAACTCAGTATCTTATGAACACTCTCGAGAAATTTGTAGGAGGCAAGAAGAAGCTCAATCTTATTCTAGACCAATCAAAGATTTGCAAGTTCAATCAGGGTCTAGGATATGATTTCCGTGAGGATGTGAGGAAGCATCCACTTGTAGTGCTCAGACCCGTAGCCGCAGGTGTGATTGAGGTCAAGCCCAAGAACAAGAAAGTTCAATTTAAATCAGCGGGCTTTGTCCAAGGAATTTCTGACAGCAAGGTGATTTCACCTGCAGCTTCGGCCTCTCAGAAGGCGAAGCCATCTCATGCTACTTCACCCCTCGGGCGGTATCATTACACCTTCATCGGAAGGATGGGCATTTATTTGACCATTGCTTCAAGCGCCAAGATCGCGTGAGAGACCGTGTTGAGTCTCTTAAGCGTATTCGTGGTCAGCCCGGATCTTGAGTGCACCTAAGACCAACACGAGGTCTAGGCTTGCTATCGTTGATAGCTTTGGGCGGCACCGAGGACTTGGTTTTTCTGAGTCTTCTGTTTTTCGTCCTCGTGCTCCCTATGGTCGTGACTTCCGCCGTCCTGAGGGTAGATCTCGTCTTCCCCATCGAGATGCCTACCCGCGGCGTGATCGACATCTTCTTGGGTGCTCGACTCGCTCTTCCGTAGCGGTCGGACCCGAGAAAAACATCAGTGCGCACACGACCTTCCGCTTCTTTGGGTGACGAGAGCGTGGGGTAGATAGAGGTCGATCGTGCTTGACTACTTCATCGCTCTCGTGTGACTCGATGATTGGGTTCCAAAATCTATTTTGATTTATCCCAAGATCGAGACTTTGCTCTCTTGTTGACTCGAGCTCATGGGCGGGAAGGAAAGGTTTGGCTCGTAGACTCCGGGTGTTCACGACACATAACCGGAGATTCCCGTTGGTTTTCTTCCCTTGCCCGTGCTCCAGGTGATGAGACGATCACCTTCGGAGATGCTTCATCCGGGCGTGTCATCGCTAAAGGTACAGTGCGCGTTAATGATTCTTTCATTTTGAAAGATGTTGCCTTGGTTAGTAAGCTGCGATATAATTTGCTTTCCGTTTCTCGACTTCCGATGACGGCTTTGAGGTGAGTTTTAAGAAAAACAATTGCAAAATTCTTGATTCTTCGGGTAGTCTGGTTTGCGGGATTTCTCGTTTTGGGAGGATCTTTCGTGCTGATTTTTCTGGATCTTCAGGTGATCCTCTCAGGTGTTTAGTTGCTTCTGAGTCCCGCGACCTTTTCTTCTGGCATAGGAGACTTAGTCATATTGGATTTGACCATTTGACCCGAGTTAGCGGCCACGATCTCATTCGTGGTCTGCCGAAACTCAAGATGGTCAAAGATCTTGTTTGCTCCATCATGCCGCACGGCAAGATGGTTGCCGCTTCTCACCCTCCGGTCACAGTGACTATGACCGATGCAGGACATTGCTCCACATGGACATAGTCGGACCAGCTCGAGTGCAGTCTGAAGGAGGGAAGTGGTATGTTCTTGTCGTGGTCGATGACTATTCGAGGTACTCTTGGGTGTTTTTCTTAGCCTCAAAGGATGAGACGTTTACACTTTTCTGAGGTTTTTCAGTAGGCTGTCTGTTGAGCTTCCAGGTGCCTTACGAGCGATCCGCAATGACAATGGCACGGAGTTCAAGAATTCCTACTTCAAGAGGTTCTGTAGTGAGACAGGTGTAGAGCACCAATTCTCTTCTCCGCACGTCCCACAACAGAATGGCGTCGTGGAGAGGAAGAACCGTACCTTGGTCGAGATGGCCAGGACGATGCTTGATGAGTACTCTACACCGCGGAAGTTTTGGGCTGAGGCTATAGCCACCGCGTGCCATGTTTCTAATCGAGTTTTTCTTCGGGCACACTTGCACCGCACTTCTTACGAGTTGAGATATGGACGAAAGCCCAGTGTTTCTCACTTTCGTGTGTTTGGTTGCAAGTGCTTTATTCTGAAGTCGGAAACCTAGATAAGTTCGAGTCACGTTCTTGTGATGGGATCTTTCTAGGCTACTCGACCTCTTCGCAGGCCTATAGGGTCTGGAACTGCGAGTCTAGCAAAATGGTAGAAACCTGTGAGGTGACTTTCGATGAGGCCAATCCGGGGACTAGGCCCAATATCTCAGGTTCTCTAGAGCAGTCCGAGACCATATTTGTGGATGATGAGGATGATGGAGACGAGGGTTGTCTACCTGATCCAGTCCCTCATCCACCCCTTGAGGTGCCTTCTTCTACCGTACCTCAAGGTGATCAACTCATGCCTACAGCTTCCTCTAGAGCTAGTGGTTCTATTCCTACCCCGTCAGGTCACGAGGTAGAGGCCACTTCTTCATCTCATCCTGGACCTCCAAGACATATCCAAAAATCTCATTCTTCAGAGCAGATGATTGGAGACCTCTTTGAACGAGTCACACGCTCCAAGTCTGGTGTGTCACTTTTCTGTCTCCATTCTGCCTTTGTTGCCTCCTTCGAGCCCAAAGACGTTTGTCATGCTTTATCTGACGAGTCTTGGATCAATGCCATGCATGAGGAGTCGGAGAGTTTCGAAGAAACAAGGTGCGGACGCTTGTTGAGCCCCTCGAGATCACAATATCATTGGAACCAAATGGGTGTTCAAGAACAAGCAAAGTGAGGATGGGGTAGTCATTCGAAACAAGGCTAGACTGGTTGCTCAGGGGTACTCCCAGGTTGAGGGTATAGACTTCGAGGAGACCTTTGCCCCTGTAGCTAGACTTGAGGCCATTAGAATCCTGCTTGCCTTCGCAGCTTCTAAGGGTTTCAAGCTTTACCAGATGGACGCCAAGAGTGCCTTCCTCAATGGCTTTATTGAGGAAGAAGTCTATGTGAGACAGCCTCCTGATTTCGAAAACCCCAAATGCCCAAACCATGTCTACAAGCTTTCTAAAGCGTTGTATGGACTTAAGCAAGCCCCTAGAGCTTGGTATGAGAGGCTTAAGTCCTATCTCTTGAGTCATGATTTCGAGATGGGTAAAGTCGACAATACCTTGTTCACTCGCCAGCTCGACAGTGACCTTCTGCTCGTCCAATTTATGTCAATGACATCATCTTTGGCGGCTCTTCCCATGCTCTCATTTCACAGTTCTCGGATGTCATGAGCACCGAGTTTGAGATGAGCATGATGGGTGAGTTGATTTTCTTCCTTGGCTTCCAAATCAAGCAGACTCGGGAGGGTACCTTCTTGCATCAAGGCAAGTACACTCGAGACCTCCTGAGACGCTTCGACATGAGTGACGGTAAGCCAGTATCAACTCCTATGGCATCTACAGCCGTACTAGACCCAGATGAGGACGGCGAGCCAGTTGATCAAAAGGAGTTCAGAAGTATGATTGGCTCTCTCTTGTACCTCACTGCCTTGAGACCGGACATACATTTTTCCGTGTGTCTTTGTGCTCGGTTTCAGGCTTCTCCTCGCGTATCTCACCGCCAGGCGGTGAAACGCATCTTTCGGTACCTTCGAGCTACCATTGACTATGGTATCTGGTACTCTTCCTCCTCCTGTCTATCCCTTAGAGCCTATTCAAATGCAGATTTTGCCGGCTGTAGGATAGATAGGAAGAGTACTTCGGGCACCTGCCAGTTCATTGGCACTTCTCTCGTTTCCTGGTCTTCGAGGAAGCAGTTCGGTGTTGCACAGTCCACCGCAGAGGCCGAGTGCGTTCTGCAGCCGATTCTTGTAGCTGGTCCTTTGGATGGTCTCGACTTTGCGGGACTTTGGGTTAGCTATCGACCGTGTTTCGCTCTTTTGCGATAACACGTCTGCGATTAGCATTGCTAAGAACCCAATGCAGCACTCTCGGACCAAGCACATTGATATCAGATATCACTTTCTTCGAGACCATGTAGAGAAGGGTGACATCGTGCTTCAGTTTGTGGAGAGTGACCACCAGTTGGCTGATATCTTCACCAAGCCTTTGGATAGCACGAGGTTTTCACCTCTGCGGGGAGAGCTTGGGGTGGTTTGTCCTTATGGACTGTTGTGAGGGGGAGCTTTGGGCTTTACTGCTTTATCATATTATTTATGCTTCGTCTCCTTACTATTGCCTTTGCATTTGTGGGTGCATTGGGTTTAGTCCTTCCAGCATAGGTTAGAGTGTGTCTCTTGCTGAGTTGCTTAGACTTCTTACTCTTATCTTGTGCTTTCAGAATAGCTGTTTCTTATCTCACTAGGTTGAGCTCACTCACTTCTTGTAGGTTCTAGTGAGGGTTGGGCCACCCTCGGGTAGACAGGGTATGTGTTTGCTCTCTAGTGTGTGTTTTTCTCGACAACTGTTCATCCTGGAGTCATATGGGGTAGATAAGAGTCAGTCTGAGCCATTAGTATCCTCTACATCTTATCTATGCTTTAAGGACTACCTGTTTTCTGCTTTCTTTGCCAGCTTCTCTTTTTATTGCTTTGGTTCAGGGGGAGTTCATTTGGGAACTTCTAGATCTTAATATTGACATAACTCAACTTGAACTAAAAGTTGCATCACATGTTAAGGGGGAGCTGAATTTTCTTCATTTGCATTGTGATTTAGCTAGATGGAGCCTTGATTATTATCCATTCATGACATATTTTCATTTATATTACATCTTGTCATGATTTGTGCTTCATTGCTAAATAGATCATGACCTTATATGTGTAGTCAAATCTTTGCCATGATAGGTTGATTAAAATGATAATTTAACCTAATTCATGTTATGTTAATATTTGAGACTAGTCAGCTTTTAGTTATCTTCTATGATTCATGCCATGTCAAATAGGCTGAGTTGAGTCTTGAATCCTTGTTGAGCGCTAGATTGAGCTATATTAGTTTCTTGATGACACATAAGTTAGTACAATCCGTTAAAAGCAAAAAGATCTCTTTTGTGCGAAAAAACTGATCTCACCAATTCTTTCTCATGAGACGGCTTGCCATTGCACTAGGCATGAACTCAGGGGAGATTTGGATGACCAAGATCATCTTCTTAAGCTCATTGCTTGAAGTGGTCGCATAAGGCTTGAGGTCTAGCACATGACTAAACAACAAAAAAAATGGTTGGAAACAATCATATGATTTCTAAAGTCAAAGTTTGTCAATTGTGCTCAATTGCTAAAAAGTTCAATGTACTCCAAAAATTGTATCATTCTTGAACTAGTAGCACTCTAGTTGACTCAACACTAGCTTCTCGGTTCCATTTAGCTTATTGACATGGCCTGTCTCATTTCTGGATACCTCTAGCTAGACTAAAATCATGTTTGACTTGACTTGTTAAGCACTTTCACTAAAATTCAGATTATGCTTTATCTCGCTTAGCTTCACTTTACATACATAGCCATGATCCTTGTAGCATACTTGTATGTTATGGCTTGGTGTAATACATTATAGTCATTTTGGATAATTCTCATGGCTCTTCATACTTAAAATGATCAAATCAGCCATTTCATCCATTTTCATGACTTTTTCTCCTTCCTGCATTCTTGATGGGTTTATTGCCAAAAGGGGGAGAATAGTGGTAGAAAAAGCCACTTTGGGAGCTTTGAGGAAAAATTGTTCTTTCTTTTGCTCCTTCTGTCGATATGGTCATTACCTTCATTCTTGTTCTTATGGACCATGATAGACTCTTCAAACTCAACTTTGTGCTTTTTCGGTGTTTGTCAATATACTCATCAAGGGGGAGATTGAGAGACCAGTTGGTGGTCATCCCGTGTGTATGATGAGTAATTGACATCGGTTTAGGAAAGTCGAGTTTGAGTTGGTTGGTTCGGACCATGTCGTTGCGTGGTGCAACGGGCTCGGTCGGACTTGGTCAAACCTGGTCAAAGGTTTAGGATGCATATTCTGATGACTCGACAGGTTTGGTCTCTATTACGCTTTCATGTATCGAGCGGTGCTATTTGACGTGTTTCTTGTCTGTGTGACTGCAGGACGTCGAGGCGGAGTCGTGGCGAGACACGATGGACCGGACTAGGCGCAGATGGCGCTGAGGTCAGAACGGTCGGAATGTGTCGAAGACGGCGTGGACTCGAAGTGGTTGCGAGGCGTGCGAGACAAGGAGCGTGAAGCTTCCGGAAGGTGCGGGAGGGGCGAAAGGAATTTCGCAAGGCTACACAAGCGGAGGCGGCTCCGTTAGGGTTTAGCCGTAGAACGGGTTGAGATCCGTTAGCCAAAGGGCTATAAATAGAGATGAGGGGCTGCATACCCCTTAGGACACTTGAGAGCTCATTCATCCCTTTGTGTGGGTTGTGTTCCTCCCAAGAAGCTTGTGAGGCTCTTGGTGTTTTTGAGGATTGAGAGGGAGAGGATGGATTGAGAGTCTTGTAATCTCTTCTTTTTCTATTGTCCATGCGTATCGAGACTCCTCTAAAATTCCTTGTTGTTCATGAATGAAAATCTTATCTCCTTTGGTCTTTTGGGAAGTTCTTTGTTTGAGATGGCCTGAACTCCTCTTGTTTGTCTTCGTCTCAGTTTGTGAAAGATATTTTCTTTTGAGATGATTGCTGGTCTTGCTTCTGTTCTTGTTCTCTCTGTTCCTTCTTGCTAGTAATGAGTATGAGTTGAATCTTTTTGTTTGAAAGACTGTATCTTCTCTGCTTTAAATGAGGAATCGACTCTAGGCTGAGTTTATTTGTGGTGCATGCGGTCCAAAATTTCCTTGTCATGTGAAGAACAGCAAAAGATTTGACTGCTTCTTTCTGTTTTCTTTTCACTGCATACATACTAGTTTAATCTTTCAGCTCAGTTTGCCTTCTCTGGATTTGGTTTGCTTTCTTGATTAAAGCTTTCATCTTTTATTCTAAGAAGAGTTGTAATTTTTCTCCCAAATCTTTATCCTAAGGAGCAGCAGTATTTGATCCTCTTTTCTATCGGCACATGCAATGCATGTTAGGTTTGCCTCTTCTTTTTATTTCTTTTATGCCTTTTGAGTTTGTCTTATTTGTGTTATGTGATCGTGATAAGTTCTTTCTTTGCTTTCGGTTTCTTTGGCGGAAAAGAGCAGGCAAAGCTTTGGGTGTTTCCTGTGATCCGTGTGCAGTTTGGGCAGCAGCAGTTTTACTGCAGGTTGCTTTTCACGGTTGAGTCCTTGCAGACAAACTCATGTTCTGCTAATAGCAGATTTTACTTTTGTGCTATTTTGTGTTGTCGGCTGGCAGCAGATTTCCTGTCTTTGTGTGCTGTTTTATTTCCTATTTTCAGCAAGCAATTTCAGCATTATTTGTTTGTTTTGTTGGTTGTTCACTTCTTGGCTACACACAACAGTTTCAATTTTTGTTTTTCTTGCTGCAGTTGGTTCTTCGGCCAGCATTTCTTCATGCTGTGCAGCTGAAGCTTGCTTCTCGGTTTGCTTCTTGTCGCTGTTTTCTCTGCTCTCGGCTACAGTCTGCATTTCAGTTTTCAAGAAATTAATCATTGCAGCCAACTGATCCCGCTCTATCATCTTTTCTTGCCGAACTCCTTTTTGGTTGGTTTTATTTTTCAGTGAGTGTTGATTTTCTCGCTTCATAGCTTCGCTAGCTATCGGAGAAGAAAATATCGTGGATATTTGGAGGTGATTTTTGAAGGCACCATTCACCCCCCTCTGTTGCCATATCCGGTTCTACAGAACGAGATTAGAAGGGGATTAGCAAATTGATTATCCGATTAGTGATTTTCTGCTGTCTGTGCGTAGTTAGATTTGTGCAGCGTGACTGTTTGCGCAGATTAGGGCATCGAAACGATTTTTCCTACAGGTCTGACCAAAAGAAAAATTGTATAGCATGATGAGGTCTATTTTCTGTAATTTTTCTAGAACTTTAGGCCGTTGGATTTGGGTGCAAAAGAGTAGGGAACTGTGCTATTTGGCAGAGGTGTAGAATGAGACAGATTGACGTTCGGGTGTAGTTTCAGAGTAGTAGATGATTTTTATGATTTTAGCTACAGTTATAAAAATTGTAGGGAACTCAGTAATCTAACTACTGTATTAAAATCATAAATTTTAGAGCTTTGTACAGAAGGTATTGTGCGTTAGTAACTGACTGGCCTGATTGCAGAAATATGGCATGTCCTCTGTTTTACGCGTTAAATTACACCATGTTAGCAGTAAAATAAAATTTAGTGGTATACTTGAAAGTTGAATATATTTCAGTGTAGTTTCCAGAAATATATCATTTGTTGTAAATGGTTTAATAGTGTTAAAGATACAAAAATATTAAGCAGAGCTGCTACAGTGGGCCGAGTGTAGGACCGTTAAGCGGAAAGGGTTATGTGTGGGTATGGGGTTTAGCGACACCTTTATTTCTTAAGTTGCTATTTCCTTGATGTAGTATTGTGCTGAGAGGTACTTTTAGATAGGTGGCTATGCTCTCGATCGCACGTGATTTCTTCGCCAGTAGAGGCAAGTAAAAGTAGCGGATGTGGTACCGTTTAACTCGTTATTCTTACTACTTACAATCTACATGATTCTCGTAATTTGAAATGTTATGCCATGGTTGAATGTTTTCTAAATGAGGTTGTGGTAGCAAAATAATAATCAATTGATATGCTTTGGATAAGTTGCTTGTAGTCATGTGGTAATTTGTATAATGTGCCAAATGCGGAATATGAAAATAAATACGTGGTGGATATGTTGATGTTTCCTTGAGGTTAAATCCATGATGATCATGTTGATGCCCCTTTGAGGTCGGAATTCTTGTGGTTTATTATTATCATATCATTCATAACATGTCATGATATTTGCATTGTGGATGTCGCCGCGACCGTACCGGTACAACATCGTACATTACCGTAGTACGATGCACACTCTTACCTTGTTGGGTAAGGGTGCAGTGGTTCATAGCATGCATATGCATTTAATTGTGGATTGAATAACTACATTCATATGACAACTAATTAAAAACTTACAAGGTATGACTCGTGGGAGTCTGTGGTGGTTAAATGAATATGGACGTGATTTGTGATTGTGGTTGTGTTGTAACATAAATGTTGTTGTATAATTATTTGTAGTTTGAATAGCCTGTTAAACAGTTTGCTTGTAGAGATTTTATCTCACCCTTGTTTTTCCCCTTACAGGTGATCCTTGAGCATGCATGGGAAGGGTAGAGTGGCACCACATTAATGCATTGGTTCATTGATTTATGTTGTAATAAAGTCGACGGGATTCTAGCCATTTGCCTAGCTATTTCGTCGATGTTTACTTTAACTTAATAATGTTAAATTTGTGAACTATTCTTTTGGTTAAAATGTTAGAGGTTGATTTTAATTATTGAATTGTTATCATTATCCTATTCTCTTAGTTGATTATGCTTCCGCTTAGCTTGTCATGTTTTAGGAATTGTTGCCAGTTTATTTTATCTTGTATTTTGGTTAGTTGTGGAGTGGTTTTAGTGGCATCCTAGGGTAATGTGGGTCCTGGGGTGTTACAGTTGGTATCAGAGCCTAGGCTTTAGATTCTAGGAGAAATAAGAAAAAAAGACACACTTGCACATGTAGGATGGGGAAGGGTTTGCATATCTTGTATATACCTTGTTGAATTCTTTGAATTATTGCTTGTGCCTTAATTGCTTGATGATGATGTCCTTGCTTGATTGTGGATTGTGGTGGCTGCAGGAATGCCGCCTAAGGGTAGTGGCCATAGCCGTGCAGCTACGCCCGTAGTGCAGCCGGTGGTCGAGGAGGCTGAGGTTACTCAGCCAGTGAGTGGTAATCAGGAGGAGCTATTCGCCACTGTGAGAGCCATGCAGCAAGAGCTGAGCGCGTGAAGCGAGGCGGTTGGGCCCTCGTCTTGGTCTTGATCGGTGCACGAGGTTGCGGCGGTGGAATGCATCGTCTTCGATCTCGCAATCGTACACGATCTTGCATCGTACATTGCCGTAGTATGATGCACACTCTTACGTTGCCAGGTAAGGGTGCAGTGGATCATTTGCATACATGTGCATTTCATGAGGATGAGTCTTATTATGAGATCTTAAGAGGAATTGGCTCGTGAAAGTTATTTGTGGCGTGGGATATTTTTTCTTGTGGTAAAGTATAGATGAGGAGAATCATATTTATGCATCTCATGAGGATAAATCTTAATCTAAGATTTTAAGAGGTTTTGGCTCATTAGAGTCACTTGTGGAATGTGGTATTATGTGATAGCAGAAACCATTCGTGGTTTGTGGTATTATCTTATGGTAAAAATCATTTATGGTTTGTGGTTTTGCCTCGTGGTATGTGGTATTATCTTATGGTAAAAATCATTTGTGGTTGGTGGTGTTGTCTCATGGTATGTGGTATTATCTTATGGTGAAAATCATTTGTGGTTGTGGTATTGCTTCGTGGTATGTGGTATTATCTTATGGTGGAAATCATTCGTGGTTAGTGGTATTGTTTTGTGGTTGTGGTTTTGGATATGAATGAGGTTACAGTGTGGTTAAGAAAAGCTATTCGATATTACTTTATCATTGTACCATGTGATGTTAAATGGATGCTTATCTCACCCTTGTATTTCCTCCCCAAGGTGATCCTTGAGCATGATTAGGAAGGGTAGAGCAGCACAACACCAATACACAGATATTCACGAGTTTTGCTGTAATAAATAACTAGAGGAGTTTTATTCATTATTTTCCTCAGTCGTTGAGCACTGTAACTTAATATTGCTAGTCGTGGTTGACATTAGTGGAGTTGGACATTTGAAGCTAGGTTGTTAAAAGATGTTATTGCGCGGTTCTATTTTCTTATGCTGTTTTACTATTCCCTATTATATTGTTGTGTGGTCTTGCTTCCGCGTAGCCATTGTTTTCTGGGGAGGTGCTGCCAGATTTTCTTAGTAATCCAGCGGGTCGTAAGTGTGGTTTAGTAGCATCCTGGGGTAATGTGGTTCCTAGGGTGTTACAGCACGAGACATAAAATTGGTTGAGGGGTTTCCAAGTAGGGGAAAAATGGTGTGCTTTGACAAAGATGTCAAGGCATAGGCTTACTAGAAAAGGATGTGGCCATGGTGGAGCATGGCGGTGGGTGCACACTAAAGCTAAGGATGACGGTCGTGTTCTAGGCTGCTCGGTGAAGGAGAAGGGCTGCAACTGGGAAAATGGAAGCGGCACGAAGCGACTAGTGTTTCGTGTGGTCGGATTGCCCTTTTATGGCAAGACAAGGGAGCTCTTCCCCTCGAGAAATCGCGACCGCATGGGAGAATCACGAGAACGTAAGCAGCGATGTCTTCGGGCAAACGCCAAGTTCAGCTTGATAGGAGGGCAAGGGTGGTGGATGTCAGAGGGGGTGAAAATGGTGGGCCGAATAGTCAGAAACAATTGGTACTACAGTAGATCAACTCATCTCTCCCACGGCAGGGATGGCACATTGAAGATGAAACCTGGTGAGGGAGGCTGACAAAGCGATGGAGGAGGAAGAAGAGAGAGGATGGTGTGTGGGAAGGATTCATCCCATGGACAGAGTCAGATTTTGAAATGATTTTCTGTTTGATTTAATTGTAGATATTGAGTTTCAATTTCTAAGATTAGCAAACCAGCTCTGAAAATTATGAAACTTTTTGGAGAGGTACTTTAGAATATTTAGAACCAAAATAAATTATTTCTAGGATATGGTAAAGTTTTAATTGATTTCATAAATTCATTTTTAGTTGCTAAAAAGTAAGAAAACATTTTAATAAATGGTGGAAATTTTTAAAAGCCCAAAAATGCATAAATGATGATTTTGAAAATAATTATACCAATTTTGAGAATTTTGTGATGTTACAGATTTAACCACCTTAGAAAGAATCTCATCCCTAAGATTCAGACGATTCGGGAATAAGATATAGGAGCTCGACTCTAAGGTGGTCTTCATGATCCCATGTCACCTCATCATCGGTGGGGTTGCTCCATTGCACCTTGCACATCTTGACGGTCTTGCTCCTTCTATGGTGCTTGACTTCTTCTAAAACATGAATTGGGTACCCTTGATATGTGAGATCTTGTTGCAAATTAATGTTTTCCGATTGGGTCTTACTTGGTTGAAACTCGGAGACACTACTTCCATTGTGAAACACTAGAAATACTCACGAACATCCATGAGCTCAGATGGAGGCTCAAATTGGTAGGTTTCTTTCCATCCTTGCCTTAGTAAGATTGCCAAACTAAAAAGGAGCCTATTTTTCCTCGGTCCTTAAGACAACGATCACCACCGATATGATTCTCCTTTGGCAACTAAGCAACAAAGAATATAGCTGTGAGTAGAGTACTCAGCAAATCATCTATAACAAGCTGCAATATATAATGATGCAAGGCTTATCAAAGAATGGCTGAGTGGTTGTTTTGCATAAAGCAATAATTTAGAGTAAATACAATAATTGGAAGCACACTTTGAAAACGAGTAATAAGTAAATAAGTCAAAGAAATTAAATAAACCACAAGTGAACTGACCATTCACTTCCCAACCAAACCAAACCAGAATTTTATGAAAATCTAGCCCTCGTGTGAAATCATCGAGCATTGTCCATTACGGGGACATGGCTATTTAAATAGATTTATACTCTGCAGAGGTTGCACAACTTTACCCACAAGAGATAATCAACTTATAATGTCCGTCTGACATACTTTCAAAGGTGTACGACTAAGAGATTATCACAAGGACTTTACAATTCTTAATCTTAACCCAATTCCGCCTGCTAAGGTTTCACTACCGAGTAGGCTGACCACCTAGTCAAAAAGTCCCCTCTTGCGCCTATGTGAGTTGATGGATACAACCACACCCACATTAATCTCAATGGCGAAACCAAAGTTGAAACATCATAAATTAATTAGCTAGATCAATAACATACTAGACATATCATTGCACGACAAGGCTCAAATTAATGGCGCACAAAGTTAAGTCCTTAATCATTACCCTAGCGAGACATACACACCCCAAGTGCTATCATTACAAGTGAAAACTATTTTATTTAACTAACACCAATGACACTACCCATATCATGATACACAAATTTTATAACTATGGCTACCACCACGATTCAATATCTTATTAAGTTAAAATTGATTAATTGATCAATGTGATGATGAGTCCAACATAACAATAAGTGTGGCTAAGCTTACTAGACGTATAAGCCAAGTGGACACTAGTGTTGCATCAATAGATAATTAACCATTCTATGGTGATAATTGAATCATGGCATTCAAAATTATCAAAGGAGCGATGTAATCAAAATTGGTTGATAACTACTAAGTACAAAGGTTTGTAATAAAATTAGCAATGCACAATAATTTAAAACAAAATAATAATACTTATATTTAAAACAATAGGTTCAATATGATCAAAGGTCATGACTTTCCTCGGCCTTGCTCAGTTACCACTTCTTGAATTTCATGTCTGGCTTCTACTCCTTAGAAGACGTTATGTAACAGGATAGAAAATGAATGAAACACAAATAAATCCAAAGGGAAGTAAAATCCAAAAATAACAAAACTAGAACTAAAAGGTATAGCTCAATTTTAGATGAATTTGCGAAGAAGAATTGTTTCAATCAGAGTTAAGATGGAGGAGAACGAACTCCCAGAAGATTTGCTAGGAAAATAAATTCCTGGAAATTGAGAGGCAAAAGGAGAATATTATCTGGAATATTTCCTTTAGATTTATTTTACTAACAAGCTAGTGGCTGACAGATGGGCCCTATGGATTTTCCAAAATAAAAGAATTTTGAAAAAAGGATTAGAGATTAACAAGTGGGCCTTTTGTCTATGGACGAAGTCTACGGCTAGGGTTCATGGGTCTACGGTGCATCGGGTTCATGGGCTAGGGTGACAACTAGGACCCACGTGTCATAGACACGAACCGTATCCACAGATATTGAATCTAGGGTTTGGCTTGGGTTCGCCATGCGTGCAGTTGATTAGGATGACACAGTGACCGTGAGGATGACACGACGTCGAGGTGGTGGGTAGCATGGCTGATTGAATCTGGCATGGCAGTAGCGCATAGGGACCAACCGTCTCTGGCGAGTGGTGGTGAAGCAGGCGGTTTCTGGTCCAGGCAAAGGGAAAAACCATGTCAACACGATAGCGCAAATCCAGTGACACGGGTGGCTTGGCCAGCGGTGGCCTCCGGCTAGCAGTGACGCAATGAAAACAGCGGTGGTGATAAGATCGACAGTGAAGTCAGTGAACGACGTCGCTCTGACGACAGGGAGATGTGCAAGAGCTATAATGTGGCACAACAGACACGACGGCGAGGTTGGCTGTAGGAGGCTCACCGGCGTTGGCGGGATTTGATGGCGAAGAGGACGGTGACGGAAATCCTTCCCAAGCTTTGATCAACGCACACGAAGCACGAAACTCCAATAAAATCGAGGAATGTGTAGATCAAGGGCTAGAACACACAGTGACGTGGTCAATTTTGGAGAAGAACTCGCTAATCGGGAAGAAACACTAGGGAATGGAGGCGCACAGCATCTCTTGTCACCGAACTTGGGGAAGACAGGGGTAGCGGTGGCTTTCCGGCCAACTGAGGGTGGCAAGCCCGATTTGGGGGTCCCGGTGGCATTTTAAAGGAGAGGAACTGGTGTCCTGGTCAGTCTCAGTGGCAACAACGTATCCTGCTCGAACATGGCTGGGGGAGATGAACAGGACATGTATTATTCATCCAATAGGTGAGACCCACTGGCAGCGAGACAAGGAGAGGAAGCTAGCAAGCTACCGAGTTGGGTCGGGAAAAGGAAATGGGCCGAAGGAAAGTAGATTTGGCCCGAGATTAAAATCCGGAATTTCAGTGACTTCCAAATTTCAGAAATTGGGATAAATTCAATTGAGCTCCAATATATAGTAAATAAACTACGAAAAAATACAGAAAAAATTCTATAGCACAAGGAACCCAACTAAAACTAGTTCTGATTTAATTGATATTTATTTTACTCATGTTAAATCATTTTAATCTTAGAAAATACATATTAAGCTTTAGTTAATTCAAGAAAAATCCAGATGGTTATTTTTATTTTAAAAATTTTAAAATGGTAGAAAAAATCAGGATGGTGTAAACCTCCCCTTAAACGGAATCTCGATCCCGAGATTCGGACTCACTAAAGGAATAGATTACCTGGCTTCCTCTTGCAAAACTGACGTATTTGGCTGCCTTGAGCTAACAGTGTTCCATGGCCTGCTCCTGGGGTGAAAGTCTTGATAGGGGTACTCCCAAGATTGAACGGAATCGACATGACATCTCGACACTTCTACAGACATTTGCAAGCAAAATAGCTTGGCTCTTTGCACTCGAAACAAGTAAGTGAAGTTGCAGGGTTAGCATTTCCCTGTCGCTGATTATTGAAGTCAATAGGGCGCAGTCCTGAAGTTTCCTAACAAGGTACTAGGGCTGGAATCCTGAAATCTGCCTGCGGAGGTACACGATCTGGCTGGTACGTGCTGAATTTGGCTCTGAGTGACTAGGGTTGGCATTTTTATACCGAAACCGAAATACTGAACCAAACCGAACCAAAAAACGAAAAATTACGGTTTATTCGGTGTATTGTATTTGGTGCGGTTTATATTTTCATACTATTCAGTTTTCAGTTTTCGGTGCGGTTTTTAAGTCATGAAAACCGAATTAACCAAAATACCGAAATAATATTTTTCCCTTGTGTGAATTTGTGGTAAACAAAGGCTATTCTCATTTAATTTTGTATGTACTTTTCAACATCTCAAAAGGAAGAACATTAATAGCTTTTAAAGATATCATTCATTCAAAAATAAATCCGGTATGATAACACTAGACTAAAGAATGTCATTATATGTTAAAGCGTTGTGCATATTTTGGTTAACCGAATTAACTGAACTGAAATAATTCAGTTAATTAGGTTCGGTTTTCTATTTTAGTTTAGTTAATTCGGTTGTCAACTTTCAAAAACCGAAATATTTTTTACCGAATAAACTGAATGCCTACCCCCTATCTGTGACTGGTGCAACTGAGCTTCTTGTTCAATCATTTTCCACTTGCAAGACTCTTCCAACTCATGGTGAGACTCCTTAATAAGTATAGCCTTGTCTACCATATGTTGGAAACTAGCATAATCATTGCCAATTACCTGAACCTTCAATCTGGGGTTGAGTCCTTCCTTAAAGAGCTTATGATGTGCATTATCAGTAGCAAAATCCTCTGGAGCGTACCGAGCTAAGTGAACTTACTGAGATACTGATATGTTCCCCTGTTGAAGCTCACGGAACTCTTCCTTCTTCATTTCGACCACCCCATTTAGGATATGGGCATGGCGGAAAGCTACAGTGAACTCTGCTAAGTGATGTTATCTTCATAAGCGGCATAATAGTTCTCCCACCATTCTGCTACGGTACCCTCAAGCTGGTGAGCAACGTAGAGAACCTTCTCCTGATGTGTACACTGAGCAAGGGCTAGCTTCTTTTTTACAAAACGAAGCCAGTCATCTATCTCTAAAGGCTCTAAAGAACTGGAATAGATAGCCAATCGAATCCTCATAAATTCTGCGAATCTGGAAGGTGGATGAGCTGGATGAGGTGCAACGGCTACATGATTTTGCTAGTTCATCATGTTGTTTAATTTCTGCATCACTATGTTCATGAGCTGGGTCCACGCTGTCATAAACTGACAAGCTTAGGTCCAAACCGACTGGAGCTAACTACTAACCAAGAGCTGTTGGATTTACAGCACTGCTGTTAGGATCTGAAAGCATATAAATACATCCAGCTAAATTCTAACAATTAACAATCTGCTATAGTGGCACCACATGTCACAAAGGAGAGGGAATAACAAAGATAAGCAGTAAATTCGTCTAAAGGGATAAACCAAAGACAAAACCTAAACTAGAAACACTCACTTTAGCCGGAAAGGCTAGTAAAGAAGCATTAAATTCCATAAATAAAGATCTTTGACATAACTGCAATATAATACCAAAAACAAAACTGCAGCTCACATCACACACTTTTTATTTGTTAGAAAATGATAAATTTGTTGCAAAAAAATCAATTCATTAGAAATCTGTTTCACCACTTTTTGTTTAAGAATACCATCGTTTATTGGTAATTATTTCGTGAAGTGCTCAACAAAACAACACTACCAAATAACATATTGAACTTACCGTTACTCTGTTGATAATCCTTACTCCTTATAGTTGCCAATTCGAATTTTGATTCACCAAACAGCACCATTTCTCAAACTTAAGACAACTTCAACTCGTCAGGACTCAAAGCTGATACCATTAGCATTCGAGACTCAAAATTTGGATCTCATTGGCAAAATTTATTTTGTTTCTCAAAACTAGGAATTTCAGTTTTCACTTACACCACCAAAGGTGTGGCTTACATCACTAAATGAGGATAAAAAAAAATTTCACTTGATCCTCGGTTTTGTTCAACTTCCTAATAAAGCAGATCTGTGAAGGACCAAGTCATGTTCCATAGCTGCGATCTCCAGCATCCCCAAGGCCCGGAACGATAAACCTATGAAGCAGAACAATCAATACTAAGAAAGAACAGCGTCACAGTATATGGACATGCTAGTCAACACTCGGCGTTCTAATTACCCTTTCTCATTCACAATTTTATCCATAGCTCCTGTATACACACAAATCCTGCATAAAGCAGTTGCAAGATTATACAAAACATCAAAGGTAACCTTGAAACAAATGTCACAGATGTATCAGCATGTACCCTGGGAATTTTTTATTGAGCTTCTTGAGGGCTGGAGGAGCAGCAACAGCACATATCTGAATGAAAATGACCACTAAGATAACAATGCCCGATTTTTTATAAACAAAAGAATCAGATGAACATTTGTTTGCCTACTGAACTCACAATTCTTATCTGGCCGATCTCAGCTCCACAATCCTTCAGAAGATCAACTGCTGCAGCTACAGTTCCACCTGATAGATAAATAAAGGTAGGTAAATAATATGAAGATTACAAGGTTACATACACAACAATGCCACTAAATCCTTTTTCCAGCCTAAGCACCATCCTACGTACAACAATGCCACTAAATCCTTTTTCCAGCCTAAGCACCATCCTATGTACTACACTGTTGGCTCATTTAATACAATCCACACAAATCCATGTTATGAAAGAATGTAATGTACTAGGCAAAAGATATACCAGTTGCAAGCATAGGATCCACAAGGAGGATATGACATCCTTTTGGGAATCTATCAGGTAATCTGCGTTCAGAGAATTTGTTGAAACAAACATCATCACAAGTTAAAATCTTAATCATTTTCATCACAAGTTAAACACCATATTCATTTTCAAAGAACAGACAGAATTATTAGATAAAACTGTTCAATAGCTTGGCCAAAGTCCTGCGATTGGTCAACCTAATGAAAGAGTAAAATAAGAGCTGGATGCGAATTCAGTGACTGCTTTTGATAATAACTGTGGTAACTCCACTCGTATTGTGAAGTAATTCTTCAAAGATGAAATGGGATAATGAGTAGTATTCGATAACTTCCATTATGTACTTTCTAGCACCCGAAAACTATCTTTTAAACAAATAGTCAAAAGTTCTTCAAGTTGCACAGAAGCTCCACGTTAGGGCCTCCATGACTACAATACAACATTTCTGAAAGTATTTCTCAATGTAAAGACCAATAGAGAAATAAATAGCACTTACTTATTCAAGTAAACAGAGGGCTGTAGTGTTGTCTCATCCCTAGCCATACCTTCAATCAGAAGAAAAGAGATCAGAATGCTATCAATAATCCATTCAAGCATGGTTACATAATAAAATAATATTTCTGTAAAAAAAAGAATAGGATAATGTGAATCATTTGTCAAGTATAAAGATGTGCTGAAGTATTACACAATTTGTAATTATGTACATATAGTTAGCTATATCAATCAGTAATAAGATTTGTTTTGCCAATTTTCATAAAAAAAAAAGTTCTTCCCGATATGAAGTTCCTTCCGAAGTGAAAAAAATGGATTTATTCACCTATACTTTCATAGTTTATATTATGACCAATCCAGCAAATTTACAACTGAACATTCAACTGGCAAATTGGATGCTTTGACATGGCAAACACGAAATCTTTTCTCACCCAAATGGAAAGTTCTAGTTGATGGCAAAATTGATGTCGCAAACTCCGCGAGGGCAAGCCCTGCTCGAAGAATAGGCACAATCTGAACCAAGAACCATATAAATAAGAAAACATTAAATAATTACTACATGAGAGTATGATGAATTTTCCCAAAAAAAACGTTTTTACAGAAATGCAAACCATGATAGGCTCCATGGGATTGATGGATTCAACCACAGCAGTTCCCATAGGAGACTGGATCTCCCTTGTTACTGTCGGCTGTCAATGGAAAGAGGTAAACCATCTCGATGATGACAGACTAAACCAAATAAAATTCATCATTATTGTCCAATGTGAATGGAAATTTCTGATATAATTTCCGGAGTTTCTTTTTGTCAGTACATCGATCAGTTATGTAACTTTTTTATTTTATTTTATTTTACATAAACATCTGAAAGGCTAATTTCAAAACACATATCAACGACAACAAATGCAGCATTCCCATCTACTTAAGAATTACGAAGATACCAGCCAATCCCTGGTTGCCTCGTAGATGAGCAATCTCCCGAGCTCCCCCATAGCACTTTCTGCCCAAAATTTTCACCAGCAAGCAAGAAGTCAGAAAGAAACATAAATCAGAACTCATAAACATTACATACCAGGCAAAGAATCAAATTAGCGAATACAAAGCACTCACTGAAGGCGTGTGAGGGCGTGGCCTGATCGCGGAGGACGGAGACCCAGTGACTGATCAGCGGGTGCGCCGGCACCACCACCTGCCGGCCGCGCAAGAAACAATCTAATTCTTGATCTCCGGCTACTGAATACTAATGCTCAAGTGAAGGGAGAGCGTGCACCTTGAAGCCATCCATGGCGGCGATGGCGGGGTCGTGGTTGCCGATCTCCATCCGCCGGAATCGAAATCAGGATAGGAGGCGGCTCAGTGGCTGCTAGGGTTTTGGTGGGGAGGGAGTTGGGTTACACGGCGGGAAAAAAGGCGATGGGGGAGGAATGCTGCCTTGTGTGCCCGATGCGGGGGGCACCTTATGCGGCAGAATAGTCGCGGAGCCCACCAGCTCCGCCCGTTAAGGTTGGGGTGGGGCTGTCACTCAACCCGCGGTCTCCAAATTTGTTGCGCGATTTTGCAGCCTTTACGAGTTTAGGCCCATTTGGTATGTAGAAAAAAATAGAGGAATTTTATAGAAATCTAATCTAAAGAAAAAAATTTCTAAGATGGTTGTTTGGATGAAGGATTGGCTCAAAGGAATTTTCCTATCCTACATTTTTTTGGAGGAAAGAAAACTGTGAGGATAGACCTCATGTTAAAATTCCTTCTAGTCATCCAATGCAATATTTTCTCTTTTCTCACTCCTCTCTATCTCTAGTTAAGCCATATATTACTTTAAAACTCTTATATTTTTTCCTGTGCTGCTTCCAAATGTACATTCTGAACATTTTCTGCATTTGCAATTTCTGTAGGAATTACTGGACATGACATGCAATTCCTAAGTTTTTTTTTCTATTTCTGTGTTTTCTATTTCTTGTGTTCCAAATGGTCCTATCCGTTCTGAGTCTTTGTGGTTGTTTTTATTTTCAAAATTTTTCTTTCCTTTCCCAGAGTATTCATGAGAGAACACCATATGATCGTACAAAGATTTTGCTACTTTGCGGATGCTCGTGGGAACCACTCAATCCATGTTATGATCGTACTCTTTTGTTGCACAACAATCTTCTCCCCCTCCCTCTTTACACTTGCATCTTACCCCATTCCCGTTGGCTCACGCATCGCCACCGCCAAGACCCTCGTGCGCTCCAAGCAACCTATCACACAAGCAGCCACAAGCAGATCTCACCAAATGGGTCAGCTCGTGGCACGGTACTGTTGATCTAATCTAGGTACGACATAATATGAACAGTAAACAGGTCATGCCGATCCAAGGTGTGTTGTGCTTGCGTCGGAACCTCAGCATGGCGGGCCGGTCCGACACAACACCCACAGTACCATACCGAGGCACACCTTGGTCTGACACGACACAGTATGCCATTTACGCCAACCTCCCACTGGACCCACTTCCAGGAGGCCAGGTCTATTTAGAAGAGCGCAGCAACTCTTCATCGCAATGCAGTAAAATTGCATGTGAAGGGCAGTAAAATTACTATTATTATGGTTAATGCGCTCTTCCGAACGCGTACGGGTGACTTAGAAATAAAATTACTTGCGACTAGCAGTAAAGTTACTTGTGAATTGCAGGAAAAATACTTTCGATTGATAGTAAAGTTACTTGTGACCCGCAGTAAAATAACTTATGACTAGCAATAAAAATAGTTACGACTGGCGCCTTCCCACAAGGGTTCCACCACGGCCCTCTGCGGCTAACGAGGACTTGCTTTTTGATGGACAGAATGGAACCAACAACAACGGACACCAAGGCGAGAGTAGAGGGGTTTGATGCTCGCCAGCGCGCCCGTAGACCTTGTTGGAGGTGGAGAATGGGGTGGCGCCGGTGCGGCAGGGGAAACCCTAGAGCTGGGTGTTAGCGACGGAGCAGGCAAGTGCGATCGAGAGTGATGAGGTCATGAGGACGGACAAGCCAAGGACGGAAAGGTGAAAAACTGGCCGTAAATTTACTAGCAAGGCAGTATATTTACTAACAGTAAAAAGCTGGTAGTAAATTCACTTGTGAATGGTAGTAAGCTACTAGTGGACTGAATGGCACGGTTTGGCACGGCTCATTTAGCCTTTGGGCACGCTAAGGCATGCTTGGGTATGGATTTCCAAATTTTTTTTACCGTTTATAGAAAGATTACTTCTGAATGGCCATTAAAATTACTTGTGACGGGCAATAAAATTACTTGCGATAGGCAGTAAAATTACTTATCAACAGCAGTAATCTTACATATGAATGGTGTTGCACGTCAGATGGAGTGATGCGTGTCAGAGTAGATGATGTTGCATGTCGGAGGGGGTGCGGCGCAGCGATGAGGCAAGGGAAACCCTAGTCTAGGTGCGAGCAACAGAGCAAGCGGGTGTGAGCGAGCAAGAGTGACGAGGGTAGATGGGCAGAGGATGGAAAGGGGAAAACTGGCCCTAAATTTACTAGCAGTGTAGTATATGTACTAGCGGTAAACTTACTTGTGAATGGCAGCAAACTTACTAGTGGACTGGATGGCACGGTTGGGCATGGCTTGGCACAGATTTCCAAAATTGTTGACCGTTTAGCACATCATGGCACGACTCGTTTAGCCTTTGGGCACGGTAAGGCACGGCTGGGCATGTATTTCCAAATTTTTAGACCGTTCATAGAAAGATTACTTCTGAATGGCTAGTAAAATTACTTGTGATCGGTAGTAAAAGTACTTATGAATGGTAGTAAGCTTTCCTACAAGTGGCAGAAAGTTTACGGCCTGGTCTAACACGACATGGCACACCATTTACCCCCAACCTCCTACTGGACCTACTCCTAGGAGACTAAGTTTGCTTAGAAGAGTACAATAACTCCCCTATCATAGTGCGGTAAAATTGGACAAGGATGGTAGTAAAATTACCTATGTTAGGGTTAATGCACTCTTCCGAGCGCACACGGATGACTTCGTAGTGAAGCTACTTGCGACTGAAAGTAAAGTTACTTGTAAATGGCAAACAAAAAAAACTTTTAGTTGCCAGTAAACTTACCTTCAAATGACAATAAGCTTACTAGTGGACTGGATTGCATGGTTGTTCACAGTTGGGCATGGATTTCCAAAAATTTTGAACATTTAGATATTTAGCACATCAAGGCACGGCACGACATAGTCCATTTAGCCTTTGGGCATAATAAGGCACAATTGGGTACGGATTTCCAAAATTTTTGACCATTTTTTAGCTATTGGAGGCTTAAAATTTGTAAAGCAAGTATCAAATAATCTAAAAAAACTCTAGAATTTTTTATATAAATAGGCACACACCCGTCTCTCAAACAGCCAGAACTCTTCCCTCAACCTCTTCTCTGGTTTGTGTTGTTAACATTTTGAGATACAATTTATGGATCACGTTGATCTTATTGATTACGGCCTCACGCTGGAGTACCTTGCAACATTAGAGAATAGTACAAATTCACCTCGACTAGAGCATGAGGATGAGGCTCTGGTAGCATCATCCTCTGGCTTCACAAGTGCCTCTATCTCGGGAAGCACCTGGACAAAGGGTTCTAGGCCATGCACTTCCAATGTGTTGGAATACTTTAATACCACATACAAGCAAGACACACAAGGAGGGAACATAAAGTATGTTGTCTATAAAATTTGCCATAATGAATTAACTGCAAGGTCTTCAGGGGGAATAGCCCACTTGCAAAGACTTGTTAACAGATGTTTGTCCAAACAAGGAGTGTTGATGAGACAGACTCAGCTACAATACAACCCTGACAGTACGGTACATAACTGGGACTACAATCCCAAGGTAGCTAGAAAATCCCTTCGTAGATTAATTGCTACAAGGATTTACAATTACGATTTAGGGAGTCCTCTATATTTGAACAGCATATTAGGACTGCTCATAATTCCAGATTTACTAAAGTGTCTAGACAAATAACTAGTAGAAATTGTGTCAGGTATTATAATAACGGTCGTAATGAACTAAAAGAAATGTTTGCTACATGCACATTTTCTATTCCTTGACCTCAGACAAATGGAATGTCAGGCTAGGGAGGACTACTTAGTATAGTAGCTCATTATGTTAACGTAGACTAGGAATTATAAAAAAGAATTATAGGGTTTAAATTAATTAATGTTGCTCATACTAGTGAGAATATTGAGGATTGTATTGTCAAAATATTGGAGGATTTTGGTGTCACTGATAAAATTTTTCCAATAACTTTAGATAATGCCACCATGAACTCTAAGGTAATGGATATTCTCACACCAATGCTTAGTACTTACACCAATATTTTCTTACTACATCAGCGATGCGTATGTCACATTATTAATCTGGTAGTTAAATATGGTTTGAAGAGGCTGGATCCGTATATTAAACCTTCCACGATGCAAAATCTTTGATAAATGCTTCTAACCTATGAATAGTTGCATACAGGAACTATTGCATTGCAATGGCCGTACGTCTAAGAAAGGTTGGTTCGGACATGCATGGAAGATGGAACTCTACATACATAATGTTGAAGAGTCTTTTGCCTTACAAGAGCACATATTTGGTATTCATTCACATGCACCACCAAAGCATGATGGCGGGCCTCTACTCAGTGAGAAACATTGTTTCTTTTTGAGAGGTTACTCGCTTTTCATGAGCTTTTCTACAATTCTACTGTTGCTATATTTGCAGTTTATTCTCCAAAATCTTCCATAATTGTGCATCATTTCTCAAAATTGCTGGTCAATTGCAGGCTAATGAAAGTGATATATGATGAGAACATGTACTCTATGGATACAATCATATTTGTTGTGCTTGTTGTTCCAATTACAAGAATTTTTATGCATCCCTTAAATTATCAGGTGAGTTCGTTTCAAACAGGTTTTACTTTGTTTGATAAAGAACTTATGATATTACATAATGAGAGTTTGTTGCATTTATTATCATGTACCAAGATTTATGATCAAGATCATACAAGGCTACACATATGTTAAAACCGAGGACGGTTTTCTGTCAAGAAGGGGAGGATGATGTGATCACGCGACAAACACATATGACCATACCGCACAATATCAAGATTGAACTAAAGTTGAATTCGTTTCTTCAGCTTCAACATAGTTTAAATGAGAATATGATGCTACCTAATGATCAAAATATATATTTTTACAGCACCACATCACTTTTACACCAATTCAAGCAAGAGATCAAGTTGGACATGTTTTGGAATCCAATTCGGCCTCCAGATCAATTCGGATTCAGCCTGACAGGCCCAACTTCAAATGTGCATAACTTTCACATACGAAGTCTGTTTGAGATCCACGAGTACTTGTTGGAAAGATTTTCTCATCCTCTTTGCAATGGATCTGGTATCATCTCTAAATTCCTACTGTACGCACCGCAATCATCAAAAGAGTCCGCGTTGGGCTCGTACTGGAATCGGATTCGGACTGCTGCGATGTTATCAAGTTCAAATGGACTTAACTTTCTCATACAGACTCCGTTTGGGACGTTCATGGACTTCATGGAAAGCTTATAAAGTCTACTTTCTAAAGGAAGCAACCTCATATTTAAATTCTATCCGAGCCGGCCGAAATCATCAAAAGAGTTCATCTTGGTTTCTGAGTCCGAGTCGAAAGGGTGCTGTGCCACCTCCACTTGGGTCCATGGACCTTGTATCCCTATATAAGAGCCACCGCCTCCCTATGCTAGGAGTTGGATTTCGTTGAGTTTTGGTTTAGCCCTTGTGCAAACTTCTGTTCTTCAGTTGTGTCGGATGACCATCTGTCAAGACAGCCTTCGGAATCCCACCTTTTGAACTCAATATAAATATTTGCAATTTCAGATTGCTTGTTATCTTGTTCTTGCGTGTTCTTCGGTTGCATGCAGGAAGAGACCTTCGTGGTCAGGTCAACCGTGTTCTTGGCACGGTTGATAACGACTTGGAGTAGGTTCAGCGATTGCTAAGGCATAAGCGACGTCGTACGGTTGTAGTCGGATCGCAAGAGTCACCTCCACCAAAATCGAAGTTATCATCCTATCGGAAAATCGGAACCCCATCGCCCACATCCTTCCCTTCTTGAAAACAAAGCCGTCCTCGACTTTTGATAAGCTGAAAATAGGGTAACAAAGAAGTCAAGGTGTATGCATGGTATATGTATATGTCATCTGTTTTAGTAGTTCTCCATTGTTACACAATTAATGTTATTAAACAACAGCGATCATAAAAGCTCATTGTATTATTAACCCAAGAGTAATCATATATGTTTATGAGCAAATCAAAATTTCTCACACAACAATTATTGCAGCTAGTTTTACAAATGTAAGTGAAGCATTTATGCAATTCAAGTATCTGAAGTTGTAAACTTGCAGTGGTGGCACAAATGGGCGAATCTACAACTTTTAGAATCAAACAACGTTTATCCATATAATCAGATTTCAATTGAGCAACAACAAATTCATCTAGTAAGGTTGAAAAGATTTGCAAGTTCTTACATACATCAATTTCATTATTCAGATTGTCAATGTTAGATGGTTCAACAAAAGAAGAACGTATATGCATTAAATGATCACTAAATTTTATTTTTCTTTCATAATGAACAAGATTGAGTGTAATATCCCAAAAGTCTATCGAGAAATAATTGTGTAATTAGAGAGAAGGACCTTAAAGAAAAGAATAAAATAACAAGTTTTGAGGGGGATTTCTGAATTTTCCTGGCAACCTGGGCCTGGGCTTTGGATTGATTATATTGCTTACTGCTCATTATATTCCCTGAATATACTTATTGGAACCTCTGAATTAGACAATTTACAAAGGAGGTTCTGCCGAAATTTTATAAGACGTACTTAGTTGTCCTGGTTAGGTTATTAGTTTGGTAGCATTCCGGGTCATTGTTTGGCTGGGGTGTTACAGTTGGTATCAGAGCGGGCTGTAGGTCCGTGGTTAAGGAAATATTAATTTTGACACACTAAGAACAGTTGGTATCTTTTGGTGCCCATGATTTGACTATATGACTGTATTGAGTGGTGAAAGTTGATGACGAGAGAAAGAGATTGTGGTGTGGCCATAGGCATGGCCAAGTTATAGAACTGTTCGTGATATTGAATTGGTGAGGGATCTTTCCTTGGGCAACTTAATTTCAGAAGTTAGGAATAGGTTCTTTAGAAAAGTTTATTCTCTCCCTTAAGCTGAATTTGGTCAATTCTTATCCTGTGGTGGGAGAAGAATTTATTTTGGTGTGATGGTTCATGGCAGTTGAGGGTTTACATTTGGTCTCTACCTGTTCTTTGAAGCAATTATTGTTTTTCAGACTATTGGGACGTTTTTGCTATTTGGGAGTATTGCTGTTTAGCAAGGTTGTTTCCTTCGTGGGAGTTTTGTCTTGTTGTGAAACATGCCTTATTTGTTCGCCTGGTATTTTTGTTAGTGAAAGTTTTATGTTGCAGATTTGTTAGCATGGGAAAGCCTTGGATCTTTGCATTTATTTGGATTATTTCGCGGGTTGAAGTTTAATTCGTCTCCTTTCTGAGAGAGAATGTTAAAACTTTTGTGGAGTTTTGCTATGCTTAAGTGGGAGGCGGTGATCATATAAATTAATTCATAAGGTATGTAGTTTAGAAGTTGAGAGGTTAGCGTGATGCATAATTAATTTCAACTAGTATTCTCGGAAGTGTAGTTGATCAATTTGATGTCGCCTTGTAATAGTTTCTTGAAGAATTGTGATTAAGAATTGTCTATATACGATTGGAACTCATGTGATTTTGAGGAGTATGCAAAAAGAACTAGAATGATTATTATGATTGTTTAAATTTCTATCTTATTGGACGAATTGAGTCATTTTTGTCTTTGGCAATTAATCTGACCGTTCGGGATGATCAAGAAAGGAGGTCTTGAAATATTGCCTTAGTAATATTAACATTTAATCTGTCCTTATTTATATACTAAATGAGTATGTGCAACTGCTAGGGTCATCTATCTTTCACCATACTAAATTATTGAAAGATGTGTAAAGAAATAGAGGAAGGTTGATGTATTGACTTGTGAAACCTTGTCTTATAGAGCTTATGTCATTAAAGTTTGAAGATATTTCATTCTAATTGCTGAACCTAAGGTGGAATATTGAATCTATGCTCATAACGTTTTTTTAGATTACCTTGTTCTAGAACCAGCTTGTTAAAAGAGTTTTGTTTTAATATGGGGCTTGTGTACTAGGCTTTTCCTAGATCAAGTAGTTGCAATCTTGTTTAGATAATAGAAACATGATGAAGTGGATTAATATGTTCCTTTTGGAAAAGTTATAAAGGGATATGAGGATATGATGATTCTTGTTAGGAGTATACTATTTTGATGTTAGTATGATTGTCAGTATGTGGTTTTGATGATAATGCTGAATGTTCTATAAATAAAAGAATTTGATAATTTCCATGATAGTATTTAAATCAAAGGTTTTAGAATTTGCGTACGCGACCTTTTAGACCTCAAGACTTAGGTGGTAGCTGAAATTGTTTTGAGCAAACTAACGCGTTGAGAAGTTTTATTAGTTCTTAAAAGATTAATGAGTTGTGGTTTTCAAATCTCTTTTGTTGCAATTATCAAGGTATTACTGTAATTGAAGAAAGTTGTTCCCTTTGTTAAAGGAAAGATTGTGGTAAAAGTATTTGAGGTTGGCGTCAAGTTGTGTTACTTTAAGAGGTGTGCTTGACTTCTTATTTTCACCGCAAAAGAGTTTCTCGAGTTTAAAATGACAATGTTGTATTCTTATTGGTTGATATTAGATATTTCTCGTCTTGAGGGGCATGTGCCTTCAACTGTGATCTTATGTTTTGTTTTCTAAGATCAGTGCTATTTCTCTTGGTCTGGTGTCTATTGTGATTGGTAGCATTTTCCCGTGTGCTGAGATTACTTCTTTTTATCTCTCCTAAGAAAGGGGTAACCAATTTGGGTTGCAAGCCCTTTTAAGATATGTATGGTAACTGGTCGGTGTGAGTATGTGATTGGTTTAGGTGAGATTGTGGGTGTCAAGTTGTTTGAGACTCTTGGAGTGATAAAGTGATTCTGTCAAATAATTCTCAGTGAGGATTTGATTTAAAGAAGATGTTGTCTTTGGAGTTAACTAGTTATGCTGTTGCAACTAGAAGAACCTATAGTAAATTGTGGTTCAAGAGTGTTACGATCATTTGGATGGAACATTAGAATTATTGAAAGTATGAGAATCTTGATCAATTTTATTAGAGTATCATGATTGGGTACTTTGCAAGGTTAAGTAGGAGGATTATAGTGGAGTAGTTAATGAGAGAATAATTGTGAAGAAGTCTAGTTGTTATGGGAATTA
This sequence comes from Bonia amplexicaulis, assembly GCA_036346245.1. Classification (NCBI taxonomy): domain Eukaryota; kingdom Viridiplantae; phylum Streptophyta; class Magnoliopsida; order Poales; family Poaceae; genus Bonia; species Bonia amplexicaulis. Next base: position 10,933,259 of record CM070748.1, read on the forward strand.
TTGGGATAGCAGGGATTGTTGAAATTATTGTCATGTATGACTTGGATTCAGTGAGTAACCCTCCAGGAGTTAGAATCTTCCTACAGATAATCAGGTTGAGAATAAGTTTTTATATAGTTGTTAATGATTGAGCATGGTTGATTGTGAAAAATTTTAGTCACCGAATTCGAGAGTTTTTTGTATCAATTATGTCGAAGTACATGAATAGGAACCCTGGAGATGGAAAAATTTTGGTTTGGTGATCTATGCTAGGACCTTGGTGGCTAATGATGTTGTGTGAGAATAGTGGAATGGGTGGATTCTAAATAGTGTGATGTACCATGATAATATCCTTCGAGCGTAGTAAATGAGTGTGTGGGCTGAGAATTCCATGATTGTTTATCCTTAAAGAATTGTGGTGAAGAGATTGTGGGTGAAACTAACGATGAGGTGTATTGGAAATTATTCATTAAAATAACCAGTGGGTAGAGGAGTTGACTAAAGTATGTTATTGTAAGAACAATAGAGTCCCTCTATAAAGGTGAGGTTGATGCACTCGGGTTGAACATGGTGTTGATGTTGCGAATTTAAAGGAAATGAGCTGGTGTGGTATGGGATGATTTGGAATCGTGTGGATCAAAAGAAAGTTTAATCCTAGAAAAAAATTCCTCGGGTAGTAAAATGCTCTTTGATTCCTGTTTGAGCTATGTGATGATAGCAAAAGACTTTTGTGGTTTGAGATGACCATATGTTTGCATTTGTGGATTTTCCGGTTCAGGAAAAAAAAGGAAGGGTTTGGCGTTGGATTGATTCTCTTTTGACTTATATGTTGTTTATTTGCAAACTACCTACTTGAATGTGGAGAGGTTTTCGTGTTGAATTCTCATTTTCTCTCCTTTTGACTTGACCCTTTCAGTGAGGAGTTGGTGATGTGTGGTTGCGATGAGAATTCTTTATGTTTAGTTGAATTTTATCTGTGAAAGAGTTGGTTTACTTTGAGCACGGTTGTGCGCCCGTGGCTAAAGGAGGTGCTCCTTGTTAAGGTAAAGAGATCGATTGAGGGTGGAAACACGAGATACATGTGTTGTGCATGTCGTGTGAGTTGGTACTAAAGGGCATGGTAACCCGAGGTATATTTAATCGCTTCTGTTAGTTGCGAGGATTCAGAGGTTGACCAAACGAGTGGCCTTGGTGAGACATAATCTGTTGGCTGCCCAGAGCAGGCAGAACAGTTATGCTGATGTGAGGAGAAGGGATTTGGAGCTCGAAGTGAGGGTTAGGTGCTTTTGAGAGTACATCGGACCCCTCACGATCATGGTTCGGATCGGGATGTTGGCATAGCGCTCGGATCTTCCAGAATCTATGCATGGGGTGCAAGCATGGAGCAATAAAATTTTAAAGTATGTCAAGGTGTTTTGGTCGCAGCGGACAGAGAGAGAGAGGCAACATAGGAATTGGAGTCTCGCAAGCGTGAGCAATATCCGATAATAATCACAACATATGCGTGTTAGTTTGGTCAAGTTTTTAGTTGTGATTAATCCTCAGTGTAAGCACAGAAAGAATTCGGGGTCGAATTCTGTTTAAGGGTGGTAGAATGTAATATCCCAAAAGTCTATCGAGAAATAATTGTGTAATTAGAGAGAAGGACCTTAAAGAAAAGAATAAAATAACAAGTTTTGAGGGGGATTTCTGAATTTTTCTGGCAACCTGGTCCTGGGCCTTGGCCCAGGTGGGATTTCGGCCAAAGGGGGGAGGCTCCCACCCCTCCCTCCAACCCTAGCCGCCCCTACCTCCCTCCCTTGCAGCCCCTCCTTTCCTCCCCATGCGCCACCCCCCCTCCCCTCGCCTCTTCGCCTCCCTCCCTCCAGCAGCTCCTCCCTCCCTCCCCTCCATTGTTGGTGAAGAAGGTTCTCGGTGCTGCCAATCAAGTGAAGGAAGGAGATCTCTCGTGCAAGGCAATCGGATCCGGAGAAAGAGAAGAAAAGGAGGAGAAAGAGAAGAGGAGGAATTCGTGGGGAGTTCATCGTGTTCTTCATCGTTTCTACAAGGGTAATCCTCATTTTCCCCAATTAGAATAATAATTTAGTTGTGCTAGCAATGTCGTAAATCTGGAATGCTAGGACAGATCGTATTAAACGGCTGTTTTTGGATAGATCCGTGGGGATTCAGGTCTAGACCTCTCCTAGAGAATTGTAGAAGACGTAATTGTCTTTCCATGAAGTGCTAGAACTGCTAAGATGACTGTTCTGCAGATCGGGGGAATTCCTAACAGGTTTTGGTAGATTAGTTTGGGCGACGGGAAAATGGGTGAATCAGAAGATCTTCATATTAGGAAAGTTGTAGATAATTTTCTTAGCTTTCCATAAAGGTCAAGAAGTCCTGATTCTGCCTTTCGGGGCGAAAGTTATGGCCATTTTAGTGCGCTGTCCAGAGAGGTAGTCGTGATTGCTGATGCTTTAGAAAATGGGTTGGTGCGGGTAGAAAATGGCCGAATCTGGGAGGCTTACCAATAGGTTTTGTTAGACAATTTAATTATCTTTCCAGAGAATCTGAGAACGCCCTAGTTGGACCTCTGTATGAAAAGTTATGAATTTTTGAATGTGACTGTCCGTGGAAGAGCAGAGATTGGCCGAAAGAATTGGGGATTAAGTCAAGTTAAACGTGTTGGTTTAGTTTGGGGTGCTGTTATTTTATCTAAAGACCTGCCACTGTTGTCTTAACAATTATTATAATTATTGTTCAGGAGGAGGACGGATCCCAGGGGCCGCACCTTCTGCTCATCCCCGTTTTCTTGTGGTTAAGGCAAGTATAACTGTGGTTTAAAACTATAGTGTGAATTATGGATGATTGATGCTTTGACGATGATTGTTCTAAATTATGAGTATATGTGATCTTGATTATGATAATGATATGTTGGTACTGTTTATGGTCGATTGAAAATGAAGGTATACGTGAGAATTTATGATGCATAGATATTGTGAATGCATGCTTTGTTCGTTGAGACATTCACGCATATGCATCATGCTGATTTGTTGAAGTCTTGGTCACAAGATGATCAAGCGCTGAGGTCCCCGTCATGTGGATGAGATGACGGGCTAAAGGTCCCCATACTTGTGAAGTATGGGCAATTAGTCCTTGTACCAGATGGTACAGGCATAGGTGTGCATTGACGGATGCACACTCCGCATTACCGGTAAAATGCGAAAGAGAAGAGATAAATAGATTTTTGATCATAATGCATAGCATGGTTATTTATATGATTGATGGATAAATTTGTGAGATGATGCTCATGGTTGCTCTTGTTACTACTTATTATATTTGCTGAGTCTTTGGACTCACTCTTGTTGTTGTTGTTTGTTTTAGGTACCTTCATGAGATCGGCATGCATGGGAATAAAAAAGGATTAGTTTGTTGCACTTGCACGTTCTATCCACCATGGAAGAAATAGAGAACTTTAAACATTATTTGTTGATTAGCTCAAGTGGTATTTGCTTAATGGTTAACAGGTTTAAAATGTAATAAATGATTAGAACTCTTTTATATTGCTTCCACTCTTTATTTAAGTATTATAGCCAGATTTGCTTTGGATTGATTATATTGCTTACTACTCATTATATTCCCTGAATATACCTATTGAAACCTCTGAATTAGACAATTTACAAAGGAGGTTCTGCCGAAATAATCGCGGAGTCGCCGGTTTTTCGGTTAATCGCGAGAAGGGAAAAATATGAATTGTAGAACATTGTAAAATAAATTAAAATAATTAATTTGGATGTTTTGGGCTGTCCGGAGGGGTGGGCCAGCCGCTTGGGCCAGCCAGCCCAAATAGGGGCCCGTACCCCCTCCTAAACCCTAACACCCCTTTATAAATCCCTCCTTGCCCTCCACCCTCCCCACCCTTGGCCGCCCCCACCCCTTGGGTGCCTCCCCTCCCCTATTGCTTCCATTGGTGCCCCAAGTGCTGCTACCATTGGAGGAGAAGAAAAGAGAAGGAAGGAGAAGAAGAAAGGAGAAGGAGAGGAGAAGAAAGAAGAAGAAGAAGAGGAGGAAAAAAGTGGGAAAAATCTTCATCTTGGTAATTTTCCCTCATCCTAAACCCTCTGTTTTTATGAACAATTAGGGTTCATGGCATGGATTTTGATGGTAGCTAATAGATTAATTGCCCGATTAGAGATTAGCTGCTGTCTGCCTATAGATTGATTCGCGCAACGCGTCTATTCTCGTGGATTTGACCTAGTAAACTAATTTTCCTGCGGGTCTTCCCAAAAGGAAAGTTTTAGAGGAATTCCAGATGCATCTCCTGTATTTTTTTGGATTTTTCTACCGTGGGATCTGGGAGATACGGAGCCGGCAATACCGTTGTCTGTCAGGCGGACAGATTGGTACAGTCCGACAGTAATCCAGAGTTTAGAAATAGTAAACAAATTTCCTAGTCATGGCTGTAATTGAGAAAGTTGTAGATAATTGAGAGATCTACCTTTTGTATAAATTTCAGAATTTTTATACCTCTGTGCTGTAGTTGGCACGCGATTGAACACTGCTATCCAATCTGCCAGAACAGAGTTCTTCCTTTGTTTTGGGCATTAAATTACGCCTAGATGTGATTAAAATAAAAATAGTTGTTCTACATGAAAATTGTAGGTTTTTAAGTCATGAATCCAGAGAGGTATCATTTGCTGTACTTAGATTTATATTGTTAAAGATACGAAATTGTGAAGTAGCGCTGCTGCAGAGGGTAATTTGTTGGATTGTTGAGCGGAGAAGAGATTGTGCGGGTTCGGGTTTCTAGCGATGTTTTATATTTATGTCGTGCTTGTATGCTGTGATTTTGTGCTGAGAGTTATCTTATGGACAGGTGGTCTTGTCCCTGAGCGCTCTTGATTTTTGTTGTACTTCGTTTCGTCGGATTGAGGCAAGTAAACGTAGCGGTGGTTGCTACCGTTTAACCTGTTGTTCCTACTACTTTCAGTTTTACATTATTATCGTAATTTGATACAATTGCCATGATTGCATGATATTTTAGTTATGGAATTCTGGCTTAATGTTATAATGTGGAACATGGAAATAACGTGTGGTGGATGTGGATATGTTGTGAGCATGATAATGCTCCTTGCGGATGAATTAATGTAATTAATGAACTATCATATCATTCATATCATTCATGTCATATCATGTCCTTTGTGTATGTGGATGTCGCCGCTTATAGCCGCGACCGTACCGGTACAACATCGTATATTGTCGTAATACGATGCGCCTCTTCGCCCGCAGGAAGCATTCGTATATTGCCGAAATATGATGCATTGCACTTCCTGCCCTGGTAAGAGTAATGTGTAGCATAGCATGAAGCATTCATATGCATTGCATTGTGGAAAGATCATTTGCATACATATGCATCATATTGTGGTGATGTTATTTTGTGGAATATACAACTTTCTAGTTGTATTGTGGAATTGGCTTATGTGAGCTATTTGTGGTATGAAGATTGTGGATGTGGTCGTGGAATGGGATTCGTTCCTTGTGTATGGTAAGAGTTGTGGTTGTGGCATGAAATTATTTTCACTTGTATTAATTGTTGATAGCAATTGTGGATGTGAGAATTAATAAAGTAGTGAGATGATCATACATATGTTTAATTTTCTTTGATGGTGATTTGAAGTTGATGATATAACATTGTTATTATGGAAGATTAAATGTTGATGATTAATCTATTGTAGTTGTGGTAGATTAAATGTTTCATTTGCATTTAGCTGTGGATAAAATGACTGCATTCTTATGCCATTTAAATATGAAATTAAAGAGGTATGATTCATGGAAGTTTATGGTGATATATTATGGACATGAATTGTGGTTGTAGTTGTATGGAATTATAAATGATGATGTATAATTGTTTGTAGTTTGAATAGCTCATTAAGCTTTGCTTGTTGAGATTTTTATCTCACCCTTGTTTCCCTCCCTGCTGTGGACTTTGAGCATGTATTGGGAAGGGTAAAGCAGCACCACATTGATGCACATGGATTTCGTTTTAATGCTGAAATAAAGTCGGTAGAACTCTAGTCTTTGCTTAGCTATCTTGTTGATGAATGTTTCATCTCATTAATGTTTAATTCGGAACCGTTCCTTTGATTAATATGTTGAAGATGATTATGAATATTAAATTGCTATTGCTATTCTGTTATCCCTTAGTTGTTTATGCTTCCGCTTGTATTATCTTGTACTATCTTGCTTAGTAATGTTGCCAGTTTATTTTATTTTGTAAATTGGCTAGTTGTAGAGTAGTTTTAATAGCATCCCAGGGTAATGTGGGTCCTGGGGTGCTACAGTTGGTATCAGAGCGGGCATTAGGTCCATGGTAATTAAACTATTAAATTGACACACTGGTGCACAGTAGGATGGGATGGATCAAGCATTGCATTCATACTTTTGACATGTTGTATTGACGATTTACATTATGAGATAATCTTGTATGATTATGATTTTGCTCCTATGACTGTAATGAGTGAGAATTGTCAATGATAAGACATAGAGATTGTATTTGCTGCCTTGGCATTGCCAGGTTATACCACTGTTTGTAGCATGGGGTTTAGCAATGCAGTATCTCAGGTAACTTAATTGCAAATGTTGTGAGTGAGTTTCTTAAGAAAAATTGTTATCTTTCTTGAGCTGATTTTGGCCAACTCTTGGCCTATTGCAGTTAATGAATTTTCTTGAGTTTGTGGTTTTTTGCAGTTGAGGGTTTTGCAATTGGTCTCTACCTGTTCTTTGAAACAATTATTGTTTCTTCTCGAAACGTTTGAGACATTTTTGCTCCTTGTGAATATCGTTGATTTGTAAGGATGTTTCCTTCGGGAGTTTTGTCTTGCTGTGAATCATGACTCATTGGTTCGCTTGGTATTTTTTTATTAATGAAAGTTTTGTGTTGCAAACTCATTAATATGTTAAAACCTTGGATATATGTATTTCTTTTAGATTATTTCGAGTGTTGAAATTTATTTCCACTCCTTTCTGAAAGAGAGTGTTAAACCCTTTATAGTGTTTAATCATATAAATTAATTCATAAGGAATGAATTATCAAGTTGAGATGTTAGCATGGTGCATAATTATTTCGACTAGCATCCTTGGAAGTGTAGTGGATTAATGTGATATTGCCTTATAATAGTTTCTAGAAGAACTATGATTAAGAACTCTGACGTAGGTGATTGGTATAGCGATTGTTAGGGGTGAAAACGGGTCGGGTTAATCCCGACCAATCCGGCACCGAATCCGATTGGTACCGAATCCGATTGGTACCAAATCCGGAGAAAAAAATATGGGTTAGGATATGGTAACAGCAATATCCGTTCGAATCCGATATCCGTCCGAATCCGATACGTCTTCAAGTTTGATTTCAGGTTAGTGCTACTATTTGACGTTTCATTTTCTTTTGCAATGGTAAAATAAAATCTTCCACATCAGCTATTAAGTAGTAACATCAAGTTCTTGACAGTACGTCCTCCTACTCCATTTGTTGTACTGCATGCATTCCTTACAAACAAGTAGGGGTGCAAACGGCTCGGGTTAATCCCGACCGATCCGGCACCGAATCCGATTGGTACCGAATCCGATTAGTACCGAATCCGGAGAAAAAAATATGGGTTAGGATATGGTAACAACAATATCCGACCGAATCCGACCCGTTTTCACCCCTAGCGATTGTCGGTATAGCGAGACCTGTTCAGTTAGTTGAGAAGTGGAGCTTGGATTGGCTATGTATTTTGTTGCAAAGGAAAATAATCAATTAATTTCAGAAATTACATATAATTGAATTATAGTTCGTATCTAGCACTTAGCCTGTGTTGCTGATCAAACAAGGATGGATGAAGGCTAAATAAGTGTATAACAAAGTATAGGAGCGATAGACACAAGATAATTCAATAGAATGCAATTTGGAATTGAAGAACACAAGGATTGACCCAAAACCGAAATCAAGATTTCATCCACGGACATCACGTCGGTATTTTGGCCATAACTTTCTTTCAGTTGCTTCTTTTTCAATGATTCTTTTTTTATTTGTTTTCTGACGGCTTTTCTACAACTTTTGTTTTGGGACCAAGTTCTGGAAACCGACTGAAAAATTCGCACAAAATTCACAACTGCAGACTATTGCAGATTCAAACTGGATTTTTTGGTCAACTTGCACCGCAGATATCTTTTTACGGCCATGCTGGATTGAAGCGAAATTGTACGGGCAAAAGTTACGACTTTTTTGGTGGCGGCTGCAGAGAAAGGAAAATTCAGCCGAATTGGAATTAGGCTTTGGAGTGGGGAAATTTTTCTTATTTGGATTTTTATGGAATCAAGGATATGACCAGCAACTAGACAAAGCTAAAATAGACACAAATTCAATTTAGCAAACCAAAACTAACAGATTGAAAGGCACAACAAGGTTTGGACAACGGAAATTAACTCTTTTTGTAGGGCAATTTTTCAGGACTATGGGAAATAAAAACCAATCTACTAACTAGGGATACAAGAAATTCCTACCGGTCAACTGAAGGTCTGATACCACCTGATGTGGGCGATGGGGTCCCGATCTCCCGATAGGATGATAACTTCGATTTTGGTGGAGGTGATTCTTGCGATCCGACTGCAACCGTACGACGTCGCTTGCGCCTTAGCAATCGCTGAACCTACTCTAAGTCGTTATCAACCGTGCCAAGAACGCGGTTGACCTGACCACGAAGGTCTATTACTTCATGCAACCGAAGAACACGTAAGAACAAGATAACAAGCAATCTGAAATTGTAAATATTTATATTGAGTTCAAAAGGTGGGATTCCAAAGGCTGTCTTGACAGGCGGTCATCCGACACAATTGAAGAACAGAAGTTTGCACAAGGGCTAAACCAAAACTCAACGAAATCCAACTCCTAGCATAGGGAGGCGGTGGCTCTCATATAGGGTTACAAGGTCCATGGACGCAAGTGGAGGTGGCGCAACACCCTTTCGACTCGAACTCAGAAACCAACATGAACTCTTTTGATGATTTCGGCCGGCTCGGATAGAATTTAAATATGGGGTTGCTTCCTATAGAAAGTAGACTTTATAAGCTTTCCATGAAGTCCAAGAATGTCCCAAACGGAGTCCGTATGAAAAAATTATGTCCGTTTGAACTTGAGAACATCGCAGCGGTCCGAATCCGATTCCAGAACGTGCCCAATGTGGACTCTTTTGATGATTGCGCCCGGCTCATATAGAATTTAAATATGGGGTTAGTTCCTTTAGAAAGTAGACTTTATAAGCTTTCCATGAAGTCCAAGAACGTCCCAAACGGAGTCCGTATGAGAAAGTTATGTCCGTTTGAACTTGACAACAAGGCAGCAGTTCGAATCCGATTCTAGTACGAGCCCAATGCGGACTCTTTTGATGATTACGGTGCGTACAGAAGGAATTTAGAGGTCATACCAGATCCATTGCAAAGAGGATGAGAAAAGCTTTCCAACAAGTACTCGTGGACCTCAAACGGACTTCGTATGTGAAAGTTTTGCACATTTGAAGTTGGGCCTGTCACGCTGAATCCGAATTGATCTGGAGGCCGAATTGGATTCCAAAACATGTCCAACTTGATCTCTTGCTTGAATTGGTGTAAAAGTGATGTGGTGCTGTAAAAATATATATTTTGATCATTAGGTAGCATCATATTCTCATTTAAACTATGTTGAAGCTGAAAAAACGAATTCACCTTTAGTTCAATCTTGATATTGGGCGGTATGGTCATATGTGTTTGTGGCGTGGTCACATCAATATAGTCACACATGAGGTTATATTTGCTATGAAATCAGTTTTTTTGATATATTGGAAAGAGATTCCCATTTTATATGCTTTTGCATTTATTTTAGATCCTAGATCCAAACTAACAGGATTCATTAAAAGCTATACGAGTTTTAGGTCCAATAAATGGGACAGATTATTCCAGCTATTACTCATACATTCAACTAACCGATGTTTATCATATGTATGAGCAAAAATTTCAAGGAGTTCGCTTGCAACGACCTCCACCACCACCCACTGTAGGTAAGATCTGGGGTATTGATTCTTCTTCTGGAGGTTTTGGTTCTACGGCATCAAGCACTACATGAATAAAAAGTGATCACAACATTGGGGGAGCTATCTGCCTATCTGGACAGCTATCCCATACCGTGCCAGGAGGGTGTTAGCATTTTAAAGTGGTAGTGGGATCACAAGATGATATATCCGGTGTTATCTATACTAGCACGAGATGGCTAACTCTTCCTGCCTCTATGGTTTATTTGGAGTCTACTTTTAGCCTTTCTGGGAGAATACTAAAGGAGAGAAGAACAAGTCCTATAAGCGAGATGGTCGAAGTACTTCTTTTTGTCAAGGACTGGGAACAGGCCGACGTACGACTATAACATACCGTCGAAAAATATATCAATGACAAACAAATCTACTTCTATACAAAATAGTATATCTACATATGAACTGAGAATTTGAGTTACGAGATATACATTATTAATAATACAAGAGGTTTATTAATGTTTACTACTGGTCACTCAAAAGGCTACGGGTTTGTTAAGTTTGGAGATTTGGATGAACAGACATGTGCAATGACTGAAATGAATGGAATGTATTGTTCTAGCAGGCCCATGCGTATTGGACCAGCATCCAACAAGAAGAATACCGGTGTACAACAACAACCAAGCGGTATGCAAGATTATTTCTCTAGCTAGTACTGAGTTTTGAATGTCTAGAAACAATTTTGTTAGATAACTTGTGATAGTTAAATTATATTTATGCTTCTTGTTGTTTCTTGTCACATAGTGGGTTATGTGGTTTATAGATTAACCCTGCAGATGGACTTACCCGGTCCCCACCCATCATTCTCTTCACACTCTTGATGCCATTTGCAGTCCCTATTGCCTAGCTGGTGCCACATGCACAGCTTACTCGCTGCATTCAAATCCTCTGCTACCCCTGCACCAATCTTCTCCCTGATTGATGACAGAGCTTGGTTCACGCCTGACACTTTTCCAACAACTGGACCATGGCCATGTATTTATAGTGTTTTTTTTCAGATTTGTACTAATAATAAAAAATCTAACAAAGAAAAATATCCTATTAAACGTAACTTGTTTGGCATATTCAGCTTTGGACTCGGATTAAATGTAAATAATCAACTGATAAGAAAACAATACTTCCAACTCTCCCCTATGATTGACACCGCCAAGTATCAGTGCTAGTTTAGTGTGTTGGAACCATGGTGGTCATTCAGATACTTTACGCTTTTGGTTTTTGCGTCAAAGTAGTAGCTGAATCAACTTTGTTCTCAAGTCAGTGCTGCAAAAGTAACCATCATCTCCTCTCTCATTGTTTGTTGCAATCCAGGGTGGTATAGGCCCTGCTGGTTTATCTACAGAGGACCTTCATGTCCTGGAACTTACACAACAATGACTGCAATGGCACATGTGTTTGTTACTCCATTGTGATTTGAATTCAGAATTTATTTTTGCTACTATCCCTGCTGAGCATTCTACGTTTTCTATGTAGAGTGGTGGTTCTAGGGGCTGGTCCTAGTCCATGATACCGACATGTCATGGCTTTGGTTGGGCAGCGATTCTTGTTGACAATTGGTGAAAATGATGGTAGGAAATTGCCAACACGCTTACCAAGCCTACATCTGTAGCTACTTAGTTACAAATTGTTCCATCCTAACTGATTTCGATACTAATAGTACATTAATATTTCAGGGAAGCATCCTCTGGCAGATGTGTGGGCCCTTGATACTGCGATGAAGCCATATGAATGGAGGAAACTTGAACTAGAAGGCGAAGGACCACCTCCATGCATGTAAGTGTGCAAACAATAATGAGAAAGCATTTGCCTTGTGTAGTTAAATCAATGAGGTAGAAACACTTCTTTAGTGATGTTGACCTGAAACCTTGCAATATTGTCTTGGCAAGATTCCATTGTGTACATTAACGAGCTAACATCTGATGCACGCGATATTGCCTTCATTAATTATAATCTGAGCACATATAACCAGTCCTTGGCTGATATGTGCTTACAACTTTGTATCAATTCTTCAGACTTCCCTGGCTAGATTTTCATCTTAGCTTTACTATTAGATTCAAAATAATTTGTATCCCTGTGAATTATCTTTCAAATGGCTTTTCACACAAGATATTTTCTTTGTCTGGATTTTTTCAAGGATAATGAAAGAACGTAAAGAAAATCTGTAGATTAAGTGAAGATGGGAAAGCTGATGTACTAGTATCTGCATGTAGAAATCTTATAGATAGATACCAACAATTTTAGGGGGGGATAGGAAATTTGTTTATTTTTTCTTGTGTGTTTGCACTTGTTTATATTCATGTACGATTCAGTTGTAAACTCTACTTGCTATTAAATAATATAATTACTTTTTTCCTATAGTTCAGGGCATTGCTCTACTATTGTGTGGTTTGTGATAGCGACAATGCGATTTTGCATGAGTCGGTTTGTTTAAAATGATGTGAAAAAAAATCATTTTTATGTAACAAAAAGAACAAAAAGAAGACGTCTTCATTTTTCTTAGTATGCAATAGAGCGACTCTACAATAATCGAGACGATGTGTAAGCGCATCTATCAAAATATTCCAACAAGCATAAGCATGCAATTTACCATCTCTATAGAACGTCTCAAATTCTATACACACTTACAAATGCATCTTTACGGTCTTTTACACGGTCCATGGAAAGACGCTCCTAAGACGCTTTACAAAAACAACTCAACAACCTTTTAAAGATGATTTAACATATCTCTAACCTATAAATAAGATGTCTCTACAAGGCTTTTCTGTTATAGTGACCGCGCTATTCTTCATCTCGAAGATTTCTAGTAATATGACAATTACATCAATGATCTTATATTGACATTGGTAAACATAAACCACCTGGAGCTACCACGCTGCTTCACCTTAGTCTTCCTTCTCGTTGACTTGTCATGTCAAGCCTTGTGTCTCAGCTCCGAACACCCTCAGAATGCATCGCTGACACTTGGGCGCTGCCAAGTCATCCTGAGTCGCCGTACGGATCTGTCTTGCACCATCTTCATAAAGACTCCATTTTCATAGCCGGACTTGATCCTCGAGTCTCCTCGACCTCTGTGATCGTTCTAGATGCTAAGATCTCCAAGTTTGCTCCCAATCTCATGTCGATAATCACCCAAGGTATCAAGTCAACCTGCAGTCAACAAAGCCAAAGAAAATATTTCCTTGGCACAAGTGCCGCACAATTACCATCATTAATGAAAGCATACATCATAACATCCCATGCAACCTAGGGAAAACTCAAAACTTGACTTCGGGAACTTTAATAACTCTTAAACCTTCACCCATAAGTCTCAAATACTATCAAATATTCATCATGACATGGAGAGGCCTCCACATGGTCTATCAGTGTCACATGCAGTGATAGGTCTACCTACTTACATGGGAGCTAATTGTTATGCGAACATGTTGTAATTGTTTGTGTCATAGACAGTAAGATATCAGTTCCACATTGTAAATGGGCTTTGCACATGCAGTAATTATAATATTCTTTTTCCTGTATAGTTGAGGTCCAAGGTGGGCACTTGCTAGCTGCCCAGCGCACCAGCGTAGGCCGAGATGCTAGAGGAAGAGATGCACGTAGTTGCTGGGTAGTTCCCTAGCATGCACGCCCTGCTCGACGAATTTGTATGATCGCTGAGCAATGACAAACAAAGGGCCACCATGTAGATCTTCAAAAGTTTGACGACGAGGCGGGGAATACCATGGGGTTGATCTAGAAGGCCCACAGGAGACATCAGACTGCACGGGCTGAGGTTGTGCACATGATTAGGTCTCTGCTTGCACCAAATGAGCCTTTGGCATCTGCCTCGTCCGCCGAGGAGAGGAAGGTAAAATAGCGCAAGGCTGAGCCGGCGCCCAACATACTAGATGCCGAGGACATGCCTCTCCAGGCCGTGCCACCGATAAAAATGCTAGCAGAAGCATTTCCATTTCACCCTAATGCACAATATGTGCCATTGATGTCCCTGTTCCCTCCCACTCAAGATGACGAGGAGGAAGTGGGAGGCACAACAGCCTCCTAGGAAGTACATGAAGATGTTGATCCTTAGCATGGTAAGATCACTTAATAGATATAGTAATTTTATATATGAAGCCAGAAGCCATATCCCGCACAACGTGGCTATACTTTTATGACACTAGTTGCATCTTTTTGCGTTTATGTAGACCAGCAGGAGTAGGAGGACAAGGGCAACATGATAACATTGTGGCTTCCATCAATAAAATTATTATGATGTTCTAGGCTAACATTGTCCCAGGTATGTACCCAGACATATTGATGAGGACATCACTTCTTCGGATATACACAACACTCCTCCACTTGATATTCAAGGACCAATCACTAGAGCTTGCGCCCGACAATTGAATTTACAGGTGAACTCGTTCCTAAGTACTTCTTTTTGTTCATTTGAGAATCGATTACTACCTAATGATTTAATTATGATTAGGAACCATGGAGAGGATCAGAAGTACTTGGAGAAGGGTGCGAGGCGCACAAGTCCAGCAAGGGTGGTCAAATCATGTTGGATGTCCAACTCAAGCCACTTCGAATCCAATTCGGAGTCCAGGACCAGGCTGCACTAAAACGGACGCCCAGATCGCATCCGGACTCCGTTTTGGACGTTCCACATATGTATGGAAAGCTGAGAAGATAACCTTTCCAATGGATCTAGTCTCATGTCAAAATTCCTTCTGTGTCAACAGGAATCGTCGAAACAAGTGGACATTCAGAATCTGTCAGGGTGGCCGACTTCGAATCCAACTCGGAGTCCAGGACCAGGCTGCACTAAAACGGACGCCCAGATCGCATCCGGACTCCGTTTTGGACGTTCCACATATGTATGGAAAGCTGAGAAGATAACTTTTCCAATGGATCTGGTCCCATGTCAAAATTCCTTCGGAGTCGACGGGAATCGTCGAAACAAGTGGACATTCAGAATCTATCAGGGTGCTGCGACACCGTCTTTTAGGCCGTTCGGCTTTGTATCAAGTTGGAGTCCATTAAGGACGCGTCCAGGGGTTTTACACGCCCCTTACTCCTTTATATACAGCCACCCCCACCATTAGGGTTGGGTTTTGCTTAGATTAAATCTGTCTTTGAACAGTTTCGCCGTTCATCGGTTTGTGAGACCCCAATTATCAAGTGCTACATCAATATATCTGCAATTCAGTTGTGATCTTTCTTGTTCTTGCTTGTGTTCTTCGATTCGCAGGCAAGGATTAGCCTTCTTGGCGAGGTCAACCAGGCTGCGCACGGTTGATAACCTGAGGAGACGTGGTGCTGCGATTGCGGGGTTCGGGACGTGTTGTTCGGAAGGCGGATCGATTTGTGTCGCGCCTCCACCAAATCGAACATATCCAGAACCTGTTGGAAGATCGGGACCCCGTCCCCGTTAAGTGGTATCAGAGCTTCAGGTGTTCCTCCAGGTTCGAGTTTACCCATCTTGTTGTTTTCGATTTCATCCTAGAGTCCAAGAAAAAGCCCTAAAAAAATTGTAGTCATAGGTTGTTTCCTGTCCCAGATCGTGTTTAGCCTTTTGCACAATTTGATTCCAGAGTCCGTAGTGTCCTTAGTCGAGTTGTGTTGCTGGTTTAGATCGTGTTTTGTTTCGGGTTGTTTTGCTTCCGCTACCTTTCATACAAACCCTAGCCGTCAATTTTTATTTTCCCACCCATATCCCACCCTCTGTTTGAGTCACCCATCGCATCTCGTGATCTCCCATAACCATCACCCACCTTTCCCTGAGCTTCCGCACCCAAATCCACCAATTTACTCCGCCCGATTTTCGTTTCGGCCTCCACACAAACCATAACTCGAAGACCTTACTTCAAACGGCCATAACTTTCTCATACGGACTCGAAATCAGGCGATTTTTTTTTGAAGTTGGGTGAAATTAAATTTTACATCCGAATCAAACGACAACGTTGGTTTCGGCGAATTTATCTTGCCCAAATTCGGCCTGGAAAGTGTAGTACTCGAGCTCCGAAATTTCGTCACCGACTTTTTAGCACATTCATCATTTTCTGTAGGCCACACCTTATATCAGATTGACGTGAAACTTTGTGTGGTTCCTATTCCTGTGCTCTGCTTTGCAAAAAAAATACAACAAAAATAAAAAAAAATTTCGGCACCTACGATAGTGCTGCGAGTGCCATCCGTGGCTACAAAAAAAAAGAAAAAAAAAGAGAAAAAAAAACGTGACAGAGCACAATTTTAGGTGACAGAGCCTCAATTGTTTTGTGCTTATGCTGAGTAGAGTTCTCATTGCCTGGCCATCTTTGTTGCTGTCTTTGCCTTACTATTCTGTTCTTGACTCCTTGTTCATCGTATCATACCTGTTATAGGACACATTTAGACCAGCAACTAGGACCAGTACTTTGGACATTTATTCAGCATTACTATCTATTATTGATTTGTGTTCCACTAATATAATTGGCCTGCCAAGCTCCATATACCTACTTTCGGATAGCACAGTTCTGACCCTTGCAATCGCCGGATCACACTCTCCAGGTATCCTTTGCCTTGCTTTGGTAAGAACACTTGTAAGAGCTTGGTAAGTCACTTCCTTTGCGGGTTCCCACTGCCCTTCCTTTGTAGTTGATAGGGATAATCCTTTTGTTTTCCCTGTATTTCCAAAGAACCATGTCGAAACGAAGAGGACGGGACACCGGTCGATTTCAACGAGTGTGTTAGTCGCGGCCAGCTACAAGCTGCGCTCGACAAACAAAACGCTTCACTCACTGATCTCGGCGCGAGATTGGACACCATCGTCGCCGTCATTACCCAGTTGAACACAACGGAAGGCATTGAGCGGGTGGAGCGGCGGATGGCTGACCTCACTGGTCGGATGGACACATTGGAGGCACGCCTACCACCTGTCAATGACGGCCATCATCATGATGACGCCACGGTATGATGCGATGGCAACATTGATCGACTACGTCGTCGCCTTGAAAGAAACCGACATGGTATGGGAGGTAATAACCGAACCGTCATGGTAACGATGACCCTTTGCTAAAGTCAAGTTTACCATCCCATCTTTTTCTCGGTCTTTATGATGCTGAAATATATCTTGATTGGGAGATGACGGTTGAGCAGAAGTTTAACTCTCACTTAGTTCCTGAGCAACATAGAGTTAGACAAGCTACTAGTGAGTTTAAGGACTTTGCTATTATCCGTGGAATGAACTAAGTACCATGCGCTACAACCCGATACATGGGAGCGGTTAAAAGAAGCTATGCGTAATCGTTTTGTTCCTCCCTCATATAAACTTGAATTGAGAAAAAATTGCAGCGCTTAGAACAAGGTGATAGTTCTGCTCAAGACTATTATGCCGAGCTTCAAAAGGGTATGGTGCGTTGTGGGGTTGTTGAGGACACGGAGGATAAGATTTGTCGTTTCTATGGGGGTTACTGCGTGAAATTCGTGACATTGTTGATTATAAAGAATTTTCTCACAACCGTTGTTCCACCTTGCTATGCTTGCGAAAAGAATTGCGGGGCCGCACGAATCGCCTAAGGCACGCACCGGACGACCCTTCTACACGCCGCGACGACTACATCGACGGAACCGCCCAAGTCTTCTTGAGTTTTCGCTCGCTCCACCACCGTGAACAAGATGGCAGCGCCCACCAAGCCACCTTCCACGACACGCCTTGCAGATTCTACAAAAATTCCTTGCGGGTCCAGCTAAGAGTTCTTCTTCCGTGGCTTCAACGGGCGCTCCTCCGCATTCATGCCACCGCTGCCATGGACTTGGTCATGTGCGTAAGAATTGCCCTAGCCAACGGGCATACATCGCCAGAGAAGATGGAGGCTACATCGACGCCGGATGTCGAGGAGGATGATGATGTTGCTGCTGCCTCGGACAACAATGGCGGTGGTGATGACGACCTCGTCCTTGGTGGGGCGTCCACAGCGATGCTACGGAGCATCATTGTGCAACGCGTCCTCAGCACGCAAGTACAACAACCCGATAAACTTCAACGCTATAATTTGTTTCAGACCTTCTTTGCAATCAAGAACCGGCGTGCACGTGTCATCATTGATGGAGGAAGTTGCAACAACTTGGTGAGTTTTGATTTGGTCAAGAAGCTTGGCTTGACCACGCGACCACATCCACATCCATACCATATTCAATGGTTAAATGACTCTGGAAAAGCTAAGGTAACGCAAACATGCCGAGTCCATTTTTCCGTTGGTGCTTATGTTGATCATGTTGATTGTGATGTGGTTCCCATGCAAGCATGCTCTCTTTTATTGGGTCGACCTTGGGAATTTGATAATGATGCTTTACACCATGGTAGTAGTAACACATACACTTTTATGCATAAGGAAAGAAAGTTACTTTACGCCTTTGACCCCAATGAGATTATAGAGGCCGATAGGGCGAGAGCTGCTGCTACTAATGATCCAAAGGAACATGATAAATCTGAAAACAGCAAGTACTCCATTTGAAAAATTCTGTTATGCTTGCCACAAAATCAGACCTTCTTGTAGTTGATGAAGTTAATAATACATGCTATGCTTTTGTGTGCAAAGATGCTTTATTTTCTCTTGATAGCATTTTTGTTGTTGTGGATCATTTTTCTAAGATGACTCACTTTATACCATGTCATAAAACCGATGATGCCGTTCATATTGTCGACCTCTTTTTAAAGAGATAGTTCGTTTGCATGGTATGCCTTCTACTATTGTTTCGATCGTGATGTCAAGTTCTTGAGTCACTTTTGGCGTACTCTATGGAACAAGTTGGGTACAAAGTTGTTGTTCTCACCACATGTCACCCACAAACCGATGGCCAAACCGAGGTGGTGAACCGCACATTGTCTACCATGTTGAGAGCTATTTTGAAGAACAATTTGAAGTGTGGGAAGAGTGTTTGCCGCATGTTGAGTTCGCATATAATCGAGCGGAACACTCCACCACCAAGGTAAGTCCTTTTCAGGTAGTGTATGGATTCAATCCCCGTGGCCCTATTGATATTTTACCTTTGCCTACTAGTGAGAGGGTTCATAATGATGCTAAGGAGCGTGCTGATTTTATTATCAAAATGCAAGAGACTACTAAGGCAAATATTGAAAAGATGAATGAAAATATAGGATTACTTGGTAGTAAAGGTAGAAAGGAAGTTAAACTTGAACCGGGTGATTTTGTTTGGTTGCACTTGCGAAAGGATAGATTTCCTGAGTTAAGAAAGTCAAAATTGATGCCTAGAGCTGCTGGTCCTTTTAAGATAGTTGAGAAGCTAAATGATAATGCATATAAACTTGAGTTTCCTCCCGAGTTTGGGGTTAGTCCCACCTTTAACATTTCAGATTTGAAGCCATACTTGGGAGAAGAAAATGAGGTGAGTTGAGGACAACTCGCTTCAAGAGGGGAGGATGATGAGGACATCACTTCTTGGGATATACACAACACTCCTCCACTTGATATTCAAGGACCAATCACTAGAGCTCGCGCCCGACAATTGAATTTACTGGTGAACTCGCTCCTAAGTACTTCTTTTGTTCATTTGAGAATCGATTACTACCTAATGATTTAATTATGATTAGGAACCATGGAGAGGATCGGAAGTACTTGGAGAAGGGTACGAGGCGCACAAGTCCAGCAAGGGTGGTCAAATCATGTTGGATGTCCAACTCAAGCCACTTCGAATCCAATTCGAGTCCAGGACCAGGCTGCACTAAAACGGACGCCCAGATCGCATCCGGACTCCGTTTTGGACGTTCCACATATGTATGGAAAGCTGAGAAGATAACCTTTCCAATGGCTCTAGTCTCATGTCAAAATTCCTTCTGTGTCAACGGGAATCGTCGAAATAAGTGGACATTCAGAATCTATCAGGTGGCCGACTTGAATCCAACTCGGAGTCCAGGACCAGGCTGCACTAAACGGACGCCCAGATCGCATCCGGACTCCGTTTTGGACGTTCCACATATGTATGGAAATCTGAGAAGATAACTTTTCCAATGGATCTGGTCCCATGTCAAAATTCCTTCGAGTCGACGGGAATCGTCGAAACAAGTGGACGTTCAGAATCTATCGGGTGCTGCGACACCGTCTTTTAGGCCGCTCGCTTTGTATCGTGTTGGAGTCCATTAAGAACGCGTCCAGGGGTTTTACACGCCCCTTACTCCTTTATATACAGCCGCCACCCCCACCATTAGGGTTGGGTTTTGCTTAGATTAAATCTGTCTTTGAACAGTTTCGCCGTTCATCGGTTTGTGAGACCCCAATTATCGAGTGCTACATCAATATATCTGCAATTCAGTTGTGATCTTTCTTGTTCTTGCTTGTGTTCTTGATTCGCAGCAAGGATTAGCCTTCTTGGCGAGGTCAACCGGGCTGCGCACGGTTGATAACCCGAGGAGACGTGGTGCTGCGATTGCGGGGTTCGGGACGTGTTGTTCGGAAGCCGGATCGATTTGTGTCGCGCCTCCACCAAATCGAACATATCCAGAACCTGTTGGAAGATCGGGACCCCGTCCCCGTTACATATTCGGCACCGACACATCCCCTGAGCCATAGGCTACCATGAGCCCCCATCCAATGCCCGCCGTTGCAGAGGTGCATGAGGATGACACTATCGAGGTGACGGCTATCGACATTGGACCGGATACTGGGACGATGACGGAGGCAAGTTTGCAGTAACGATATGTTGCTTCTAACAGTAATTTACAAGAAAGAGTGCAGCAACATTATGTTCACATGGTTACATGGCACTTTTTAATACGTGTACTATACAATTTCTAGTCAAATGCAGTAATTTCGAGTAATCTTGATAGTAAAATGCAATTATACGTACACTGTAAAATTTCTTGTCAAATGCAGTGATTTTGAGTATTCTTTTTATTTGTTGTATAGTAATATTACAATAATAGTACAATTTGTTAGTGTTACGACAGCCAATTATATGTTTGTTTCTAAAGGAGCTCCCAACTGCGTGAGCAGGTGAACACTGAGAGGTGCTACCTGCAGTTGACCTAGCCACTACTGCCACCACTAGCACGGCATGATGATTATGACAGCATAGTAATAATATGTATCATAATGCATAGTAATTCTAATATAGTTATAATAGTAAAAAGTTTTTTTATGCAGGCTGTCATTTTGCCTACCAAGGCCAAGTAGACCAGGCTTATAATATTTTAGTCAGCTCCATGCCAGTGACTAAACCTTTTCTTTTGTTGTGCAAATCTTGTGGTATGAGTAAGAAGGTTTTCTTCTTGTTGCTCTTGAATGATGGTCTTAACACCAGAAACCTTCCCAAGAGGAAGAATTTCATATCTCCAACTTATGATTGCATGCTTTACTCTGCTAGAACTGAAGAGACTATGAAGCACCTCTTTTTCTCTTGCACTTTCAATAAATGGTGCTGACATTTCCTTCACATTGATTTTGATTTATCCCTCTCAGTTCAGTTTTTAGTTCAGAACCTTATAACCATACTAGTTTAGTTTACATCAAGGAGATCATCATAATCGTACCTTGGAAAATTTGGATACATCGAAACATAATCATTTTTAATAATGGAGTCCTCTCTTTGGCAGCTTGGAAGAGAGAGTTTCAGGAGATTTTTGCAATGGCTATCCATAGGGCAAACCCGTTGTTGAAGGACGAAATGCAGAGTTTGTTGAGTAGTTTCCTTTTAATGTTTGGTACCCTTGAGGGGTTATACATCCTTTTTCTTTACTACTTGTACATAAATTCTTTTTATTTTGTAAAATTTTAGTAGGGGCCTCCCCTCCTGTTCTATCAAAAAATACAACATGTCCCCAACATGTAGTCCGTAGACTAGATTTCATTAACAAGGGTCTACCGATCATTTTGATCCTCTTGATTAGTGATTCAGCAAGTCCATTTTGAGTATAAACATGTGGGATCGAATGTTCCACCGTTATGCCTCAAGCCATGCAATACTCATTAAATGCTTTTGAAGTAAACTCTCCAACATTATTCATTCTTATGGATTGGATTCTATGATCCGGAAACGTCACCCTTAGTGTAATACTATGTGAAATTAGCTTGGCAAAGGTGTGATTTCTGGTGGATAGTAGACATACATTGTTCACCAAGTGGATGCACCTATTAGTACCCTAAAGTACCTAAATGGCCTAAACGTGG
Source organism: Bonia amplexicaulis (assembly GCA_036346245.1). Lineage (NCBI taxonomy): Eukaryota > Viridiplantae > Streptophyta > Magnoliopsida > Poales > Poaceae > Bonia > Bonia amplexicaulis. The sequence goes on from CM070748.1 coordinate 10,955,448, forward strand.
GTTTTATAGGTTCACATATATTCTCCTGAATCCTCTCAAGAAAAATCAAGCAATTCATCCTTGATATTATGATATGAGGGTCTCGTAATCAACTTGCCTTTTGCACAGGCTTCACACAGAAAGTGTGAAGGATTAGGGATATCTTTGGACCTCAAGTTGTGGTCGGCAGAATGTTGTAACATCGGGTCCATCATATTGTCTCAAGGATGACCCAGACGTTCATGCCACTTTATAAATAGTTCAGGGCCTTTAACCTGGATGCTCATTGTAGCATATCCTTCATCACGTTTAATGAACATGTAGTACAATCCAGAGGAGAAAGTAGAGTGTTTCTCTACAATTTCATTCCAATATCCTTCTTTCTTAGTGATGAGAATGTACACAGAACCACTCTCTTCCATTGTTTCCATGTGGAAACCATTATTTGGATATCTTTGAAACTTAGTAAAGTTCTAGTTGAGTCCAGAAACAATAATACATTCTCAATAATTTTTTTGTTCCCATCGGTAAGACTATCATTGCTCTTCCGGTCCATGCAATCTTACCACAGTTGCCAGCTGTGATCACAATATTGCCATTCTTAGAACCTGGTCTTGAAATATTCGATATCTCATAGAATAGTGTTTGTGCTACGACTGTCCACAAGACAGTTCATGTTCCCCCACAATTGTACGTCAACTTTATAGGGGGTTTTCCCCCTATATTCTATGAGTTCAAAAAATTTACATCAACTATAAGCAGGAGATAAATAATTTGCATGAATTAAAAACATTACATATGCATAAATGCAAACATAACACATGCAAATGAACTAGAAATACTTAATTTATTTTCATACTAAAGATTACAAGATGTAACTTTATTTCCTAATAGTAATAACGCTGACTAATTCAGGTCGTTAAATTTGGTGTTCAATTTAGCAACACCATTCTAAACACACTATGAATTAACTCCTAATTTTAAGGGGATATACATCTTGTTTTATTTACATTTAATCCTCCCTTGGGTGAACAATATCATCCTCAAGAAGATAGACTTCTCCTTCAATTCGAGAGACACCTTCAAAATCAAGACCAGTCACATCTTCTATTGATATGTTAAGATCATTGAAAGACCATTGGGAAATATGTTCGTCTATCTCCCTTAACATTTTGTCATTTGATACTAAAGTTGTATCACTTTGGTGGGTGCCATTCTCCTTTGATAAAAAGCCACAAACTCTTTGACAAATGATTACATCTTCTTCATCTTGCCTACATATTGTAAAGCAACCAAGAACAATTACCATAAGGTAACGAATAGGTACACCATGCACCGCATGAATTAAAACATGTGTTACAGCAATAAACAACATGGATGAGTAATAAATATCAAAATTACAAATTCCCAGTAATTTTCTATCAATTTTCTAGGCATAGAACAAATTTATATACTCACAAATGAATAAAAATTATTTTCATTATTCAAATAAATCACAAAAGACTTAAACAAAAGAATTATAAAACTTTTGAGGTTTAATTTGCAAATTTTCATGAAGTGGAAGCCGTCATACTTTATTCTGAAAGTTCCAAGGTCCTTTTTGAATTGGTCCAAAAGGACCTATTTTTAATAAACCAAGAAATTAGGTTTAATTTTGAAAATACCGAAGGGATTTTTGGCAAAAGCACCAAGGACGGTCGGATCCCATCCCAACCAGGCCTTATGGGCCAAATATCCAGCAGTCCAAATAGGACCTTTGCATCGCCTGCATAACCAGCCCGCTAGGGTTTCCCCTTAACCCTAGTAAATATAATGCTTAATCCCTTGTTTTAATTGACCTAACTTTAGCTGAACACCGTTAGCCTTAGTCTAATCCCTGTGGAGAACATGATACTCACTATTTCAGTGGCAACCCGTGCACTTGCGGGTGTGCTATTTTGCACGATCAAGTATTTTGGCGCCGTTGCTGGAGATTAGCTTAGAGTGACAGTGTTAGCTATAGACTAGGTCGTTGTTTATTTTGTTTTGCTTATTTTGTGTTTGTATTGACTTGTCTTTCATATTGTCATTGTTCGTATTTGTAATATATCGCTAACCCTTAACCTTTTTCCTGGTTATTTCTTTCTTTCGTGTCCATTCTTGCAGGTTGATCGATATAGGTACTTATTGAGGCTATGGCTTACTATTATGATTCTCATGGTTTTATGAGTATATGCGGCAAGGATCCTTGAAGATAGTGGGATGAGTGTAACCCAAGCCAAACACCAATGAAGGCTAGGTTCAAATTGAGTAAAGTGAGTACATCTCCTGTAGTTGATCCAACCATATATAGAAGTGTTGTTGGGAGCTTGAGATATCTTGTCAACACCAGATCGAACATGGCCTATGCCGTCAGAATTGTAAGTTGTTTCTTGGAGAAACCGACCACTGAACACAAGGTGGCAGTGAAGCATATATTGAGGTATGTGAAGGGGACTTTGTACCTGGGGTGCCACTATGCAAAGAAGGAAGCAGAGGAGGTGCAGCTGGTTGGCTATAGTGATAGTGATATGGCTGGAGACATAGATGATCGGAAGAGCATAGCCAGAGTCACTTACTTCCTGGGATCAAGCATCATCAGCTGGCTGTCGGAGAAATAGAAGGTGGTAGCACTATCTTTGTGCGAGGCTGAATACATTGCAGCCTCATCAATAGCTTGTCAAGGGGGTGTGGTTGAGTCGATTACTAGGGGATCTAACGAACCAATCGCCCAAAAGTACAGTGCTGAAGATCGACATGTTTGGAATCTCACTATGCAATAATCTAGTCCATCATGAGAGGAGTAAGCATATTCATACTCGCTTTTATTTCATTAGGGAATGTGTCAAAGTAGGAAAGATTGCAGTCGAGTATGTGCACAGATAGATTAGGGAGGTGATTGTTAAAGTTAATCTTGTTTTGCCCCATGTTGTCTAGATGTTTTGTTTTTTGCATCGTTCAATCAGTAAGTCAGTCTGTCAGTCACGCAGTTTAGAACTAAGTCAGGCAGTCCGAGTCAATAAAAGTAGAACTGCAATATTAGATTGCTGTGGAGTTGTTCTCTGGTTCGTGATCCTAAATGTGTGGGATATGGCTAAGAATTCGGATCGACCGGTGACCATCTGAAGTGTGCATTGTGTTTTACTTGTTCAACCTTTTTCGATTTTCAGTTAACTATAGCAATTCTGAAGACAGTGAGTTGAATAATAGAGCAAGCCTGAGAAAAGCACTATATAGGTGCAGTGCCAAATACTCTGTGTGCTTAACCTGTTTCTTCTCCAAGTTCATCCTACAAGTGCAAAACACGTGTGTTCATAATGTGAGTGATCCAGTTCTCTCTGTAATGACATACCGATGGCACCGCAAAACCTAGCTAAACCAACACGATGTCCTCCATCTCCCTCTTGCACTTACGGACTGTGTAACCTGTGTCAGAGCGGCACCATCCTCTCCTCCCCTCACCATCCAACCCACTCACTCACCGTCTCTTTTCCATTGTCACCGCAGCCACCGCCTCAGCTGTTGACATGACCCTCAACCTGGGCACCTCCCACGCTTGCCGATGCACGAGACCACATCACCACCTCACAGCAGACCTCAGCCATCGCACCAGCAGCTACCAAGCGCACAAGAGCCGACCTAAACTAAAAGCCTTCGCATCGGAGCTCGCGCTCTCCTTTTAATAACAGCGAGAAGAGACATTGGGCCCTTTCGCCTTCGCTATCTCTGCCACCCTCAACTTGGAGCCTTTCACGTGCGTGGTGGCCATCGCGATCGTTTTCTGGTGGGGCGTACTTGGCACTGCGCGGGGTCTACTCTTCGCTGTATCCTGGCCGTCCACGCGGGCTAGCACATCGTGCCCGCCTCCCGCCATTGGTGACGCGTGGGGCTGCGCGCGTTTCTTCATGGGGATATGTGGTTGGAAGCGAGAGGGTGGGATGGGTCATTTGAAGACGTGCCTCTCTGTTTCGCGGACCCGCTCGATCCCGGTGAGATCTTTCGTGACCGCGACACGGCACGCGACCGCTGCACCACACCGCTGTTTTGCTGTGCCATGGATTCGAAATCAGGCATCGTGGGCGCATGGCTCGTCTGATGGCACATGTTCTGTGTGCTTTCGTAGTTTCGTATCTAGCTGGGGACTCGCTATTTCGTATTAGGACATATATATAATGATATAGGTAATTATTATTTATAATATTTTTATGTTAATATTATCTATAGATAGTACTAAAGACAGTTTATATAATGATTGTTTTTTTTGTATATTTTTGTAGACAGATTCTTCATAATAATCGACTATTGTATGATAGACGATCCAATTTTTTATACTTTTTTTTTCTTCATATTATCTTGTATTTTACGTGATAAAGTTTATAGACTACTGATATTAGATATTGTATATGGCTTTATGCGCACGGAACTAGTGTGGCTTCTTGGTTTCTGAGACTGAGAGCAGTACACTGCCGAGCACACGTGTGGTAATCGAAGGAGCGGCGAATAGTTTTCATAGAACTTCTAGCTACGTGGAACGAAGAAATTTTGAAGTCCAATAAATTTTATAAACAAAACTTAGTTCTATACCATCGAAATTCTATAACTTTAACCATACACCATCGAACTTACCTGATTATTTTAATACCAGCAAAATATCCTTCCATCCTCTCTTATACCACTGAACCCATCTCTATTAACATTTATTCCTTTTTTTTTTACCTAAATGTGCTACGTGAAGTTCTAAAAATACGCTGCCCCTTGAATTAGTTGGGGGTACAGTCAGCACTAGTTCTTGAGATCTGCACTTGTCTCTCCCTTCTATCCGCACTAGTTCTTGAGATCTGCACCTGTCTTCCGTCTCCAATAGAGACAACACCACCCTCCTCATCGCCACCTGTTAGGATCCCGGATTTTCGAATCCGGACCCTCTAGGTATTACAGCACTAGTCCCAGATCAAAACTAGTGCACACAGTTAAACAGTGATTATTACATAACCAACAACGGATATTACATTAATAAAGAGTACAGACCGAAAGGTCTCTTCATTACAACTGGGGTTTCAAGACCTCGCAAACAAACAAAACACAGCGGAAGAAAAATAAACTTTGATAAAGACCCATCAATACGCCACAGGCAATTGACTGGGGAAGCGCAACCTGGTACTCCGGAAATCCTTCATCGAATCCACACGCAAAGTAGTCGTAGTCTCCTTTCTGAGCTTCATATTCCTCTGATATTTTATTTTTAAGTGTAGCATGTGAGTACATAAACTACTCCGCAAGTCTTGGAAAAATGCAGTAAATGTAAGGCTTAACAAAGGGGTCATAAGGTTATTTTGCACAAAGCAATATTTTATTTCTAATACCACTAAATATTTTTGAAGGCAATAATTTAAACAAAGTAATTATCCCGACTGAAACTATTAAGCATTTTTAAACAAAGTAATTATCCACTCTCGGATTCCCAAAACTTCATTTTAAAGCCAGAAATCTACCATGTGAATGCAATCCTTGCCCGCCCTTGACCGTGGGCACGGCTATTCTAATAGTTTTAACACTCTGCAGAGGTTGTACAACTTTACCCACAAGAGACAAGTTATCTTAATAGCTAACATGCTTCCTTAGGCATGAGACCCAGATAATTCATCACAAAGTCTTTACCTTACTCTAGTTTAGCTAGTCACCACCCGCTGAGGTTTCACCGCTGAAGGGTTAAATCTACCACATTCAGAAGCCCTCTCTTGCGCCATATGAGTACAGCAACCCTGTCCCTAACTGTGAATAATCAGTAAATCCTTGTCACTCACCTTCCACTGGTGGTACCTAAACTAGACTATTGTAATTTATTCAGCTAGGTCGTACCCATTTAGACATGTGGTTGTACGGTAGTGCTCAGTTTGGACAAACACAAGCGTCGGTCCTTAATTGACTTGGGTGGAACATATACTTTTCAAGTTCTCGTGCCAAATCTGCACCAATCCAATCTTACCATCCACCTAAGTCTAAAACATCTTTCATCATGTTATTTTAACAACAATAATACTGATTGCTACTAGATGAAATCATTCATATCAATTTTCCATCCGAGGGGTTATACTGTCCGACTAGCTTTCTAAGCAATTACTACCGTCCTAAAATTATCAATTTCATAATAATCTCAATACTGAGACAAAAGAGAACTATGGTGACAAAGGTACATGGTTATCAATATCAAATAAGGGCATATCAATCATCGGTTTAACTATTATCCCTACAACAGAAATTATCATTTTATTTAACATAGCGAATGCATTAAGTTTAACATAAATGAAAAGCATTTTTCAAACATAAGTACAAAATGTTCAAAGGAGACTTGCCTTCGTGTATGATGTCTTGACTTTCTTGCTGCTGGTCTGAGAATTCTTCGACAACGTCAGGTTCTACGCGTAAAACGATATCACAAACGAACAAATAAATACAAATAAAATTACAGAAATATAATATTTTTTTACTGGAAGGAAGTTTATAATTTTATATGAATTTAGGAGAAAGTTTCAACGAATTCGGAGTTCAAACGAGGGAGAAAGGATAACCGAAAGATTAGTTGAAAAAGGATTTAGAAATAATATATTTGAACCCAGAAAAATAGAATTAATTCTATGGATATTTTTACAAAGTTGAATTTGAATTTTGGAAATGCACAGGAAGTTTGGGATGAAACTGAGGTTTTCAAAATAAATTGGGTGTTTGAAATTTGAATTTTAAGAATATCAAATAAATTTCAAAAATTCAAAAGGATGGCAAAAATTGATAGTTTAGAATTTTTGATGAATTTAAAATTTTGAATGGGCTCAATCCGAGTTAGGATGAAGGAGAACGGGCTCTGGAAAAAAGGCGCGCGGGAGGAAGACGAAGGCGGTGAGGGAGAAAGGCCTGACAGGCGGGCCCAGGATATCAGCGAGAGAGAGAGAGAGAGAGAGAGGAAGACACGGGCGGTGGAGATTACGGTGCGTGGCGAAGGGTGGATCAGACGGCCGAAGACGTTAAGTGGCAGGGGACGGCAGAGATGAGCTGAGGCGACGTGGGCGGATCTGGCCCGCACACGTGTTGGCCAGCGAGGGGAGGAAGGCGGGATGAGCCGGAGCGGTCGGATGAGGGCGGCGGCGACGTGGATGGATCCTGAGCATCCACGTGGCGCCGAAGGGGGAAGAAGAATTTGCTTTTGATTTTTAATTTTTAGAAAACCCGAAGAAAATCAATAAAGCTCAGAAAAATATGAAATTACTTCTAAAAATTTCAGAAAAATTCAGAGAACTTCCTGGTGATGTTTTGGTCTTTCATAAAATATTTTCAACTTATTTTGGTATTATATTTTTATACTAAGAATTCTTTTAATTCTAGAAATTGATTTTTTAAATTCTCAGAAAAAATCAAATAAGATCCAAATACTTTGAAATATTTAATTTGAATTTAAATTTTTAAAGATCATAAATTTTAGGATGTTAGGTGGTCGCCGCCACCACACGCTTCTCCCTCTCGGCCGGTAAGGCGGAGCGCGCGCGATGGTGCTAGCTGGAATCTGATCTGGCAGTGGAGCCATCATGTGACAACCCGGCCTCTCCGTGTTGACCTCAACGCTTTCTCATCTGCATCGGTTTCATGGATCATTGGCCCTAGCTGGCATGGATAGGTTCTGGGCGGTGGTTGCAACATGCATCGTCAGATTTGTCATGATTTTTTTGCGTTTTTCTTCTTTTTGGCTGTAAGAAGCAATTGCTTTTTGTGTTTTGTAATTTTGTTTTGGATGTGCAATTCAGCTGTAATAGTAAGATCTGATTTGGTTTACATAGTTAAATTGAGAAGTTTGAATATGATTTGAGTAAGATCCGATGAGGATTGCTTTACTATCTGCGAGATTAAGAGCTTTAGATTCTTCCATTATGAGATGGGAGTTTGAGATTGTTCGGCCGGGGTGGTCTCCATTTGGACGAGCTCGTGTCCTGGTCGGGTGTGCAATAACTACACTCACCGCCTAGGCACTACACTCACCGCCTAGGCGCCATCGACACACCAGTATTATTGCGGCCGAGCGCGGCTACCACGAACTCGTGCCCGAAGACGTTAATGGCCACCGCCCGAGGAAAGAGGAATAAAGCAAAGAATGAGCAGGGTGAAGGAGGTGACGTGGGAAGGCAAAATAGTCACATTAAACGGCAAAGTCTCTCAATGTTAGGACTTGAATATATAAATTTGGATCTACTGTGTACACTGCACGAGTTCAAAATCAAGTTAGTGTACAAAATGGTAACATCAATATAATATCATTCAATACACAATGAATAATAAATAAAGTACCAAATTTATTTAGAGAATAACTGGTGAGACCTTATAGTCGAGATTTACACCTATTTAACGACACAAGGCTTAGTACTTATAAAATAAAGTAGCAACAAAAGAAACTCCAAACGATTATACATTAATTTGCCACAAGCAATCAACTGAGGAGCGAGACCTAGTTGTTGTTATCTTCGTAGTAGTACTTGTAGAATAAAGGAGATGGCTCCTCTTCTCTAACAATTAATTGATGATGACTATAGTAAAAGTGAGAACATGGAGTACTCAGCAAATTATTCACATGATGCAAAGTCTATATATAACACTACATACAAGGCTTATTACAAAGGAATAGCTACTATGGCTTGTTTTGCATAAAGCAAATTTGACAAGTAAATACAATAAGTAGATTGAAGACACAGTTAAAAATTGTATACTAAGTAAGTAAATATCATGCAAACATTTTCACATAGTCTAATCAGTTTATCACATTCACTTATCCCTTGTGAAAATTTCCGAGCATCCATGACCGTGGACATGGCCATTCGACTAGTTTTAACTATATAAAGCTGTATAGTTGTACCAACACAATATGATTAGCTTGTACGGAGAAGATCATAATAGAGCCTTTTCGAAACTTCACCCAAACATTGATCGTCCTATCAAGCATAAGGCCAATAACCGAACCCCTAATAAGCGAGTCACAGCCCGAAGCCCAATGTTGGATTTGACGACAGTGCCTGCCCACGATGTAGCCCTAATAAGTGACTACACCCTCCAGTTTCCTAAGTATAGCCTTAATAAGCGACTGCACAAATGAAGGACCGAACTGGCAACCAGAGGGGGGGTGAATGGTGCCTTAAAGATTCTCCCACAATTAAACCTAATCTTTTTCTCTGATAGCTAAAGAGCTATGAAGAAGAAGATTGATTGCTTACTGAGGAACAGAGAGATCAGAGAATAACTGCAGCTAACCGAGAGCATAGAAATCAGAGAAGAGAACTGGTCGAAAAGTCACTGTGTATTCATTTGACTTTCTGCTGTGGTCGAACGCCAACTCGTGGTCGATCGAGCCAAACGGACTATAGCTATCGGTTCTCGATTTAACACACGTGGTCGCCGACCAACGGTGGTCGAACTACCGACGTGGTAGAAACCGAACAGAGGCGTCAGGCGTCAGGCGCTGGTCGAGCTCTTGCTGAAAACAGCAGAGAGAAAATCAAAGCAGCAGATCGAAAGTCCTCTCAGAGAGAAATGAGAGCTGCGGTCGAAAGTCGACTTCAGATAAATCTTGCCGTGGTCGAAACCACATCCGAGAGAATCGATCAAGCCGAAAATGAAACAAAGCAGCATCGCATCGCAATAACCAACGAGATGAAATTGCCATGGTCGTAAGAACGCAACGATGAATACTACGTTGTCGGTAGCACGACCATAAAGCAAGAATTTGAAGAACTTTTGTTCAGAGATCCAAAGCATGAAACTTGAAACCTAGTAAGCATGAGATCTCTAGAAGTGAATTTACCAAGAATCTCCAAAGACTTACAAGCGGTCGAGAGAACAAAGAAAGTCGAAATCCTAAACAGAGAGCTTCAGTGAAGTTTACTGAAACAATTTCTCTCGATTTGTTCTTTGCTCTCGGGAATGGTCTTGCCAACTAGCCTTGAGACATATTCCCGCCTGAGCAAATCAAATATAAGCCAACTCTAAAAGGAAATACGTAGGAACTAAGAATGAAGAGATGGCAAATAAATCAATGAAAGCATCTCAAGAACAGCCTCTCAACCCAGATCACAAACACAGACCCATCTCATATATAAACTCTAACAAGTACAGAAAGATGAGTCCTCTCAATAAGCATAACAAGGGAGGTTTCTGCAACCACTCCCAGGAGAACAAGCTCTACCTCTAGAGCAAACACACACAGATACACTCCCAAGGGAGGGAGGCGCGCCTCCAAGGCTCACCAACAACTCAAGTCCAACACTTGCCTCCCTCTCCCTTTTATAGCCTCACACCGAGACTAACCCTAATGGATCCATCCATTAGTCCACACTGGGATAACCCAGTAAACCCCACCTAACACCGGGTTTTATCACTCACTTTACCCGCTAACTCAAATGCTTTGCCTGCTATCCCAACAGACCCGCACTTTGCCCGTTAGCGCCAACTGAATCCACTTCTTTTCTCAGGTGCTTTACCAGAGGGACAGCTTCCCTTGCAGCTTTGGCATTTCTCCAAAATGCCCTCACACTGCCTTCCTGTCCATGCTTGCAACCACCTCGCAAGACTAGGTCTCCTTCGCTTCCCGGTCGCTCGGACCCCAACACCACCGTGTCTCGTCCCGACCATCCTAGCCTCACTGCACCTATCTCCGACCGGCATTGCATCGGCTCGGTTCCTCATCACCACCTTGAGCTCCAGCTTCTTTGGCTTCACCCACTGTTCGGACCTCAACATCTCCCATGTCTAGTCCCGACCATTCCAAGCCTCACCAAGACTTGTCTCCAAGATCATCTGGTCCCTCGACTCCTCCAGAGTCTAGTCTCGATCTATTCCGCCGCACCCACCGCACCCAACCTCGACCGTCGGACCTCGGCTCCTCCCGAGCCTAGTCCGGTCCTCCTCGTTGTTGCCCGTCGTGCTCGGCTCTGCAGCTCCGAGCTCGGTTCCTCGCCTCCCGGCTCACAACCACCTCACCAGCCTCGATCATCTTCGGCGTCTCCGACCGTCTGGACCTCAACACCTCCTGTGCCTAGTCCCGGTCCTCCCACGCCTCACCATGAAATAGCTCAAGTCCTGCTGCCACACGCACAAGCAAACCATCACATAGCACCGCCAATACACACGCACCATCACTCGGCACAAGTATCACAAGACAACACCGGTCGTAAATCCCTACGACCACCCGAAGCACAAGACAAGAAGTGGTCAAAACCACGAAGACTTCCTCGCTTCCTTCGACCACACAAAGATGTCGTCACGACCATCACAAAGCTCGTTACGACCATGCGCACACAAGCCACGACCATCGCTAGCTTGCTACGACTTTATCGCACAAAGTCTAGACCTCATACGAGCACTCTGTTGCACCAACCAGAGACACTCGAGCCCATCAGAACCTTCTTGTAGCCTACGACCGCACACAATATCGCTCGACCACCGCTCAAACAGAGAAACCAAACTCGCACCGCTCAACCCGAGCTCAAGTCTTTTGCACAGAATTTAGACTTGTCAAAATGCTGTCAAAATGATGAACAAACTAGTCCACAAGGTCCATGACACCGTACAAACCCATACGACAAAACCCGGTAAATCGACCACTTCCGGAGGTCATACGACCGGTTCAAAGATCGCCAATCGACCACGGTCGTCACAGCCGATAACGTGGTCGAACTCCGCTCCGACCACGGCCATTTCTCGCGTTAACGTGATCGTAATCGGTGCACAACGTGGTCGATAACCGGGCGTTACAACGTGGTCGAGCCACCGAGGGCACAACGTGGTCGAACCACCAAACGCATAACGTGGTCGAACCACGAGCACCGCAACGTAGTCGTGAGACCCACGCGCCAACGTGGTCGCACGCCTCTACCGGTGGCTCGACCATGTCCAATGTGGTCGTAAATGGCCTGGTGGCCTCCGACCACGCCCGTAGTGGTCGTAATCACCACGCCGTGGTCGTACTCCCAACGTGGTCGAACCACCGAGTGCCGAAATGCACCAACGTGGTCGATGTCGAATGTCACAATCGTGGTCGAGCTTGAGCGCCACAACGTGGTCGACTTACCGAGCACCGACTACCGACCATGACCACATAGTCGTAAACCCCACCACGACTACCGACTACGACCAACGTGTCGTAAACTCCCTACCGGCTTCCGATTACCTTCAACGTGGTTGTACGACACCCGACCACCGCCATTTTCACCGAGGATGCTTTGGCGTGGTCGTATGACCTTCCGACCACGACCAACGTGGTCGTACGACACTCGAAAGGGTTTCGTCCACGACCAAACGTGGTCGTATGACACCCAACGTGGTCGTGCTCCACCTGAGAGACTTTCGACCACGGCTAAACTTGTCGAGAAGGCCACAACGTGATCGTAGATCTCCAGAGCGTGGTCGTATAGCCTTCCGACCACTCGTACGCAGCCCGACTGACTTCCGATTGCGCCTGCACTCGCCGAGGAAGCCGTAACGTGGTCGTAGCTGCCTCGATCACGGCGCAGTGGTCGTAAACTTCCCAAGAGACCTCCGACCACTGCTCAATGCCTCACTCGGTTCCAACTAAGGACAACGAGACGTAAGGCGATCACGACAATTTTAAGGCTTACGACTTTGCAAAGTCAAGACAAACCTCAAAACCAAACTCAATCTTTCTAGATCAAGAGTCAATTACTCATCACAACCATGGGGTGACCTCCACATGGTCTCACAATCTCCCCCTTGATGAGTATATTGACAAACACAGAAAAAGCATGAAGAAGAGTTTGTTTTTGAACAAAGAAAGGAAGGAGATGCAAAAGTCACACATGGTCTAAAAGAATAAAGAAGGGACTCAAGACCATGTTGACACGTAATGAAATGGAGCGCATGTAAACTCCAAATCACACAAAAGTCCAATCTTGCTCATGGTCCAAGAAGCGATGCTCACATGACCATTGTCATAGCAAGATGACCAAGCATTCTCCCCTTAATGCCTTTTATCCTTCTCCCATCCCTTGATGCATTCTCCCATTTTAATGCCTTTTGCACCCTTAATGCCTTTTCTCTATCCTTCTCCCCTTTGGCAATAAAGTCATCAAGATGCAAGGAAGAAACATAGAGCATGAATGAAATGGGGTGACTACAAGTAATTCATTTTAAGCAAAGGGAGCCATGAAATTATCGAAAGTGACTTCACGAAAAATTATATCAAGCCATAAAGGTGACAATGCTATCTAGATCATAACAAACTATGTATTGCCAAGCTCAAGCCAAATAAGTTATGATCTTTAAATTAAATGGTTTGATTAGCATGTTGAGTCACTCAAGAGTATAGTCTAGAAGAAGGTATCCAAACGTGAGTCAAGCCATGTCAATATTCTAAGTGGAACCAAGAAGCTATAGTCGAGTCAATTTTAGAGTGCTATAAGTTCAAAATGAGACATTTTGTTCAAGCACTAGATATCACAAGTAATTTACTACTTGTAGTACTTTGGATACCACTTGTAGAATACTTGTAGTGAGCAAAATTAGCACATTTGGCACTTTTCTTTAGAGATCACATGGTTGTTTTCAACCATCTTTTATTCACCATGTGCTAGACCTCAAGCCTTATGCGATCATTCCAAGCGAGAAGCTTAAGGAAATGATCTTGGTCATCAAAACTCCCCGAGTTCATGCCTTGTGCAATGGCAAGTCGTCTCATGAGAAAGAATTGGTGAGATCGGTTTTTCGCACAAAGAGATCTTTTGCATTTACTTGAATTAGTTCATGAACAAAGAGTTAAGACTTAACTCATGCATCACTAATGAACTAACTTAGCTCAATCTAAACCTCAAAAACAGATTCAAGACTCAACTTAGCCTATTCGACATGGCACGAATCAAGAGAGGATCACTAAAGCCGGACTATTCATAAGATTGAACAAGACATGATTTGATTCAAGTTGTTCTCATTTAATTAAGCTAGTATGGCAAGAGCTAAGCAACACATAGAAGGGCATGATAAATCAAGCTATCACAAGACATGGCAAGATATAAATCATGATATTATATCACATAAAGATAATATTCGTGGCTCCAAGATCATGCAGTGCATTCATGTGAATGTTACGCACTATTGAACAAAAGAATGCACATGAGATGAACTCCCACAAACATAGCCCGAATAGACGAAAGGATCCAACTCCCCTAGAGAAGGCAAAAGAGAAGAACCAAGAAATTTGGCACAAAATCCGAAAGAGAAGGTTCTAGCTCAAAGAGGTGATTCCCAAACACATCCTATCCTCATGGTCTCTAGTCTATAACGCCATACCACGGGCAAAAAGCACACTATGTCAATGCAAAAGACTCTAGTGGCCAAGAAAAGTTCAACCTAGGTAGAAGAGAATCCTAGAGAACCAAAGCCCAAACTAGGTAGTAAATAATCCTAGAGAACCATTTGGATGAGAGGTGTGAATGAGACAACATCACCTAGAGTTGGCTCCTCTCGTCTAAAAGACCCTTCCTACCACTAGAAGACATATACTATGCAAAGCCAAGTGGCGGAAGCGAGCAATCGAAAATCATAAGGAGAACCAACCTTTGTAGCGGTTGCTCGGTTGTTTAAGCCGTATTCGTAGTCGAATTCCATGTCCGTAACGTGGTCGTAGTCAAGTCGACGTTGTCGTAGTCGCGTCCTTCTCGTGTTCAACGTCGAGTCCGAGTTCGCGGTTGTATCCGAGTCCGCACCGTGATGAAGTGATCGAAGACGCGTAATGGTCCGGACCATGGTCGTAGTCGTAAATGAGTCGGTCATTGCGCCCTGGTCAAGTCGTAACACGAGTTCGGTGAGGGTCCGCACCATGGTCGTGGTTCCTCTGACGTGGTCGTAATGACCGAGGAGCGGTCAGAACAACAGTATCACTCTCCCTCATTCATACAACTGCGCTTTAATCATAGGGGAACAATCGGTGTCCTAGTACTTGGGGTAAATGATATACAATATGGAACCAAGATCGAGACAAATGGTAACAACAAGAGCATCGCTAGTATTAAAGACATAGAACACATGAGAACACGCACCGCCACAAGCTCAATCTAGCCCTCAACAAAGGCATCTAGAGCAAGAAGCCTAGAGCCACCAAATACTAGAAGAAGCTTGTGACCTAACCACAAATCTCATGATATCTAAGCATAAGCACGACTAATGCTACCAAGATGTCATACAATTTATTTCATGCCATAACAAAATAAGATCAAAGTATACAAGCATCACAATGAATCACAACCATACACATAGCGATGATGGCGAGAGCAACATCCGTAGCATATGCTAGCATGGATAAAAGCATGTATACTAGAAAAGATACAAAGGCATGAATAAACGCACCATCATGACACAAAGAAACTATCCAAGATATACTCAAGCTCATACTTGTCCATACATATGCATACATCATGTAGACATACAACATGGCAAATCAACATCATGAAAAGTATGCTAACATGTATAAATAATGATGAATGAACATAAGGAGCAAGATATGAACCATGATAGATACTACAGAGCATAAGGTCATGATGATACTTGACTTCTAATGCACACATTCTACTTAGCTCATGAAGTCAAGTCAAAGCTTAAGCATGTAACAAATACAACAATGTACATGGATACTTAGCAACATACACATAAAGGCATGACATGAAAGCATTGAGAGAAAACATGCCAAGATGGTACAAGTGAGCACATGAACAAGAACAACATGCCAATATGGTCAAACATGAGTATAAGGGCATGAAGGTATAGAGTAGCTCACAAAGTAGGTGGAGACGCCAAACGTGAAGGTACATGCCTCTTGGAGGCCATGAAGTGGAGAACCAACAAATGTTCTAGTCACGTGATGAAGCGTAAGACTAAAATCCATTCGATCCCATGTTCTCCATCCAACGTCGGACACCTAAAAGAACAAAGTGCCCAAGTCTTGGATCCCAAGTGGTTAGAAAGCGATGCTTGAACCCAAGACTTGACACACGGCCACTCGAGAAAAAGAGTGGTCGTTACGCATCACGACTACGGTCGAGAAGAAATGAGCGTGGTCGTAGCACGAGAGGCGTAGTTTTGAATGACTACGGTAGAGAGATGTGATCGTTGGTCATTACAACCACGATCGGGAATTGCGGTGTGGTCGTAAGTCGATTATGACCACAAAGATCGAGCGCAAGCGTGCTCGAAACCGGCGATCGTGATCGTAGGGACTTTCGACCACGGTAACAAGCGGAAGTGTCCGCCGGCGACATGGTCGTATGCAGCTACGACTATGTCGAGAAGTCAAGTTGTGGTCGTAAGGCATTACGACTATAACGATGACACAGCAGGGAACTCGGTTTCATGCACTCTAGTAAGCTCATACTCCTCTACACAAGTGCGGTGAGTCAAAGTTTTAATTTCTCATTTGCGATTTTAACATTCAAGTAGAGAAATTAAATTTTCACGCCTCTGAGAAAGACTCACAACCTACACATGAGAAATGAGATTTCAACCTAGCAATAACAATCTAGCAATTTATAATCTAGGCACCTCACAATATCCCGAAGAGCAAGTATATTCATCTTGGACAAGGCCAAGGTCATAATAAGTTTTTACCTTGCTCATGATAAGTCGAAGCTCGTCCTTATCATTATCATCCGTGTGTTCTCCAAGGCTTTCTCCTTCCTGCCACTTGATTAAGCAAAGGACAAGAATGTACCACAAAGCTCACACTTGTGGTTTCTTGCAAATAAAATCATCCTCTAGCCGAAATCAAGCCTCTTGTCTCAAAGGACATCATTGGCAAAACACCCCAATAAGATTCAAAGGAAAGTTTACAAGATTCCCTACTAGTTGCCAAGCTCCGGATCGGTTAAGATCGATCTGAGCCAACCTTGCTCGATACCAATTGAAGGACCGAATCGGCAACCGGAGGGGGTGAATGGTGCCTTAAAGATTCTCCCACAATTAAACCTAATCTTTTCTCTCGATAGCTAAAGAGCTATGAAGAAGAAGATTGATTGCTTAACGAGAACAGAGATCGAGAATAACTGCAGCTAACCGAGAGCATAGAAATCAGAGAAGAGAACTGGTCGAAAAGTCACTGTGTATTCATTTGACTTTCTGCTGTGGTCGAACGCCAACTCGTGGTCGATCGAGCCAAACGGACTATAGCTATCGCCTCTCGATTTAACACACGTGGTCGCCGACCAGCGGTGGTCGAACTACCGACGTGGTAGAAACCGAACAGAGGCGCCAGCGTCAGCGCTGGTCGAGCTCTTGCTGAAAACAGCGAGAGAAAATCAAAGCAAGAATCGAAAGTCCTCTGCGAGAGAGAAATGAGAGCTGCGGTCGAAAGTCGACTTCAGATAAATCTTTGTAGTGGTCGAAACCACATCCGAGAGAATCGGATCAAGCCGAAAAAAAAACAAGAAGCATCGACCGCAATGTACCAACGATGAAATTGCCATGGTCGTAAGAACGAAAACAAGAATACTCGTTGTCGGGCGCGACCGCAAAGCAAGAATTTGAAGAACTTTTGTTCGAGATCCAAAACGCATGAAACTTGAAACCTAGTAAGCATGAGATCTCTAGAAGTGAATTTACCAAGAATCTCCAAAGACTTCGCAACGGTCAGAGAGAACAGCAAAGTCGAAATCCTAAACAGAGAGCTTCAGCGAAGTTTACTGAAACAATTTCTCTCGATTTGTTCTTTGCTCTCGGAATGGTCTTGCCAACTAGCCTTGAGACATATTCCCGCTCGAGCAAATCAAATATAAGCCAACTCTAAAAGGAAATCTGAAGGAACTAAGAATGAAGAGATGGCAAATAAATCAATGAAAGCATCTCAAGAACGACCTCTCAACCCAGATCACAAACACGACCCATCTCATATATAAACTCTAACAAGTACAGAAAGATGAGTCCTCTCAATAAGCATAACAAGGGAGGTTTCTGCAACCACTCCCCCCGGGAGAACAAGCTCTACCTCTAGAGCAAACACACACACAGATACACTCCCAAGGGAGGGAGAGGCGGCTGCCTCCAAGGCTCACCAACAACTCAAGTCCAACACTTGCCTCCCTCTCCCTTTTATAGCCTCACACCGAGACTAACCCTAATGGATCCATCCATTAGTCCACACTGGGATAACCCGTAAACCCCACCTAACACCGGTTTTATCACTCACTTTACCCGCTAACTCAAATGCTTTGCTCGCTATCCCAACAGACCCGCACTTTGCCCGTTAGCGCCAACTGAATCCACTTCTTTTCTCAGGTGCTTTACCAGAGGGACAGCTTCCCTTGCAGCTTTGGCATTTCTCCAAAATGCCCTCACACTGCCTTCCTGTCCATGCTTGCAACCACCTCGCACGACTAGGTCTCCTTCGGCTTCCCGGTCGCTCGGACCCCAACACCACCGTGTCTCGTCCCGACCATCCTAGCCTCACTGCACCTATCTCCGACCATTTGCATCGCCCGGTTCCTCATCGACCACCTTGAGCTCCGCCTTCTTTGGCTTCACCCACTGCTCGGACCTCAACATCTCCCATGTCTAGTCCCGACCATTCCAAGCCTCACCAAGACTTGTCTCCAAGATCATCTCGTCCTCGACTCCTCCGAGTCTAGTCTCGATCTATTCCGCCGCACACGACCGCACCCAACCTCCTCGACTGCCTGACCTCGGCTCCTCCACGAGCCTAGTCCGGTCCTCCTCGTTGTTGCCCGTCGTGCTCGGCTCTGGCAGTTCAGCTCGGTTCCTCGCCTCCGGCTCACAACCACCTCACCACCTCGATCATCTTGGCGTCTCCGACCGTCTGACCTCAACACCTCCTCGTGCCTAGTCCCGGTCCTCCCACGCCTCACCATGAAATAGCTCAAGTCCTGCCACACGACAAGCAAACCATCACATAGCACCGCCAATACACACGCACCATCACTCGGCACAAGTATCACAAAGACAACACCGGTCGTAAATCCCCTACGACCACCCGAAGCACAAGACAAGAAGTGGTCAAAACCACGAAGACTTCCTCGCTTCCTTCGACCACACAAAGATGTCGTCACGACCATCACAAAGCTCGTTACGACCATGCAGACACAAGCCACGACCATCGCTAGCTTGCTACGACTTTATCGCACAAAGTCTAGACCTCATACGAGCACTCTGTTGCACCAACCAGAGACACTCGAGCCCATCAGAACCTTCTTGTAGCCTACGACCGCACACAATATCTTGCTACGACCACCGCTCAAACAGAGAAACTAAACTCGCACCGCTCAACCCGAGCTCAAGTCTTTTGCACAGAATTTAGACTTGTCAAAATGCTGTCAAAATGATGAACAAACTAGTCCACAAGGTCCATGACAGCCGACAAACCCATACGACAAAACCCCAAATAAATCGACCACTTCCGGAGGTCATACGACCGGTTCAAAGATCGCCAATCGACCACGGTCGTCCTGTCGATAACGTGGTCGAACTCCGTTCCTGATGAGGACATCACTTCTTCGGATATACACAATACTCCTCCACTTGATATTCAAGGACCAATCACTAGAGCTCGCGCCCGACAATTGAATTTACAGGTGAACTCGTTCCTAAGTACTTCTTTTTGTTCATTTGAGAATCGATTACTACCTAATGATTTAATTATGATTAGGAACCATGGAGAGGATCAAGAAGTACTTGGAGAATGGGTACGAGGCGCACAAGTCCAGCAAGGGTGGTCAAATCATGTTGGATGTCCAACTCAAGCCACTTCGAATCCAATTCGGAGTCCAGGACCAGGCTGCACTAAAACGGACGCCCAGATCGCATCCGACTCCGTTTTGGACGTTCCACATATGTATGGAAAGCTGCGAAGATAACCTTTCCAATGGCTCTGGTCTCATATCAAAATTCCTTCTGTGTCAACGGGAATCGTCGAAACAAGTGGACGTTCAGAATCTGTCAGGGTGGCCGACTTGAATCCAACTCGGGTCCAGGACCAGGCTGCACTAAAACGGACGCCCAGATCGCATCCGGACTTCGTTTTGGACGTTCCACATATGTATGGAAAGCTGAGAAGATAACCTTTCCAATGGATCTGGTCCCATGTCAAAATTCCTTCTGAGTCGACGGGAATCGTCGAAACAAGTGGACGTTCAGAATCTATCAGGGTGCTGCGACACCGTCTTTTAGGCCGTTCGGCTTTGTATCGTGTTGGAGTCCATTAAGGACGCGTCCAGGGGTTTTATACGCCCCTTACTCCTTTATATACAGCAGCCACCCCCACCATTAGGGTTGGGTTTTGCTTAGATTAATTCTGTCTTTGAACAGTTTCGCCGTCATCGGTTTGTGAAACCCCAATTTTCGAGTGCTTCATCAATATATCTGCAATTTGGTTGTGTTCTTCCTTGTTCTTGCTTGTGTTCTTCGATTCGCAGGCGAGGATTAGCCTTCTTGGCAAGGTCAACCGGCAGCGCACGGTTGATAACCTGAGGAGACGTGGTGCTGCGATTGCGGGTTCTAACGTGTCGTTCGGAAGCCGGATCGATTTGTGTCGCGCCTCCACCAAATCGAACATATCCAACCTGTTGGAAGATCGGGACCCGTTCCCATCAAGTGGTAATCGAGCTTGGTGTTCCTTCGTTCGCGTTACCCCTCCTTTGTTATTTTCGGTTTAGTCCTAGAGTCCATGAAAAGCCCTACAAAAAATTGTAGTCATAGGTTGTTTCTGTCCTAGATCTCGCTTAGCCTTTGCACAAGTTGATTCCGAGTCCGTAGTGTTGAGTTTGTGTCCTTAGTCGAGTTGTGTTGCTGGTTTAGATCGTGTTTTGTTTCGGTTTGTTTTGCTTCCGCTACCTTTCATACAAACCCTAGCCGTCAATTTTTGTTTTCCCACCCATATACCACCCTCTGTTTGAGTCATCCATCGTGTCTCGTGATTGCCCAACACCATCCCCCACGTTTCCCCGAGCTTCCGCCCCAATTTTCACAGATTGATCCTACCCGATCGTAGTTTCGGCCACCACAAAAATCATAACTCGGAGGCCCTACTTCAAACAGCCATAACTTTTGCATACGGACTCGAAATCAGGCGATTTTTTTTTGAAGTTGGGTGAAATTAAATTTTACATCCGAATCTCCCCGACTTTGTCGGGTTCGACGAATTTATTTTGCCCAAATTCGGCCTGGAAGGTTGAGTACTCGAGCTCCGAAATTTCATCACCGAATTTTGTGCACATTCATCATTTTCTGTAGACCACACCTTACATCAGATAGAGGTGAAACTTTGTGTGGTTCCTATTCCTGTGCTCTGCTTTGCGAAAAAATACAAAAAATAAAAGAAAAAAATTTCGGCACCTACGATAGTCTCATGAGTGCCATCTGTGGCCAAAAAAAAAAAAAAAAAAAAAAAAAAACGTGATGAGCACGCTTTTAGGTGACAGAGCCTCATTTGTGTTGTGTTTGTGCTGAATTAAGTTTCTTGGTGCCTGGCCATCTTTGTTGCTGTCTTTGCTTCTTTATTCTGTTCTTGACTCCTTGTTCTTCATATCATACCTGTTATAGGACACATTTAGACCAGCAACTAGGACCAGTGCTTTGGACATTTATTCAGCATTACTATCTGTTATTAATTTGTGTTCCACTCACATAATTGGCCTGCCAAGCTCCATATACCTACTTCCGGATAGCACAGTTCTGACCCTTGCAATCGCCGGATCACACTCTCCAGGTATCCTTTGCCTTGCTTTGGTAAGAACACTTGTAAGAGCTTGGTAAGTCACTTCCTTTGCGGGTTCCCACTGCCCTTCCTTTGTAGTTGATAGGGATAATCCTTTTGTTTTCCCTGTATTTCCACCAACCATGTCGAGAAGCGAAGAGGACGGGACACCGGTCGATTTCAACGAGTGTGTTAGTCGCGGCCGCCTACAAGCTGCGCCGACAAACAAAACGCTTCACTCACTGATCTCGGCGAGATTGGACACCATCGTCGCCGCCATTACCCAGTTGAACACCACGGAAGGCATTGAGCGGGTGGAGCGGCGGATGGCTGACCTCACTGGTCGGATGGACACATTGGAGGCACGTCTACCACCATCAATGATGGCCATCATCATGATGACGCCACGTAGTATGATGCGATGGCAACATTGATCGGCGGCGACACAAGATGCACGACTACGTCGTCGTCTTCAAAGAAACCGACATGGTATGGGAGGTAATAATCGAACCGTCATGGTAACGACGACCCTTTGCTAAAGTCAAGTTTACCATTCCATCTTTTCTGGTCTTTATGATGCTGAAATATATCTTGATTGGGAGATGACGGTGAGCGCGGTTTAACTCTCACTTAGTTCCCGAGCAACATAGAGTTAGACAAGCTACTAGTGAGTTTAAGGACTTTGCTATTATCGGTGGAATGAACTAAGTACCATGCGCTACAACCCGATACATGGGAGCGCTTAAAAGAAGCTATGCGTAATCGTTTTGTTCCCCTCATATAAACTTGAATTGAGAAAAAATTGCAGCGCTTAGAACAAGGTGATAGTTCTGCTCAAGACTATTATGCCGAGCTTCAAAAGGGTATGGTGCGTTGTGGGGTTGTTGAGGACACGGAGGACAAGATTTGTCGTTTCTACGGGGTTACGGCATGAAATTCGTGACATTGTTGATTATAAAGAATTTACTCATCACAACCGCTTGTTCCACCTTGCTATGCTTGCGAGAAAAGAATTGCGAGGGGACTACGATTCAACTAAGGCACGCACCGGACGACCCTTCTACACCCCGAACGACTACATCAACGGATCGCCCAATTCTTCTTGAGTTTCGTTCTCCTCCACCACCGTGAACAAGATGGCAGCAGCGCCACCAAGCCACCTTCCACGACACGCCTTGCAGATTCTACAAAAAATTCCTTGCAGGGTCCAGCTAAGAGTTCTTCTTCCGTGGCTTCAACGGGCGCTCCTCCGGCATTCGATGCCACCGCTGCCATGGACTTGGTCATGTGCGTAAGAATTGCCCTAGCCAACGGGCATACATCGCCACGTAAGATGGAGGCTACATCAAGACCGGATGTCGAGGAGGATGATGATGATGTTGTTTGCTGCCTCGGACGACAATGGCGGTGGTGATGACGACCTGTCCTTGGTGGGCGTCCACACGACGCTTCGGAGCATCATTGTGCAACAAGGCCCTCAAGACGCAGTACAACAACCCGATAAACTTCAACGCCATAATTTGTTTCGCACCTTCTTTGCAATCAAGAACTGGCGTGCACGTGTCATCATTGATGGAGGAAGTTGCAACAACTTGGTGAGTTTTGATTTGGTCAAGAAGCTTGGCTTGACCACGCGACCGCATCCACATCCATACCATATTCATTGGTTAAATGACTCTGGAAAAGCTAAGGTAACGCAAACATGTCGAGTCCATTTTTCCGTTGGTGCTTATGTTGATCATGTTGATTGTGATGTGATTCCCATGCAAGCATGCTCTCTTTTATTGGGTCGACCTTGGGAATTTGATAATGATGCTTTACACCATGGTAGTAGTAACACATACACTTTTATGCATAAGGAAAGAAAGTTACTTTACGCCTTTGACCCCACCGAGATTATAGAGGCCGATAGGGCGAGAGCTGCTGCATCGATGATCCAAATGAACATGATAAATCTGAAAACAGCAAGTACTCCATTTGAAAAATTCTGTTATGCTTGCCACAAAATCAGACCTTGTTGCAGCTTGATGAAGTTAATAATACATGCTATGCTTTTGTGTGCAAAGATGCTTTATTTTCTCTTGATAGCATTTTTGTTGTTGTGGATCGTTTTTCTAAGATGACTCACTTTATACCATGTCATAAAACCGATGATGCCGCTCATATTGTGACCTCTTTTTAAAGAGATAGTTCGTTTGCATGGTATGCCTTCTACTATTGTTTCAGATCGTGATGTCAAGTTCTTGAGTCACTTTTGGCGTACTCTATGGAACAAGTTGGGTACAAAGTTGTTGTTCTCTACCACATGTCACCCACAAACTGATGGCCAAACCGAGGTGGTGAACCGCACATTGTCTACCATGTTGAGAGCTATTTTGAAGAACAATTTGAAGCTGTGGGAAGAGTGTTTGCCGCATGTTGAGTTCGCATATAATCGAGCGGAACACTCCACCACCAAGGTAAGTCCTTTTCGTAGTGTATGGATTCAATCCCGTGGCCCTATTGATATTTTACCTTGCCTACTAGTGAGAGGGTTCATAATGATGCTAAGGAGCGTGCTGATTTTATTATCAAAATGCAAGAGACTACTAAGGCAAACATTGAAAAGATGAATGAAAAATATAGGATTACTGGTAGTAAAGGTAGAAAGGAAGTTAAACTTGAACCGAGTGATTTTGTATGGTTGCACTTGCGAAAGGATAGATTTCCTGAGTTAAGAAAGTCAAAATTGATGCCTAGAGCTGCTGGTCCTTTTAAGATAGTTGAGAAGCTTAATGATAATGCATATAAACTTGAGTTTCCTCCCGAGTTTGGGGTTAGTCCCACCTTTAACATTTCAGATTTGAAGCCATACTTGGGAGAAGAAAATGAGGCTGAGTTGAGGACAACTCCGCTTCAAGAGGGGGAGGATGATGAGGACATCACTTCTTCGGATATACACAATACTCCTCCACTTGATATTCAAGGACCAATCACTAGAGCTCGCGCCGACAATTGAATTTACAGTGAACTCGCTCCTAAGTACTTCTTTTGTTCATTTGAGAATCGATTACTACCTAATGATTTAATTATGATTAGGAACCATGGAGAGGATCAAGAAGTACTTGGAGAATGGGTACGAGGCGCACAAGTCCAGCAAGGGTGGTCAAATCATGTTGGATGTCCAACTCAAGCCACTTCGAATCCAATTCGGAGTCCAGGACCAGGCTGCACTAAAACGGACGCCCAGATCGCATCCGGACTCCGTTTTGGACGTTCCACATATGTATGGAAAGCTGCGAAGATAACCTTTCCAATGGCTCTGGTCTCATATCAAAATTCCTTCTGTGTCAACGGGAATCGTCGAAACAAGTGGACGTTCAGAATCTGTCAGGGTGGCCGACTTCGAATCCAACTCGGAGTCCAGGACCAGGCTGCACTAAAACGGACGCCCAGATCGCATCCGGACTTCGTTTTGGACGTTCCACATATGTATGGAAAGCTGAGAAGATAACCTTTCCAATGGATCTGGTCCCATGTCAAAATTCCTTCTGAGTCGACGGGAATCGTCGAAACAAGTGGACGTTCAGAATCTATCAGGGTGCTGCGACACCGTCTTTTAGGCCGTTCGGCTTTGTATCGTGTTGGAGTCCATTAAGGACGCGTCCAGGGGTTTTATACGCCCCTTACTCCTTTATATACAGCAGCCACCCCCACCATTAGGGTTGGGTTTTGCTTAGATTAATTCTGTCTTTGAACAGTTTCGCCGTCATCGGTTTGTGAAACCCCAATTTTCGAAAGTGCTTCATCAATATATCTGCAATTTGGTTGTGTTCTTCCTTGTTCTTGCTTGTGTTCTTCGATTCGCAGGCGAGGATTAGCCTTCTTGGCAAGGTCAACCGGCAGCGCACGGTTGATAACCCGAGGAGACGTGGTGCTGCGATTGCGGGTTCGAACGTGTCGTTCGGAAGCCGGATCGATTTGTGTCGCGCCTCCACCAAATCGAACATATCCAGAACCTGTTGGAAGATCGGGACCCCGTTCCCATCAGTTCCGACCACGGCCATTTCTCGCGTTAACGTGATCGTAATCGGGTGCACAACGTGGTCGATAACCGGGCGTTACAACGTGGTCGAGCCACCGAGGGCACAACGTGGTCGAACCACCAAACGCATAACGTGGTCGAACTACGAGCACCGCAACGTAGTCGAGACCCACGCGCCAACGTGGTCGTGCGCTCCTCGGTGGCTCTCGACCATGTCCAATGTGGTCGTAAATGGCCCCGTGGCCTCCGACCACGCCCGTAGTGGTCGTAATCACCACGGCGTGGTCGCACTCTCAACGTGGTCGAACCACCGAGTGCCGAAATGCACCAACGTGGTCGATGTCGAATGTCACAATCGTGGTCGAGCTTGAGCGCCACAACGTGGTCGACTTACCGAGCACCGACTACCGACCATGACCACATAGTCGTAAACCCCAGCCACGACTACCGACTACGACCAACGAGTCGTAAACTCCCTACCGCTTCCGATTACCTTCAACGTGGTTGTGCGACACCCGACCACCGCCATTTTCACCGAGGATGCTGCAACGTGGTCGTATGACCTTCCGACCACGACCAACGTGGTCGTCAAAGACTCGAAGGGTTTCGTCCACGACCAAACGTGGTCGTATGACACCCAACGTGGTCGTGCTCCACCTGAGAGACTTTCGACCACGGCTAAACTTGTCGAGAAGGCCACAACGTGATCGTAGATCTCCGCAGCGTGGTCGATAGCCTTCCGACCACTCGTGCGCAGCCCGACCGACTCCGATTGCGCCCGGACTCGCCGAGGAAGCCGTAACGTGGTCGTAGCTGCCTTCGATCACGCCGCAGTGGTCGTAAACTTCCCAAGAGACCTCCGACCACTGCTCAATGCCTCACTCGGTTCCAACTAAGGACAACGTGAGCGTGGCGATCTGCGACAATTTTAAGGCTTACGACTTTGCAAAGTCAGACAAACCTCAAAACCAAACTCAATCTTTCTAGATCAAGAGTCAATTACTCATCACAACCATGGGGTGACCTCCACATGGTCTCACAATCTCCCCCTTGATGAGTATATTGACAAACACGAAAAAAGCATGAAGAAGAGTTTGTTTTGAACAAAGAAAGGAAGGAGATGCAAAAGTCACACATGGTCTAAAAGAATAAAGAAGGGACTCAAGACCATGTTGACACGTAATGAAATGGAGCGCATGAAACTCCAAATCACACAAAAGTCCAATCTTGCTCATGGTCCAAGAAGCGATGCTCACATGACCATTGTCATAGCAAGATGACCAAGCATTCTCCCCTTAATGCCTTTTATCCTTCTCCCATCCCTTGATGCATTCTCCCATTTTAATGCCTTTTGCACCCTTAATGCCTTTTCTCTATCCTTCTCCCCTTTTGGCAATAAAGTCATCAAGATGCAAGGAAGAAACATAGAGCATGAATGAAATGGGGTGACTACAAGTAATTCATTTTAAGCAAAGGGAGCCATGAAATTATCGAAAGTGACTTCACGTAAAATTATATCAAGCCATAAAGGTGACAATGCTATCTAGATCATAACAAACTATGTATTGCCAAGCTCAAGCCAAATAAGTTATGATCTTTAAATTAAATGGTTTGATTAGCATGTTGAGTCACTCAAGAGTATAGTCTAGAAGAAGGTATCCAAACGTGAGTCAAGCCATGTCAATATTCTAAGTGGAACCAAGAAGCTATAGCTGAGTCAATTTTAGAGTGCTATAAGTTCAAAATGAGACATTTTGTTCAAGCACTAGATATCACAAGTAATTTACTACTTGTAGTACTTTGGATACCACTTGTAGAATACTTGTAGTGAGCAAAATTAGCACATTTGGCACTTTTCTTTAGAGATCACATGGTTGTTTTCAACCATCTTTTATTCACCATGTGCTAGACCTCAAGCCTTATGCGATCATTCCAAGCGAGAAGCTTAAGGAAATGATCTTGGTCATCCAAAACTCCCCTGAGTTCATGCCTTGTGCAATGGCAAGCTGTCTCATGAGAAAGAATTGGTGAGATCGGTTTTTCGCACAAAAGAGATCTTTTGCATTTACTTGAATTAGTTCATGAACAAAGAGTTAAGACTTAACTCATGCATCACTAATGAACTAACTTAGCTCAATCTAAACCTCAAAAACAGATTCAAGACTCAACTTAGCCTATTCGACATGGCTCGAATCAAGAGAGGATCACTAAAGCCGACTATTCATAAGATTGAACAAGACATGATTTGATTCAAGTTGTTCTCATTTAATTAAGCTAGTATGGCAAGAGCTAAGCAACACATAGAAGGGCATGATAAATCAAGCTATCACAAGACATGGCAAGATATAAATCATGATATTATATCACATAAAGATAATATTCAGGGCTCCAAGACTGCACGAGCATTCATGTGAATGTTACGCACTATTGAACAAAAGAATGCACATGAGATGAACTCCCCACAAACATAGCCCGATAGATGAAAGGATCCAACTCCCCTAGAGAAGGCAAAAGAGAAGAACCAAGAAATTTGGCACAAAATCCGAAAGAGAAGGTTCTAGCTCAAAGAGGTGATTCCCAAACACATCCTATCCTCATGGTCTCTAGTCTATAACGCCATACCACGGGCAAAAAGCACACTATGTCAATGCAAAAGACTCTAGTGGCCAAGAAAAAGTTCAACCTAGGTAGAAGAGAATCCTAGAGAACCAAAGCCCAAACTAGGTAGTAAATAATCCTAGAGAACCATTTGGATGAGAGGTGTGAATGAGACAACATCACCTAGAGTTGGCTCCTCTTCTCCAAAAGACCCTTCCTACCACTAGAAGACATATACTATGCAAAGCCAAGTGGCGGAAGCGAGCAATCGAAAATCATAAGGGAGAACCAACCTTTGTAGCAGCTTGCTCGGTTGTTTAAGCCGTATTCGTGGTCAATTCCATGTCCGTAACGTGGTCGTAGTCAAGTCGACGTTGTCGTAGTCGCGTCCTTCTCGTGTTCAACGTCGAGTCCGAGTTCGCGGTTGTATCCGAGTCCAGACCGTGATGAAGTGATCGAAGACGCGTAATGGTCTGGACCATGGTCGTAGTCGTAAATGAGTCTGGTCATTGCGTCCTTGGCCGAAGTCGTAACACGAGTTCGGCTGAGGGTCCAGACCATGGTCGTGGTTCCTACGACGTGGTCGTAATGACCAGGGAGCGGTCGTAAACAGCTGTATCACTCTCCCCTCATTCATACAGCCTGCAGTTTAATCATAGGGGAACAACTGGTGTCCTAGTACTGGGGTAAATGATATACAATATGGAACCAGTACTGAGACAAATGGTAACAACAGTAGCATCGCTAGTATTAAAGACATAGAACACATGAGAACACGCACCGCCACAAGCTCAATCTAGCCCTCAACAAAGGCATCTAGAGCAGCAAGCCTAGAGCCACCAAATACTAGAAGAAGCTTGTGACCTAACCACAAATCTCATGATATCTAAGCATAAGCACGACTAATGCTACCAAGATGTCATACAATTTATTTCATGCCATAACACAATAAGATCAAAGTATACAAGCATCACAATGAATCACAACCATACACATAGCGTATGACGGGAGCAATCACGAAGCATATGCTAGCATGGATAAAAGCATGTATACTAGAAAAGATACAAAGGCATGAATAAACGCACCATCATGACACAAAGAAACTATCCAAGATATACTCAAGCTCATACCGTCCATACATATGCATACATCATGTAGACATACAACATGGCAAATCAACATCATGAAAAGTATGCTAACATGTATAAATAATGATGAATGAACATAAGGAGCAAGATATGAACCATGATAGATACTACGAGCATAAGGTCATGATGATACTTGACTTCTAATGCACACATTCTACTTAGCTCATGAAGTCAAGTCAAAGCTTAAGCATGTAACAAATACAACAATGTACATGGATACTTAAGCAAGATACACATAAAGGCATGACATGAAAGCATTGAGAGAAAACATGCCAAGATGGTACAAGTGAGCACATGAACAAGAACAACATGCCAATATGGTCAAACATGAGTATAAGGGCATGAAGGTATAGAGTAGCTCACAAAGTAGGTGGAGACGCCAAACGTGAAGGTACATGCCTCTTGGAGGCCATGAAGTGGAGAACCAACAAATGTTCTAGTCACGTGATGAAGCAGAAGACTAAAATCCATTCGATCCCATGTTCTCCATCCAACGCCGGACACCTAAAAAAGAACAAAGTGCCCAAGTCTTGGATCCCAAGTGGTTAGAAAGCGATGCTTGAACCCAAGACTTGACACACGGCCACTCGAGAAAAAGAGTGGTCGTTACGCACTACGACTACGGTCGAGAAGAAATGAGCGTGGTCGTAGCACGAGAGGCGTAGTTTTGAATGACTACACCGAGAGATGTGATCGTTGGTCATTACAACCACGATCGGAATTGCGGTGTGGTCGTAAGTCGATTATGACCACAAAGAATCGAAAGCAAAGTGCTGCGAGAACCGGCGATCGTGATCGTAGGGACTTTCGACCACGGTAACAAGCGGAAGTGTCCGCCGGCGGACATGGTCGTATGCAGCTACGACTATGTCGAGAAGTCAAGTTGTGGTCGTAAGGCATTACGACTATAACGACGACACAGCAGGGGAACTCGCCATCTTGCACTCTAGTAAGCTCATACTCCTCTACACAAGTGCGGTGAGTCAAAGTTTTAATTTCTCATTTGCGATTTTAACATTCAAGTAGAGAAATTAAATTTTCACGTCTCTGAGAGAAAGACTCACAACCTACACATGAGAAATGAGATTTCAACCTAGCAATAACAATCTAGCAATTTATAATCTAGGCACCTCACAATATCCCGAAGAGCAAGTATATTCATCTTGGACAAGGCCAAGGTCATAATAAGTTTTACCTTGCTCATGATAAGTCAAGCTCGTCCTTATCATTATCATCCGTGTGTTCTCCAAGGCTTTCTCCTTCCCGCCACTTGATTAAGCAAAGGACAAGAATGTACCACAAAGCTCACACTTGTGGTTTCTTGCAAATAAAATCATCCTCTAGCCGAAATCAAGCCTCTTGTCTCAAAGGACATCATTGGCAAAACACCCCAATAAGATTCAAAGGAAAGTTTACAAGATTCCCTACTAGTTGCCAAGCTCCGGATCGGTTAAGATCGATCTGAGCCAACCTTGCTCGATACCAATTGAAGGACCGAACTGGCAACCAGAGGGGGGGTGAATGGTGCCTTAAAGATTCTCCCACAATTAAACCTAATCTTTTCTCGATAGCTAAAGAGCTATGAAGAAGAAGATTGATTGCTTCTCGAGGAACGAGAGATCGAGAATAACCGCAGCTAACCGAGAGCATAGAAATCGAGAAGAGAACCGGTCGAAAAGTCACCGTGTATTCATTTGACTTTCTGCGTGGTCGAACGCCAACTCGTGGTCGATCGAGCCAAACGGACTATAGCTATCGGTTCTCGATTTAACACACGTGGTCGCCGACCAACGGTGGTCGAACTACCGACGTGGTAGAAACCGAACAGGCGTCAGGTCAGCGCTGGTCGAGCCACTCTTGAAAACAAGAGAGAAAATCAAAGCAAGAATCGAAAGTCCTCTCGCCGAGAGAAATGAGAGTCTGCGGTCGAAAGTCGACTTCAGATAAATCTGCCGTGGTCGAAACCACATCCGAGAGAATCGATCAAGCCGAAAATGAAACAAAGAGCAGCACGACCGCAATGCCAACGATGAAATTGCCATGGTCGTAAGAACGAAAACAATGAATACTCTGTTGTCGGGCGCACGACCGCAAAGCAAGAATTTGAAGAACTTTTTGTTCAGAGATCCAAAACGCATGAAACTTGAAACCTA
Organism: Bonia amplexicaulis; assembly: GCA_036346245.1. Taxonomy (NCBI): domain Eukaryota; kingdom Viridiplantae; phylum Streptophyta; class Magnoliopsida; order Poales; family Poaceae; genus Bonia; species Bonia amplexicaulis. The sequence continues at coordinate 10,987,101 of CM070748.1, forward strand.
GTAAGCATGAGATCTCTAGAAGTGAATTTACCAAGAATCTCCAAAGACTTCGCAACGGTCAGAGAGAACAGCAAAGTCGAAATCCTAAACAGAGCTTCAGGCGGAAGTTTACAGAAACCGAATTTCTCTCTGATTTGTTCTTTGCTCTCGGGAATGGTCTTGCCAACTAGCCTTGAGACATATTCCCAGTTCTGAGCAAATCAAATATAAGCCAACTCTAAAAGGAAATACAGAAGGAACTAAGAATGAAGAGATGGCAAATAAATCAATGAAAGCATCTCAAGAACGACCTCTCAACCCGGATCACAAACACGGACCCATCTCATATATAAACTCTAACAAGTACAGAAAGATGAGTCCTCTCAATAAGCATAACAAGGGAGGTTTCTGCAACCACTCCCCCCGGGAGAACAAGCTCTACCTCTAGAGCAAACACACACACAGATACACTCCCAAGGGAGGGAGGCGGCGCCTCCAAGGCTCACCAACAACTCAAGTCCAACACTTGCCTCCCTCTCCCTTTTATAGCCTCACACCGAGACTAACCCTAATGGATCCATCCATTAGTCCACACTGGGGATAACCCGTAAACCCCACCTAACACCGGGTTTTATCACTCACTTTACCCGCTAACTCAAATGCTTTGCTCGCTATCCCAACAGACCAAGACTTTGCCCGTTAGCGCCAACCGAATCCACTTCTTTTCTCGTGTGCTTTACCGGGGACGCTTCCCTTGCGGCTTTGGCATTTCTCCAAAATGCCCTCACACCGCCTTCTGTCCATGCTTGCAACCACCTCGCACGACTAGGTCTCCTTCGGCTTCCCAGGTCGTTCGGACCCCAACACCACCGTGTCTCGTCCCGACCATCCTAGCCTCACCAGACCTATCTCCGACCGGCCGCATCGCCTCGGGTTCCTCATCGACCACCTTGAGCTCCAGGTCTTCTTTGGCTTCACCCACTGCTCGACCTCAACATCTCCCATGTCTAGTCCCGACCATTCCAAGCCTCACCAAGACTTGTCTCCAAGATCATCGGTCCCTCGACTCCTCCGTCTAGTCTCGATCTATTCCGCCGCACACGACCGCACCCAACCTCCCGACTGTCGGACCTCGGCTCCTCCACGAGCCTAGTCCGGTCCTCCTCGTTGTTGCCCGTCGTGCTCAGCCTCTGGCGAGCCCAGCCTCGGTTCCTCGTCTCCGGCTCACAACCACCTCACCACCTCGATCATCTTGGCGTCTCCGACCGTCTGGACCTCAACACCTCCACGTGCCTAGTCCCGGTCCTCCCACGCCTCACCATGAAATAGCTCAAGTCCTGCACCACACGCACAAGCAAACCATCACATAGCACCGCTCAATACACACTGCACCATCACTCGGCACAAGTATCACAAAGACAACACCGGTCGTAAATCCCTACGACCACCCGAAAGCACAAGACAAGAAGTGGTCAAAACCACGAAGACTTCCCCGCTTCCTTCGACCACACAAAGATGTCGTCACGACCATCACAAAGCTCGTTACGACCATGCGGACACAAGCCACGACCATCGCTAGCTTGCTACGACTTTATCGCACAAAGTCTAGACCTCATACGAGCACTCGTTGCACCAACCGAGACACTCGAGCCCATCGAAACCTTCTTGTAGCCTACGACCGCACACAATATCGCTACGACCACCGCTCAAACAGAGAAACCAAACTCGCACCGCTCACCCGAGCTCAAGTCTTTTGCACAGAATTTAGACTTGTCAAAATGTTTGTCAAAATGATGAACAAACTAGTCCACAAGGTCCATGACACCCGTACAAACCCATACGACAAAACCCAGTGAAAATCGACCACTTCCGGAGGTCATACGACCGGTTCAAAGATCGCCAATCGACCACGGTCGTCACAGCCGATAACGTGGTCGAACTCCGTTCCGACCACGCCATTTCTCGCGTTAACGTGATCGTAATCGGGTGCACAACGTGGTCGATAACCGGGCGTTACAACGTGGTCGAGCCACCGAGGGCACAACGTGGTCGAACCACCAAACGCATAACGTGGTCGAACCACGAGCACCGCAACGTGATCGTGACCCACGCGCCAACGTGGTCGTGCGCCTCCTACCGTGGCTCTCGACCATGTCCAATGTGGTCGAATGGCCCCGTGGCCTCCGACCACGCCCGTAGTGGTCGTAATCACCACAGCGTGGTCGTACTCTAACGTGGTCGAACCACCGAGTGCCAAATGCACCAACGTGGTCGATGTCGAATGTCACAATCGTGGTCGAGCTTGAGCGCCTGGCGTGGTCGACTTACCGAGCACCGACTACCGACCATGACCACATAGTCGTAAACCCCAGCCACGACTACCGACTACGACCAACGTAGTCGTAAACTCCCCGGCTGGCTTCCGATTACCTTCAACGTGGTTGTACGACACCCGACCACTGCCATTTTCACCGAGGATGCTGCAACGTGGTCGTATGACCTTCCGACCACGACCAACGTGGTCGTACAGCACTCGAAAGGGTTTCGTCCACGACCAAACGTGGTCGTATGACACCCAACGTGGTCGTGCTCCACCTGAGAGACTTTCGACCACGGCTAAACTTGTCGAGAAGGCCACAACGTGATCGTAGATCTCCGGGCGTGGTCGATAGCCTTCCGACCACTCGTGCGCGCCCCGACCGACTTCGATTGCGCCCGCACTCGCCGAGGAAGCCGTAACGTGGTCGTAGCGCCTTCGATCACGCCGAGTGGTCGTAAACTTCCCAAGAGACCTCCGACCACTGCTCAATGCCTCACTCGGTTCCAACTAAGGACAACGTGAGACGTAAGCGATCTGGCGACAATTTTAAGGCTTACGACTTTGCAAAGTCAGCACAAACCTCAAAAACCAAACTCAATCTTTCTAGATCAAGAGTCAATTACTCATCACAACCATGGGGTGACCTCCACATGGTCTCACAACAAACCTTTATCTATGACCTAAGGTGCCAACATCGAGACTCGATAGCTTGCTAAGCTAGGCCTATCCCTTGCTAGACGTATGGTTTATATGATGTGGCTCATTTCAATGGTGCACAAAGTGAAGGCCTTAATTGACTAGGGCGGCTACCCAGACAAAGCACCCTGTACCTCTATTTTCCCCAATCAAAATCATTTATCCACCAAATACATTAATCACATGCCATCAACAATTGATGACATTTACCATTTGAAAACAATTCTATATATCATTAGTGAGATGTAGGGATTTAATTCCAAAGATGAATCCATAAATATAAGCATTGGTAAGCAATACTACACCAACCCACATTGGTACTATAATCGTGGCTAACCAGTAAGTTCCCAACCTAAGGTGACAAGTGGTACATGGCATACGAGTAATCAAGGTGGATAAATAAAAAAGTAGGTATTAACTACTCCCAATATTATAAGATTGTATGAACATAGCATGCAAGTTTAATAATAAAAAATAGTTTTTGTAAACACAAGTGCAACATGATCAAATCACAGCTTGCCTTGCCTTGCTAGAACAAGTATTGATCTTGAGCTTGATCTTCTTCTACTCCTTCGAAGCACTCTAGAATGTAAACGTCAATGTGAAACAGAGAACAAAACATAAATAAATACCAAAATAGAGCAAAAACCAAATAAAATATAAATAGTACTGGAATGTAGAGCTCAAATTTAAATAAATTTAGGAAGAAGAATGTGTTTAATTGGAGTCCATATGAAGGAGAACGGGCTTTGAAAAGTTGCCTCGAGAGAGAAATTCGAGAAAAAGATAGGAGAGAATCTCTAGGGCTAAGACCAAGAAATATTTCGAGCAATATTTTTCCTAAATTTTTGTAAAATAGGCAGAGGATGACATGTGGGCTCATGGTCTATAGATGAAGTCTACACATAGGGCTTGTGGTCCGCAGTGAACCAGGCTCATGTTACAATGGCACTGATAGGTTGGGTCCACGCGTTGGTGAAACAACTCATGGTAGATCGGTTTAATGAATTGATCTAGGGATTGGGTGTGCCACACAGCTCTTGACTGGGTGACGACCGCTGAGTTGGTGCTGGTGTAGTAGTTAATGAGGCTGTTGACTTGGCTTGGCTATGGTGCATAGTGGCCAAGTGTGACAACGAGCGGCAAAGCAACTCCAACGAAGGCGACAATGGTGAATGGCGACAGTTCGGTAGGCAAAGTAATGGATATGGGATAGGATATCACGATGAACTCTATGGGCGGTGAGCAAAACCCTAGGGCCATTGGAGTCAGCTAATGTCGAGCCTTGAGCGGCAGCAACACTAAAGCTTCAGCAAAGTCGTAGATCCAGTGGCTCTTGAGTGAAGGCAAGCATAGGGCAAGGTAGCTCTCGGCGACATGATCCTGACGGTGAAGATGGTGGATGTGTACACTACCGGCGGTGACGAAAATCTAAGATGAAGGCGGTGGAGGTGCGACTTTGGGCTTTGATTCGGCGACATCGAGGTTAAATCTGAGGCGGCGGATTAGGGCTACGGTTGCAAGCGACGCAGGGTGTAGAAGTCCATGGTCGGCGTGGCTTTTTATAATGGGGCAAAGGTAGTGTGGAGACGGTGTCCATGGCAAACATGGTGGCGATTGCGTGTAGCCGCTGGACTCCTGGGATGAAGCAAACTGCCATGGGGCCCATGTGTCATCGAGTGGGAGAGTGGCGAGGTGGGCTGGGCCAGAGTGGAAGTGTCCTGAGGGAGAGAGGTGAAAATGGGCTTCGACTCAAGCGGAAGGGAGAGGGGGATGGAGATGGGCTCGAAGAAAGATCACGCCTATGAGCTAATTCCAAATTTTAATTTAGTTTTTGATTTTTAGAAAATAGAGGAAATTCAAGTAAGCTACGAAACATAACAAATCAACTCGAATAAATCCCAAATAATTCACTAGAATTATCTAGAACACAAGAAACTCGAATTAAACATTTTGACTTTAGTTACAACCATAATTTGAACATGTGTTTATACCGATATATAATAGTATTTTCTTAGAATTGTAAGAGCTCTCATACATATGTGATTAATCTACACCATTATAATCTTGATCCACCAAAATCAACAGTGTAGATAATTCTCTTTTTCTTCAATAAATGTGAAAATTTCTAGCTCTTGAGAGTGGATGTGGTGTCTTATTTTGACTTTGTTTTAATATATATAATATAATAGATTCCTTATGAAGTTTCTTTTTCCTCTCGATGATGTTTTTAGTACAAGAAAGACGCACACACTCAACACACACCATACTCACACTATCCACGCACATGGGTAAGTTAGTTGGCAAACGAATGGTTGAATAAATTGAGTTATATATCTAGGTGCTTTTATGATAGCAAAAGGTACCATGAATTACTCTAATCCTAGGTGCTTCTATATACAAAGGCCTCAAATTATCTTCCTATTTAGTTTTAGTAGCCAAATTACCCACGCAATACGTATGTCTATATTTTAAAATAGAGTTGTATTTTTTATACAACTGCCTATGATTTTCAAATATAGTTGTATTTCTTATAGAACTGTAACGGTTCTAATATATATCTGATTAATCTACACCAGCCCACCAAAATCGATAGTATAGATCTTTATCTTTTTTTCATTGTTAATGTAGTAATTTCTAACTCTTAAGAATGAACATGGTGGTCTCTATAGTAGATTAAACTACAAGGCCTCTGTTAAAGTGTAATACGAATCCGCATGGGTCTCCAAGTGGACACAAACGCCGACCTCGTCTCGGTTTTGTAATCTCCTAGGACTCTTATGTAATACCCTGAACGTCGTATCGGCGTCGGCTTTAACGTAATCACGAAGTCGCCGGTTTTTTTGGTAAATCGCGGGATGAAAAAAATAAAAAAAATTATGGAATAGCATATTTAAAAAGAAAAAAACTCTTGTAGGCTGCCTGGAGGGTGGCCCTACCACCTTGGGCCATCCGGCCCAAGGGGTGGCCGCACCCCCCTCCCCCTAAAAACCCTAGCCGCCCCTCCCCGTAATTTTTCCCTGGCCGCCACCCCAGCCGCACCCTCCCCCTCCCAGATTTGCGCCTCCATCACCCTCCCCTGCTGCTGTCCATTGGTGCAAAGGAGGAAGCGAGAAGAAAGGAAGGGGAAGAGAAGGAAGAAGAAGAGAGGGAGGAGAAGAAGAGGAGGAAACAAGAGGGGTGATCCCAAGGGATCCCTTAGGTAATTTTTTCTAATCCCAAATCCTTCTGTTTTTAGAGTAATTAGGGTTCTTGGAATGGGATTAGAAGGGGATTAGCAGATTGATTATCTGATTAGTGATTTTCTGCTGTCTGTGCGTAGTCAGATTGGTGCAGCGCGTCTGTTTGCGCAGTTTAGCACATCGAAACGATTTTTTCTAGGGTATGACCAAAAGAAAGTTTGTAGAGGACGACGAGATATATTTTATGTAATTGTTCCAGAATTTTAGGCTGTGGGATTTGGGCGCAGCAGAGTCGAGAACTTTGCTGTTTGGCAGAGGTGCAGACTGAGATAGATTGTCGTTCGGGTGTAGTTTGAAAGTAGTAGATGATTTTTATGATTTTAGCTACAGCTATGAAAATTATAGGGAATTCAATAATCTAACTACTATATAAAAATTATAAATTTTATAGCTTTGTACATAAGGTATTGGGCATCAGAAGTTGACTGGCCTGATTGAAGAAACAGGGCATGTCCTCTGTTTTGCACGTTGAATTACACCATGTTAGCAGTAAAATAAAATTTAGTGGTCTACTTGAAAGTTGAAGATATTTCAGTGTAGTTTTCAGAAATATATCATTTGCTATAAATAGTTTAATATTGTTAAAGATACAAAAATATTAAGCAGAGCTGTTCTAGCGGGCAGAGTGTAGTACCGTTAAGCGGAGAGAGATATGTGTGGGTTTGGGGTTTAGCGACATCTTTATTTCTTAAGATACGATTCCCTTGCTATAGTATTGTGCTGAGAGGTACTTTGGATAGGTGGCTATGCTCCCGATCACGTGTGATTATTTCGCTTCGCCGGTAGAGGCAAGTAAATGTATCGGATGTGCTACCGTTTAACTCGTTATTCTTATTACTTGCAATCTACATGATTCTCGTAATTTGAAATGTTATGCCATGGTTGCATGTTTTCTAAATGAGGTTATGGTAGCAATTATTGATCAATTGTCATGCTTTGGATAAATTGCTCGTAGTCATGTGGTAATTTGTTTAATGTGCTAAACGAAAATATGAAAATAAATACGTGTTGGATATGTGGTTGTGGATATGTTAATGAGCATGTTGATGCTCCTTTGAGGTCAGAATTCATGTGTTTTAAGATTATCATATCATTCATAACATGTCATGACATTTATATTGTGGTTGTCGCCGCATTTAGCCGTGACCGTACCGGTACAACATCGTACATTGCAGTAGTACGATGCACATCGTACATTGCAGTAGTACGATGCACACTCTTATTGTAGGGACCCCAGATTTTACTGTCCGGAATCCTCTGTGATTTATTGCACTATTCCCTGGATCAGTAGATAGTGCCCACAGATACAGAAAATGAATATCAAATACATAGTATGCGGAAGCATAATAAAATAGTAAACTTACACATGGGCCGATTAGGCCGAAATCGATAATTGCAGCAATGAAGAACGAAGCACACGTGGGACCTTCAGACATGCCCACAGCACCAACCGGAGGTTCGCGACCTAGCCCTTGACGTCTTCTTCTTCTTTGCCATCAAGACCAAAGTATTGCTGATGCGCAGTGACCCGACTCCTGATTCTGGATTTTGTTATGAGAGCGAGTGTGAGCACACTAACCACTGTGCTCCGCGAGCCAATACACAGAATGCAAATAAGTAGTATGCATGGCTAATCAAAAGAGAGGCTCGGGTTGTTTTGTTTACCAGAAATTGCTTTTAGCATTATTCTTTTTATTTAATCATGGTGTTATTATCGCTGTCTAAAACTCCGAAAAATAAGTGTCATCACTTATCTAATCCACCGATTATACGATTTCTATTCTATCACCCACCATCTTATTAATCCAGCCATGGGTGTCTGATTCTCACATAATCCTAACTTTCCCCATAAATTTATTCTTCCAATCTCAAATTTCACCATAGCCATATAATCTCACTTTTTGGATCCACTGCTTGCCAACTTGGTAACTACACAACCTAATGATAATCCAATACTTTTACTTATGACCCACCGATCAAATAATTTTCATTGCATTATCCAAAATATTCAATGATCGAATCGAAGTGGTCACTCTCATATATGAGTCCGAATATCCACCACCAATTCATAAATCCAATCTTAGGCTCATTATTCAGTAATTTAATTAACTCCTCATTCTAATACAAACCTGGTTTTCCGCATAGACCTTGTTCCGGGTACGTGGCCTATTTATAAGTCCCCGTATCGGATGGCACCTGTGGAGCAGGTGTAGTTGAAGAAGCAGTTGGATGAACTCCTAACTAAGGGGTTTATTAGACCGAGCACGTCGCCTTGGGCTGCTCTGGTTCTGTTTGTGGGAAAGAGGGATGGCACCAAGAGGCTCTATGTGGATTATCGAGCACTTAATCAAGTGACGATCAAGAATAAGTACTCATTGCCTCGTATTGAAGTTCTCTTCGATCAGCTGAGAGGTGCCAAGGTATTCTCAAAGATTGATTTGCAGTCTGGTTATCATGTTTAGAAAGGAAATGGTTCTAGCTAATAATTATACAAGACAAAGACGAGTAGATAGCTACACACTAATATAATTAGGTTTACATAAATGGCTCCCAGCCACCTTCTACTCCTCCCAACTTCCATACAGGGATTTAGTCTCATGCGTGGCATACTCCTGACCGAGCTCGATTCCTTCGGTATAGCGACCCTCTGCAAAGACCTCGCAATAACCATATATCTCGCGTCCTGACTCATCTCTAACATGGTGGATTAATATCAAGGATGAGTACCAGATTAATAAGTAAATTTATTTAACAAAATGCATTGTATGCTTATAATCTAACATTTCTTGGAACGTTCATTTTCGTTCTCATTCTTATGCTCATTCTTAATCTCAATCTCAATCTCATTCTCTTTCTCTTCCTCTTTTAGAAAATAAATGTTTTTAGGTTGTGAAAGAAATTCAAATTGTTAATTTAGAAATCTACTAAACACTCGTATAGTAGATAAAAAACCTCCACTGGTTCTGTAGCTGTAGGATCAAGGATAACTGACTAGAGGGGGTGAATAGGAGGTTTAAAATTTTTTCTTGCCTTCAAATAATTTCTACAAATTTAATATGGCAAAAATTTAAAGCAATTAAAACCTACACAATTCTAGTAAGTTTGGGGTACTACAAGTATAAATCTTTAGAAGAGGCTCTAGAACAAGTAAGTAAGCACAATATTCCAAATGTACAAGAGCTGAAAAAGAGACAAAGTGATAACCAATGAACACACGACGTTTTTACCATGTAATCGAAAACATGCTGTTTTTCCCTAGTCCACGTTGAGGAAACCCAAGCAACTTGGATCGGCTCCATAAATTAAGCCTCAGCTCCTCAATCTACTATTGGTTGTCCTTCCTTTACTCCGAAGATGGTGAACACCAAACCACTCATAAGTCGATGCCAGGCTTCTTCACAACCTTCTTGAAGAAGTCACCGTGCAACCCCCACAAAGTCGTCTAGGTGCCGGTAATCACCAAGAGTAAAAGATCACAAGTTTCGCTGGACGATAATCAAGTTCCAAAGGATTAATCTAAAGATGAAATGTACTTGTTTGGCCCAACCACCTCAAATGAATTCACAATGAGAAAAAAAGGTGTGGAGTGAATGCTCTATGCTCAAGATGTTCAATAGGGTCTATTTTTACTGTCCTTGAGTAGGTGTACGAGTATTTATACACTCACCAACCAAAACTAGCAGTTACAAGGAAGTTCCTAAAAAAATCAGTGTGAACAGAAGTACCGCAGGCCAATGGCCGGTACTTCCGCACCTGTTCTGACACAATAGTAACGACTATTTTAGAGCATCTGAACTAGCCGTTGGAAGTCGACGCGGAACTATCGCGGTTATAAATCCGGTAATTCCGATAACCAGAAGTTCTGCAAAATTGGTGCGGTACATCCGTTTGATCTAAGGTCGAGAGTTAGCGCTCTCTGGAAAAAGGTTCCGCTCGACCTTTCAGAGCTTCCGTGCTCCGGAAGTACCGTTTAAGGCTGCGGTACTACCGCTCTACGATAGTTCCACCGTTGAAACTCCGGTACCTCTGATTGTCACAGACATAAAAATGTCCCGAGGGTGCTCTCTGGAAAAAAGGTTCTGCTCGGTTTAGTCGGAGCTTCCAAGAAGCGGAAGTACTGTTGTTTGTACGCCGGTACTTCCGGTTGTCCGAACATAGCATCGGGCGAGTCCGAGGGTGCTCTCTGGAAAAAAGGTTCTGCTTGGTTTAGCTAGAGCTTCCGAGCGCTGGAAGTACCATTTAAGGCTATGGTACTACCGCTCTACGGTAGTTCATTGTTGTATCTCCCAGACATACGTTTTCCGACATGACCTGATTTGGCTATCAAATTTAATTTTCAATGAATGCATGATCCTAAATTGATCCAATGGCACAAGAATATGGTATCAAGCTACTTGCCATAATCCCTGTTAATGGTACGACATTTAGCCTATGATGCAGGGGATGCCCGATCTTCACGGAGGAGAAATATGCGAGGTGAAGATAACTAGCTGCAAACAGCAAGATAGTAGTGCAACCTGACAATTTTGGAGGCCAACCACTGCCTATGCAATGACCTGCAACAAGTATTCGCCCAACCACACTCTAAGTTCCCAATCCACACACTACGCACGAAGTTGGAAGCACATAAAGGTTGCCGTCGAACGACCGCTTTTGCAATCTCACTAGGAAAATTACAAGTGCAAAGGAAGAGAGAATTCTCAAGTTTTTTGGTAGCACTTGGCTAACTATTCTGAAATCATATAGCTGAAAGTTGTCCCCTTAGAAGAAAGAAGAAATGGGTATTTATACTAGGAACAAACCTCCTAGCTAGGTGTGAACATACTCCAAAATGGAATCCATTTTCATGTGCCCTTTAGGTTCCCTAGGCTTAGAGAGGCAGTAATTTCATGTGGCCTCGCACTGTAGTTATTGTCCCGAACAGCTAGTCTTGAAACTTGCATATCTTTTGACTCAGGCCTCCAAATGATGCACCGTTTGTTGTGCTGAAAAGATGACTTAATTTTCTATCCATTCCTGCTCCCCATGCATGCTGGACACGCCCATATTTGTGTGGGAGTAGGTAGAAAGTTGGCAGCCAAATTCTGAGGCTGCGCATGCAACGCTTGATGGCCTGAACAACTTGCTAGTATTCTTGATGTCCAGCTCAGCCTTCTTCACATCCAACTCGTCATAAGTGGATGTTGTTAAACAATGTACTCCTTCTGCTTGAATTATCTCCGTAGGTGCAAACCTAGGTAAAATAAGCATATGAGACTTAGGCAGTATATAATTCTTGTCTACAACAATATTAGATTCAGCTAGGCACGCATTCACCTCTTGTTGTATTTGCTTAGTACGGTTCCTAGTCATGGGACCCAAATAAGCCTCTTTTGTAGAAGCTTCAACTTGCAGTTGTGTAGAACCTTGTGGAGTAGATGATGAATGAGTTGAGCTAGGGATGTCCTCATCAGCCTATAATCCGGTCTTCCATCCTTTATCCTAAGACCGGTAAAAATAAAAAGGATCCTAATCTATATATACTTTTGCCTTGAGCCACTTTGATCTTCATGGTGATCCTTAGCATGCATCTCATCGTCATTTTAGGGACTAAGCCTTTTCAACACTTAATAAACACGTCAGTTCCATATTCACATAAATTCATTAATTACCAAAACCATTTTTAGGGGCATAGATGCTTTCAGTAGCCTGTAATCTAGGAGGCAGCTATAAATTCATAATTTATACAGCACTGCATAGGCTTATACCACTTTACCCATAGTCGCCCTGATTCTTGTAGCGAGTGGACCTTTGTATTTCCTTAGATGCAATGCTCAAATTAGAGCACATAACTTTTATGGCTATCTCAGTATATTATATCTTCACCTGGCTGACCTATAATTGTTGGCCTGTGGTAGTTTACTACCCTCATCTGGCACCCTCGCAATTATAAGACAGTCGTTGGTCGGGCAAGAAATCACCTTCACCCGACACACCACCACGCTAATATATACGCCTTGCGTCCCCACTTCTGGGCTTAATACTAGTTCTGGGTTCCTCCTGGATTCCCCACTTTCGAGCTTTATACAGGTTCTGGGTTCCTCCACCTAGTTATACTATTTACCCATATGGAGAGTATAATAACCTTGATAGAGTTACTGATTATACCCGCCTTTAGATGGAACAACGGTTAATATGACTTATACGGTCCATTACATAAGTGAAGTTTGTATAACCTTAGATTTCGGGTGAGTTCTTTTAGGTTGTGATTTATGGCTTAAATTTTTGAATTTTGGCTGTTCGCAAGAGGCAGTACACAGAGAAAAATAGTCACATGTGATTTTGGCCGGTACAGCTAAACTCATTACACTTTTTACTACAATCTTTCTGTTGACATCGCCTTAAAAAAGGCACCGTTTGAAAGCTAGTTACTGTAGCACAAATCATAAGCCACATGCCATAAGTGGAAAAGAACCTAGCCTTTATCCCTATGCTGAGTGTCCCACCCTGCCCTTTATCACCTGCCAAAGGCACCCTCTGCCCACCCTTTATTTATCGGTACAACAGTGGCTTCCTGAGCTGCCTACCCTCATCTATTTCTTTTTTCTCAACACATTCATCTAATTTAAACATAATTTAAAATTTTTTGTAGGGTGATAATAATTTAGTAGGTAAATACTTATTTTATTGAAGATAATATGATCACACGTTCAAAGGAATGCTTGCCTAGAATTTAATAACCAAGTTGGATTTAGGTACGATCGAGTAAAGTCCTTCCCATGGCCGGATTATCACTTGCAACTAATTACATAGGGTACGGCTAAATTGAAGGAAACAACAATAAATTGTGACATGGCGATGTGCTCCTAGGGTGATGCTTAGTCCATTAAATTGATTGCAGTAATTTAATTACTTTCTATCCTATTCCCATCGCTTATCATTACCTTACTGGCGTTAGGAGATGTGGCTTATCTAAGAGGCATGCTCAGCATTTTGTTGAATTTTCGGTAATTTCCCGCTCAGACGCGATTACGTAGATACATGTACAAATATAACTACAAAACTATTCTTATCCAATTTTACTCATGTAATTATGCCTATTCAATTTTATGCAGGTGTGTACACATTTATCTAGCTCTCTAAATAAATTCGGGTTTCAGAGTCACACAGATAAAATCCTCCCTCTGGTACAGGTCCCCTTCTGGTAATTTAGCACGCACGCGATGGTTTAATTTGCAAATACATAAGAAATTAAATACTTAAATAAATAAAACTAAGGTGCACCATGCACTACTACAGAAAGCCTAATACTAGACGGCTAATCACAGGCGGTTTGACAAAACCGTCTGTGACCGACACTAACACAGACGGTTTTAATTTGGACACCGTCTGTGTAGGCGGCGTCGGAGAAGACAAGTATCACAGACGGTTGTTACCGATGAACCGTCTGTGATACTTTACTTTAGTATCACAGACGGTCTGTATTAAAAACCGTCTGTGATAATCTAGAATCATCACAGACGGTTTGTAATAAAAAACCGTCTGTCATAATAACAATCACTCAACTATGTACAGAGACAGGAGATCACAAATAAAAGGTAAATTTATTAATTTCAATTCGAGGCAAATTTATTACAAAAGTCGCAGAGATAAAGAGATTCCCAGATTCTAATCTTCTGGGCTTCGTACGCTTCTTCTTCGACTTTGGGACTTGGAGGAGCGTCCGCTGAGTTCTCGAACGCCGTTAAGATTGTCCTTGTCCTCAGCACTTCCTCCTCCAGCATTGGCAAATGATCAGTAGCATAGCTCATAATCTCGTAGAGGATAGCATTATAAGATTCCTCGAATCTGCCGTTTCGCTGAACGGCAATGCTATCCATCGCCTCCAATGCCATAATTGCTTCTTCCGCTTCGTGCACATTGTGTATAAGAACCAGGGTGAGGGCTGTTTCCCTGTCTTGAGCGGCAGCGAGACGCCTCCGTCGACGGTGGATGATCAGGTCGAGCTGACGGATGCAAGAAAGTCGGGGAAGGAGAGCAGGGCGTGACCGGAGAAGTTGCTCCAGATGTAAATTACTGGCCGCCTGTGTAAGATTCCGGCCGAACAACTCTTAATGAACAGATGAGAGGAAGGAGATGATCACAAGAACAGTAGAATCCATATTGTACGTAAGAACAATAGGAGATGATGACAAGAATAGCACAGACGAGAGGACAGTACATATGTACAAAACCTGGATCATTAGGCGCGCATATTTAACCTTGAGCACAGACGTTTCGTATACTAAACATTAATGATATAGATGGTTCGTATACCAAACATTAATGAAATAGACGCTTCGTATAACGATCGAGATACGTTACACGAAACACAAGAGATATGTTCTGACTTTGCATTATCACAGACGGTTTTAATTTGAACACCGTCTGTGTTGGCGGCGTTGCACAACCGGGAGGCGAAACGTGGGGAATATGAGAGACCATGTGGTGGTCATCCCGTGTGTATGATGAGTAATTGACATCGGATTAGGAAAGTCGAGTTTGAGTTGGTTGGTTCGGACCTTGACGTTGCGTGACGTAACGGGCTCGGTCGGACTTTTGGTCGAACTTAGTCGTATGAGTTAGGATGTATATTCTGTTGATGCGACAGGTTTGGACTTGTTTATGCTATTTACGCTTTAATGTATCGAGCGGTGCTATTTGATGTGTTTCTTGTCTGTGTTGGCTGCAGGACGTCGAGGCGAAGTCGTGGCGAGACACGGTGGACCGGACTAGGCGCAGGTGGCGCTGAGGTCAGAACGGTCGGGATGTGTCGAAGACGATGTGGACTCGAGGTGGTTGCGAAGCTTGGACGACAAGGAGCGCGGAAGCTTTCCGGAAGGTGCAGAAGGGGCGAAATGGTCATTTCGCGAGGCTGCACAATTGGGAGCGGGCTCCGTTCGGGTTTAGCCGGCGTAACGGGCGGGAGACCCGTTAGCCAAGGGCTATAAATAGAGGTGAGGGGCTGCATACCCCTTAGGACACTTGAGAATGAGTTAGGATACTTGAGAGCTTATTCATCCCTTTGTGTGGGTTGTGTTCCTCCCAAGAAGCTTGTGAGGCTCTTGGTGTTTTTGAGGATTGAGAGGGAGAGGATGGATTGAGAGTCTTGTAATCATTCCTTTTGTTCTAATGTCTATGCGTATGGGGACTCATCTTAATCTTTGTTCTTCTCTATGATGTTTTTGTGATTGGCTTGAGGCAAGAGTTTCTGGCTAAGATTGTGCTCTCAGTTTGTTTACTTATTCTTAAGGCTATCTCTTGCTGTTATTCCAAAGCTTCATGGAAAGGATTCAACAATCAAGAATCATTTTGGATTTTGGGTTCCCTGCAATGTTCTTGTTGGCAAAATGTGCTTTCACTGTTCTTCTTTATTAGAGCTGTAATCTCCTCTGTCTAGCCTAGTTCTTTGTGCTGCTGCATTTGCTCCTTCTTTTTCTCCGTTTGATCTGAGTTCTTGATCGGGTGACTGCAGTTCTTCCATGCTCTGAGTTAGATATCATCTCAGACCACCTTGGTCACCTTTTCTCTTGAGCAAAAGAAGTGCAGCAAATTAATTTCATTCTCAGTTCTGCCTTCTGTTGTGCTGTTCGGCCAGCAAGTTTCTTTTTGTTCTCTGAAGATCAGCCGGCAGCATGTTGGTTCCCCTCTTTTCTGCAGCATTTTTCTTTGTGTTCTCTGCCGTTTTCTCTTCCTGATTTTAGTTTCAAATTTCTGACTATCTACTGAATACTGCTGCTCATATTTTCATCTCGGCTGTGCAGGGTTTAGTCAATTAAATTCTGCAGCATGTGTTCAGTTTTGGCAGCTCTCTCAAGTTGTCTCTGTACTGGCCGAAAGTATTGTTCACAGTCTTTCGGTTCAGTATCTTGTGATCTTTTCAGGTTTTAAAAAAAAAGTCTGCAGCAGCTGACCACTTCTTTGTTTTTCAGTCTTCTTTGTGCTTTCTTCTTTTGATCAGGAGTGGCATCTTCTCTGTTTCTAGCTATTTTGTATTAGCTGTTTCCAGTGCAGTTAATTTTCTTTGTCAGCAGCTTTGTCTCCTCCTAAGTATTGGCTTTGTCAGAATTGGTAATTGCTGCTTCACTACCCTTCGGTCTACAGGGATCAAAATACAAACCGAAGGATCATGTTTCTGATCAGACTAGCAAACCTCAGTTCAGTTCTTGTCTCAACAGAAAAAGAAAATTTTGTACCTGCTATCAGCATTCCACGGATGAGTCGCTTTTCTTTTTATTCTTTTGCTGATCTTTGACTATTTTGCATGCAGATCAAACGTCATTATTTTCAGCTAAAATTTTTACTGTTTACTCTCTGATTTATGCTGAATTTATTAGTATCGCATGCGTTCCAAGTTTCAGCAAAATTAATTTTCTGTGAGTGGCTTTGTTTTGCTTCTTTCTGAAATTTCAGTGTACGAATTCTAGGGAGCGATTCTGAAAAGAACGACATTCACCCCCTCTGTCGCCATTTCGGTCCTTCAGAATATAGCAACGGTTACGCGAATTATTGCTATCTTCCGAGTGTTGGATGACTAGATTTCAGTCGCTGTATGGTTGGGCGACTGACGTTGCACTCGCCCAACGCTAGGGTGACAGGGGGGTTTAAGGCAGCACTCTCGGCCGCCGCCCACTTCCTGTGTTTTTTTCCCTCATTCCGCGCACAGAGTCAGACGAAGAGAAAAGAAGAGGAGAGCAAGGAGGGGAAGAAGAGGAGAGGGAGAAGAGGAGAGGAGAGGGAGAGGAGGGGGAGGAGAGGGAGAGAAGGAGGAGAGGGAGAGGAGGACAGGATAGGAGGTGGAGGAGAGGAGGAGGTGAGGGAGCAAGGAGGAGTGGAAGCTATTCCATCCATTGAGATCCTCAGATCCAGGTATTTTTTGATTATGTTGTAATCGCAGTATTACATTTATGAAATATTAGTGTCAGTAAAAATTGTAGATGTAGAAAATTTAGTACATTTTTAGCACAGAAATGTTAGTATAGAAAAGTTTTAGTATACATTTTGTAGTATAGAAATTTTAGCACAATTTTTAGTACAATATTGTGCGATGTTATTTGACATGTCGCAAAATTGAAACATATATGCAGGCCGACATCATCAATGGCAGTAGCCACTACATTGAGAGTGTATTACGGTGTTGAAACCATTCGTAAAAGTCCGAATGGTGTGGATTTGAGTGATTTTTCGCAAGTCACTCTCGTACTTCCGGATGGCGAGAATGCTCGAATCGCAGATGTGCTGCATTGGCTGACCTGGAGTTTTTCATTCGACCCCGAGGTGTGCAGCGTCGTCGTGCAAGGGTGAAAGCATCTAGACCCGTAAAAATGGTTTTGGTAATTAATGAATTTATGTGAATATGAGACTAACATGTTCAATGAGTTTTAAAGGTTAAGTCCACTTATGGGTAACAAGATGCAAGCCAAAGATTATTTGTGAAAATCAAAATGGCTCAAGACAAAGGTATATGTAAAGTAGGATCCTCATTTATTTTTACCGGTCTTAGGAGAAAAGGTGGAAGACCGGATTATAGGATAAATAATCGTACCATAAAGAGGAATCATGGCAAGTAACTTGATAGCAAATTTTATGTGCCACATGGATCAAGCTAGGATCATGCATTCTCCAAAAATCTGTTTTAAAAGCCAAAACTCTGCACTGTCTGGACGAGCGGTAGTTCCGCAAATTTCAACGTCGGTAGTACCGTGAAGCGGTAGTTCCGCAGGAAAAATCGGAACTACCGGTGACCGGAAGCTCCGGATTCCAAGCGAACCCTTTTTTCTAGAGAGCACCATCCGGATGCATTTCGAGTTTTTGAGGGAGCGGTAGTTCCGCTGTCAGAGCGGTACTACCGGACACAGGTAGTTCCGGAGGGAGAGCGAAACCTTTTTTCTAGAGAGCACCAAACTTAGACTTTTGGAGTTTAGCTCGAGCGGTAGTACCGCGCCGACTTTACAGAACTACCGGAGAACGGTAGTACCGTAATTTACAACGACGGTAGTACCGTAATTTACAACGACGGTAGTACCACGCGGACAATCCAACGGTCACTGCAGAGGCTCTGACATAGCCGTTCTGTCGGGTCAGATATGGAAGCGGTAGTACCGGCTGTAGAACAGCGGTAGTACCGCCCGTGCTGATTTTTCTGGAATTTGTTCCAAATGGCTAGTTTTGGTAGGTGAAAGGACAGAAGTTAGAGACCCTATTGACCATTCTTGAGCATTGTGCATTCACTCCACACCGCTTTTCTCTCTTGAGCACATATTTGAGGTGGTTGAGGAAAAAGTGCATAACATTCATTAGTTTGATTCTTGGCACTTGTTTGCAATCAAGCGAAGCCCTTGGTTTATTACTCTTGGTGTTTGCCGGCACCTGGACGATTGGGAGGAGCTTTGATCGGTGATCTTCTCAAAGGAGATTGTGAGAAGACCCGGTTTTCTTGTGAAGGTTGGAGCTCACCTACCCGGAGCAGGGAAGACCTACCTCTAGTGATTGAGGTGTTTCGGCTTAATTCGTGGAGCCGGTTCGATTCGTTCGGGCTAACCTCAACGTGGATTAGGGGAAACCGGCAAGTTTCCGAGTACCACGGTAAAAACATAATTGTGTTCATTTCTTACTTGTCTTTTACTAGCTCTTATTTGCTAGCATAGTTGAGATCCTTGTCTTTTTTTAGCTATCATTATTGCTTACTTGACTAGAATTGTGTAGACTTAATTGTATTACATTCTTGCTATTGGAATTGTTGAAAAATTATTTAAGTAGACAAGAAAAATTTAATCACCCCCCTCTAGTCGGTATCCTTGATCCTACAAGTGGTATCAGAGCTTGGTCTCTCATCATTAGACTTTACCGTCTAGAGAGAAAGGATGGCTAGTGAGGGGTTTACAATAGGCAAGGCACTTTTCTTTGATTGATCAAACTATGCTTATTGGAAAATTAGAATGTCAATTTATTTAAAGGCCATGAGTCCAAGTGTTTGAAAAATTGTAAATGAGGGTTACGTCATGGCGCTTGATCCATTGAACCCAACGGACCAAGACGGGCGTAATGCTCATTTAGATGCCCAAGCCATGAATGCTATATTTGGAGCTCTAAACGCGGATGAGTTCAATAGGGTGAGCAATCTAGAAATGGCTTACGCTATTTGGACAACCCTTTCCGAAATCCATGAAGGGACATCCACGGTTAAAGAAGCAAAATTGCATCGGCTTAGGATTAAATATGAGACATTCACAATGTTGCCTCATGAACACATCAATGAGATGTACACACGGCTCAACAACATTGTGAATGAACTCAAAGGCCTATGTACTAACCTTTCCGATATTGATATTGTGAGAAAGATGCTTAGGGCTTTGCCGGAGAAGTATGAAATGTTGGCGACACTCTTTCTCAACTCACCGGAGTTAGCAAGAATGACACTAACGCAACTATTGGGCAATCTCATCACAAATGAGCTATACAAGAAGGACAAGGAGGAGCTTTTGGAACAATCCTCCTCCAAGGGCAAAACGATTACCGCCTTTAAGGCTAAGGCGGTGGTATGTGAGGAATCCGAAGAAGATGAAGATGATTCCGAAGAAGAGTTTGCCCTTCTAGTAAGAAGGATGAATAAATTCATGAGAAGGCGCTCAAACCGAGGTGCAAATTATGAAAAGGCAAAGAAGGGGCATTCTCACTCCAACAAGCGTTATAGCAACATCCGTTGCTATGAATGCGATGAGAAGGGGCACATTGCCTCTCAATGTACTAACAAGAAAGATGACAAGGAGAAGTCATCAAATAAGAAGAGCTATAATGGCAAGAAGAAGCTTTTCAAGAAACTTCACAAAGATGGTAAAAATGAAGCTCACATTGGAGAGTGGGATTCTCAAGAAGAGTACTCCGATTCCGACTCAAGTGAAGATGAGTCTCCCAAGAAAAAGGGACTCGTTGGCATTGCAATTAAGTAGGCACCATCACTCTTCTCTACTCCAACATGTCTTATGGCAAAAGGAGAAAAGGTAAAAATAGTCGATGATGATGAACCTTCATATGATGATCTTTATGGACATGCTTGTTGAATTAAATGAATTTCTTGGAAAAGAAAATCAAAACTTAAGGTCTTGAAGAGAGAACACATATCTCTACAAGAATCTTATGAGGAGCTAAAGCAAGCTCATGATTTACTTATCCAAGAAAAATCTTGCACTAGCATTGGAATTACTTGTGATATTTTAAATGGAATGCCTAGTGTAGAAGTTTCTAAATCTAGCATGTTTACATCATGTGATGATCTTCTTGCTATGCCATGCTCTTCAATTATTGATTCTAGAATTGCTTCATCTTTTGTCCATGATGATATACTTGTAAATGAAAATAAAAATTTAAAAGATCAAGTACTAAAATTGAACAAAAGCTTAGAAAGAGCATACAAGGGAAAGGCAACCCTTGACAAATTGTTGAGTGACCAAAGATGCTCATTCAACAAAGAAGGACTTGGGTACATTCCTAAGAAAGGTAAGAAACCGGCATACAAGCCCACGAGGTTTGTAAAGGAAAATGGTAAGTATTATGTAAAATATCGGGATTTAGGACATGAGTCACAAAATTGTTCTAAGGGTAAGATTCAATCCATTGGTTTATATGACTCATGTTATATGCTTAGAAAATCTGAAAATGGAAATGTTATTGCTCATTTTATTGGCACCTCGATTTTGGGTGCTAACAGGGAATCCATTTGGGTGCCCAAAACCTTGGTTACTAACCTCCAAGGACCCAAACAAATTTGGGTACCTAAAAGAACTTGATCTTCTTTTGTAGGTGAACTATAAAACCGGTGGAATGCATTGGGTGTTGGATAGTGGATGCACTCAACACATGACCGGAGACCGAAAAATGTTCACCACCTTTGAGAGCGGGAGCAATGAGAAAATCACCTTTGGGGACAATAGCAAAGAAAAGGTACTTGGTTTGGGTAAAATTGCTATCTCAAATGACCTTTCCATTTCAAAGTAGAAACATTGAATTTTAATTTGCTATCCGTTGCTCAATTATGTGATTTAGGCTTAACTTGCTCCTTTTCTAAAGAAAATGTAATTATTTCAAAAGAAAGTGAAAATGAAATTGTTTTCAAAGGTTTAGATTTGGAAATCTTTATTTAGTAGATTTCTCTTCAAATGAGTCTTGCTTGAAAACTTGTTTAATTGCTAAAACATCTTTGGGTTGGTTATGACATAGGAGACTAGGTCATGTGGGTATGATTCAACTTAAAAAGCTTTTCAAACATGACTTAGTTGTTGGCTTAAAAGATGTAAAGTTTGAGAAAAATAGACTTTGTAGTGCTTGCCAAGCCGGGAAGCAAGTTGCAAATTCTCATCCTTCCAAAAGTATCATGTATAGGCCATTAGAGCTCTTACACATGGATTTATTTGGCCCAACAACCTATAAGAGCATCGGGGGAAATAGTTATTGTTTAGTCATTGTAGATGACCACTCAAGATATACATGAGTGTTCTTCTTAAATGACAAAGGCGAAACCTCCGGAATTTTCAAAAGTTTCTCAAAAAGGGCCCAAAGTGAATTTGATTTTAAAATAAAGAAAATTAGAAGTGACAATAGTTCCGAGTTCAAAAACACTAAAATTGAGGATTTTTGTGATGAACTTGGAATAAAGCATGAACTCTCCACAACCTACACTCCGGAGCAAAATGGAGTTGTAGAAAGGAAAAATCGAACATTAATTGAAATGGCTAGAACAATGCTTGATGAATATAATACTTCCGATAAATTTTGGGCGGAAGCTATTAACACCGCTTGTCATACCATAAATCGCCTTTATTTGCATCGTCTTTTGAAAAAGACTTCCTATGAACTTCTCATTGGAAGAAAACCGAACATTTCCTATTTTAGAGTATTTGTTTGAAAATGCTATATCTTAAGAAAGGGTGTTCGGCTTTCAAAATTTCAAAGTCGATATGATGAAGGACTTTTATTAGGGTATTCTTCAAATAGCAAAGCCTATAGAGTTTTTAATAAAAATTCGGGTTTAGTGGAAGAGTCGTGTGATGTTCAATTTGATGAAACTAATGGCTCTCAAGAAAAGCAAGAAAATTTGGATGATGTAGGAAATGAAGGACTACGCAAGGCAATGAAAAATATGCAAATTGGAGACATCAAGCCGAAGGAAGATTCAACATTATCCACTACATCAAGACAAGTTAAACCACCTTCCCCTCCACAACAAATGACATCCAAGTCATAGATGATGAAGCAAAAGACCAACAACATCAATCATTCAAGATCCACAATGCAATTGCTAAAGATCATCCAATAGATCAAATATTGGGTGATGTGAGTAAGGGTGTTCAAACTCGCTCTAAAATAGCATCTTTTTGTGAACACTATTCCTTTGTGTCTTCTCTTGAACCAAAATTTATAGATGAAGCTCTAGATGACCCGGATTAGGTTAATGTCGTGCATGAAGAGTTAAACAATTTCGCCCAAAATGAAGTTTGGACTTTGGTGGAAAGACCCGAGGAGCAAAATGTAATTGGTACAAAATGAGTCTTCTGGAATAAACAAGATGAAAACAGAGTTGTGGTAAGAATATGTAGGACCGAAATGGCGACAGAGGGGGGTGAATGTCGCTCTCTTTTGAAATCGTCCCCGAGAATTCGTACACTGTTTTTCAAAAAGATGTAAAACAAAGCACCTCACAGAAAATTAAAATTAATCTTGCAGAAATTTGGAACGATGCGACAATCGAAAATTCAGATAAATCGAGAGTAGTCAAGAAAATTTCAATGAAAATATTGCCGTTTGACCTGCATGCAAAATTGTCAAAGATCAGGAAAGAAATAAAAAGAAAAATGACTTGCTTCACACATGAACCAGCCGAGAGACACATATCACTTAGTTGGTTACAACCAAAAACAGCAGACTGAAGAAACCTGAAAATTGATGCTGCCACCGAAACCAAAAGGAACTGCCAACAAAAGAGAGTAGACCGAACAATGGATAGACGATGAGACGCAAAACGTGTCATTGAAACCGAACACAACTCGCCGCTGAATTAACTGTGGTTGCTTGGATCGAACAAGATTACTAGACTGCAGTTCAGAACAATCAGCCGCATGACACAGAGGCAAACGAATCCAGAAAATGCATTCGGCAGCAGACAACAGTAGACTTCTGACTGTTGGATGAAAGGATAGAAATGCACACGATGCAAAGACCAAAACCGATCAAGAAGAACAAAACAGAAGTCAGAGACGTAACAGAAACTGACAAAGACAAAAAAAAAACACAGAACACTCAGATTCCAATAAAAATTGATGACTTGCTGCTAATCTTTTTAAGCCGAAGGATCAAGAACTTCATTTAAATAGCATAGAGAGATCACTCAACAAAGGAAATCATCAGAGGCCAAGAATTTTAGATTTTAGCCAGAGACAAAGCATGCAGCGGCTGCAACTAAATACTCAGCAGAAAACTAAAAACAAACCTGCAGTTCAGCACTACTAAAAACTGAAAGAGCTCCCGAGAAGACCCTGCAGGAGCAGTCGGTTTGTAGCAGCGGCAGGTTGGAAACAATCGGCAAGGAGAAATATTCAGCAGCAGGGAATTCAGAAAACACGACAGAAACAAGAAAATGTAAGGCATCCGAAAAGTGAGAAATTGATGAATTCCTGCTGGACCTCTTACCTCAAAAGATCAAGAACAAGATTTAAATAGCTGCATGACTCTAGGAAACAGAGGAACTCCAAAGAGAGAAAGAAATTCAGATTTGAGTCCAAAACTTGAAAGCTACAGGGAGAACACTAAAAATCAAATTTCTCTTCATTCTTTGATCCTTTGGATATGAGATTTTGAGGATAGCTACTCATGAGTCTCAGAACTCATCATGCCAATTTTCATCCCATCTCATGAAAGGAATCAAAAGAAATCCCAAACCCTAGAAATGCAAAGCACAGGAAAAATAAGAACAGAGAGTGTTCACAACAAGAAAAACATCACCAATGGAACAGGGAATTAGAATAGCCAACAAAAATCATTCTTGTATTAATAGAAAGATATAACGATGAATGATTACACATGAATTTCAACTCTCTTCACTCCCCAAGACTCAAGAACACAGCCAACACACTCTCAGTTGGTCATGCTCTGAACCACACGGAGGCAAACCTGCCCATACACCTCCTGGACAGCCTGTGCCCCCTGCTCTCTCCCAACCACTAAGGCTACAAAGCAAACAACCTTCTAAAGCCTCTTTTGACTCAATTGAAACCCTAATCTTCTCTAGAAGGCATAAGGGGTATGCAGCCCCTCCAATCCTATTTATAGCCTTGGCTAACGGGTCTCCGCCCTGTTACGCCCGCTAAATCCAACAGAGCCCGCTCCCGTTTTTGCAGTTTTGCGAAATTCCGTTTCGCCCCCCCGCACCTTCCGGAAGCTTCCGCGCTTGCCTCGCAACCACCTCGAGTCCACGCCGCCTTCGACACGTCCCGACCGCTCGACCTCGCCACCGCGCCTAGTCCGGTCCATTGTGTCTCGCCACGACTCGCCTCGACGCCCCGCAACACACGCACAAGAAACACGCCAAATAGCACCGCCGATACATGAAAGCGTAAATAGAGATCAAACCTGTCGAGTCATCAGAATATGCAACTTTAACCCATACGACCAAGTTTGACCGAGTCCGACCGAGCCCGTTACGCCACGCAACGTCAAGGTCCGAACCAACCAACTCAAACTCGACTTTACTAAAACGATGTCAATTACTCATCATTCTCAACGGGATGACCACCACATGGTCTCTCAATCTCCCCCTTGATGAGTATATTGACAAACACCGAAAAAGCACATGAAGTTGAGTTTGAAGAGTCCAACATGGTCCAAAGAAGGAAATGAAGCTAATGACCATGTCGACAGAAGGAGCAAAAGAAAGAACAAGTTTTCCTCAAAACTCCCAAAACTATTCTCCCCCTTTTGGCAATAAACACATCAAGGATGCAAAGGAGAGAATAAGTCAAGATGATGGATGAAATGGCTGAAGTTTGTTTATTCTAAGCATTTAGAGCCATAAGAATTATCCAAAATGACCATAATGTATTACACCAAGCCATAACTCAATGAACTGCTATCTAGATCATGACAGGATATGTATAAGCTAGCTAGAAGCAATTAGATGATAATCTGAATTTTAGTGCATTTATGAGCATGTCAAGTCATCAATAAGCAAAGTCTAGCTAGAGACATCCAAGGATGATGCAAGCCATGTCAATCAAGCTAAGCGGAACCAAGAATCTAATATTGAGTCTAAAATAGAGTGCTATATGCTCAAGAGTGAAACATTGGTTCAAGTACTTGATTCTTTTAATAACTTAGGCAAATTTAGCATAAATGACATTTTTCTTTTGAAATTCATGGTCGTTTTCAAACCATATTTTTTATCATGTGCTAGATCTCAAGCCTTATGCAATCATTCCAAGCGAGAAGCTTAAGGAAATGATCTTGGTCATCCAAAACTCCCCCTGACTTCATGCCTAGTGCAATGGTAAGCCGTCTCATGAGAAATGATTGGTGAGATCAGTTTTTTCGCACAAAAGAGATCTTTTTGCTTTTGAAATAATTGTACTGACCTGTGCATCATCAAGAGACTAGAACAGCTCAATCTAAGGCTCTAAAGAGATTCAACATTCAACTCAGCCTATTTGACATGACATGAATCATAAGAGGATAGCTCAAGAAAGACTAATCTTAAATGCTAACATGACAAGTTTTACTTCAAATTGAGCAAATTTAATTAACTCATCATGGCAAAAGCTAGTCTACACATATGAAGTCATGATGAATCTAGCAAATGAGCATAAATCATGGTAAGATGTAAAGCATTGTAAGCATGTCATAATCGGATAATAATCAAGGCTCAATGCAGAAAGTAATGCAGAAAAATCTAGCTCCCCCTCAACATGTGATGCAACTTTTAGTTCAAGTTGAGTTAAGTCAATATTAAATTCCAGAAGCTCCCAAATGAACTCCCCCTGAACCAAAGCAATAAAAACGAGAAGCTAGCAAAGAAAACAGGCAGTCCTTAAAGCATAGATAAGATATAGAGGATACTACGGCTCAGACTGACTCTCATCGACCCCATATGACTCCAGGACCAATAGCTGACCGTAAAAACACACACTAGAGAGCAAACACGCACTGCTCTACCCGAAGGTGGCCCGACCCTCGCTAGATCGCAAGAAGTGAGTGAGCTCAATCTAGTGAGATAAGAAACAGCTAATAGAGCATCCTAAAAGCATAAGATAAGAGTAAGAAGTCCAAGCAACTAGACAAAAGAACCACTCTAACCTATGCTGGAAGGACTAAACCCAATGCACCCATATAAATGCGATGCAACAGTAAGTAGACAGAAGCATAATTAATATGATAAAACAGTAAAGCCCAAAGCTCCCCCTCACAACAGTCCATAAGGACAAACCACCCCAAGCTCTCCCCGCAGAGCTGAAAACCTCGAGCTGTCCAGAGGCTTGGTGAAGATGTCAGCCAACTGGAGGTCACCCTCCACAAACTGGAGCACGATGTCACCCTTCTCCACATGGTCTCTAAGGAAGTGAAAGCGAATGTCGATATGCTTGGTTCGAGAATGCTGCACTGGGTTCTTAGCAATGTTAATTGCAGAAGTGTTATCAATTAGAATCTTGCTTACTTTTGCATCTAGTTTGGATATTAAATTATTTCAAATGGATGTCAAAAGTGCATTTCTAAATGGAACAATCTCCGAACTTGTTTTTGTTGAACAACCTCCGGGGTTCGTAGATCCTAAATGTCCTAATCATGTTTATAAGCTTTCAAATGCGCTATATGGTTTAAAATAAGCTCCTAGAGCATGGTATGAGCGCCTTCGAGATTTTCTTATTTCAAAAGGTTTTAAAATTCGAAAAGTAGATACTACCTTATTCACAAAAAATATTGATGATGATTTCTTTGTATGTCAAATCTATATAGATGATATCATTTTTGAATCTACTAACCAAGAATTTTGTGAAGAATTTGGTGAAATGATGTCTAGAGAATTTGAGATGTCAATGATAGGTGAACTAAGCTATTTTCTTGGACTACAAATCAAGCAATTGAAGAATGGGACATTTATAAGCCAAACAAAATACGTCAAGGATCTCTTCAAAAAGTTTGGCATGGAAGATGCAAAACCTATCAAGACACCTATAGCAACTAACAGACATCTAGATCTTGATGAAGGAGGTAAGCCTATAGACTCAAAGCTTTATAGATCTATGATTGGTACCTTGCTCTATCTTACCGCATCTAGGCCGATATTATGTTTAGTGTATGTATGTGTGCTCGCTTTCAAGCTTCTCCAAAAGAGTGTCATTTAAAGGCTGTAAAAAGGATTTTGAGATATTTAAAACATTCCTATAACATAGGGCTTTGGTATCCTAAAGGTGCAAAATTTGAATTAATTGGATATTCGGATTCCGATTATGCGGGTTGCAAAGTGGATAGAAAAAGCACCTCGGGAAGTTGTCAATTCTTAGGAAGATTCTTAGTGTCTTGGTCCTCAAAGAAACAAAATTCCGTAGCACTTTCAACCGCCGAAGCCGAATATGTTTCCGCCAGAAGTTGTTGTGCTCAATTATTGTGGATGAGGCAAACCTTGATGGATTATGGAATTAATTTTGATAAAGTACCTTTATTGTGTGATAATGAAAGTGCGGTCAAAATCTCCAATAATCCAGTCCAACACTCAAGAACCAAATATATAGATATTCGTCACCATTTCTTGAGAGATCATGTAGGCAAGGGAGATATTTGCATTAGCCACATCCGGACCGAAGACCAATTAGTGGATATCTTCACTAAGCCTTTAGATGAAAGCCATTTTTGCAAATTAAGGAGTGAATTAAATGTCATAGATTATTCCAACATTGCATAATTTTACGGCATAATTAAATGAATGCATCCTTGAAGTAGCTTAGAAATTGTTACGCAAAAGTTCTTGTGAAAAAGCCTTTTGATTTGATTAAATGCAAAAACTATTTAAAGATATTATTTTGGTATATCTAATGCATAATGATCCTTAAAGATTTCAGTTGAGTGCAAAAACTAGGGATCATTTGCATGTAATCCTATTCAATTCCAATTCCTGCCTGTCCCAGAAAAATCAGAACTACCGTGTCATCTGCGGAACTTTCGCTCGGCGGAACTACCACCTGTAACGGCGGAACTACCATTTTTGACTTAAAAATTTAGGGGAGAACCGCCCAAACCCGACCTTTACCCCTGCGGGTCTCTCTCTCTCTTCCTTGTGTTCCTCAAGTCTGTACGCGCCGCCGCTCCTCTCCTCTCTCTCCCTCTCCAAAAACTCCCCAAACCGCCCCTTGGATCTCCAAATCCATCCGGTTTTTCGTCAAGTTTTTGAGTCTTGTGATCTCCTAAGGGTTCACCTCCTCCATTCCTCAAGGTATTTCGGATCATTCCCATCTTTTGATATCTTTTTGAACCCTAGGTTAGCTTTTAGGGTTTGTTCAAAATGTGGATGATTTTTGCGGTTGAATCTAGGGTAAATGAAATGTTTTGGTGTCTAGAGGTATTTGCACACCCATTCCTGGATTCAATCCAAGAAAACACCAAAATCTTGAACGCATTGCTTAGACCTAGAATCGGTCAGGGGGAGCGGAACTACCGCCTGACCAAGCGGGTACTACTGCGCCGTCTTGTACTACCGCCCCGAACGGCAGATTCGATTTTCCTGACTAGACAACAACTTCATTCTATTCCTTTTCAATCTAATTTGATCCATTCTAGTAGGGTTCTATCTCGCTTTCTCCTTGCTATTAGATGCCTAATACCGGAGAGCAAGTCGGAGACTCTATTCCTCCACGGAAATTGGGAATCTTCCAGTGTTCCAGCTACTCGAGGCTTCTCGGGCGCCTAGGACCGAGGCAAGGGACCAGCCCATGCTTCAGATTCAGAGGAAGAATCTGAGCAGCAGATCAGCTCTCCCATGGAGGAGTCTGAGGAGGATCTCACTGAGAGGGAGGATCCCCAAATTGATCTTAGGAAGATCTCCGCTGAGGACTATGTCAGGCTGCGTCATAGAAATCAGTATGAGCTGCCCTCCAATTCCATAAATCCAAAGTTCCATACCAGGTTTAAGGAACAGATTTTTGATCAGCTGTATGGTGAGAACAGACAGTTCGCTGAGCACAAGTGGGTGGATTGGGACCACTTAGACACCATTGATAAGTATGATGGGACATTCAGGTTATTTCAGAGGGCTGGGTTGCATCAGTTGGCGACTTTACAGGCGGATTACAATGAGGAGATAATCCGTCAGTTCTATGCCACAGCCCACATATCACCTGGATGACTGTTTGCCAACAACTAGAAGCGACTAAGCATGAGTTTGAGCTTGCTTTGAGGGCTGAGCTGAGTGCTTACGAGAAGGTATATGACAAGCCAGCCCTTGACATCTCCGCTTTTTCCACCTACTACAACACCGGTGAGAAATTTGTTCCTGGCACTTTGGTTGGGCTACTTCCTATTCCCAGTATTGTAAATAGGATTATCAACCATACCATTTTTCCCAAGAGTGGGAACTTTGATGCCATTCGAGGACATGCATGGAATCTTATTGACTACATCATGAAGGGACAAAAATTTGATGTTATGGACTTAATCATCAGGAAGATTGCCTCCTCCAAGAATGACAGGATCAAGCACATCAACTACGCGCCTTACATCTTTGCCTTGATTGAGACCAAATTTGAGTTCAGGGGCAGCTACAACAAGAGGCACAAGCTATACAAGCCTAGACCTGAGCCTCCCATTGCTACTTCTTGTCGAGCTCGGCGATCGACCGGCATTGCAGGATCATCGCGAGAGCGCCAGAGCTGTGGCGCAGCCCAACAGCGCCTCGATCGATGTGGCCTCACTCTCTCAGATCTACGCCACTCTCCTTCAGATGCGAGATTCTCAGGTCGAGGGATTTGTGTCAGACCCGGATTTTTCAATCCAGAATCTGCTGTGCCATACTGCATTATTCCCTGGATCAGTAGATAATGCACACAGATACATCGCTGAATCATTTCATACATCGCTGAAGTCACATCGAGCCATAATATTATTATATAGCATAGGTGAAGTTAGACCTTCACAAAGGTGCGATTATTACTGAGAGGGCTGTGCAGGCCAAATATTTACATTACAAAAGTCCAACAGCGGAAGTGATGCAAAGTAGGCCTTTAAACCACAAGCAAAGACTGAGGGCAAAAGTGGTCATACAAATATTACTAGGGCTCTAGCAATATTTGATGAAGCCACACCTTAGTCTAGATGCCTAAGGTTCTAAGCGCGATTATTCGCCTTAATTCTCGTGGTCTCCTCCATCCGTAGTGTGCTTCCTCGTAGGCATACGGATCTTGAGCTCCCGAACTGGATTGTTGGTATTGCGAGAGTGAGCACACTAACCACCGTGCTCAGCGGGTCAATGCACGTAATGCGATAGATAGTATGCAAGGCTTTTGACAAGGAAGGCTCGTGTTGTTTTGTTTATGAAATATGCTTTTTGAACTATAATACTTAAAATTCCCTAGGATCTAGCCAGTTGGATTTTAAACATGATACTCAATGACATATACATTTATTTTTATCGAATCAGAGACCATCCACCATTACATGGTCTCTGCTCCTCATACCATGCCTTCAGCGTTATAACCGCTTACATTACCACTGGGACGACACCCAGGACAATTCAAAATAAGGACCTTTCTCTGCCCTCCACTTTTCCATCTCTACCCCTTCAAGTTTTTGAAACAGAACTATATCTAGTTAAGTTCCCATGTCCGCCCATAACCGTGGGCACGACTATTCGAATAGTTTTGACTCTGCAGAGTGTGTACACTTTACCCACATGAGATAGATCTGCTCATTGCCCCACACGATTCCTTAGCCATGCGGTTGAGTAGACTATCACAGAGCTTTTACGATGCATTTTCCTAGCAGAGTTACGACCGCTAAGGTTTCCACTTCCTCCGGGTACGACCACCCTTCCAGAAGCCCCCTCTTGCGCCATCACGTCGGAGGATGTGGCCATCCTCTACCCGCCCGTGTTCACACCGACGCAACTCTTACTAAGTCCATGCAAATTAGTTAGCCCTGCCTACACTTTGCCAGCATGTGGTTGTACTTGTTGTACCGTGGGAGGTCATCACGAGATTCAGTCTTAATGGCTATCTGGGCGACTCTACCACGATCCCGTTGTGCTATCACGGCACCACTTTATCACAATTCGTGCTATCACGGCACCATTCAACACTCACACCCTCCAACCACCCGCCCAGATAAAGCATGTAGGATTTTTGGGGACAGAAAGTATTCATACCAACATATACCAGTCATCATCACAATGACTGCCCAACAAAATTCTCACATGTTTTGAAAGTGATGCTTGGGCGTTCTCACGCCCATGAATATCTAAGCAGTTCTAAGCATGGCATATAGCTACGGAATTATTTTCAAAGACGTTGTAACATTATTACTTTTACTGGGGTGTCAAGGATCACTTAGTCAAGCATATTGTAAGGGATGTATACTAAACCAGGAAAACATGGGTGTATATCTAAAAGCTGAAATTAACATGCCTTGCAACATAAATATAAGCATGCAGTTTATAATACTTAAACCAAAATACTTTATTGAAAGCATAGGCTCAAAATGATCAAAGCAGTGACTCGCCTTGGATGCAAAGGTCGGGGTTCGGGGTGTTGGAGTCTCACACGTGCACTTCCTCTTCTTGGGCCTCGAAAGCTACGTTTTATATGCGCGAAAATTTAGATAAAAATCATCACAACAATCAAATAACACAATAACAATTTGAACAAGCTTCAAAAATGTTGGTTCTGGTTCCATTAGGTAGCCCTTGATTTTAGATGAATTTAGAAATTGGTTTCACTAAATTTGGAGCTAAAATGAATAAGTTATACACATTTGAATGCTTTCGGTTTGATTAAATCTCAAAATTAATAAAATCGACATTGCGCCCATCGTCGATGATCAAGCTCGCGGCGCCGACACGTGGGGCCCGGCGGCGATGGCTCACGTCCGCGCCCGCTGCCCCGACAAAGCGGGGCCCGGAGGCGTGGTGGGCTCACGTGGCGATCGCCGGCAGTGGGGCCCACCGTCGTGACGGATTTAAAGAAATGGCTCACCTCAAGGCGCCGTGGAGCGGGGCTCGAACGCGCCGAGGGAGCCGGGGAAGAGAGTGAGCGATAGCCAAGTCGCCGCTCGGTTTTACTCACCCCTATAGGGGTAAATATACCCCTTAAGGTATACGTGGGAGGCGGCGAGGCAGAGGCAGCTCGAGGCCGAGGGAGGCGGTGGTCGTCGCCGGCGAGGTAGGCCCGACGAGGTCCGGGGGAGTGCCAAAATGCGTTGCAGGCACCGTGGTGAAGCTTCTGGCTGAGTCGGGGAGGGTCGGGGATCGCAGGAGAAGGGTCGTCGTCATGCGGCGGCGGCTCGGGAGGCTTACAGCCGGTGAGCTACGGTAGTCGGCCAGCTCGGGAGATGCCGGGAAAAGCTTGGCGACAATCTGGAGATTGTGTGGGAGCAAGGAATCGAGCTCCCACAGCGAGGATCAGTGCAATCGTCGCGAGGGGCCGACGGCCGGAGTTGGGGAAGAAAGAGGATCGCCGGCACTGGGGTGGCTGCGGGGGCGATCAAGCGCGGTGGAAGGATGGGGGAAGCATGGCAATTCTTTTGAGGCGACCCACGGCTTTATAGCCGACCGAGCGGGCGGCCACGGCGGACCCGCCATGGACACGGGCGGCGCCGGCGGCGATCTTGTCGGCCACCACGGCGGCAGGGGGTGTGGCGGGTCGTGGGCGGCGTGGGTTTTCCCATGCAGCGCCCCTCTCGCGAGATTCCCGCAGAGCGGTCGCGCTGTGTCGTGGCGGAGGGGTCCGGAGCGCGGAGGAGGAGGAAGAAAGGGGAGCGCCATCGACAGCGGGACCCGCTTGCTGGAGAGAGAGCGCGGCGCGATGATCACATGGCGCCGAGATGGCGCCGGGTGAGATGTGGCGCCATCGGGACTGAACGCGCGTCGGCCCGGGGAAGAGGGAGGGCGGATCCGGGGGCGACGTGGGCGGATCCAGTCCGTCCACGCGTCGGCCGGGGGTTTTATTATTGATTTTTAATTTTCAGAAATGCTAGAGGGTTTAATATAACTCGGAAAAATATGTAATTACCACCAAAAATTCTAGAAAAATTCACAGAAGTTCCTAGACATGTTTTGAGTTTAGCAAAATTATTTCCCCACTGAGGTGGCCATTACATTTAAAAACTTTGGACCTACAACTGAGTCCTTTTCTCTTCCTTTTTATTTTTCTCCTCTTTTCTTTTATAATTTTTGTGATATTACCAGTTTGTGTACAGATATTCCTTTGGCACTTTGACAAACTTATTTATGTTACTTTTGTAAATTTTTATTATGGATCATCTTTTCAGATTCGAATTCAAATTTAGAATTCCCTATTAATTAAACAGGTGGGTTCTTCCTTGAAGTTTTTCAGAAAAATATTTTTAGAACCCAACCCAACATGATGTGTTACAGAATATCACACAACATTTTATTATACAGTTCTTCTAAGTTTTCAGGATGTTACAATTTGCTACCCTTACCTCCAAGATGGACATTGTTGATGAGAGGATGACCACTCTTGATGGCAGACTTTCAGCCATCGAGCAGTCCCTATCTCAGTCTTCATCGCCCCTGCGCTACACTCGCCTTCGTCGCCGTGATCCTTCTCCTTCCGCACCTCAGGAGTAGCTCTTTTTGGTACTTGATGCCAAAGGGGGAGAAGAGTGACTAGTTGGGAAGTTGGGCTTTTGGGATTAGTGGGACTAGAAGATGGGCTTTTGGGCAGATACTATTTTATATAATTGTAATGAACGTTGTTTACTTTTGTTGCTTGGATGATTATGGGATGTAGTGACTCACTTTATCTCGTATGTTTATTCATATCCATGATATGCTATTTCTATGTCTCATGCATCTTGTCTCATATGTGATGTCCTTTACTCTTCTAAAAATTATATGCACATGTTTAGGGGGAGTTCCCCTCGCCTTGATTTTAAAAGGAAGTAATTCACACATTGCCAAAATGAATGACTATTGCAAAAATTATTCTCTTTTAAAGTCAAAAGAATATACAACTTTAAAAAGGTGGTATATTCAAAACATTATCTCTCACAATTAAGGTATGTTGTCATCAATTACCAAAAAGGGGGAGATTGAAAGCATCTAGGCCCCTAAAAATGGTTTTGGTAATTAATGAATTTATGTGAATATGGGACTAACATGTTCAATGAGTTTTAAAGGTTAAGTCCACTTATGGGTGACAAGATGCAAGCCAAAGATTATTTGTGAAAATCAAAATGGCTCAAGACAAAGGTATATGTAAAGTAGGATCCTCATTTATTTGTACCGGTCTTAGGAGAAAAGGTGGAAGACCGGATTATAGGTCAAATAATCGTACCATAAAGAGGAATAATGGCAAGTAACTTGATAGCAAATTTTATGTGCCACATGGATCAAGCTAGGAACATGCATTCTGGAAAAATCTGTTTTAAAAGCCAAAACTCTGCTCTGTCTGGACAAGCGATAGTTCCGCAAATTTCAACGTCGGTACTACCGTGAAGCGGTAGTTCCGTAGGAAAAATCGGAACTACCGGCGACCGGAAGCTCCGGATCCCGAGCGGACCCTTTTTTCCAGAGAGCACCCTCCGGATGCATTTCGTGTTTTTGAGGGAGCGGTAGTTCCGCTGTCAGAGCGGTACTACCGGACACAGGTAGTTCCGGAGTGAGAGCGGAACCTTTTTTCCAGAGAGCACCAAACTTAGACTTTTGGAGTTCGACTCGAGCGGTAGTACCGCGCCGACTTTGCGGAACTACCGGCGAACAGTAGTACCGTAATTTACAACGGCGGTAGTACCGCGCCGACAATCCAATGGTCACTGCAGAGGCTCGACATAGCCGCTTACGTCGGGTCGATATGGAAGCGGTAGTACCGGTCAGAACAATGTAGTACCGCCCATGCTAATTTTTCTGGAATTTGTTCCAAACGGCTAGTTCTGGTAGGTGAAAGGTATAAATACCCGTACCACTGTTCAAGGACAGAAGTTAGAGACCCTATTGACCATTCTTGAGCATTGAGCATTCACTCCACACCTCTTTTCTCTCTTGAGCACTATTTGAGGTGGTTGAGCAAAAAGTGCATAGCATTCATTAGTTTGATCCTTGGCACTTGTTTGCAATCAAGCGAAGCCCTTGGTTTATTACTCTTTGTGTTTGCCGACACCTGGACGATTGGGAGGAGTTTTGATCGGTGATCTTCTCAAAGGAGATTGTGAGAAGACCTGGTTTTCTTGTGAAGGTTGGAGCTCACCTACCCGGAGCGGGGAAGAGCTATCTCTAGTGATTGAGGTGTTTCGGCTTAATTCGTGGAGCTGGTTCGATTCGTTCGGGCTAATCTCAACGTGGATTAGGGGAAACCGGCAAGTTTTCGAGTACCACGGTAAAAACATAATTGTGTTCATTTCTTACTTGTCTTTTACTAGCTCTTATTTGCTAGCATAGTTGAGATCCTTGTCTTTTTTTTGAGCTATCATTATTGCTTACTTGACTAGAATTGTGTAGACTTAATTGTATTACACTCTTGCTATTGGAATTGTTGAAAAATTATTTAAGTAGACAAGAAAAATTTAATCACCCCCCTCTAGTCGGTATCCTTGATCCTACAAAGGGCTTTGGAGCCGGTCTCCCACGGACATCAGATGGGAGTTGAAGACATTGGTGCGCACTGCTTCGTGGAAGGGATTTGTGCAAGGGTGCCGGTGCCGTTGATACGAGTGTGTTCTGCTTGTGCAACCGTGCTCACTAGAAGCAGGTGCGAAAGCTCATGCGTCCGTCCTTGCTCCGAGAGGTGCTAGCAACTCGGGCGGGCCGTATGTTGGCGAAGATGATTAAGTTGTTTGTGATGAAGCCGATGCGGTATATGGAGGATAAGTATAATTGTCAAGCCATACAGAGTGAACTGGACAAGCTGACGAAGGGGAGCATATTGAGTACATCGTCCAGCAGATGGACTGTGATGACCAGAGGGCATGGGCTGAAGAGGAAGCTATACAGGACGAGGAGGAGGACAGTTCGGATGAAGATAAAGTTCCTATCTCGCAAGAATGGAACCGGTTTAACACTGAGGGTGTTTCCACACATGATGAGCATGAATCAGCATGGGAGTATCATGAGGCAGAGGTTCGGTTGCATTCTATGTTTGCTGACAAGGAAGCACTACAAGATGCCATCAAGCTGTGGGCTCTTTCAATGCAGCGGACATTTCGTGTCGTGAAATCAAGCCAGGAGCAGTACACTGTGAAGTGCACGCAGGCTGGTTGTCCTTGGAGGGTGCACGCACGTAGACCCAAGTATGAGACTCACTGGATTGTGTTAAAGGTGGAGCCGCACTCTTGCATTCTCAACAATGTTTTGGCGAGGCATCGTGACCTAACATCCACCTTTATAGCCAATTTGATGTATGGAGAAATAGTTGAGAAGAAAGACATGAAGGCCACGCATTTCATTGAGAAGAAAGACATGGAGGCCACGCATATGCCTGGGAGATCATGCAAACGAACCTAGCTGCACGTGCAACAAGCTGGAGCTGTTACACAAGCCATGCTCTCATGTCCTCGCTGCATGCAGGACTGTGGGCATGGATCACTCAAACTTCATGTCCGAATACTTCTTTAAGGAGAGGGTACTCCAGGCTTAGTGTGGGGAGCTTCGGGGGTTCAGGGTGGTCGAAAACTTTACCACCTTGGACATTGCAGTGAGGACCTGAGTTCCAAATGTTAACATGCTGAAGGGTGGGAAGGGTCGGCGACAGAGCCAACATATTAGAAATGACATGGACGAATCGCAAGCTGGACCATCTGGTGCACATTGCAGGCAATGCGGTCAGGAGGGGCACACAGCTAGACGATGCAATGCATGTCCTGATCAGTAGTTGTTGGAGACTACAACTAAATTTCACGTACCATTTGTAAAACTGCTATGTTACATCCCCTTTTTCGTAATGTAGTTGGTGTTGTGCTGATAGCTTAGCATTGCTCTGTTTACTTAATTTCTTACTAGTTGTATTTGCTGTTCGTTAAAATGCGATATTTGTATGGCTCGTGATAATAACCGCACAAAGATAACAACCAATCCATGACATGCTTAACAACATTGCACATGATGCTATATGTTATGCATGTAATAAAAAAGTACGCGATATGTTACTCCCAACTATATTATGAAGTTTATTTCTATTCAAATAAGCTTATTATCTCGTCTTTTCGCATTCAATGATTCACATAGCAAGTCATTTAACAATATTGACATACCGGTTCTCTACGTACACGAATTCTTACTAAAATCAAAATATCACTTACCATTGTATGTACCGATCGTTCTACGGTCAATCGTTCCTAAAAAAATTTCCCAAAATTATTTACACAGCTACAATATACAATGAACATAAACTTTTATTACAACTCCACTAGATTTTTTCCTAGTTTAAAACTACAAAATTGACAAAACTTAAAAAATTCATGGGGGATTGAGTGCAATCGCCAAATGGGGAGGCGACTGCACTTCAAGTCGCATAATGGGGAGGCGACTGGTTTCAGTCATCCGAGGGTAGGGCGACAGAGATTCTATCGGCCTCTGGCTGGGCGATTAGCTCTAGTCGCCTCCCTATTGGGCGACCGATGCCTATTTTTGTAAAACATTTTCCCACGGTTATATTTCTGTAATTTCGAATAAAAACTAGATTATTCGTACAAAAACGCATTGTGTAGAAAGGTGTGTGTTGAAAACCTGGTCCTCAATCTATAAGTTTGATTTACTGGTGGATATCCTTAGCCTATAAAGAAGAGAAAGCAATAAAGAAGGAGCTCCCCGATCTCTCTGAGGTCAATCTTGTATTTTGTTGTATTATTCTGTGATTGATCCATCTCTCTTGCCTAGGAGGAATCGCTCGGACAGGACTCGCCACCAACGATTTCTCAACATGTTATCAATATGAATTGCTCCGGTGAATCACAAGGTAATCATTCGCAGATTAAATTACCTATCTAGATCGCTTTTAACTTTGCAAATTTCGCTTTCTAAATTATTTTCTAGGTGCAAATCTGCTGTAATCTATTGCGAAAGACTTGAAGTCGTTAGCATAATGCCGATTAGTAGGTTACATAAAAGAGTAGATATTGATTGCACTGTAGATTAAAAAGGAAAAAGAACGAAACTGGCCTCGCATGGCCACGCTGCTCTGTTGGCCCTGTACGGCCAGCCGTTGAGGCGCCGTGCCGCTGGCCCTGTACGACCGCACCGCGTTGAGCCACCGCGCACTCGTCAGCACACGACGTCGTTGCCCTCGAAGCGCTGCCACTACATGGACTCGATCGATGCACTACTGCTGCTACTCGGCCCCGAGCGACAACCCACCCCCGATGGCCACGAAGGCTGTATCGTTCGCCTTCCCGAGGCGTGCCACCGCACTAGCCAACCCTGCATGGCTATCGCCGCGTTGAGTGTGCCATCGTTCCGCGCGTCGATGCCGGCTGAGCTCTACGACATCACCGCTCAATCTCATCTGCGCCGCTGCTGCTTAACCTAGAGCCGCGCTACCACCGCTCAGCCACATCTGCGCCGCTGCTCAGCCCGAACGGCGCAGCTCTTGCCCCGCACAGCACACCTCCGCCGCTCTGCCCCTACAAGCTATCACTAGCCTGGAACCGCACCACACCGTCCCTGCACAGGGTCCCCACCGACGCCATCCCGCACGACTTCCACGCCATGGCCTCCGGCCATTTTTCCCTGCATGCACCGCCACAAAAGTGAACAGGGGTAGGGGAAATCTTACCCCATCCCTTTTGAATTGGCCGATTGGGCCTAATGGGCTAGAGAAATGGGCCCGGCCTAGGAAGGAAATAACGAAAAAAGGGAGGGGGCGGTGCCTTGAATTTTGCAAATATGTCCTCAAGAAATTGAAAATTAGCGGCTAATCCGTCGGAAGTTGCTGAATTCAATGAAAATTCATATTCCAGCACAAAAGGGCCTTGGGAATTCAAATTTTGGTTCATTTTTAACATTTGAGGCATGTTTAGCCCTTCTATTATTACTTTCTATGTTTTTATGTATTTATTTACTATTTTTGTTAATCATAATTATTTAAATTGCCTTTAATCACTAAAATTAACAGGAAAATTGTAGAAAATGCATCAAAAATTCTAGAACATTACGAGAACTCTTTTGTACTATTAACTAATTTATGTCATGCATATTTACTTGCAGTAAATTTATATATTTCTTTCATGCATTGTAGATGACAGGCATCATGCACTGGAAGTTCGAGGAGCTGGCCCAGCATTGCTAAAATTACTTGACTTGGGTTTCCGATGTCAAGCAACTATCATCAAGACGACTATAAGGAATATGTTGAATTGATTGATATTATGCAGGTTGTAAAGGCCCAGGATGATGTTCTCTGCAAGAACATTGTCGCACAACCACTGGGAGCTCTGCTGGCCATGAGGCTAATGCTGGGAGCTACAAGGTGCGGAAGCCTATAATGAAGTAAAGGGGAAGGAAGCGCAAAGCAGCAGCCCAGAAAGGTAAGTCAAATGCTCCATAGAAGAGTAAGGACAGTAAACCAAAGCGGGACGATAAGTCCTGTGATCAGCAAGACCAAACCTACTACAAATGTGGCAAGTGGGGGCAATGGTCGCAGATCTATACAGAGCCACAACATGTCATCGATGCCTTCTAGGCCAAAAAGAAGAAGGGCAGCAAGGGGCAGCATGAAATCCACTTTGCCTTCGTTGAGGGGGAGAGTTCTCAGCAGCTGCCTGCACTAATGGAGATCGACTCCACTCCTGCAGCATCACACCCTCTTGACATTGCAGCAGCCGCCGCCATGATTTCCCAGGAAGAGCATCTCACCCCTAAGAAGATAGCAGCTGAAGTCTCTGGTTTATTAGTAGATTCAGTCTAATGCACAAAATGCATTTAGACTTTAATTGTCATTTATTTCATGTGTGGAAGGCATAAGTTAGATTTTGCATTGATGGTACTCAAACAATTTTCTCATAATGGTTGGACGATATTAATTAATTAATTCATTTATTCAGTTAATAATGGCATGATATGTTATGATATTTGAAGTATTTTCATTTATGTGTTGATTGTCTCCTACTACATATTAATAAAGTACTCTATATTATAACACGTGTGGCACCCTATGGAGAAAGTGTGCTTAGCTGACAGTGGCACAATAAATACCATCTTGAGAGAGAAAATTCTTTCAGTCAATTAGAAAGAATGCTGGCAGCCTTACAACAATCGCCGGTAGTGATGTTTGTATAATCGGCTCTAGAAGAGCCACAATTATACTCCCAATGGGCACGACTTTGGTCATTCAAGAAGCCTTATTGTACCCAGAATTGACTAGAACTCTTCTAAGTTTTAAGGATATTCGAGCTAATAGTTTCTATATTGAAACTGAAGAAGAGTATGGTAAAGAATACTTGCTCATTACAAAGTGTGAAGCAAATAGAAAAAGGGTATTAGAAAGACTTCCTTCATTTGAGACTGGGCTATACAACACTAATATTAAGGCAGCTGCAGTCTATATTGCCTTCAAAATAATATTTAGAAGCTCTAAACTCTTTTTTCTCTGGCATGATAGATTAGGCCACCTAGGCCTTAGGATGATGAGAAATGTAATTGACAATTCACATGGACATAATATCGATGTAGAGAATTTCTTGAATCAAAAAGATTTTGTGTGCCCGCATGTGCTATCGAGAAATTAATTACTATACCTTCTGTTCTGAAAGTGAAGGATGAAGTCCCTGTATTCCTAGAGCGTATCCAAGAAGACATTTGCAGTCCTATACAACCAATATCAGGGCCACTTAAATATTTTATGGTGTTCATCGATGCTTCCTCAAAATGGTCGCACATATGTTTATCTACAAGAAACCATGCTTTTGCAAAGCTGATCTCGCAGATAATTCAAATTAAAAATAATTTTCCTAATCATCATTAAAGTCCATCAGAATGGACAACGCTAGAGAATTTACTTCAAAGACATTTGATAATTATTGCATGGCAATGGGAATTAAAGTTGAGCATTCTGTATTGCATGTTCACACCTAGAATGGACTAGTAGAAGCATTAATTAAGTGAATTAAATTTATTGCCCGACCGCTTTTGTAGAATTGCAATTTACCAACTACATGTTGGGGACACGCAGTCCTACCTACAACAACTCTCATCAACTTTAGACCATCGGCATATAATATACATTCACCTATGCAACTAGCGCAAGGGTCAGCATTGAAAATTTCTCATCTTTGTAGGTTTGGTTGCAAGGTTTATGTACCTATACTCCCTCCATAGCGTTCTGCAATGGGCCCTCTCTGGAAGTCTAGATATACATTTGTTATAAGACAACATCTATAATCATGTATTTATACCCCATGA
Source organism: Bonia amplexicaulis (assembly GCA_036346245.1). Lineage (NCBI taxonomy): Eukaryota > Viridiplantae > Streptophyta > Magnoliopsida > Poales > Poaceae > Bonia > Bonia amplexicaulis. Next base: position 11,028,949 of record CM070748.1, read on the forward strand.
CAGGAGATTTGTATACTACCCGTTTCGATGATAGTATATTTGATGAGGACAGTTTCCCAACATTAGGAGGAGGAAATCAACCCCTGGATAAAAAATATCAAGAAATTACATGGCAAACCACGTGAATCTATGCACATGACCCGCACACTAGTGAAGTAAATAGAGAAGTCCAAAAGATCATTGACTTAAAAGCATTAGCAAACCAATTGCCTGACCACTTTAGTGGTTTAAATAGATCAAGTCGTATGTGCTTGCACGCAATGCACCGAAGAGGATTGAAATACCGAAGAAAATTGAAGGTATCTCTAATCCCGTTCAGAGGCCTCAGAATAAAAGGATGAGAATCTGGCCCATGAATCCTAAGTAATCGGGGACACCGGGTGAAAAAGGATAAGGACTTGACCCAGCTAATCATTGAAGTTCCCTAGAAGTAGAAGAGGAGTCAGTTGAGACCTAGGACGAGTACGAGGGGCGGGCAAGGAAGTAATAAGTTGTCCGGTAGGGCTGTAAAAAAAGCTCGGAGCTCGCGAGCTACTCGAGTTCGGCTCGTTCTAGGCTCGATTCGAGCTCTGTTCGAACTTTAAATGAGCCGAACTCGAGCTTGATCTCGAGCTCGCGAGCTTTACCGAGCTGAGCTCGAATAGTTCGCGAGCTTCGATTCGAGATTAAATAGTAATACATATTAATTCTTACCGAGCTTACTCGAACCGAACTCGAACTCGAGCTTTTCTTATTGTTGAAAATTAGTGTATATTTGAATTATTTTGACTGTTATCGAGCTTACTCGAGCCGAACTCGAGCTCGAGCTTTTCTTATTATTGAAAAATAGTGCATAATAAATTATTTTAATTATTATCGAGCTTCACCGAGCCGAGTTCGAGCCTAATCGAGCTTAGGCCGAGCCGAGCTCGAGCTCAGGTTCAAGCTTGGACCCCATCTCGAGCTCGGCTCGAGCTCGGCTCGAGCTTCTACCGAGCTCGAGCCTGGAAGGCCAAGCTCGCTCGAGCTCGGCTCGTTTACAGCCCTATTGTCTGGTTGGAGGCTGCGGTAAAGCTTTAGACCTGTTGGCTGTGCCCATGCATGAAGTTGGCAGGGAAAAAGAAATAGAAATACCATGATTGGTGAACAGAAGCAAATACATCATTTACGGGAGGACGAGGAGGAAGCAATTGCCTCCATTAGCTAATGACGACGAGCTCTCAGTTCCTCCATTCACGTGTTTGTGTAAACTAATTGTTGCATTATCTTCTTGTCTGCAATATCAATTGTTCATTTTGATGTCTTGTAAATACGTTCTAAATAACTAAATAAATGCCAAGTATAAAAAGTTGTTTCTAAAAACTGGCCAACTATACCACGGTCGCGTGAAAATTTCTAATGTTTCAGTCACTTTTCTTGCCCCTTAGATGCACATCCAACAGCTGTCTGTTATTTTTTATGTTGTGTTTTACTTGATCTAGGCTGTGTTTTCCTAAACGGGCCTGCGGTTTTTTAATTTTAGATAGTTAAGCAAGTTGGGCTCATTGTGATGTTTTGTATGTGTCGGGACCCGGAGCAGCAACTCCAGAACCCTCTGTGTAAATCGCACTAATCCAGGATCAGCTAGTGCACACAATGATAACAGGGATACATATCAAGCAAAATGACAAACTTTATTAACTGAATATGGGCCTGATGGCCAAAGTTTACCTCAATGGCATATAAGCCAAAATTAAATATAAGCAGCGGAAGAAAAACCGAAGCGGAAGAAGCCTACTGAGCCTGCCCATAGCAAACGACAGTAAAACGCGGCCTAGACGTTCTGATCCTCACCGAAGTCGAAGCTGTCCTATGAAAAATGATGAATTGAGCAACACGAGCACATAAAGTACTCCACAAGTTACACCAGGAGGTTTAGTAGAGTTAATGCATGCATATGGATTGACAAAGAAAGGCATAATATGGTTATTTGCACAAAAGTAACATTGGAGTAAATATCGTAAAGTAAGTACAAAAGCTAAATCTGATACAATAGATAGAAATAAGATTTTAACAAAATAATATCATTAGTGCAGGCTCAAACCAAACACTAACCTATCCACGGGCATACCACCCGGACCATCTTTTCGAAAAAGATCTCATATGGATTCTATCCATCCATAAGGTTTTCATAAACCATTTTGAAAATCAAAGTCTAATCCATGAAAAACTTTACTCAGCTTGCCCATGACCGTGGGCACAGCTATCCAGGATAGATTATACACTCTGCAGAGATTGTACAGCTTTACCCATAAGACATGATCATCTCATATTATCACGTGATTAACACACTTTCTTAGGTACGCGGCGGAGAGATCATGACAAAGCCTTTACAATGCAAAGCCTTCAACCTGGCCAAGCCAACACTGAGGTTTTACTCCGGTAAAGAATCCACCAAACCGTGACCCCCTCTTGAGCAGAGTGAGACTTCTCATGGCCTACGCCATACTCACTTTCAACCTACAGCGAGACTCAGGTTGGGACCCACAAATTAATTAGCCAGGACTGTCAAATACCAGCCTTGTGGTAGTACGAAAGAGCTTTACAACAGTAGCTCACAAACCGGTCCTTAACTGACTTAGACACCAACCACATACCCCTTTTGCCTGGCAATCAATATTGTGTCAGCAAACAACAATGCATGCCAGTAAGCACCAACCACCTAACCATTTGCCTAAGTCTAAACCAAGTTTTTATAATTTTGCTTGGAAACATTTCATAATCCTTTTTAACTCACCAAAGTCAAAAATAAATTTCAAAAACTTATCATTTTATGTGAAAAAGGTTATCCCAAAACAAAAATCATGTCTAAGCATTTGATACAAAATTTCTGTAGTCCATACTAGTGTATTAACAAGAGTTTTATCTAAGGTGACAAGACATGTTGATGTTCAATGTCAAATTTGGCCATATACAAAGGAATTTTGGTGTAACTAAAGTTTAAAACAGATTTAAACTAATTTGAATAAAAGTACGCATGCATAATAATTTTAAAAACAACATAAATAATTTAAATTACTGGGAGCAGCATGATCAAAGGTGTAACTTGCCTTGCTCGAAGACTTAGTGCTGCGAATCATCAAAATCGTACTCTCCGAAATAGTCGTAATCTACACGCGAAGAATCAAAGCGAATGAACTCAAATAAAATCCAAAAAAATATAAAATATATACTAAGGGATAGAATATGATTTTAGATGAATTTAGGAGAAAGAATCAATGGAAAAAGAATGAATTGTACAGAAATATTTTCGACTGTCTAAAACTAACAAACTAATTAAATAGGTTAAAGAATAACCTTTGGACAAGAATGCGCATCACACAAATGATTGCTAGGATTGGAACGGTTTGAAGTAAAACAAAGTTCTAAAGGAGCTCAGCATCGTCCTTGACCATTAGACATACATTCAAGATACCAGATAATAATATATTAAGTCAGATGAAAATAATACAATAGGCAGGCAAAACAAAAAATGCAAAACGAGCCATAAGTTGAAGAAAGATGAACACATTTAGCTAGCTTTCAGATAGAGACAAAGAGAGGAATATCAAATAGAGGAGCAAGCTCTTGAACTTCAACAGTGTCTATACCATCACACTGCAGTTAAGAAGGGAAGGGAGAATGAAACACTTGGTCCTTGCACGACAATTAGCCAGCTATAGCTTATGATACAACACAAAAATCAAATCCAGTTAAATTTGTGCCAATTAAGTTTGAGTGCAACCGTAATAGTTGCCAGTAAAGGCAATCATACTAGATCTAAATCACAACAGAGCTAGGAAATTACTTCCTCCCAAAACCACTCATGGTTAATTCAAGCAAAATTAGTTCCCCCAAAATCACTCATAGCCGTAGAAAATTCAATAAAAGCAATCTCAAATATTAAATTTTATCAAGAAATAAAAATTTCTCAACCATTAGAGCTATGCATATAGATCCACAAACCCTAGATACAAGGATGCAAAAAAAGAGAGAACTAAATGGGCACACCTCAACAAGGAGGAGACGAAGCTCAACACAAAAAAGGACTCTCTGCCACTTGCCGCTAGTATAAGATCCACCTGTTGGAAATGTGAGCAATATTTTAATTCTAAATTTTATAAGGAGACAAATACAATAAACTAGTGATACAAAACATACTACTAAAAGCAGGCTACTCATCATACTTCAGAATATACTCAAGAAAAATACAGTAACAAAGTCGTACGTGCGCGCGAACGACTTACTTGTTAGCCTGAAGAAGAACAGGAAGCTGCGCAGCCTTGACACAGTGCAGAACGTAGATGACGCAGTGCAGAAGCGGTCGCGCAAAAGCGCTGCCCAGAAACCTTATTGGCGATCCGTGCAGGTACTTTCTGCGGTAATGGTTTGGAGATAGCCGCTCTCCCTCCTTCCAGGTGCATGGAAAGTCGACGAGGTTTAGACAGCACAGTACTCAAGCACAGAATCGCAGAGAAGAAGAAGGAAATGGAGGCAGTGAGTTTCTCACACATACTCTGGACGTCTCCAGGCATATTAATAGACAGACTAATAACTGACATGATTAAAGCAGTCATTTACCCACTGGTAACTGACACATTCAACTAGCCATTTTTTCTTTGGTAACTGCCTTTCATCAAAACCCCAATAAAGCCTCACATTCAAGCGTTTGAATCTCATTCAAACACAGAGAGAGTGGTGCAGAGTTTAACAAAAATAGAGATAGGCTTGGTCTGCTAAGTGGTGTGCCATGTCACGGCACGGTCGCGCGTCGTAAATCACAAGTCACGCAATTTTCACGCGAAAATACACGTATACGCTCGCGCGCGTGGCGTGTGACTGGACAGAACCCACCACATACCATCTCTATCCATATTTAAGGAGTGGTAAGGACTCCACCTTATAAATTGATCTTTCTCACCTTTCCTTGGCAATATGGTACTAAACTATGCATGCTTTGAAATTAAGAAAATAGGCCATTAATATGGACCAATTTCTAACACCACCAATCGATGACAACTACTCTGCTCCACAACCGACAAAAGCAACGATAAATCCCCCATGAGTGTCGAGCAACTGAGCCGATGGTTGCTGGTGGCCTCTGAGGAACTGAGACATTGATGGCCACTGAGCTGGCCACTAGTGGCCGCCGAGTCACCAAGACACTCTCAACTCTCTACTCTTTGCTCTTCCATTTAGACAAAGAAGGCACACAAAGATGGGCTATCAAATAAAAATAATGGGTTGGTTTTGGTAAAAACAACCAATAGTGTTCACGAACCCGTTAAGCCGAGACAACAAAGCACACGTCTCAAAGAGGATCTAATAGCTATAAAATCAACTAAAGAATACCAAATTTTTAGACAACTGGGATTTAGCAAAATCGTAAAAACGTTGTGCAAAGTTACACATGATTGCAATTCCAGATCAAAACACTAATTTAGAAAATAAAGCTGATCGATGTGGTTCAAAACTCCTAAGTTCCAATACTTTGACAACTTTGAATTTTATCTAAATAAAAGGATAAAGAAAACTTCAGTAGCCTAACAGTGGCGGACGCAGGAATTTTGGAATGAGTGTTCGAAGTTGTAAAAATATTTTTAGTATAAAACATAAAGATCTACAGTAATAATAGTTAACATACAATTGTTGGTGCTAGAGATAACATGTCAAATAATATAAAGAAATTACAAAACAATTGCAAAAGTTCACTACAGATCGGCATGATCAAAATTTAGTGGATTTTTACATTCCATGAAGTTCAGTTTTGCTTAATTTCTTGCAAACTAGCCTGTCTATACGTTTTATCATAGTGTTTTCTTTAGAAGCTATATTTTATGATCAGTTTACGAGGGTTAAATCAATTCATACATACTGCTAATTGATCCAGAACTCATGCCATCAAATTTCTGGCAACAATTCAACAACCGGAATAGTAATCTGTTGAAGACTCCATTAGGTCCTATCCAAATAATGAAATATGTGAAGGCCTATGTATTGGTTCAGCAAAAGAAGGTTTCATATCAAAATGTATAACAAATAGCACAATTCTGAATATCTCAAAAGTTGTTTCTGCAATGTTGCTAGGTAAGAATAATACTGACTACTGAGATAGGTGAGGTGCAAACCTTGAAATGGTGATTGCAGAGAATTGATCCTGTTAATAAATCCGGGGTTTCTAGTTGTACACCAATCCCATGATAGCAAATCATATGATTCATCATAAGCTAGAATACCCTCTCTGATATAGTAACCACACCATGGCAGTAATTGATCCACGGCAAGGATAATAGAAAAACCACACCATGCTGGTGAGCTATCAAGTCCAACCGGGAACTCTCATCCCTTGTGCCAAGCCATGTCTTCGCATTTCCACTCTTCTCTTCTTCATGGATCCTGTTCTTTAGGATATCTATCTGTTCCTTGCATGCTTTTACAAAAACACCAACCTAATATACTTTCAGTAATTAGAAATTGATACAAATTTGAGAAAATAACTTGAGCAATAGCCTAAATTTATAAGAATACATACATTCTTTGCCTGTATGAATATATGTTGTCAACTCAATAGTCAATATAGTGTAACAGGAATATACTTCATCACAATATACAAATATAGATTAATAGCAAGAAGAGTAAGATGCATAACCTATGCGAACTGCATGTATTTAAAGGTGTGCAACAAAGAGGATAAATAATAATGCTTTCCTATGCTCTTTAACAATTTTAATCCTAGACTTCTACAATTATCAAGGAAGAACCGACAAAGAGCTATCGAATACAAAAGAAGACAAGATGATAAATCACCAAGAATCGCTTACGTGGCATTGCAAATGCTAAAGAACTAATACACTATAAAACAAATCTCAACATCAAAATTTCAACTAAATCTGTGGAGCGGAGGAGGAGGGCAGAGGCGGAGGGCGGAGGCGGCGTCACGGGGAGGCGGAGCGGAGGCGGTGTTGCGGACTCGCGGGCGGAGCGGGCGCGAGGGCGGAGGCGCGAGGCGGAGAGCGGAGGCGGCGTCGCGGGAGGCGGAGCGGAGGCGGAGGGCGGAGGCGGCGAGGCGAGAGCGGAGGCGGCGTCGCGGTGTTGGAAATATAGTCAATTTTCGGCATATTTTAATACAGAAATTAAGCATATATATCATGACATACAAGAGCATGAGTGATTCAACAATCATGTATTCATATTCGCTAATGAACAAGCTAACAAAGATCACCTATTAACATATTCACAGCAAGACGTAAATGAATACATCGAGAGAAGAGTTCGAGTTATACCCTCGGGCGGGGCGGTGTCGGTGACACCGGATGCGCCGTTACCATCAGTCGACATGATGGCCTATTCGATGTAGTCGATCGAGGCTTGATGCAGGACGAGGCGTGATGCAGGAAGATGTTCGCAGTGCAGTATCGCGAGCAGTTCACCACCAGGATGAAGACGAAGTCACAGAATGAGTAGTCGCGCCAATGCGCTCCCAAAAACTTGATCGCCCGCTCTACCCGCGGTACTCGACAGCACGGAGTTTGAGGCCTACTCGCCTGAGCCTTCGCGCAAGGTTCTTGGACCAAGATTGCGATAGCAGCAACAAAAATAGAACTAAACTTATATATCCTTCGTATGGAGAAGAAATGAAGAGGCGCCAGAATCGCAAAACGAAGAGGCGCCTGTAATAAAAAAACGAAGGGCGTAATAACTGCAGCCATTACTCGAAAATAACTGCAGTCATAACCCACTCGTAACTGCACCGTTACTGCCATCCATTCGTTAATGCTATTTACTGCGAGTCGGTGCGTTTCGATTTTCGAATAGATAAAGAAAACGCGCCGCACCGACACGCGTGCGCCGCCGCACACACACACACACACACACACACACACGCACCGCATCGCGACGGCACGGCTCGGCTCGGCTCGGCTCGGCGTGGCGTGGCGTGGCGAGGCGAGCGAAGCGAAGCGGCAGCAGCGTTTGGCTCTCTCAATTTCACAAGGAGAGTTACCACATTCCACCTTTTAAAGTGGTGTAACTCCCATTCAATTCTCCATATGGTACTAAATGCTTTTTCCATGTGGGCCTAGGAATTTCATTTGATTAATTGCTAAATTAAATGGGCCAAAACCCAATTAATCCAACATTCCCACCAAATTTCAAGGCACACGGAACCGCTCTCGCTCTGTTGTTTGATATACCAGTGTTTCGATGGAGACTGTTAAGTTGAACATCCACCTAGGAAAGGAGTTACACTCATCCACAACGAACAATGGACTATGCCTTGAATTGACAGCTTTGTGTGAACAAGCTTTTCCCGATTCCTTTACTAGTACTAGGTCGCCTAAAGCATCCCCTCCGGTTGGAGCGTATAAGTCATACTCCAAGCCTATTCATGAGTATCTAGAGATCACCCAAATCTCATAGACTGTGACCAGCAGTCGAACTCATATAGGTGTGTTCCTTCTAAGATGGCACAGAGGGCGACATCTCGCTTAAATAAGCCACTCGGATCACATTAAGGTAAAACCAACCTGCCATACGAATAGGAAAGAAGCGCATCATTGAAGAAATGAGCCTGTAAGGTCTCTCCTCCCATCAACCAACGACTTGTTTCACCATTCTACTTCACGGAATCTCCGATCACATAGAACATGTTACCACCGTGGTATGACTCACGTGGGTCTCGCACCCATCTCACTCGATGCACTATCTATCACATTACGTGATAAACCCTTTGTAAATTGGTCCGCCGATTCTTAGTCGTCGGACATAGTCCGCTATCACTCCGGAGTTTTTCAGCTTTCTGACAGACTTCAACCGCCTCTTAACATGCCTAGATGACTTCATGTTGTCCTTAGAACTGTTCACCTTGATAATTACAGTCTGATTATCACAAATCATCGGGATAGCCGTATCGGTTTTTCAACCACCGCAAATCCATAAGGAGTTCACGAAGCCACTCGGCCTCAACGATGGCGGTATCTAACGCCGTGAGTTCTGCCCATTGTTGACCTCGTTAAGATGGTGCGCTTGCAAGACTTCCGTGAAACAAGACCACCTCCAAGTGTGAACACATATCCACTCGTGGCTTTTATCTCATCAAGATCGAGATCCAATTTGAATCATCGTAGCCCTCCAAGACCTTTGGTTACCCAAAGATAGTGAATGCCATAACTCATGGTTGCCTTTAGATAGCGCATCACTCTCTCAAGAGCACGCCAATGATCATCTCCCGGATTTGAAACAAATCGGCTTAGCTTGCTCACAAAGAAACGAGATGTCGTGCCTCGTAGCACTAGCTAAATACATTAATGAGCCAATAATCTGGGAGTATCTCAATTGATCCCTTGTTATTCTTCGGTTTTTCCTCAATAACACACTAGGATCATAAGGAGTAGAAGCAGGCTTGCAGTCACTATAACCAAAGCGACTCAAGACCTTCTCCACATAGTGGGATTGCACAAGTGTAACCCCACCATCACCTCCTCTCAGTAGCTTAATGTTAAGAATCACATCACCACTCCCAAATCTTTCATCTCAAAACTTTTGGACGAAAGTCTTTGACCTCCTCAATCACATTGAGGTTGGTCCCAAAAATCGATATGTCATCAACATACAAGCACAAGATCACTCCTTCTCCCCCACCATAGCGATAGTACACACATCTGTCGGCTTCATTCACAGCAAAGCCAGCAGATGTCAATGTTCTGTCGAACTTCTCATGCCATTGCTTAGGTGCTTGCTTTAGGCCATACAAAGATTTTAACAACTTGCACACCTTTCCTTTTTGACCATCTACCACAAACCCATCTGGCTGATCCATATAAATCTCCTCCTCTAGCTCTCCATTTAGGAAAGCTGTCTTAACATCCATTTGATGAACGAGAAGACCATAAGAAGCAGCCAAGGCAAGTAGTACTCGAATTGTGGTCAATCGGGCAACAGTGAATAAGTATCAAAGAAGTCCTCGCCTTCTTTACGAGTATAACCCTTGGCCACAAGCCTTGCCTTGTACTTTTCAATTGTACCATCGTGCCTAAGCTTTTCTTGAAAACCCATTTACATCCTATGTGTTTACACCCATAAGGACGGTCAACAACCTCCCAAGTTCCATTAGACATAATAGAGTCCATCTCACTCCGCATCGCTTCCTTCCAAAGAGTCGGAGTCAGGAGAAGAATATGCCTCTTCAATGGTTCTTGGAGTGTCATCCACGAGGTATACAATGAAATCATCACCAAAAGATTTTGCAATCCTCATCTCTTACTCTTTCGAGTAACTTCATTATTATCCTCCTCGGATTTTCCATAGGTGTTTGCTCAACATGTTCTATCGGCACAAAAGAATCAAGGGAAATTATAGGTTCTTGACTAGATGAGCTAGGTACATCACATTTCATAGGAAATTCATTCTCAAAAATGTAGCATCTCTGGACTCTATGATTGTACCAACACGCACGTCGGTACTCCGATTTTATAATTAAGAACCTATAACCCACGTGCATAGCATAACCAAGAAATACACAATCTACGGTTTTGGTCCAAGTTTACGCTTCTTGACAATTGGCACGTTAACTTTGGCCAAACATCCCAGTCTTGCAAGTATGAGAGAGTCAACTTCTTCTTTTCCCATTCCTCGAATGGTGTTACTTTTTGTTCTTTGTAGGAACTCTATTCGTGACATGACACGTGGTCAATATAGCCTCACCCACCATTCCTTAGAAAGTCCCGAGTGTCTAACATGGCGTTAACCAAATCGCTTAGAGTGCGGTTCTTTCTTTCGGCAACCCGCTTGATTCAGGAGAATAGGAGGCGTCCTCTCATGAATAATTCCATGTTCCTCACAAAATGAAGTAAACTCATTTGAAAAATACTCTCCCCCACGATCAGACCTTACCCGCTTGATTTTTCTCTCAAGTTGGTTTTCTACCTCAGCTTTATAGATCTTAAAATAATTAAATGCTTCATCTTTTGTTTTCAATAAGTACACATAGCAAAATCTAGTGCAATCATCTATAAGCGTCATGAAATATTTCTTTCCACCTTTAGTCAATACGCCATTCATCTCGCACAAATCGGAATGAATGAGTTCTAACGGTGCCAAATTCCTCGCCTCTTTTTCTGCCTTGTGAGGCTTGCGAGGTTGTTTCGATTGAACACACGCATGGCACTTAGAACCTTTGACCAAAGTGAATTTCGGATTAAACTCATATTAGCTAAGCGCATCATACACCCAAAGTTAACATGACAAAGTCGTGAATGCCAAACATTGGATTCATCATCATCGTTACACACATGGTTCACAACTTTATTATAGGAATCCATCAAAGAGAAACGAAACAAGCCTCCGCTTTCATAACCTTTACCAACAAATGTTCCATACTTAGACACGACACATTTATTGGACTCGAATGCAAGCTTAAAACCATCTCTACGCAGTAGAGATCCGCTGACGAGATTCTTCTTTATTGAGGGGACATGCTGCACGTTCTTCAGCTGCACGGTCTTTCCCGAAGTAAACTTCAGATCGACCGTACCAACACCATGAACAACGCATGTGATCCGTTCCCCATCAACAAGGAGCAACCTCGACAGTTCGATAAGATGAAAACAAGGAAATATCAGCACACACATGAATATTAGCACCAGTGTCAACCCACCACTCAGGTGTTTGACAAACCGAAAGAACTGTAGGTAAATAATTACCATACCCGATGTTCCTCCAAAGATCACTAATAACCATGTTGGCGGACTTCTTCGCTTATCCTTGCGGTCGGACAATCCTTAGCCCAATGGCGTAATCACCGCACACAAAGCGTATGCCCTTTCCTTTGTCTTTCTTCTTAAACTCGGTGGTAGTCTTTGGCTTGACAAAGGCTTATTTTCTTCTTATTGTAGGCAGCCCGAGGGTTCTTCTTCGCACCAAATTGGCACTAGAACCTCCCTCGTGACAACTTTCTTGCCACGAGTGTCTTTTGCCCTCGCCTTCTCTTCAACACCAAGAGTACCAATGAGATCAGTAACACTGAACTGCTGCCTCTTGTGTTTTAGAGAGGTAGCAAAATATGACCAAGAAGGTGGTAACTTGGCGATAATACCGCCACCACAAACTTGTCCGTAACTCGCACTTATTATTCTCAAGCTCCTTTGCGGTCAATCTCATGAGCTTGTTCTACTACGAACGGTCATCGACCATCTTGTAGTCATAGAACTGCTCCATGACATACAGCTCACTGCCAGCATCGGAAACTCCGAACTTGGCCTCAAGTGCATCCCACATCTCTTTGCCCGTAGGCAAATGCATGTACACATCCACAATGTTATCTCGCCAAGATGTTGACAAGTGCACCTCGAAACAAATTATCCGCTAAATTGAACTTGCGTTCGTCCTCGCAGATAGAGGCTCGTGGCTTGCCTTGTGCAACATGAAAACATTCCATGGCAAGAAACCACGGATCGCACGTGCACGCCATCTCTTAAAATTGGAACCATCAAGCGGAGGGTGCGGCTTAAGCGACGACGCAAAGCCAACTACCGAAAAGACCTATCAAGTTTTTGGATTGTTGGAAATATAGTCAATTTTCGGCATATTTTAATCCAGAAATTAAGCATATATATCATGACATACAAGAGCATGAGTGATTCAACAATCATGTATTCATATTCGCTAATGAACAAGCTAACAGCATCACCTATTAACATATTCACAACAAGCATTTAAATGAATACATCGAGAGAAGAGTTCAGTTATACCCTCGGGCGGGGCGATGTCGGTGACACCGGATGCGCCGTTACCATCGATCGACATGATGGCCTATTCGATGTAGTCGATCGAGGCTTGATGCGGAAGAGGCGTGATGCGGGAAGATGTTCGCGATGCGATCGCGCGAGCAATTCACCACCGTGATGAAGACGAAGTCACAGAATGAGTAGTCGCGCCAATGCGCTCCCAAAACTTGATCGCCTGCTCACCCGTGCGGTACTCGACGGACGGAGTTTCGGAGGCCTACTCGCCCAGAGCCTTCTGCGCGCAAGGTTCTTGGACCGGAGATTGCAGATAGCAGCAACAAAAATAGAACTAAACTTATATATCCTTCGTATGGAGAAGAAATGAAGAGGCGCCAGAATCGCAAAACGAAGAGGCGCCTGTAACAAAGAAAACGAAGGGCCGAATAATCGCAATCATAACCCACTCGTGATCGCACTGCTATCGCCATCCATTCGTTAATGCTATTTATCGCGAGTCGGTGCGTTTCGATTTTCGAATAGATAAAGAAAACGCGCCGCACCCGACACGCTGCGTGCGCCGCGCACACGCACACGCACACGCGCACGCGCCGCGGCACGGCTCGGCTCGGCTACGCTCGGGCGTGGCGTGGCGAAGCGAGCGAAGGCGGCGCGTATTGGCTCTCCAATTTCACAAGGGGAGTTACCACATTCCACCTTTTAAAGTGGTGGAACTCCCATTCAATTCTCCATATGGTACTAAACAGTTTTTCTATGTGGGCCTAGGAATTTCATTTGATTAATTGCTAAATTAAATGGGCCAAAAACCCAATTAATCCAACAGCGGGGAGGCGGAGCGGAGGCGGCGTCGCGGACTCGCGGCGGCGCAGAGCGGACGTGGAGGGCGGAGGCGGCGGGCGGAGAGCGGAGGCGGCGTCGCGGGGAGGCGGAGCGAGGCGGCATCGCGGACTCGCGGCGGGCGGAGCGGAGGCGGCGCCGCGGGCGGCGGAGCGGAGGCGGAAGGCGGAGGCGGCGAGGCGGTCGCCGACGGAGCGGAGGGCGGAGGCGGCGGGCGGGCGTAGGCGGCGAGCTAGGGTTAGGTCCGCCGTCCGCGCAACGCAAATGCAGATCGGGAGAGGGAGTCCGGACCGGGGTAGACAGCCGCAGCGTAAAATGGGTGGGCCTGTCTTGTGTGGCCGCGGCTGCTGCGTTATCTCGGTCTCGGGCGAACTGTGACTATAAATAGTTGATTTGGCCCAACTATATATATATATATATATATATATATATATATATATATATATATATATATATATATATATATATATATATATATATATTACATATACTAGATTTTTTGTCAAAAAAATTAGGTGTTCAGCTGAACACCCATGAACCACATTAGATCCGCCCCTGTAGCCTAACAATAGAACAAAACCAACAATTGAAACTACAAATTATATACTATGAAGGAAAGAATTTTGGGACCAATGTGAACGCTTACGTAAACAAAATCGAAACATAAGATTGAATATTAATTCTTAGATGGACAAAAAAGAAGAAGAAATCTTGATTGCCAAGATCAATTCAATTGGCAATACACAACGGCACCCAAAAACCTAGGCATCACCTTGCATGCAACCTTAAAATAATTGCAATCAAATTGAACTAAAATGCATGTCATTAAACACTGCAACATTAATATAGCTGCACTACAATTGTATACCAACCTAACAAATACTAGGCGCACAGTAATTGGATCTGAGAAACACATACCCAAAACCCAAGATTAGTGTTCTTGAGTTGATTCCATTGTTTCTTGTACAACACATCAATTTGTGTGCTTCATCTCCACAGTCATGGTAAGCAATATAAAACGTAATGTGAGTTTATCGGCACATCTATGAACATGGACTGAATAAAATTCTGCACAAGATGCGAACACAGTTTTGAATAGGAAAAACATAATTCATGTGGCATACACACATGTGAAATTAAATCCAAATAATGAAAGATAAAAACAACTAAATTTTTTCTAAGTAGGATAAAATATTTCTAACGAGGTGAACCCACACAAAATATAGAATCCATCTCAAAAGGGTCAAGAAAATATTCTAAGAAGGACAGAAAATTCCAAACCTAAGTGAACCCTTACAAAGAATAGAACCAAAGCCACAAAAAACTGTGACCTACGTGAGCTAGTTACTATACTTCATGTGATCCATGTATCAATGAAACACACACAAAGAATTAAACTACTAGAAAACATTTGTGCTAAGTTTAAAAGGGACAAATTCAAAAAGGTCAATGGGAATTGCATCGAACAAGAACTCAAATTGTACACTGGATGGGAATTGAAGTTTAGTTGAAATGGAATGCAACTTTTAATCTGACATGACTTGTTCATAGGTTATCTAAATATCATTTTCGTATATTAATTCGATGGTCGAATACTATGAACGAGGTGAAAATACGTGATCAAATTCAGAATGATCAATGATATGTAATATCATGAACTAGGTGATCTAGTTACTACTTCATGTGATGAAAATAACAATGAAACATAATTATACATCACAACTATTAGAAATGACTAGACCAAAATTTTAAATGGAACTTTAAAAAATGCTTTTATGATGTTGCACTGCAAATGATTTAAAATTGCATATTACAATGAGCTGAAAGTTTTATTAAAATGTTATGCAACTTTTAATTTCAATTTTTTTCATAAAATCATAACATAGTGTTTTGTTGTTTACAAACAATCCTTCCTAGGTTAACTAGAAATATATATATAGAATTTCACAGCATTTAATACTAGAAGATATGCATACACAACATTCAATTTATTTTACACAACATTTTAGTCATCCATATCTATTATACACAATGTATTTTGGCACATAGTTCCAAGATTCTATCACACATCCAAAATTATACAGTGTCTTTAACACAACAAACAATAAGATTTTGAAGGCGGAAGCCATACATACAACACAGCTCAGAACACGTCCATGTGAAACCTATATAGCTAAAGTTATTGCTAGAAAGTTGCTAGAATTCGAACAACTGAACTAAAATAAATGCCTTTAGAGTTCAGTCCAATCTTAGCTTCGGTCAACTAAACTAAAATAAATGCCTTCAGTCCAATCTTATCTATCAAAACTAAACAAATGCTTTAGTCTTAACCAAATTTCACTATATTGATGGATTACTAATGCTAGAACAGCCCAAAATTAGCCATCTCAGTAGTTTAGATAATTTTCTTTTTGCTTCCCTTAAAAAACTTGCAAACAAACTAGTCCAAGTAAGCAATGGGTCTTATGGCAGCCCACACTACTGCAGAAAGCCTAATAGTAGACGGTAAATCACAGACGGTTTGACGAAACCGTCAGGATCGACACTAACATAGACGGTTTTCATTTGGACACCGCTCGTCTTTGGTGGGTCGGAGAAAATTAGTATCACGACGGTTATTAACTATGAACCGTCGTGATATTTTTCTATCACGAGCGGCTTTTATTTAGAACCGTCTGTGATAATATGGCTTTATCACAGACGGTTTCTTACTAAAAACCGTCTGTGATAATCTCATTAACACAGACGGGTCCTGTTAAGAACCGTCTGTGAAAGTTCACAGACGGTTATTAACACAAACCGTCTATGAAAAGCCAGATAACACAGAATGTTCCTGTTATATAACACAGACGGTTCTTGTTAAGAACCGTCTGTAATAATCCCATGTCACTGATAATTGGTGTGTAATAATTACATGTCACCAATAATTGGCGTATACACAGGATTTCGATCTCACCCGCCTATTCTCTCCACATCGAATGACCGGCACCGCCTCCTCCACGGCCAGGCCCTTATTAATAACTCCCCATCAACCTTTCCACCGGTACTAGTCACGCGTGAGTTCATCCAACTAGCTAGCTTATGCGCATATCTCCCCTCCGCTGTGAGCTAGCACCTCCATCGCGGCACGAACGGTTCATACTAAAGAACACACTCTTGCCGTAAGTGTCGTAAGTGTGTCTTGTTTAGTGTGACCGTCGTGCCACGAAGGGTTTGTTAGCTTGTCATCCTGTAATAGATCGATCTGAATGTGTTGTTGAGTTTTTGTGCTTGCCTCTGTATTTGCATGTTCCTCGACGATGCCGACTACTGTCGAGATGTGATGTCCACTCCGACAATCCTTCTTTTTCCTGCAAAATTCAAGGCAATTTTATTACAAAAGTTCAAAAAAAAGACATTTCCAGATTCTTCGGTGAGCAGCCGACATACCCGACTTCTTCGGTGAGCGACTATCCATCTGCTTCTTCCCACTTCTTAGAAGTAGAAGAGATTTGGGAGCTCGACTACGTGCTTTTCAAGATCCCCTTATTTCGCTGCCGTTGGGTGCATCTCGCCATGTGAAGGTTGACAAGTACGGTGTCACTACCGTGGACCTCCAACGTGTCGGGTACAAAGACGAACCATTCGTACTCGCCAATCAAGTTGTTCAAGTTTTCTATGTAACCGACCCGGCAAATAAGAAACGACATGTAGTTTTGCATGGAAAAAGGAGAATTGTCGGAGTAGAGAATGTAGTGGATGAGGAAGAATACAATCAATTTGACGAGTTACCTCCTTTTGGAAAAGACATAAGGGTCGATGATGAACAACGTGACGAAACTAGTTACGTACGCACTGATCATCATGAAGGGCTAATTTTTAAAGGAACTAAGCAAGTGGATTGAGTCATACACCCAATTGTTCAAAATGTGTGATATTTAGGTGAATGTTGAAAATGACAATTCATGTATGTGATGTATATGTGAATTTGCATTTATGTATATAACAATGCATGTATGTGATGTATATGTGAATTGATGTTTATCTGAGAAAATATGTATGAATGCTGGTAGGTGATGTATATGAATGCTGGTAGGTGATGTATATGTGAATTGATGTTTATCTGAGAAAATGTGTATGAATGCTGGTAGGTGATGTATATGAATGCTGGTAGGTGATGTATATGAATGCTGGTTGGTAACTACAGGGGGTTATCACAGACGGTTCTAAATTAATAACCGTCTGTGATAATATATCACAGACGGTTAACAATTTAGTTAAAAACCGTCTGAGATTATCAGATATCACAGACGGTTTTACTTAACAACCGTCTGTGATTATCACCATATCACAGACGGTTTTAACTAAAACCGCTCGTGATTTTGAGCTATCACGCACGGTTGAAAACCGTCGCTATGACCTCGTATTATCACTGACCCATAAATTCAGACGGTTCGCAAAACCGTCTGTGATGATGTTTTCGAACCGTCTGTGATGACCTTTCCTGTAGTAGTGCCAGCCTCCATCGCCCAATTGTGTATCTCCACTTCATCTCCTATAACAAAAACAAAAAAGTCTAAGAATTACAAAATTCATCACCAAAGTAGTATAAGTGCAGCATCCAGAGAGAATGGTGGGCACACCAGACACACAAACTGTTCTAACATGGATAGGTTAGTGCTGCGAATGGCTGGCAGTAGATGCTAAGTCACACCTAGATGTCCTGGTGAGACCAAGCAAATACTTATGAAAATACTTTTGACCTTGCACGTCTTCATTACTTTTAAAAATCTAAAGCACACGTAAATGTAGGAATCTGGGCAACTTAGTAGCTTTCGATACCTTGCACGAGTCAGTCAACCAAAACACAATATAACACTAGTCAAAACTTTGAGCAGCGCAAATCCTTTTTTGAGATTGTAACAAGGGCCATGACTCAGTCAACCCAACATCACCATAAAGGATGCGCAGAAATAACATATAACACTACTCAATTAACCTCAAATCAAGGAATAATGGATTGCCCGCAAAAGACACACATCAATACACACAACATCAAATTGACTAATGCTACCTACATGTAACTCGGATCCAACAATATAACCAAGCCAAACTTCAATTTATAGAGCAAATATGCTACATAAATCAACCCCCAATTAGAAATTTCTGGGTCACATTTCAGTAGAACATAAACATTCAAACCCTAGGAACCAAGTATCAACAAATATCACTACAAATCCACCCCCCAAACATCAGAGAATAGCAATAATCATCACAAAATAGAAACCCCAACCTTCCCAAAGCCACTGCTCCCTTCAACACCGGCAACCACTAGATGGCAACTGCCTCTTTGTACTCTGCTATGCGAGAGTTGAGCGCGGGGGAGTGGACATCATCGAGCCGCACAATCACCTATCACCGCTTGCCGCCAAGCACCACCAAATCATCGGCCCCAACGGCCTGGCACCTCTCTATTCTCTGCTCTAGTGTAACATCCCAACTGTTTATTTCAAAATTATTAGTAAAATAATTTTTAATTAAAAATAAAAACAAGTGTTATTTGGTTTATTTGAATTTGGATATTTTATCTGCTCTAATTTTCTGCATTAAAAAAGCATTTCTTTTTAAAAGTAATTTAAGTAAAGATATAAAAATATTATTAAATAAAGGATATTTTGAGTTTTTATAAAAATACTAATTCAACTTAATTATGTGAACTCATTTGGCTTTTATCTGGATTTTCTATGATTTTCTAGAATTTAAATATCAATTTTAAGATTAAAAAGTATTTTAGTATAAACATTAAAGACCAAATTAAGTTGGAAATAATTATCCTAAGTCTATAATATCTCTAGGAATTTTTTTGAATTGTTAAAATTTCTTTGTAATTTTTTGCTATTTTCTAGGCTTTATTTCCTTTTCTCGGGTTTTCTAGAAAATAAAAACCAAAACTTAAAAACTCCAAAATCCTGCCCTGACCCCTGGGCCGATGCGTCGATGGCCCAGATCCACCCACATCACCGTCCGACCCATCTCCCCTGTCTGCCCCCTTTCCTCTCTTTCTTCCTCGCCCTGACCCCACTGGTCCCTTCTTCTTCTTCCCCACCCCTTTTCTTTCCCAGCAGCCGCCGCCGCTAGGCTGTTGGCTGCCTCTTCCCTTTTCGGCCCGACCTTTTATCCCCACGCATTGTCGCCTCTTCCTCTTCCTTATCCCCTCCTAAACCCAACTGTGCCCCAACCTTCTTGCACCGCCTCGCTTCTATCTACCAGCAACGGCCACCGCCGCCGCCATTATCACACAGGTGGTTAGCCGCCATGAGCCCCTCCCCTTCACCTCTATAAAATACCCCGAGCACCCCCTCATTTACTCCACCTCTCTCCGCCCCCAATCTCTACTTTCCATCGCCTGAGCTCCCTAGTGTCGCCTCCCCTCCCCTCCTCTGTGCCAACGAGAAAATTTGGCTGCCCCGGTCCTCCTCGCACCCCATCGTCTTCACCTCTGGCTTCACCACACCTGTATGAGCTTCGTCCACCCCTTGGCCATGCCCCTTCGCCCCTAGAGCATTGTCGCCGTCACCGCCCGAGCCGCCACCACCTCCTCCTCCGTCACCGGCCACCTCTAACTCTGTCCGTGCTCTCGGGCCTAGGTAAACCGACTTACCTCACGATGCTTTTACGTATCTCACCGCTCTGTGCCGAGGCCCCTACCACCAGTGAGCCATCAAACCCATGCACCTCCCCGCCGGCAAGGCCACGTCAGTAGCCAAGCTGACATGGCAAACGACGTGGTTACCACATGGCCAACACGTCGTCACTCGAGAGCGACGCCAATGCCACCCATTTTCCCCATGCCACCTCAGCCACCCCCATGGTCTATGGACCCGGTCTATAGACCCGGGCCCGCGAATCAACTTCTCACACCAAAATTCAAAATTTGGCTGATGTTAGCATGATATCATAAACCTATATTTCCTTTAGAAAATTTAATTCAGCTGAATTTCCAAAAATCTCTACTGACATCGTAATTTCCTTTTCGTTTAGAAAAATAATTCAGCAAAAATTCCAAAATTCCTTTGCTGACATCATAAATATCTTTTCCTTTAGAAAAATAATTCTAGAAATTCTAGTTTTTCAATTTCTTTAGATTTCTAACTTCTAGGAGCCCATACTCCTGCATCCTAAGTCCGTTAGAACCCGTTCAAATTTCTAAATTCCTCAAATATTTCAATCTGTCTATTTCTAGCCTTCTTTTTAATTTTGGAGTTTATTTAAATTTTATTTGAATTTGATAGGTTCTTTTCATATGCAGACTGCGATGATTTGGAAGAATTCTACAACGAGGATTTACATCAATTCATGGAGCAAGACAAGTTACACACCTTGATCTTGTTGATTCTAGATTACAAAATAAAATTATGTTGTTTTAAATTATTCTGCATGTATATTTGCATTTGACATATTTCAATTCAGTTTTAAACTTAGTCATTGCCTATCAGGGGCGTAGCCACCGGGGGGGCTTAGTGAGGCTTGAGCCTCACATCCCCCGGTGGCAACTTTGTACATAGTAAAAATATAAAAATAGAGAGAAATAAAGAGAGAGATTAACAAACCCAAAGAGAAGCTAACTCTCCTTGATGAGAAGGTTAACAACAAGCATGAAATTAAAGAAGAGGAGGAGAAGAAGTGAAAATCATAAAATTAAGAAGTGAAATCATAAAATTAAAAAAGAGCTAATCAATCAATAAAAGAAAGAAAGAAAGTGAAATAATATATGTAAAACATAAAATTAAAGAAGAAGATGAGGAGGAAGAGTAGTGAAAATCATAAAATTAAAGAAGAGATAATCACTCAAAGAAAAAAAGAAAGAAAGTGAAATATATATGAATCTTCTTGAGTCCGGGGATAACGATGGAGAGATCGATGAACCTCTAGTTGATCTTCTCCCTCCGCCGTCGCTCCGTGATGATGTGGTCTTGCACGTGCCCCGAAGGCACCGCCGTCACCGAGCCCCCCACCGTGAAAATGATAAGAACATTGGATAGAGTGTGAAAAAAGATGTCACCTTTTATTTCTATTGTCTCATGATTTAAATTAGCTTAATTCTGGTATGTTTCATATGATCTAAATTTTCATTGTCATTTATAATTTTCTATTATATTACTAATTTTGATATGTTTATACATAAGTGACTTATCGCTACTCCGCACTCATGGCGCTTTCTATTATCGAGGTATCTACTTTATATTTCTCTATTTTTTATTGTTTGTCTCCATCCAATTTATAATTTCTATATGAATTTGAAATTTTATAAGAGTAAAAGACTAATTTTGTGTCAACTTAGTTTAGATCTATAAATAGTTCAGCCCATCCTCAATTTCATTCCTAGCTTCGCCACTGTTGCCTACTTGTTAATACCTCCATGTATATTATTCCCTGTACCTTGTCACCCTAGAATAAAACTCTATTTAGTACACTAGTATAGCTAGAGAATTTTTATAGCAAATGCTTAGACCTGCATAGATATAACTTTAGCTTTGGGATTTGGAAGAATTCTACAACGAGGATTTACATCAATTCATGGAGCACGACAAGTTACACACCTTGATCATGTTGATTCTAGATTACAAAATAAAATTATATTATTTTAAATTATTCTGCATGTATATTTTTATTTAACATATTTCAACTTAGTTTTAAACTTAGTTATTGCCTACTTGTTAATACCTCCATGGATATTGATTCTATGTACCTTGTCACCCTAGAATAAAACTCTATTTAGTAAATGCTTAGACCTGCATAGATATAACTTTAGCTTTGGGATACCTTTTTCATATAAAATGATAAATTTTTAAATATATTCGTGACTTCGTTGAGTCAAGACAGTCTATGGAATATTTCAAAACAAAATATAATACTTAGTTTAGACTTAGGCAAATGATTAGGTGGTGGGTGCTTGCTAGCACATTATTGTTTGGTGACAAAATGGTGATGCCAGGCACAAGGGGTATCTGGGAAGTGTTTAAGTCAATTAAGGACCAGTTTATGATCTATTGCTACAAAGCCCTTTCATACTATCACAAGGCTGGAATGGGATAGTCCTAGCTGACTAATTAGCGAGTCCTAACCCGAGTCTCGCTATAGGCTTAATGTGAGTGTGGCGTAGTACATGAGAAGTCTCATAAGGTACAAGAGGGGACCTCGATTTGGTGGATTCCTTATTAGGGTGAAGCCTTAGTGGATGCATGGCCAGGTTGATGGATTAGCTTTATAAAGGCCTTGTTATGATTACTCAGTTGCACGCATAAGAAAGCGTGTAGTGGCCGACAACATGAGTTAATTATATCGTGTGGGTAAAGTTGTTCAACCTCTATAGAGTGTATAAACTATCCTAGATAGCCGTGCCCACTATCATGCGCATGCTGAGTAAAGTTTTTCATAGATTATACTTTGTTTTCATAAAGTGGTTTTAGGTATAAATGAAGAATCTTTTTGGAGAAAGATGGTCTGGGTGGGATACTCATGGTTAGGTTAATGCTAGGTCGGTGCCTGAACTAACGATATTATTTTGTTTAAATCACAATCTTTACTTATAGTGCTAAATTATGTAATTTCATATCTATTTATTGTATTCCCTTAAATGTTGTTTTACGTTCAAATAACTCTATATACCTTCCTTTGTTAGCCTTGCATTATTATTGTATTTTTCCATGTAACTTGAGGAGTACAACTTCGTACTCACCCTTGCTATCACATCTCAGAGAAGGACTACTTCAACTATAGTAAGGACCAGGATGAGTAGGTCGCGTCTTACTGCCGTCTACCTATGGGCCGGCTCTTAGGCTTCACTTTTATCAGCTTGTTTTTGCTCTTATTTTTCTTTACTATTTTGCCAATAAGCATTGATGATGTAAACTTTGGTCATAAGGCTATACTCTTTCAATTAATAAAGTTTGTCATTGTGCTTGATATGTATCCCTGATACCACTGTGTGCCTAGCTGATTCTTGACTAATACGATTTACACAGAGGATCTAGAGTCATCGCTTTGGGGTTTGACATCTATTCCTCTCCCCCTCTCTCTTGGGACAAGGAAGAGACACAGCTCAAGGAAAACAAAGAAAAAAATGATAGATAAAAAGAAGTGAGCTGTGGTGACAAAATAATGGGTCGGCTTTGCATAAAACAACTGACAAGCACCGCGAGCCCGTTAATCCTAGGCTGGTACAATACAATCTCAAAGCAAATCTAAGGGTCAGGAAAATTGACTGAAACTTAAAATATTTTCAGGTGTCTGTGCATTAGTACTTCTGTTCTAAAAAAAATGCAAATTTAAAAAAGGGTTCTATGGTATAATGGAACCATAGGATGTCTGAATTACCAATAAATGCCACCAAATTTATAGACATGCACAAGGGAGAACATGTTGGTATCTAGTGGCAGTAGGACATCATGGTACGCAGGGCCACCACACTGGGGACAAAGATACAAAGATTTTTACATAGATTCGGTTGGTACTCCACGGCTGTAAATCGACAGTTTTTAAAAAATCTCAACTCGGTACCCCTAAGATTTTACATACCTCTTGACTTTAAAGTACAATTTTGTTCAAATTCGAATTTTCAATTAACATTTTGGACAGCTTCTGGGCTATTGGAACTGCTAGTGGAGATGACCAAGAGGTGTTGATAAATGGATGCAAGACTGCTAATTTTGTCTGAGAGTTTTTCTTTGCGCATGATCGTTTTGAACTTTGAAGTGTGCACAAGATTTTGATGGTGGGGACATCACCAGAGGCGGCGCAGCTTGGCGGATGCAAGGTTCACCATGCCTAGCAGGCGGTCAGTGAAATGGCTAAGATAACAAGCAATTTGGTCGTCGACACTGGATATCATAATCCAAACACTATATATTTCTGCACCAGTCCAAGATCATAACAATGGTGAAACAATGATGTATCATAACCAAAACACGATATATAACATAAATTAAAGTAACAAAGTACCGGCTTTATATCCACTTATTACAACAACGGTCACATGACCATAAGTCTTACAAGCAGCACAAAAGAACATAGTAAACTTCAGATGAGTGGCTCATTAATCTGCCCACAGGCAATCGACTGAGAAAACACACCTAATACTCGGAATCTCCTTTGTCGAAGCCACAAGCGTAGAAGTTGTAGTCATCTTCAACATCTTTGTAGACTTCTATGATTTGTTTGAGTGTAACATATGCGTACATAGAGTACTCCACAAGTCTTGGAAATAATACAATTACATAGATACAGGACTTAACAGTGAAGGCATATTAAGTTTCTAAAGCCACCTTTTAAATTTCAAATACACTACAATTTTCCAAAAGCAATCATTTGACAAACAAGTTGCAATAATTGAAACTAATTATTTTCTAGTAAAGTTTCTAGCCACCAAACACTAGTACTAAGGCTCTATCCGCCAAGGTCCAAAGATTTAGGTTCCATCCACCCAACTGGCTCTAGTTGCTAGAAATAAATCACCTGAGAATTCCAACCACTCTTGGATTCCCAAAAGCTCCTTTTAAAACAAAAACATATATGTAACACGTGAAAATGCACCTTGCTCTCCCGTGGCCATGGGCGCGGTTATTCGAATAGTTTTATACTCTGTAGAGGTTATACACTTTATCCACAAGATACAACCAACTGACAATATATACTATGACTCGCCATACAACTGTATGTGATTGAGTAATCATAACAAGACCTTTACAATGCACCAACCCAACCCAATTTCACCTGCTAAGGTTTCACCAATGAAGGGTTCCATCCAACCAGTCAGAAGCCCCTCTTGCACCATATGGAAATAAACTATCTCCATCTGACACTTGCATTCAACCATCTAGCGAAGTCAAAGCTAGGACGCTGCAAATTAATCAGCTAGATCATATACATTTATACTTGTGGTTGTATTATATAGCTCAATTTGGATAGACACAACGTCGGTCCTTAATTGACATAAGCGGAACTATCACATTACAAGTTTCGTGCTCAATCTACACCCTTCGGAACTTGACTTCGTTAGTGTTGGATGGTTCTCCTTCCCGCTGCTTCGAAATCATGTCAACGACGTCAATGTCAAAATGCGCAAAATGGAAACAAATAAATAACCAGAGAAACAAATAAAATACAAAAATTATAAAACTAATACAAGGAGATATATCACAATTTTGTAAGAATTTAGGAACTAGAACTACTCAATTTGGAGTTAGGAAGGCGGAGAATGGGCTCTCACAAAATCCGTGAGAAAGGAAATTGTGGAAAAATGGGAAGGAAAGAGAATGTTCTATGTAATATTCATCCTAGGATTTTTTTAATTAAAATGAATAACAAGTGGGACCTATATATCATACTAAGAATGGAAATAAAGTGGTTTAAAGGAATTAAACCGCTATGGGCCCATACATCATACACAGAATGGCCGGACGATTTAATTATGGTTCTTAAGAGAGAGCTGACTAGTGGGGCCCTCCTGACAGAGAAACACAGAGAGAGATCGAGAGGGAAGGAGAATAGGGAGGCACAAGCAGCTCTAGATGGCAGCGGCATCGGAGAGAAGCAGCTCACGAGGCACGAGCGACGGGAAAAATAGTTTCCTTGGACCTCTGGGATCCTCCTAGTGGTGACGGTGCTGATGGAGATGAACGACGGAGGCACTGGTGGCGAGTAGTGTAGCGGCCGAGGCGGTGGTGGATGGTGATGGTGAGCTTCGGCGTGCTTCCAGCCAAGATGAAGGGAGCATCGTGTGGAATGCGTTCAGGGGAAGAATTTGGCGAGGTCTAAGATGATAGTAACTGATGTGGCCACAAGTACATCTAGTACATTAGAGAGTGATCCTGAGTTGCAAACTAGTGCTATTTGTCAAATTGGTACTGTTGTGACCAAGGATAGAAACAAAGAAGGAGAAAAATCGACCGAGGAGGATGGGAAGGATGGCAGGGAGAGAGAGATAAGAAAACCATAGTTCATGTGGCCAATGCAAACAAGACAACAGCTTATGGAACAGAGGGAGTCGTTGCCGCATAGACGCATGGAACATGGCCTTGTGAGGGAGGCAATTGTAATACCCTGAACGTCGTTTCGACGTCGGCTTTAAATTAATCGCAGAGTCGTCGGTTTTTCGGTAAATCGCGGGAAGAAAAAAATAAAAATTGTGGAATAGCGTAAAATGAATAAAATAAATAAATAAATAAAAACCTTTAAGTGGGCTGCCTGGAGAGTGGGCCGACCGCCTTGGGCCTGCCCAAGGGGTGGCCGCACCCCCTCCCCTTCCCCACAAAACCCTAGCCGCACCCTCCTCTTCCCCCTAGCCGCCACCCCCTCTTTCCCTACCCCCCTAGGCGCACCTTCCCCCCAAGTTGCACCTCCAACACCCTCTATAGCTGCTGTCCTTTGGTGCAAAGGAGAAAGAGAAGGAAGAAAAAGAAAGGAAAGAGAAGGAAGAAGAACAGAAGGAGGAGAAGAGGAAGAGGAAACAAGAGGGGTGATCCCAAGGGATCCCCTAGATAACTCTCCCTCATTTAAAATCCATCTGTTATTGCTGTAATTATGGTTCTTAGCTTAAGAATTGGTGGGGAATTAGCAATTAGATTCCCCGATTAGGGATTTCCTGCTGTCTGTCTGTAGATCAATCCGCACAGCACGTTTGTTTGCACAGTTTAAACCTACGAAACGATTCTTCCTGTGGGTCTTCCCAAAAGGAAAATTATAGAGGACGTCGAGACCCATCTACTGTAATTTGTTTAGAATTTTTGGCCACAGGATTTGGGCGTAGCAGGGTCGGGAAGCTCGCTGTCTGTCAGGGGTGAGATTGAGGCAGATTGCTGTTCAAGTGTGATTTAGGGGTAGTAGATGATTTTTATGTTTTTAGTCGCATTGAAAAAAATGTAGGGAATTCAGTAATCTAACTTCTGTAAAAAAAAATAATTTTTAGAGCCTTACACTGTGGTTAGGATGCGTTAGAATCTGGCTGCCCAGATTGCAAGAACAGAGAACGTCCTCTGTTTTGCGTATTAAGTTACACCTTGCAAGAATCAAAATAAAAATATGTGATCTACATGAAAAGTGAAGCTATTTAAGTGAGGAATCTAGAAATATATCATTTGCTATAAATGGTTTAATATTGTTAAAGATACAAAAATATTAAGCAGCGCTGCTACAGTGGGTAGATTGAAGAATCGTTAAGCGGAGAGGAGTATGTGTGGGTTCGGGGTTCTAACGACATCTTTACTTCTTAAGACATATTTTTATTGCTGTTGTATTGTGCTGAGAGGTACTTTGGACATGTGATTTTGCTCCTGAACGCACGTGATTTGCTTCGCTTCGTCGGTAGAGGCAAATAAACGTAGCGGATGTGTTACCGTTTAACTCGTTATTCTTACTACTTGTAATTTACATGATTATCGTAACTTGATATGTTATGCCATGGTTGAATTTTTTCTAAATGAGATTATGGTAGCAATTATTGATCAATTGATATGTTTGAATAAATTGCTCGTAGTCATGTGGTAATTTGTTTAATGTGCTAAATGCGGAATATGAAAATAACTACGTGGTGGATATGTGGTTGTGGATATGTTGTGGAGCATGTGGATTCTCCATTGAGGTCGGAGTTCTTGTGGTTTATGATTATCATATCATTCATAACATGTCATGACATTTGCATTGTAGATGTCGCCGCAATTAGCCGCGACCGTACCGGTACAACATCGTACATTGCCGTAGTACGATGCACACTCTTATCCTGTTGGGAAAGGGTTCAGTGGAGCATAGCATAATAGCATTCATATACATTTAATTATGGATGGAATAACTGCATTCATATGTCAACTGATTATAAGATTTATGAGGTATGATTCGTGGAAGTCTGTGGTGGTTAAATGATTGTGGACATTAATTGTGGTTGTGGTTGTATAGAAACAAAAATGATGATGTATAATTGTTTGTAGTTTGAATAGCATGTTAAACTGTTTGCTTGCTGAGATTTTTATCTCACCCTTGTTTCCCCCCCTACAGGTGGTCTTTGAGCATGCATGGGAAGGGTAGAGTGACACCACATTGATGCACTTGGATCATAGTTTTATGTTGTAATAAAGACAAAGGGATTCTAGTCTTTTGCTTAGCTATCTCGTCAATGATTACTTCAACTTAATAGTGTTAAATTTGTGAACTGTTCTTTTGGTTAATCTATTGGAGGTTGATTTTAATTATTGAATTATTATCACTATCCTATTTTCCCTTAGTTGTTTATGCTTCCGCTTATCCTATCTTGTTTAGGAATTGTTGCCAGCTTATTTTATCTTGTAATTTGGCTAGTTGTAGAGTGATTTTAGTGGTATCCCAGGGTAATGTGGGTCCTAGGGTGTTACAGTTGGTATCAGAGCGGGCGTTAGGTTCGTGGTAATTAAACTATTAAATTAACACACTTGCACATGTAAGATGGGGAAGGATTTGTATATCTTACATATACCTTGTTGAATTCTTTGCATTATTGCTTGTGCCTTATTTGCTTGATGATGATGTCCTTGCTTGAATGTGGATTGTGGTGGCTGCAGGAATGCCGCCTAAGGGTAGAGGCCGTGGCCGTGCAGCTACGTCAGTAGTGCAGCCAACAGTCGAGGAGGCTGAGGAAACTCAGTCAGCGGGTGGTAATCAGGAGGAGTTGTTGGCCATTGTGAGGGCCATGCAGCAAGAGCTGAGGGCGTTAAGGCAGGGGCAGTTGGCCCCTGTGTTCGTGCTGATCTGGTGCCTGAGATTGTGACAGTTGGAGCGGTTAGTGGCCTCTCGCTCTGTGAGTGGGTAGGGTTGATGCTGGACAGCTTTAGCGGGGCGGCCACTCCTGTTCAGGCCGCAGACTAGCTATCCTATGTGGAGGACAAGATGGAGGCATTCGAGGTGGTTTCCTTCGATCGTGTGCGCTACTTGGCGTAACTTCTAAAGGGAGAGGCTCAGATCTGGTGGAAGGGAGTGAAGTCTGCTCGCACGGCTGCACATGGAGCGCTGTCATGGGCAGAGTTTGTTCGGCAGTTCGAGAGGAGGTTCTATCCAGAGACCTTTCTGGACAAGATGAAAATCAACCTGAGCAAGTACATGCAAGACAAGCAATCTGTGGTAGAGTATGAGGTGGGCTTCAACCAGATAGTCCGTTTTGTTCCACATGTGGCTCGGGATGATGCGGAGAAGGCCAGGCAGTTTTGTTAGGGGCTTAGACCTTCGATCCGCCACCTGCTGGGTGCTTTTCCGATCACGAACTTTCGTATGTTGGTGGAGCAGGCTTTGGGGATTAAGACAGAGGACATCCGCAAGGCTACTGGAGGAGATCAGCCTCGAGGGCATAGCGAGAGGAATGGCTATTCTGGAGGCCCTGCGCACAAAAAGGCAAAGAGTTGTCGTCACCAGCCCTACCGTGATAGTACGGGATAGTCCAGCTCTACTGGAGGGAACTCTCTACAGTACCGCGCCTCGGTGAAGCCCGGGCTGGGCTTGGTGTGCTTTCGCTGTGGAGACCCGCATAGGCAGAGCGACTGCTCTTGGAAGGGGTAGTGTACTATCTGTGAACTGAACCACAAGGATGTGGTGTGCAGGCAGAATCCCAAGGGAAAACTGTAGTGGGAGTTAGCGTCTACACCTTCAGCAGGATCACCCACCCTGACGGCACCATACAGATTATGGCTGTGGCTCCTACCCCGTAGTTCTTGCCTGCGGTTCCTGCACCGCGATACCTGCTAGCGCCTTCAGCAGCTTCGTCCCTCGTCCCGGCGCTCCCACCTGGAGGATACTGGTGACATGTGTTATTTTTACATATATTTAGCCGTCATTTTACCCTTATATTCTTCGCATTTTAAGACCATTTATCATCATTTACACGTTTTCCCATATTTAATTGCTCAAAATGGACCATTTTACATTTTTCTATATTTTTCTATAGGCCGGCGCGATCGAGGTGCATAAACGATAAATCTAGAC
Source organism: Bonia amplexicaulis (assembly GCA_036346245.1). Taxonomy (NCBI): domain Eukaryota; kingdom Viridiplantae; phylum Streptophyta; class Magnoliopsida; order Poales; family Poaceae; genus Bonia; species Bonia amplexicaulis. Next base: position 11,059,500 of record CM070748.1, read on the forward strand.
TTTTGGGATTGCTCCGTATAGATGTGTGCGTCGTCACGGATGCGTAGGATCCAACCGCGATGAAATCGGACTTCCAGAGGGCCAGAACAGAAGAAATCAAATGGGGGAAAGGACCTAATTGTAAACCCTACATTTTTCGAGGGCTAATTCGCAAATTGCCGAAATCCCCCCGTCTTTCATACCCTAGCCGCCGCCGCAATTACCTCTCGAGCCCGGCATCTGCTTCTAACCCGATCCCCCTTTGCTCTCTCCCCCCTTCTTTTCCCTACCGGCGCCAGCGAGGGCCGCGCCTTACTCACCGGCGGCCATCCACGGCACTCCTCTCCGCCACCCTTCATCTCCTCCTCTCATCTCCTTCCTCTCTCCGCCGCTTCACCTCTTTGCCCCACCTCGGCGTCGTCGCTTCTCTTCTCCGGCCGCCGTGCCTCCTCTTGCCCTACCTCGGCGCCGCCGCTCACCTCATTTCCGGCCGCTGCAGCTCCACCTCCGCACCTCCTTGCCTCTTTCCGTTGCTTCTACCCTTGCCTCCCTTTGCTTCCTCTCCTCCCCCTACTTTCTTCTTCACCACCACCGAGAACGAGCCGCCACCATCCAACAGTGCACCGCTGTAGCATCTCCGCGGCCACCACGAGGGACAACATCGACGACGGCCTCCTCTTCTACGTCCCCAGCCCTGCTTCCTCTGCTGCTCCTCCAGTTCCTCTGCAGCACCGACACCGACGGTGATCTGCATCAACCTCGACGTCGGCGACGCATCTACTTCACCTCAGCCTCCCCTGCTACATCTTCTTCTTTGGTTATGTCTAATTCCTCTCCCATTGCTTAATTGCTATTCTCAAGTATTTTTCAACTAAATTGGTACTAATTCTTGTTAATTGTGCACTGTTAAATTGATGAATTATGATCTGCAATGTGTGTCTATGAATTGTGACTAAGAGAAGTATTTGTGCCATGCATTTTGTTCAGCGGTCGTCAATTAATATTTTGGAGTATGTTTAGTTGCAATCCTTGCCTCTGTATCAATGCGTGATCTGTAGGTGTGTGATCTGTGTTGGTCAGTTTGGCTAGTGTTTGTGATTTCGGTTGTGTTAGTTGTGTTAGCTTATTAGTATCCTTGTTAGTTTTCTTGTTAGGTAAATCGTTTTGTGCCGTAGTGTAGTTTATTTGCGCGATTTAGCTAGCCGGCGACCGTCTTCCTACCCTTGTTGTCTTGACCCCCCCTCCTTGCTTCTAGACTCCCTCTTTTCTCCTCTCTACGGTCTGTCGATAGTTAGATTGTGCGAGTGTTTGTCGTAGTCTGTTGTGTTGTCGTTGCCGTCATCGTCTACTTAGCTGTCGACCGCTTTCTCCCTCGTTCTCTCTCGATTCCCTCCACGCTTCTAGACCCCCCATAAGGAACCCAACGAAAATTGGTTTTAATTTAATTGATGTTTAATTTATTCATATTAAATATGTTTATTTTTCTAAATATTCAAATTAAGCTTTAATTAATTTAAGAAAAATAAAAAAGGTTATTTTTATTTTAAAATTTTCAAAAAGTCACTAAAATTTAGGATGTTATGGGTGTTGACCAGTCCCATGCCTCTAACCCACTTTCCCTATTCTGTCACCTCCGGTTGGCATGAAGCCCACCCGTCGCCTGTTCGTCTTAGGCCCTGTTTGTTTATGCTTAGTTTTTTTGGCTTATAGCTTAAAGCTATCTTTTTGGTTTAATCAGTTTATAAGCACCTAGCTTTTAAGTAGGTCAGGTATTTACCCTGTTTTTTTAGGCTTATGCTTTCTGGCTGGAATACACAACAATCAGTGGTAATTTATAGATTTTTGAGAACTACTTTGAACATGAATCACTAATCATGACCTTGATAACCACAACATCTATCCTCATTCAATTCAAAAAAGAAAGAAAATGAAAAAAATAGAGAGAAAAAATCTTTCGGTTGTCGTCAGGGCCAGGGAGGACGGCGGCGGTGGGGAAGAGGGATGTCGGCGACGGCTGGACTTTGTGCTCATGCCCTGCTCTCCTTTCCTGGACTCGCTTCCATCTGTCAGCTGGACCTCATCAACCGCCATCGACGGAGGTGTCTCGTTGCCGCTCAAGAAAGGGAAACCACCCTCAGCCTCGTTCTTCTCTACAATGTGCACAAAGTGGAAGAAGCTCTTGCGGCAGTGGAGAAACACATGGATAACATTGCCGATCAAGCAGAAGCGACCGATTATGAGGAAGCTTATCCACTATGAGATTATGGGCCATGCTAATGATTTGCCCAGGCTGGAGAAGGAACTGTAGAGGGCAAGGGCAATCTTCACGGCATTCGAGAACTCAGCGGCTGATCCTCCAACTCCAAAAGTCGAATAAGAAGCATATAATGTCCAGAAGACTAAGATTTGGAAATCTCTTTTTTTGGGACTTTTGTAATAAATTTGCCTTGAATTTGTCTCTCGTATCAGTAGCTTCTGTAGTTCATACGATAAAGGACAAAACACAGATGGTTGTAAATAAAAACCATCTATGATAGTTTCATAGACGGTTCTAATTAAAAACCGTCTGTGATAATACGTATATCACAGATGGCTTTTAAACATAACCGTCTGTGATAGTTTCAAAGATGGTTTTAGCCATGGACCGTTTGTAATAATCAAAGCACAGACGTCTCCACATGAATCGTCAGTGTTGAGACGCCCAGTATAACTTGTTTTGTAGTAGTGGTAGGTGATTTGGGCTAGTGTTGGCATGGAGGTCCATCCATGTTCACAAGGGCCTTTCTGATTCAAATAAGGTTTACCAACACATCGTATGGTACTTAGGATGTTGGAGGGCACTACAATCTTAGAAAGGTATCATAGCACGGTTGTTGATAGGAATGGTAACATAAAACCTTTGTCATGAACTCTAAAATCGGGTACCTATGGTATCGTGTGACATATATAACATGGTGAGATATTTATGTTGTGTGAGTAAAGTTGTACAACCTCTACAAATTGTAAAGCTATTTGAATAGGTATGTCCCCAGTTATATACATCACTTAGTTATATCCCACAATAAGTAGCTTGTGTTTTGTAAAATAGTTCCGGAAATGTATGGATGGGAAGTCTATGCATAACTTGGTTGGCAAAGAAAATTTGCCATTGTTTTGTTTTAGGGAAGCAAGTCACCTGTATAAATATGTTTTTATGCTTTAGTATTATTTGCTTATCAAATTCAAATGCTCTTACAACTTTTGATTGTAATCTATCACTCTCTATTGCAAATAAAAGCTAGTTTTGTGCAAATTAAACTAGAACAAGTAATCACCTCTATCTCAGTTTGCATAATATAATACTTTGCTATAAATTCTCACAGAGTACAACTTTGTAATCACAATTACTTATTGAACACTATCAGATCAAGAAGAAGGTGATCTCGTAGTTGACTACTTTCACACCATGGTTTTTGGCGATGATGATGACAATCTTTAAGGTACCATCCCAATCAGTTGCCTGCGGTTGAGCTAAGGCATACTAGTTGGTTTCTGTTGCCTCTTTATCCTTATTTCCGCTACAAACCATATATCATGTGAATTATTTGGCCAATCAGCCCTTTTGTTGTAAAACTAGTCATGTATGACTTAATTTCAGTTGTTAGTTATATTATGCTGCTCAGTTTTAATATTTGTGTATGAATATGATATCAATGTTGTCGTATTTGTGTGCTAGCACTGATAATGGGACTAGCATGGGTAAACACAGATACTCAGGTGAAAAGCTACAACCGGCCCGTGTGCTTGCGGTTATTATTGATTGTGCATAGATCGCGTTAACAATCCCATGTTGAAAGGAATTGGAGTGATTCTTGACTCTTCTGTGGGTAATTGTTAGCATAAAACCCCATCTCGTGGCACTAAAAACAATGCACTATTGTTGCTGAGCTATTCTGAGGTTGAACACCGATATAGATATGGGTTCCTTGCATCACTCGACTGGGTGCTGAACTTGGAGTTCCTGGTGCATTTGTTGCTGCTGGTGCTTTCTTGAACTGAGGTTGATTCATGCGGGGCCTGGAACTGCTTCACTATATTGTGCCTAAAATGCCATCTTTCTCTTGCGAGAATCTTATAGTTGATGTTGAGCATCTTCTTGAACAAAAGCTTTGTTGACCATGTACTAGAAGGTAGGGAAGTCATTTTGTACCTTGAGGTTTGGATAAGTCCTTTCATAAAGCACCATATCTTTGCTTCTTCAATTGTAACATCTTCTGGTGCATATCTGGATAGTTGTGTAAATTTGTTGATGTACTCGGATAGGCTAAGTGTAAATTTGTTGATGTACTCGGATAGGCTAAGGTTGCCTTGCTAGAGCTTATTGGGAAGTGTGCATTGCAGAAAGATTTCCAAAAATTCCTATCAGGTGTTACCTTGCGCATCCTGATTGGCAGCACAGTAATTTTTCCACAAACTAGCAACAGTACCTTTGAGTTGATGAGCATCATACAAAACTTTCTCATGATCATTGCATTATACCAAGGTAAGTTTCTCCTCAACACCCTTAAGCCAGTCATTTACCTCCAACAGATCAACTAAACTAGCAAACGAGTTCTCATGAATTCCCTATTCTTGGACTGCCGTGGAGGGACTAGAGCAGGCATGCATATTGCATATCTAACACTAGGTACAGTCATAATATATTAACGCAATTCCTTATACGCTAGCAAAATCTTCTCCATGTGCTTTATATGTTACAACATGTTAGCCTCGACCGACCTTGTTAGCCTCACGTCAGGGGTTTCACACATATTCAGCGACTTATATGTAAGGAATTTATCTTATATTTTAGGTGTATTTTGAAAGGGTGCTTGCAATAGGTTAAGTATTTAATTTTTTAACAAAGGTTTATTTAATACATGTTCCACTCTATATAGATAGAAATGCACCCACATGTATACTAGACGACTACTCACACAAAGGAGCCTATGAGCTCAATTGCCGACTGTGTGTGCTTCTTGGTGCATGCACAGGGTTTTGGCTAGTAGTATATATGTGTGTGGTGTAACTTGTGTCATTTGTTACTCATAGAACAAAGAGTACCCGCTGTATTCACTTGTGTATCTAAAAAAAAGTGTTAGCAACGAAGAAAAAAAGGCAAAACATCTCTTCTGATCCATTAAGATGGTGTGAAATCACCACTACATTTTTCCATCTGCACGGATTCAACTAGAAATAAACAAACCATCTTTAAATGGAGTAACTTCATATCCACTTGAATGACACATCTGTCATGGGGCCTGGAAGATGTATTTATTAGTGCAAACTCCAACATTATACTTTGACTGAGGGACCTAATGGACATCGCAGCGATAGATTTATTTAAGTATAATACTTTGCAGATATTGGTTTCTTCTGATCGTCTCCACGTAATGCACACGCTCCACTAGTGACAAGGACGTGACCTTCTGTTGTGATGTTGCAAGGGGGTCGTTGAAACGTACATGCTTATTCCCAAGCTAGTCAAATGAGGTGTGACACTTGATGTAGAGAAATGCCATATTACTTGCAGCCATGGGCGATGGAAACCTCTGCAGAGGAAGATCATCAAATGTTCACAGCAGATGCATGTCTGAGACATTGCGTCAAGCAAGCAACAACGGATCGACACAGATGATTGTTTGTATCAACCAACAATCAACCTTTTACCGCGTTCATGACTTAATTAGCAAATAAGAAGTGATTGGGAAACAGTAATGATTTTGATCGGTGTTCTGACAATAAGCCATCCGGTCCAAGTCTTCTCTCTCTCCCTCTCTTGGCAGCGGGATGTATAAACATAGTCACTGTCCTTTTTACAGGGGTAATATATTAACATAATTAATATTGATGCATCTATGTTGACATCATATGTACAATCTGATATCTTATCGATACAGATGAAAGGAAAACAAAGGCTTTGTTATTGCCCTCAATAGGAGTCTCCAAACATCTGAAGTTCTAAAATCGTCAGCAGTGACGGTTTGTTTTCGCATTTAGGATAATTTTGTGTGTTGCAGTGGCTTAATATTATAATGGTCATCAAAATACATTAGCTCAAACAACATTAACCGAAATTAGTAGTACTACACCATTAATATACTAAAAATAAAATTAGAAAGTTTCTCCCAACAAGTTAGCTCGTTTGTATATATTAAGTAAGAGTTCGGTTTTAGTCGCTTTCTTCATTTACTTTACGAGTAAGATGAGGCCCAACAGGCCTGGTTCCCCCACGCGTCAGTTGGAACTTGCAATAGAATGTTCAAATATCGTTGGACAAAGACTATAAATGAGATAAAAAAATACCGAAATGCGGTAATAACTAAGAATTAATCCAGTGCCCTATTATTTGAAGTAATCTTTCATGTTCCTCAGAGAGAGGGAGATAGAGGTGTGCCTAATAGGCAAGATTCATATATAGAGTCGTAGAACACACCATAGAGTAAGTTCTATTAGGAGATCGATCGAGGAGTAGTGTGGGGCTAGGGATGATTCATTAATATTCCAACTAAGAATGCAGTTATGTTACTTGGATGTACCACATACGAGCTAAGCTAACTAATACTGTTTGAGGGAACAAACAGCAAGTAGCTGCCAAATGGGGTCCAACGGAGAATCTTCAGTGGTATCAAACAGGTACAGTATGTTCGACCTGGTACTCACATAATCTCACATGATCACTCGAGTAAGCTCAGTCTAATTATGCAAAATCAGTGTCCATATTACCACAAAATATATATAGGACATTTCATGTCATCCACTAGGGGCACTTTTGATGCATCCACTTTTCGGCATCGGATTAGAAAGCAAAAGGTGCATTTCAATTAGATTATTGCCTAACTTTCGGCATTATCCTCTCGAGTCCAAGCTTGTCCACATATAAGTCACGAGCCTAACGCAAATCCTAGCTATTTGTGCTTCTCACTCTCATTCTTGTGATAAGGCGTAGTCCAGGCTCCAGTGTAGGTCCATTTGTCCAAAACTCTCCCAACTACTCCCTAGAAAGCAACAATCCAGAAACCACTAACATAAGCGCGCGTGTAGGCGATATTATTTGGAGATCAGAAAGAACACTACTACAGGACAGGTCATCACAGACGGTTCAAAAACGTCATCACAGACGGTTTTGCGAACCGTCTGAATTTATGGGTCAGTGATAATACGAGGTCATCACAGACGGTTTTTCAACCGTCTGTGATATGGTGATAATCACAGACGGTTTTTAACTAAAACCGTCAGGATATCGATAATCCCGCGATTTTAACTAAAATCGCCTCGCGATTATCATGTACCCGAGACGGTTTTAACTAAAACCGTCGCGATATCGATAATCGCATTTTTTAACTAAAACCGTGCGATTATTCGATATCACAAACGGTTTTAGTTAAAACCGTCGTGGTACATGATAATCACGCACGTTTTAGTTAAAACCGCTCGATTATCGATATCACGACGTTTTTAGTTAAAACCGTCTGTGATATTCCTTCTACCCTAAATCTATTCCTATTTATTGGCTAGCCTCGTGAAATGCTAGCCATGCCCTCTGAAACAAGCGGATGAACAAGTATATAAGGCATCCATAAACATCCAATACACATCACATTTCATTCACAAACATAAAGTATCCACTTCAAATGAATCAATTGAATTGAAATAAAATATCCATTACACTGCATTACAATGCAATAAAATTCATGGTGCAGTGGAACTGTCCTTCTGACTTTATGACTTGAGCCACCAAAAAGTACGCCAACTCTCCTCGAATTCGTGAAATATCGGGCTGTTCCAATGCAGTTGACGGGATGTACGCAGCCTGTGGATAGGGATATGAATGTACGTATATATGTAACGTGATAAGTATGAAGTAAATATGGAAAGATTGATAAACCTTGGAATTGGTGATCCTCGAGGAATCGAGGAGTAGGTCCATATGGTGGCAAACATAGAATCCACATGTGTTGCCCGTGCCGCTGGTGGCACCGCAAAATAGAATGAGCAATAATTCAAGAGGCATTAATACGAATCTGCATAGGATTAATTAATGTGTAATAGCGAATACCTTAAAATCTCGAGTATGTCTCAGGCCTTTGGCCCCTTGCTTCGAGACACCCCCCATTTCAACGTACATCGCGAACGCCCTACGTGATTCAAAAAAGTTAACCTTAGTCAATCGGAATGAAAGAAAGAGTACAATATAGGTATGTATGGAGAAAATAAACTTACCTATCGATTACTTGGGCGACAACTGTGAAGTCCATTTTATTCTTACTTAAGGAATCAAGGTAATATACCTTGTTCCATTTTGGTACAATGACTATTAAAATCCAATGAAAGTTTTGATTGTAGGGCATAAGTATATAATCCTTATTGCGTTGAGCCCGCAGCCCTGATGCAATGTACCTCTCGACGACGGACATATCCTCGTCGATGGTATACTTGGCGACCATGTGTGGGTCCAAGAAACCAACCGATGATGACGGGATGTTCTAGCTTTAGTCCGCATGTGTCTACATATACACATGAAAGCAACAAATTATATATGGCATTTATCGGTATGACATGAACGGAGATCGTGATTGTGCACACTTACGGCGTCCAAAGATCGAATGAGTGAGACGTCGAGGCGTTGAGCGTGAAAAGATCGAATAAGTCCTCGGCGACCACGAAGACACCGCCTTGAAAATTGTGATGGAAATGCTCCAACGCGAATTTGACAGTGATACCTGATCTCCGTTCGCCCTCTGGCTTATTGGACTGTTCCATGTACCACTTGTGCAATTGCGGCAACTAATTGGTAGGTGTTGGAGGCCCTTTGTCTCGAGCAACGGCTGCCAAGCACGAATTTACGGGCCAATGGCGTGCGGGCCAATATCATCATTGGTCTTCGTGCTTTGCCCTTGCTGCCCTTGCGCCCTTGCGCCCTTCGCCTCGGTGTGGGTCGACTTTACGGTAGTCGACTTTAAAGGTAGCAATGGGCAAGTTGCTCTGGCGAGAAGAGCACTGTGGAGATAGCACCGTGCAGCTAGCGGTGGTGGAGACAAGTCTTGCGGTGGAGATGGCACCGGTGCTCAGAGATCGATCCCGCCACCGGTGAAGAAGCCTCCGTGGAGATGTCGCTTTTAGGCCACCGGATGAATGTTCCAATGGCACGCCCTAGAGCCACGATCTCGTCGTTGGGCGGCTTGATGGCGGGGCGACCTCAAAATTAACATGCACACCATCCACATGAACTTTTGCGAAGCTCGGCGCTATAGCTTGACCGTGCACCCTGCCCCGATACGGTCGATATGCCCGGCCCCAAGCAACGACAAGGAACGGAGGCATATCTCACTTGGAGCCTCGCGCCGTAGGCTCCTACATAACGATCTGAATTAGCTCATCGAATAGGCCTATCAATGGAGCAAGCATTCGAGAGATAATAATTATTACCAGGATGTCGTCCACAATCGGCCTCGGTTTGCGTCGGATTGGACGCGCAACTACTCGGATGGTTGTGCGGGCTAGCTAGCATAGGAGCGGGGCGGCTCGCTGATTTTTCGTCTGCTTCCGCACCTCATCTCGATTTTATCGGCGGATCACCCATTATCTCCTCTCTTAGAGTAGCCTTGAGCTCTTCTCGAAGCCGTGCGTCACGCTCGCTTTGTTTCTCTTCTGACGCGATACATTTGAGTCATCTTCAAACCATGTTTCCATGGAACGTAAAGCCCAAGGCCTCTCGTGACGACCGGATGCTCCTTATTTCCCGGTACGCGAGAGTATATCTTTCTCCTTGTTCCATGGAATGACCCACGGAAGATTCAACAATCAACGCTTCTGCAAGAGCACGACATGTCATTTCACTGTGCACGGTTGTGGAGTAATTACAAGCTACGTAGTTCGATCGATATCTTACCAAGCTACCGAGACACTTGCTGGTCTGCAGGGTTTCGAAGGAGACATCCCGATGTCGTTGTAGATGACCTTGCTCTAATCCAATTTCGAGCGGTCATCCGGATGTTAGCAAATGGCGGGCGGTGTCCGCCAGGCTGCCTGTTCGTCCTCCCTCCTCCATCATGGATTTTACCCGCATACCCACCGTGCCAAGTCCGTGGGGTGTGTGTTTTTGCTCGAGGGCCTTGTGCGCCGCACTTGTACTTTTGAACTCTTCGGTTGTCTTCATCGCCTTGAACTCTTCCCATTGTGGTTCCAGGAATGGGTATTTTTGAAAGGGTGTTTCGTCCTTCTCCACGTAGTCCTTGACAAGCGTGCTCTTGAAGTTCTTCCATGCTTTGCATGCCCCTAGCAAGGCTTGTCGTTGCACGACGTCTTGGTGTTCTTCTGGGATCTCGAACGATGCCAAAATTTCTGTCACCAGCTCACGTTTCCGAGTCGCAGGCACGCTCTTCCACGAATCGAATGTGATTTCAATTCGTTGTCGTGCAACTATTCCGATCGTTCTTCTCCATGCGCCATCGCTTTGGGAGGAAAGAGAGGACCCCAGATACATCGACTTGTGTGATGGTAAATCGTCCTCGTGCTTCTTTGATAGCCCTCTTCCTTGGCGCCTTGATTTTGGAGCGGGCGCCCGGCGATGATGTTGAAGAATGCGCGGATGACATGTTGCTATTCGACAATTTGTGGGTCTATTAGGATAAAAAATTTGCGATATAAGCATAAATATAATTCCTCTTTAATTATATAAGCACACCAATGACATCAATCCATATAATCAATCACATACTTTTCATCGATTGGTTATTATATTACTGAATTCAATCTTTGAGCTCTTAACCTTGTCACTTTCAAATTAGATAATATATCATTCACATGTGTGCATTCGCCAATGTATGTAATCAAAAGACACAAGTGATGATAATTAAAAGACAACAAGTGACGATAATTTAAAGACAACAAGTGACAGTAATTAAAAGACAACAAGTGACGATAATATATTCTTCAAAGCTCACGATTAACAATAGTTGCATGATATGAGCATGAATCAAAAGACAACAAGTGACAGTAATTAGAAGTGAAGTGAAGTGAAGTGAACAGTAAACGGAGATGGGGGAATGGATTCAACCGAAGGGAGTAGAAGTAGCGAGGGCACCGAGGAGGTGGACGGCGACGGGGTTCCGCGGCGGCGGGGCCGAGGGAGGAGGACGGCGACGGGGTTCCGCGGCGGCGACGGGCCGAGGTAGGAGGACGGCGGCGGCGGCGAAAGGACGGCGGCGCCGACGGGCCGAGGAGGAGGACGGCGGCGGCAATGAAAGGACGGCGGCGCCGACGGGGCCGAGGGAGGAGGACGGCGACGGCAGCGAAAGGACGGCGGCGACGGGGGTTCCGCGGCGGCGACGGGTCGGAGGCACGGCGGCGGCGGGGCCGATGGGCTCGATCGGGATCTGGCTAGAGCGACTAACCCTAGTGGGGGCCGCGCGTGGGGTTATATAAGGAGATTATCACAGATGGTTATAAACTAATAACCGTCTCAATAATATATATCACGACGGTTATTAATTTAGAACCGCTCAGTGATAACCCATCAGAAGTTACCAACCAAAGATTCATATACATCACCTACCAAGATTCATCAACATCACCTACCAAATTCATACACATTTTCTCGGATAAACATCAATTCACATATACATCACATACATGCATTGTTATATACATAAATGCAAATTCACATATACATCACATACATGAATTGTCATTTTCAACATTCACCTAAATATCACACATTTTGAACAATTGGGTGTATGACTCAATCCACTTGCTTAGTTCCTTTAAAATTAGCCCTTCATGATGATCAGTGCGTACGTAACTAGTTTTGTCACGTTGTTCATCATCGACCCTTATGCCATTTCCAAAAGGAGGTAACTCGTCAAATTGATTGTATTCTTCCTCATCCACTACATTCTCTACTCCGACAATTCTCCTTTTCCATGAAGAACTACATGTCGTTTCTTATTTGCCGGGTTGGTTACATAGAAAACTTGAACAACTTGATTGGCGAGTACGAATGGTTCGTCTTTGTACCCGACACGTTGGAGGTCCACGGTAGTGACACCGCATTTGTCAACCTTCACCGTGGCGATGCACCCAACGGCAATAAATAAGGGGATCTTGAAAAGCACGTAGTCGAGCTCCCAAATCTCTTCTATGAATCCATAGTACGAGCTTCTCAACCCATCGGCATCGAACGCATCTATGCGGACACCGCTGATACTCGTTAGTGCTCTTTACATCCCGATCCTGTATAGAATGTATACCCATTTATATTACACCCTTGCCATGTCACAACTCAGAATGTTGGTCCTTTTGCCAACCATGTCAACAACTCACTTTGCGAGCTCCTAGCGATTTGGTCCTTCAACCATTGGTTGAACCGAGTGTTGTGTTGCCTCATGATCCAAACATCGCGCGCTCCGGATTCATTGTCAAGCACATCCTTGTCTTGGTCAACATAAGGCGCCACTTCACCATGTGTTGCAAGACGTGAAATGGGCTTGAGTATACGTGTCCATATCTCGAGTGATTGATTTCCTTCCGATAGTTCCGATACCCTTCACCTCCCTCATGACGAGATTGAGGCACACCTATCGGTTGAATCGAGCCATATAATCGACACAAAACTCAATGACCTCTTCGCTTGCATAACCTTCGACGATGTTGCCCTCGGTCGAGAACGATTCCGTGCGTAGGACTTGAGAATTCCATGAACCTCTCAAATGGGTACATGCTACGAGGAATACAGCCCACACATTTTATCTCCCACACAAGGTGAACAATGAGATGGACCATGATATCGAAAACGAAGGAGGAAATACATTTCAAGATGACATAGAGTCATCACCACATCGTATTGCGAGCATCTAGTCCTTCGGGATCGATGACCTTCGAGCAATTGTGTTAAAAATAACATAGCCTCATAATTGTCTCTCGGACTCTAATCGGTAAAATATTTCTAATTGCAATAGGGAGCATCTGTGTCATCGAGACATGACAATCGTGAGACTTCATGCCATTTAACTTCAATTCTTGCATCGAAACAAGTTTCTTGACGTTGCGAGAGTAACCAGACGGAACTTTGACACCATGCAAGCACCGCACGCTTCGCTTTTCTCCACCTTGGACAGTCAGTAACACGCAGGGGAAGGTATGTTCGTCCATTGTCATTGCATGTCGGTGCTAACTCGGGCTGATGTCCATTTCACCAAGTCAAGCCGTGCATTGACGCCGCCCTTTGTTTTATCACGAATGTTCAAGAAGAGACCAATCAAGTCGTCACATACATTTTTTCACGTGCATGACGTCGATGCGTTGTCGAACATCTAGGTACTCCCAATAAGGTAAGTCCCAAAATATTGATCTCTTCTTCCAGGTGTTTTTCTCACGAGCCCTCAATTTGCGTCCCTTTCCGAGGACAACATCTAAATCCTTAACCATATTATAAACCTCTTTTCCCTTTAAATGTCTTGAGCTGAACCGTCTTCCTTCTCTCCGTCAAATTGTTTCTTCATCTTGCGGTATGGGTGAGCCCTCAAAGGAACCGACGGTGACGCATGTAGACGGTTTTGCGTGAGTGTTTCACCACACACTCTCGGTACCATCTAAACAGTGAGTACAAGCTTTGGCACCTTTCGTACTTTGGCCCGATAGGTTAGCAAGGGCGGGATAATCATTTATGGTGCGAAACAATAAAGAGCGCAAAGTGAAGTTCTCTCGTTTGTACGCATCCCATACCTGCACCCTTCGCTCCATAGTACTTTTAGATCTTCCACCAATGGTGCTAGGTACACATCAATATCATTCCCAGTTGCTTTGGCCCTTGGATAAGTATCGACAACAAAATATACTTTCGCTTCATACACAACCAAGGAGGAAGGTTATAGATGCAGAGTCACGGGCCATGTGCTATGTCACGCTCATGCTACCGAAAGGATTCATTCCATCTCGTACTCATCCGAACCTTATATTCCTTGGTTCTCGCATCAAGTCTCAAAACTCCTATCGATGTTTCTCCATTGGGCGGAATCAGCAAGGTGTCTTAGCATTCCATCTTTCTTGCGCTCCTCCAAGTGCCAACGCAGCAATTTTGCCTCCTTTGGATTTGCAAAAAACCTTTTCAAACGGGGAATTATAGGAAAATACCATGCCACCTTACCAGGAGGTCCTTTCTTCACCTCTGTTCCCTCGTCATCATCGATTGATTGTTACGTTTGTATCGGGATGCGTTGCACACGGACATACATGCATGTTTTCATACTCTTTACTGTGCAGGATACGATCGTTCGGACATGCATGTATTCTTTCTACTTCAATTCCCAATGGACAAAGGACCTTCTTGGCTTTATACGTGGTTTTAGGCAACTCATTTCCTCCGGAAGCATGTCCGCTAAAAGACCCAAGAAGCGTGAAACTTTTGTCGGACCAACTGTTGCTTGCCTTTAATTTCAACAGTTCAAGCACGGCCGACAACCTCGTATACTTTGACCTGCAACACGTGAACAAAGGTTTCTCCGAGTCCTCCATCAAGCCACGGAATTTAACACTCTCTCTCTCATCATAATTCTCTTCTACATCGCGAAGCATCTGATCCAGATTGTCATCGTGCAACCTATCCGTATCCGAACCACAATTGACATCATCCGACGCCATGTCATTCACTTCACCGCGATGTCATCCGGCGGCATATCATTCACTTCACCGCGATGTCATCCGCGGCATATGATCATTCACTTCGCCATGACCGGTCCAACACGTATAACCCTTTTGAAACCCTCCGAATCAAGTGCGCTTCAATCGCCTCGGTTCTTAAACATCTTTAAATTCTCGCATGATCGGCATGGACAATACATATATTCCACCCCCTTATTCAACATATCCTCCTCGGCGGCTCTTGTAAAAGCAGACACTCCATTAATATACTCTTCACTCACACGGCTCATGGCATACATCCAACTTGGTCCTCGTTACGTACATACATAACAACTCAAGATTAAAAATTAGCTTAACTAATTACTACTACATATATACCGCCACATGTATTATATTGAGGTTTAATTTGCTAGCTCAAATCATATTATAAACACAACAACTATTATATAACCAACAATTTTACAAATTAACCATCTTCAATAACACTCACCAATTACTTAAATCTAAATTGTAATGCAATTAAAGAAAAATAAATTATCTTACTAACCATATCGATCTAGAGCTAGCCACCAGCAGAAAGTATGAATTGAATGAATCTTCAAAGCTCAATCTCGCCTCTTCCCACCAAAATAATCGGCCTCAAATCGCTTAGGCTCGAAAAGCGCAGTGGCTACTGATCCGGATCGAAATGAAGACGAGGCGGCTCGAGCGGCGCATTAAATGCTTGTGGCATTATCACCGACGGGTTTTATTGCAAACCGTCTGTGATAATTCACAGACGGTTTTATATTAAAACCCGTCTGTGAAAAGCTGGTTATCGCAGACGGTTCTTAATAAACAACCGTCGTGATAACCGACTTTCCGCACGGTTGTTTATTAAAACCGCTCGTGATAACCGCCTTTTCACGACGGTTGTTTATTCAAAACCGTCTGCGACGTTGACAACACGTACGGTTGTTTATTAAAACCGTCTGCGATAACAAGCTATGATAATGAAAAGTCGAACGTATCTCTTGTGTTTCGTAACGTATCTCCTTCGTTATCTGAGCGCCTTTGGTATACGAACCGCCTCGTCTTGAAGGTTATATATGCGCGCCAGTTCTTCTACATACGTACTGTGTCCTCTCATCTGTTCTTACTACCTCTCTTCATCTGTACGTGCTTTCTATTTCATTAAAATGTCTACTGTTCAGCTTCTCATCATCTCCTTCCTCTCTTCTCTTCATCGTGAATTGTTCGGCCGCAATCGACACAAGCGGCCAGCAATTCACGATCGACTCGCTGCGGTCACGCCTCCTCTCCTTCCCCAATCGTCTTCCATCCGTCACCGTGCGACCATCCGCCGTCGGCGGCGCTCTCGCGGCTCAAGACGGAAACAGACCATTACCCTCGTTCTACTATACAACGTGCGAAGTCAAGAAGCGGTTGTCGCCTCAGATAGGTCGATGGATAGCATTGCCGATCAATTAGATCGTGCGATTCGAGAATCATACCATGCTATCCTCTACGAGATAATGACGTACGCTGAGCGTTTGCCAGCGCTGGAGGAGGAGGTGCGGAGGACAACGGCAATGTTAGCGGCGTTCGAGAACGCAGGGCCCTCCTCCAACTCCCAAAGGCGAAGAAGCGTCTGAAGCCCGTAAGATTAGAATCGGAAATGCTTTATCTCTGCGACATTTGTAATAAATCTCCTCCACTTGATATTAATAAAATTGTCTTTTATTTCGATCCCGTGTCTTTACAAATTTCAATTATGATGACGGTTTTTATTAAAACCGTCAGTGATATTCAGATTATCACGCACGGTTTTAATACATACCGTCAGTGATATTAATATCACTGAGCGGTTCATAAGTAACAACCGTCGTGATAGTTCCCCGCCCATCGAGATATCTCAAAGGGGATTATTACCCTTATAGAGTAGGCAACACCGAGTGAACCACCGGCTATCGCGATCTCTCCCCGCTCCCTCGGCTGCTCGAGCCCCGCTCACGCAGTCGCCGAGGTCGAGCTATTTCTATTAAATCCGTCGTGACATGTGGGTCCCACCTACAAAGTTCAAAAAGATATTTCAGATTCTTGGTGAGCAGGCCGATCGACATACCGACTTCTTGGTGGCGACTATCCATCGCTTCTTCCACTTCTTTTCTTCATCTCGGTCTCGGATCCCGACGCTTAGAGTCGGTCAAGAACCGTGCCGTGTCTTGAGGAATGCCACATCGAAGACCGGTTCTTGACCGCCTCTAGGCGACGTGATCCGTAGACCGAGATGAAGAAAAGAAGTGGAAGAGGCGATGGATAGTCGCCACCGAGAAGTCGGCATGTCGATCGGTCTGCTCACCAAGAACTGAAATATCTTTTTGAACTTTGTAATAAAATTGCCTTGCATTTTGCGAGAAAAAGAAGGATTGTCGGAGTGGACATCACATCTCGACGATGAGTCGGCATCGCCGAGGAACATGCAAATACAGAGGCAAGCACAAAACTCAACAACACATTCGGATCGATCTATTACGGATGACAAGCTAACAAACCCTTCGTGGTACGACGGTCCACACTAAACAAGACACACTTACGGCAAGAGAGTGTGTTCTTTAGTATGAACCGTTCGTGCGCGATGGAGGAGGTGCTAGCTCACGGAGGGAGATGCATACAGAAGCTAGCTAGTGGATGAACTCACGCGTGACTAGTACCGTGGAAAGGTTGATGGGGATTATTAATAAGGGCCCGGCCGTGGAGGAACCGGTGCCGCCATTCGATGTGGAGAGAATAGACGGGTGAGATCGAAATCCTGTGTATACGCCAATTATTGGTGACATGTATTATTACACACCAATTATCAGTGAGATGGGATTATCACAGACGGGTTTTACTAAAACCGTCTGTGAATTATCTTATCACAGACGGTTTTTAGTAACAAACCGTCGTGATAATTTGGGATTATCACGATGGTTCTTAATACGGACCGCTCAGGATATTTTAATATCACGACGGTTCATAGTTATGAACCGCTCGTGATACTTTTTTCGCCGACGCCACCAACACAGGCGGTGTTCAAATTAAAACCGTCTATATTACTATCTGTCGCAGACGGTTTTATAAAACCGTCTGTGATTTGCCGTCTAGTATTAGCCTTTCTGTAGTAGTGGAATCTCCTACATATGTACACAAACCAAAGGACAATACGTTTCTTTGCACCGGTTAGTACTTCCGGTTGTTTTGAGATAAATTTTTTTAATTTGAACGACACAATTCTGTACATAAAACTGCGAGCCCTCTTGCCCGCTTGGACACGCTTGACGACCAGTTGGGCTAGCTACCTACTCAATTGCCGTCCTACTCCTTTTTTATTAATGATGTCTTTCTCATAATATACGCTTGATTTGTTTAATTAATCTTCTTATCGTACATGGGAAGTATGCGTCGGGTTAACTGGCAAAGGTTTATCGGTTTCACTATATTTGCAGAGTATGGGTTTAAGTAGCATTTTTCATCTAACAGAAGGTATAAATCAAGGAAACTATTTTCGGCCGAAATTTGACAAAATTAATGAATTTCTTGGCCCATCAGAAAAAATCCTAATTTGACTAAAATTTACGCCCCATTTTGAATTTTTTCAGCCCATTAACCATCCAGCCCATCCCTTATGTACTGGCTCGTCCCGTCGGCCCATCCACTCCATATCTCTCTCTCGATCCTGACCTCTCTCTCAATCTCGATCCCAAATTTTTCTAAAAAAATAAAAATTTTGATTTTCGGATTTCTCGGAGGGTCTGAAATTTTTTCTTAACCGAAATGTTTTCCTTGGTATAAATGTTACTATAGTAAGCTTACTGCTGATGAGATTTAATTGCATATATAATCTCTTTGCAATCTACATTCTAATCCATGTGGTTTAGCGTTTAGCCAAATCTCCCTGCTTAATAATTAAAAGAAGAAAGAAAGATGTATATGTGTGCGCGTCATTGTATTTTATGGTCCGAGTGTGCATAAGAAAATGCTAGCGTAAAAAGGACACTTCAGTGGGAGATGTGACAAAGGATAGCATCATAGTACAGTTTGTCTTAAGGTCACAGCTAGATACATAGAATCATGTGACCTTATAATTTTATTACGAGATAAATCCAAAACTGGAAACTGAGGTGCGTATAAAGATGTACGTAAACAAAGAGGCTGCGACCTAATTGGTTAATGAAGCGAGCGAAAGAAGTGGTAATTTACTCAAGTAAAGGTGTGCATGATAGGAATTGTGACCGACTTATCTGTTAGTTTGTCTAATACTTTGGAATGATATGCAGCTTGGATGGTGTGCCATGTTTCCATTCCATTCAAAACGCGCCACTGGAGAATAAATATAGGAAAAAATTACTAATTAACTTCAGGTCCTAACACTCTATGGTCAAGACAATTTTATTGGTCATCGATACTACGAACCAAATGATAGGCCAACTAGTTGCAAAGGGTCCTATTTTTAGTGATCAATGAGAGCTAGTGCAGCAAAGATGAAGGACAAACGGTAAAAAAAAACTATTTTCCTATCTCACCGGACCATTGAAATAAAAAGCTCTATTATAGCCGTGGTTCAAGCTTAAAAAAAGCTGGTGCTTTACATTATTGAGCAGCACTAATCTACTTCATCAGGATTATTCCGAACGCTCTCCACACATAATCCCACATCTTTTTTGCTTCTGAAGATTTAACTAATTACAGCTCATATTGCTCTCTAGGCAAATATGACATGAGCCCAGCACTGCATTTGGTCATAACATTCTTCCCTAGCTACGACAAGCTTGCACCTCGCTCATTTCGACTTCAGCTTCTGCCTTCTAGCTTATTTTTCACTATTCATAAATTTTATCTTTTTCTAAATTTTTGGCTTTTTTGAGCTTTTTTGCCGGTTCTTTTTTTCCGTATTCGTTTGCATTGTCCGTTATGAGCTAGCATATTTTTTATATTTTTAAATTTTTCTAAATTTAATTACGTCAAATAAGCCACCTTCAGCTAGGGGTGGAAAAAAAGCTCGTTAGTGGGGCTCGTTGGCTCGATTTAAAATTGCTTCAATTATACTTGTTAATTGGTCAAACATTAAAATGAGTTGATTTCAAATGAATTTGAATTTTGCTCTAGCTCGGCTCGGCTCGGCTCGTTAGCTCGTTTCTAAAAATACTTTCAAATTATACGTAAAACGATATTAAATCAAACTATATCAATTTTAGAAAAAGCTCGATAAGACGAGGAGTTGGCTCGATATCCACCCCTACCTTTAGCTACAGTAAAATTTCATCCGCTACAGTGCATTTTCAGTCATAATCCATAGCTTTTTCAGCCCAACCGAGCGGGGTGTTACAACTCCCTTTTAGTTAAATTGACGGTGCACAATGTCTGATTAGTTTTAATTAATTTCTGGAAAGGGGATTTTCGAACTTAACTATGACATCCCAATTTTTGCCATTTGCGGAGTTTTTGGAATTTTTTGCACTAATTTAAATTCTCAAAATTTTGGCGTCCAATTTGAAAAAAAAGATGAAATTCAAATTTCAATTCAAATTCAAATCTAAATCCAAAACCGAAAACCGAAATTCAAATAAAAAGGAACATTTCCTCTTGGCCCACTACCCATCGGCCCATCTTTTCTCTCTTTCTCTTCTCTTCTCACTATTACCAGTTGAGAATTCCAACCGGCGCCCGTCGTGCTGCGCTGCACCATGCCATGCGCACCCTTCGCTATCGCCACACTGCACGCCATCCTCGCTAGAGCACCATCTACGTAACATGCCCACGTGCCCGTTCAACGTGCCATCTCGTTGCTCATGCAATGTACTATGCTGCACGACCCATGCCTACTGCACCTGCGCCACGCAACAAGCCCATGACCTTCACGCCCAAGCACCATGTCACGTGGTCCTCATCACCATGCTGCACACACACTCAACCAGCTACGCGAGTCCACACCGCGAGCTACTTCCACGTCGTGGCCGCCCTCAGCCACTAAGCCATGCCCTGTGCATGCACTGCATTCCCACCCCCTCGACTATTTAAGCCACTAAGCCCCTCTCATTTCCCCCTCACCCCTCACTCCCTCCACACCTTGCCATGGCCACACCGAGCTCGAGCCGACCTTGGAGATCCGCCGCCATGAGCCCGGTCGTGACCTCGTCACTACTACAAAAGTGGCTAAACTGGACGCTTACACTATAGACAGTTCCTAGGAACCGTCTATGTTGTAAGTATCATAGACGATTTATACAAATAACCGTATGTGGTATTTTCACAGACAGTTATTTATACAAACCGTCTGTGATAATATAAGACATCACAGACGGTTTTTTATTTAAACTGTATGTGATATTTCACATACGGTTTGTATTACAAACCGTCTGTGATATGTTTTCTGCCCCATAATCCTCCAAAATTTTATAATCTTCCGCCTGAGTCCGAGTAGGATTCAGTTTCGAGACACCTTTAGTAAAATGGGCATAACTTTTACATACATTGTCCATTTTCGACGTTCTTGTACTCGTTGGAAAGCTAACGACGAGCCCGATTCAAAAACAATAACCTCCTTGAGCCAGTAACCCTCTAGGACCCTCAAAATAAGCATCTTTAGCCCTAAATTTACATTTTAAGTTTTTAGTTTCTATTTTGCCAAAATTTTAGATCTTCCCTTCGGAATTTGGGTTTCGCCTCAACTGCAAAGTTGTAGATCTCGTCGAAAACTTTCAAACGAGTATATATAAGCCACATAATATTTTGATATTTTATCTTTTGGGACTAGCTATTTATATTGTACCGATATATTGTCTTTGTGATGCCATTATCACTGACTATTTTTATTATGAACCATCTGTGATATCTCCTATTATCATAGATAGTTTTTATTATGAACCATTTGTGATGTCTCTATTATAGATGGTTTGTTCTCCGAACTGTCTGTGATGTCCCACCACATCACCGATCCGCGACATATCCCCCAGGATCTCGATCTCACCCGTCCATTCTCTCCGCATCGAATGACAGACACCATTCTCCTCCCCACCTCTCGCCCCTCATTAACCCCCTCTCCCTACTCGAAGAACCAATACCACCAGTACTACTCCAACTCGTTTGTGCGCGGCAAGGGTGGGAAGGGGTTCGGTAAGGGCGACTGAAATTTCGCTTGAAGCAAGATGGAAAGGAAGAAGGCAATGACAAATTTGTACCATTCGAAGTTGCCAATGTAGAAGCTGTTGATTTTGTCATAGAAGCTGAAATGATGTTCGTTGCCTTTCTGTTTCTGCTACTTCAAAATTTTCCCGCACCACTTGTTTTAGATTATAGTTTAATGAAGGATGTATAAGTCTAGCTTGCATTGGCCTGAATTTTTTGTAGTGTAAGCATTTGGAAGGCCCGTTCTCACTCATTCGAAATCCAAATTGAGTAAAACTTGTTTCTAAATTCAAGATGTAACAAGAGTGAAATGATGAATGTTGGAGTTCATTTTAATTTTAACTAGATTTATTTGATTCTCATGGTCAATGTCCAACTGGCATGTGCCATAGGTCATTAGCAATAAACGTTTTTAACTACAACTTGATGAACCTTATGCATGATAGCTGAGCATATTTAATTGGATTTTAACTAAATTAGAAAAGTCTCTAAAATGAACAGCTTAGTGTATTCATGACAACTGTAATCACATTATAAACAAATTAATTAAAGGTAAATAGAAACATTAGCGGTTCACAAGAATTTACTAGGAAATAAGTTAAGGTTAATCCTAGGATGCAAATTAGCTCGGCATGTAGTTTCGGCCATAGACGATTAGTCTCTTGCATATGGACCCTCTCACTAGCAGCTTGCTATATATTAAAAGTTAATTGTTGAGTGGTTATGCATTGATTAAGGCTCAGAGTATTAGGATTAAGGCTTAGCACACATATTGATCAAAAGTTAAAAACCTAGGATTAATTATTTATCAAATGCGGTTTGTGAATAAATAGTGGCATAACTAAAGTTAGCAGTTAATTAGCAATTAGTGGTATTACCTGTTAGCCACTTAGGTGTGTCTCCAGTATAAGTATATTATAGAAATTAATTGAATAGTTGAGCCATGTTTTAGTTAATTATTGAATTAATTATTCGATTGATTAGTAATTGAATCTCAAATAATAATATGCCACGAGATTCATAGCAATGTGAAATCTAAGATTAATCTACTTAATTAAAATTATACCTATCACATGTAGAACCCACGCTATAACCTTAAATAATAATATTTGGTAAATACTACCCAGTACACCATGTAGACCCTCGTATTTGTCCATATGTCTCACCTAACTCATAGAACTTCTTTAATAAATAGAAAATAATAAATGAAATCATTAAGTTAGGTTCAAGGTTATCCATTGGTTAGCTACGTCTAACTGCCTTCGAATCTAGAGAACAATATTCCTGTAAATATTCATTCATCCTCCTTGATCCCTCCTTCATGTTCTTCCCAGCATATTTGCTCCATACCATTACCCCTTCGCTCAAACTTCGTTTGACCCTATCTGCATCATGCACTATCTAAAACTTTGTCTCTTGTCACCAATTAATCATGATATAATTTAATAAAGTCTATTATAATTTATTTGAATTTTGGCATTTATTTGAGTTTATGTGTATTCTTTTGAATTTCATCGATTGCCTTTGGATTTATTTGGGTTTTAATCATTCGTCACGTAATTAGAATTTGGAGACTTGAAGAAGTAATAGATTGAGTGAGATCAAGATCATGATAAAGACAAAGACCAAGACTTTGAACAAGAACATGACTCATGGTAAATTGAGCAAGGCAAGTCATCACTTTGATCATATTGCACATACCGTTTGAAAACAAATTATTTTTACTTTAAATTATCAAATTGCATGCTTTAATTTGACTAAAATTATATTGTCATTAGTTCTTAGGTAATGATGTATTACCATTCACTTACTACCACCTATTCCTTGACTTTGGATATAATCCCTTGTTACTCTAGAATTAATGTTTACATACTACATGATAAGTCTCTATCTATGTGCCATACTTAGATACATTTGGCATGTGGGCATTAATTTGTCCTGATATTATTTCAAACATGAAAACTTAGTTTTGGCAGCCATTGATGGAAATGGCTAGTATTTTAAACTAGAAAAAGATATTTTAGAATCCAAAACTCTAAACTAGCTTCATACCTAGGCGGATAGTAAGTTGGGCTGGTGCGGATAGAGCACAAGAGTTTGGTATGTGGTAGAACCACCCAGTTAACCTTAAAGGTTGAATCTTGTGATGATCTCCTGGGTAAAACACTGCAATCACTCACTAGTAACTACCATGATTAAACAGAATTAAAACACTGGTAACTGCCTCATCAAGCCTCACAATGATATTTATGCAGTGTTTACCAGCTCCTGGATAGTTCAAAAAGGAGAGAGAAATGCATGGTTCTAAAAAGAAAGGTAGACTTGGTCTGCCAAGTGGCTCACCACATCACGGTGCAGTCGTGCATCGCAAGTCACATGATTTTCCATGTGAAAATACATGAATACACGTGCATGTATGCGTGCTCATGTATGTTTAGCCAAAGTCCTCCTCATACTATCCCCATTCTATGTGTCATATGTTTCAAGGAGTGGTAGGACTCCACCTTATAAATTGTGTTTTCTCTACTTGGTTAGGCAATATGGTACTAAAGCATACATGATTTGAAATTATAGGAAATGGGCCTCACACTCATATGGGCCTAATTTCCAACAATCCCGCACCAATTCCAAAGCAAGTAGCAAAATGATGTCAAAGATATTATGTTGAAGTTCTGTTAATATACTAGTCTTTTAGTGTAAGTACCGTATGAGTTGAACTTGCACCTAGAATGCCCAGATTCATCTTTTCACAGCTGATGAATGGACTATGCCTTGAATTCACAGCTTTTCGTGATCAGACTTCACTTGAAATCTCAACTAATACTAGGCTACCAAAGAACCACATCCGAGTGGAGTGTTAAAACGTCATGCTCCCTGATATGCTCATGAGCTTTATAGAGAATAACCTGTTCTTGTGAACTATGACCACACAGTTAGGATCAAGTAGGTATATTTTTCTTGGTATCCTCGAGGCTAATACACTTTTTCTCATTTGGACAACATAATACATTAAGGTTTTTTTGCTAATCTTCCATACACTTGCTAATCTTCCATACACTTGAGAGTACTTTGTCTATTAGGACACAGGTACAATGAATATGTACTCTCTTGTTACAACATCAACTTACTTTTTGCATTGCCGAAGTCACAAGATCTTTGATCAAGAAGGTATGGGTTACCATTGTGATGTAACCCAAATAGGTGTAACACCCCAGGACCCACATTACCCTGGGATGCTATTAAAATGCTCTACAACTAGCCAATTTGTAAGATAAATTAAACTGGCAATAATTACAAAACAAGATAGTATAAGCGGAAGCATAAACAACTAAGGAATAACAAGATAGTGATAGCAATTCACTTTTTAAAACATCATCCAATATTTTAATCTAAAACGTAGTTCACAAGTTTAACATTATTAAGATAATGTAAACAAAGCTATGCAAAGGTCTAGAACCCCTTTCAACTTTATTACAGCATAAGAATATGATTCACGTGCATCAGTGTGGTGCCGCTCTACTCTTCCCATGCATGCTCAAAGTCCACCTGTAGGGAGGGGGAAACAAGGGTGAGATAAAATCTCAGCAAGCAAACTGTTTAACAGGCTATTCAAACTACAAACAATCATACATCATCATTTATAATTCCATACAACCACAACTACAATTCATGTCCACAATTATTAATCACCACGAACTTCAATGAATCATACATCTATAATTTCATATTTAATTGGCATATGAATGCAGTCATTTTATCCACAATTAATGCAAATGAAACATTTAATCTTTCACAATTAACAATATTTATATCCTCAACCTCAATCACCATCAATGACGGTAAAGTACTAACAAATAATTCTTGTTTGACTACTTTAAAACCTCAACCACTATCACCACCAAAAACAATAAAACATATGTATGTTGTACTTCAATACTTTATTATTTCTCACATCCACAATTGCTATCAACAATTACCACACGAATCACAATCACAACCCTTACCGTACGCAAGGGACGAATCCCATTCCACGACCACATCCACAATCTTCATACCACAAATAGCTCACATGAGCCAATTCCACATTACAACTAGAAAGTTGTATATTCCACAAAATAACATCACCACAATATATTGCATATGTATGCAAATGAATCTTTCCACAATGCAATGCATATGAATACTTTCATGCTATGCTCCACATCACTCTTTCCAGGACAGGAATTGCAATGCATCGTATTACGGTAATATACGATGCTGTACCGGTACGGTCGCGGCTAGGTGCGGCGACATCTACATATGCAAATGACATGATATGACATGAATGATATGATAATTCATAAATCACATTAATTCATCCACAAGGATCATTATCATGCTCTCAACATATCCACATCTACCACATATTAATTTCATGTTCCACAATGTCACATTAAGCAATAGTTTCACATGTCTACTAGCAGATTATCAACATATCAATTGATCTATACTTGCTACCATCTCCACAATTAAAAATATCATACAATCATAGCATAATATATCAAATTACGATAATAATGTAAATTGCAAGTAGAAGAAATAACAAGTTAAACGGTAGCAACCACCGCTACATTCACTTGCCTCAATCCGATGAAGCGAAGTAAATTTAAGAGCGCTCAGGGACAAGATCACCTGTCCAAAAGGCAACTCTTAGCACAAAGCCACAGCATACAAACACGACTAAAATAAGTAAAGACGTCGCTAGAACCCCGAACCCGCACAAACTCCTCTCCGCTCAACAATTCAACAAATTACCCTCTACAGCAGCGCTGCTTAACAATTTCGTATCTTTAAAACTATTGATCCAAACAGCAAATGATACCTCTCTGGATTCATCACTTAAAAGTCTATATTTTCGTGTAGAACACATATTTTTATTTTGATCACAGCTAGGTGTAATTTAATGCCCAAAACAGAGGAAGAACTCTGTTCTGGCAGTTTGGACAGCAATATAAAATCTATAATTCTGAATTATCTACAACTTTCTCAATTACGATCATGACCATAAAAATTATTTACTACCTCAAATTCATAGTTTAATGTCAGTCTGTACCAATCTACTCGCCTGACGAACAATAGTATTCCCAACCCTGTAAATCCGAGATCCCACAGCCAAAAATTTCGAAACAAATATAGGAGATGCGTCTGGAAGTCGTCTACAACTTTCCTTTTGGGAGAGTCCGCAGGAAAAATCGTTTACTAGGTCAAAACCACACGAAAAGACGCGCTGCGCGAATCAATCTATAGGCAGACAACAACTAATCTCTAATTGGGCAATTAATCTTTTAACTACCTTCAAAATCCGTGCCAAGAACCCTAATTATTCTGAAAAACAGAGAGTTTAGGATGGGAAAAAATTACCTAGATGATCCCTTGGGATCACCCCTCTCCTTTCCTCCTCTTCTTCTCTTCTTCTTCCTTCTCTTCTCCTTCTTCTCCTTCTCCTTCCTCTCCTTGGCTCCAATGGTAGCAGCAGTTTTTGGGGAGGGGGAGGCACCATTCTAGAGGGGGCGGCGGCCAAAGGGGTGGAAAAAGAGGGAGGGGCCAAGGGAGGGGGTTTATAAAGGGGGTGCTAGGGTTTGGGAGGTGGTATGGGCCTCCATTTGGGCTGACTGGCCCAAAGTGGCTGGCTCACCCCTCCGGACAGCCCAAAATATTCAAATTAGTTGTTTTAATTTATTTGTTTGAAGTTTGGACAATTATGCAATTTAATTTTCACCTCCCGTGATTTACCGAAAAATCGGGAAACTCCGCGATTATTTTAGGAACCTACGCCGAATCGACGATCAGGATATTACAATAGGTCTCATTCCCATATCCATATATGCATCGGAAATTGCTTTCTGTGCTAATCCATTTGTAAAAGAGTCTGCTAGATATTTCTCAGTGGTAGGTCATCCACATACAAACACAAGATCACCCCTTGACCCTCACCATAATGGTTGTATACACATTAATTAGCTTTGTTCATAGCAAAGCTATTCGATATCGAAGTTTTATCAAACTTATCGTTCCATTGTTTAGGTGCTTGATCTAAGCTATAAAAGGATTTTAATAATTTAAATACTTTATTTTTCTGTCTAGAAATCACAAAACTATCCTATTGATCCATATAGATTTCTTCCCCATCTCTCTATTAAGGAAACTTGTCTTCACTCCATTTGATAGAAATGTAGACCATAATAAGATGCTAATATAGGGAGCACTCTAATGGTGGTTAGTTTAGCGATAGGAGAATTGTATCAAATAAATCCTCTTCTTATTTTTGGGTGTAACCCTTGGCCACAAGTCTTGCCTTATACTTGTCAATAGTACCATCAAGCCTTAGTTTGTTTTTGAAGTTGCACTTACAACATATAGGTTTGCACCCACTAGGATGCTTAGTGATCTCCCAAATTCCATTAGCCACGATAGAATCCATCTCACTACGGACTGCAAGTTTTCAATACTCAGCATCAAAAGATGCGTAAGTCTTTGAAAGAGTCTTTGGCAGATCATCCACAAGTATACAATAAAGTCGTCACTAAATGTTTTCTCAACCCTTTGTCTTTTACTCTTGCGAGGAGACTCTGTGACTAGATTGTTATCCTCCTTGGGATATCATTTATTGGTTCAAAAATAGTGGGAAGTTTAGAAGTTTCATTATTCTCATTTTCAATATTTTTTGTTTAAATATTCTTAATTCGTCTGTAGCTCTCATATGATAAATATCCTCAAAGAATG
Source organism: Bonia amplexicaulis (assembly GCA_036346245.1). Classification (NCBI taxonomy): domain Eukaryota; kingdom Viridiplantae; phylum Streptophyta; class Magnoliopsida; order Poales; family Poaceae; genus Bonia; species Bonia amplexicaulis. The sequence continues at coordinate 11,088,045 of CM070748.1, forward strand.
AAGCATCTTTAGACTCCATTACTGTGTTAACAATAATCTCAAGAGTTTTTGTTTTAACTACTAAAAAACCATAGGCTGTGTTATTATGAGCATATCGTAGAAAAACACAGTCAACTATTTTAGGTCCAAGTTTTCTCTTTTTCTGCAATGGTATATTGATGTTTGCCAAACAGCCCCATGTTCGTAGAAAATTGACATTAGGTTTTCTCCTCTTCCATCCCTCATGTGGTGTAATCTCACTCTTTTTAGTGATTGCTCTATTTAGGACAAAAGTTGCTATCAATATAGCTTCCCTCTACCATGCCTTAGACATACCAACACTCTCTAACATGGCATTAACCAAGTTTGTTAGTGTCTGGTTTTTCCTCTTAGCTACTCATTTGATTATTGTAAATTCATGGATTATTCTATGCTCAGAACATAATTGGGAGAATCCATGAGAGATATACTCTCCTCCACGATTAGAGCTCAGTCTTTTTTCTTCTTCTGTAGTTGGTTCTCAACCTCAGCTTCATCCTTAGTTTTTAGCAAATGCACATAATAGTAGTGTGTTGCATCATCAGTAGTAGTCAAAAAAATATCTTTTGCCTCCTTTAGCCAATAATTCATTCATTTCGCACAAGTCTAAATGAAAACGATCTAATAGTGTCAAGTTTTCTCTTTCTCTAATCTCTTAAAGAGTTTTCGAGATTACTTTGCTTGCACACATGATTGACACTTTGATCCTTTGACAATTTCATATTTTGGAATTATATCTAATCTAGACATTCTAGCAATACTATCAAAACCAATATGACAAAAAGAGAATGCCAAATATTGGCATCACATTTATTTAAACCTGTTGCAACATTCAAACTAAACAAGACTCTAAAGTACTTTGGTAGAACAACCCTCCGCTCTCGTAGCATTTACCCATAAAATTTCTAAACTTAGATATTACAACTTTAATTGACTCAAATACTCGCTTATAACCATCCCTGCATAGGAGAGAACCACTAATGAGGTTCTTGCTTATTGTTGGAACACGCTGGACGTTCTTCAATTGCACAACCTTCCTTGAAGTAAGCTTCAGATCCACCATACCAACATCAAGAATAGAAGCATGTGACTCATTTTTCATTAGGATGGAGGAAGCCCCTGCTGCTTGATAAGAAGAAAACAATAAAATATTAGAACATACGTGAACATTAACACCAGTATTGTAACATCCTGAAATTCAAATGTTCAAAAATAAGAAAAATTTAAAACTTTTTATTGCAATATGTTGGCATTCAAAATTTTTCTAGAATTTTTATTTGGATTTCCCCAAATTTCAGGCTACACAAGAGAATAATGGACATAATCCCCAAATATGAATAACAGTTATATGAATAAAAATGTTGAAACAATGAAATATGAAATTAAGTATGAGAACTTAAACTCACAATTGATCCCATAAACAAAATCATAAATTTGAAATGCAAATTCAAATCTTTAAATTGGAATCCAAAACTAAAAATTTAAATTTTAAATTCACCAAATTTCCTCTTTTCTTCCCTTTTCTTCCTCCTTTCCTACGTGGACCATTCCCCATCTTTTATTTTCCCCCTCTTTTCTCTGTCATGGCACAGCCGAGCCCGGAGCCAGTCTTGTGCACAGCACGCTTGCACGACTTGCTCCCGTCGCCCTCACCACGCCATGCTCGTCCTCACCCATGTCCGCCACAGTATCCCATCACCATCGCCACACACGCCCATCGCAAGCATGTCTGCTCCACGTCTCGCCAACCGCTTGTGCACTACGCCAGCAGCACCCCCATACCCGCTGCCCTCAAGTTGTGGCACTACACTCTCCATCATGCTGTCTTGTCACCATCTCGTCCACGCATGCTCTGGCATGCCCTACCCTACGATGCCTATACCCTACCTCGGCAAACCCGTCACCCGATCGGAGGCCATGTCACGGTGATGTTGTGCTCCATCCTGTGCATTGCTCCTGGGTCGCCTACAATAGAGCAGCCACGACGCCTCCCTCCGTGGCTATAAGTAACCCAAAACCATGACTACCCCAAGCCATCTCCCCCATTCTCCCTTCCTCCTCCCAAAGCACGACCCGAGCTCAAAGTCCCCGAGCCCAGCTCTGGCCGCCGCCCTCCCCCAGCGTCCTAGCCTCCCCGGCACATCCCCTCCAAAAGCGACCGCGTCACCCTGCGTCCCACACCCCTAGGAGCCTATTCGCTTGACCAATTAAAGTTCCTCAGCCGGAGTTCACTGGAATGGCCACCTTCCCCAATTCCGGTCAAAATAGTCACTGCCGATTCCATTCCTCCTCCAGAGCACTATGGTCCAATTCCTCACCACCAAAGCATCTCTTCGTCGGTCGACGTTCTTCTTCGCCTGAGCAAGCCACCCATGCTGGCCCTCTCCTCTCCACCACCCGCGCACGCCGCCAGAACTCCTCGTCTCCCCTCCGCCTCCAAGGTCAGCTTGGTAAGGTTCCCTGCAACCCATGAGTGCCCATGCCCCTCTTCTTCTTCTTCCCCTAACTCGCCAGCACCATCGCCACTATCTGTCCCAGCCCCAGCTGCCATGAGCCGCTGCCAAAGCCCCTTGCCTCACCTCGACATGAGCTACCACCTCGCATGGCTTGCCTGCCCCTCCTACTATCCATTTTGCTGGACGACTTTGCCCTGCCGTGGCCAAGACGTTGCCACCGAGCTCACCCCCACAACTCCGCCACTCCCCCTGCTCCTCCTCTGTTTCAAGCCGAAGGCACCACCTCCTTATGTCTCTCTCTCTCTTCTCCATGATAGATGGGCCCTCCCTTTTGTTAATTAGAACTAATTTCATTAATTAGGGGTTATTCAAATTATAGCTAATGATGTGTAGTAAGAAATTAATGTGGAAAACTACGTCTAGACTAATGTCTTCCATAAAATAAGGATATGATAGACTGAAACATGCATAAAGATTAAAGTGTTGAGTCAATAACCTATGAGCAAGAATGATGTGAGGTTAAGCCATACAAGTAATAAACATTATAGTATGTCCTAAAGGTCACGAGGTTCCTTCTTTCTCAAATGGTTATCAAATAACAAAGGGAAATAATTTAATACTAGCTCACTGATATTCAACCGAAAATACTAAGATTTAAATTAAGGATCACCTTGCATGTAATTAAATAAGTCTTAAAATAATTAGTGCACCATTAATAATTATCCGCAAATGAAAATGCTAGCAAACGACTATTGATATATATACATATACATATATATATACATATATATACATACATATATACATATATATACATATATATATATATATATATATATATATATATATATCAGCTAAAATGTCAATTGTATTAACATGAAGAAATTAGCCAATATGTCATTGCTGCTTAAATTAAAATACAAATATAAGTGAGAGGTAACAAACTTTCCGAGTGTTTTCTCCCACACGGGATAGCTTAACCACAGGGGCGGACCTGCCCTTCTGGCGAGCCCGGGCGGCCGCCCAAGCTCCCCTCGCCGGCCGGACCCCCCCAGCCGAATTCTTTTTAGCATGTGCATTTGGTGACGATCACAAAACAGAGCATCACAAGGACTTACTTGATATTGGAAGAGAGATTGTGAAGAAGCTGAAATGGTCCCCTCTTGCAGCGAAAACTGTTGGTCGATTACTGAAGAAGGACCTTACCCGGCAACATTGGAGTAGAGTTCTAGACAGCAAAGAATGGGAACGCGAAAACGGTGTTAACAATATTATGCCAGCGCTGAAGCTTAGCTACGATTGCCTTCCATTCCATCTGCAAAAATGCTTTTCGTATTGTGCTCTTTTCCCTTTTGACTATCGCTGCGTTAGCTCTGAATTGACTCACATGTGGTCAGCACTAGGTGTCATAAACTGTAGTGGTCAAGACAATAGAATTGAGGACATAGGATTACAATATATTAATGGATTAGTAAACAATGGAAATTTTCAGAAGGTTGATGGGTTCAAATTCTCACATAAAAATGGGACGGAAATAAAGTACACATACTATGTTATGCATAATTTGTTTCATGAGCTAGCATAGATCATCTCATCACGCGAATGCCTTAGCATAGATTGTTCCAATTTTAGACTTGCATATACCCCACGATCCGTCCGGCATTTATCTGTCATGACAAGATGTACAAATTATGTGGGTATAGACTTGAACCAAAAATTTGTGGAAGAAATGAACAATCTGAAGGAACAACTAAGTATTAAAAATTTGCACACTTTGATGTTTATCGGAGAATACGATGCAAGATTTTCGGACGCTTTTAATGAAATAGTTAAAGAAATAAAGCATGTCCGTGTTCTCTGTCTGTTTGAAACAACACTAGAATTTGTACCCACCCAACTTATCCACCTCCGTTACTTAAGAATCCAAGCAACCAAGGAAACAATTAGCGCACAGTTAAGATGGAATAGATCTAACACACAGTTAAGATGGTATAGATTCCGACAACTTGTGATAGGTGAAAGTTCTGCCCGTAATGACTCTTTGACCTTACCTCGCAGCCTCTCTAGATATTACCACTTGCGGTTCTTAGACCTACAGGACTGGTCGAGCATGTCTGCAGTACCTGAAAACATGAGCCATCTCATACATTTGCGTCAGTTTCTTGCTAGCAAAGATCTACACTCCAGTGTTGCCGAGGTTGGAAAGCTAAAGTTTCTTGCTAGCAAAGAACTACACTTTCTTTACTGCCATTGATGCTATTACCACTGAGATGGATCATCGCTTCAATGAGGTATCTTCGGAGTTACTTGTATGTTTTTCTTGTCTTGATCCAAGAGATTCCTTTTCAAAGTTCAATGTGGGTAATATTGCTCAACTTGCGGATATTTATGACGAAGATTTTTCTATTTCTGATCGTACGGCTATCAAGGATCAACTTGAAATCTTCATTCTTCTTGTGCGAAGAATTAATGATTTTGTTACTTGTCATGATTTTGGAAGTCTGGTCGTGAAGTTGGTTGAAACTGAAAGGCATATTGCATTTCCATTGGTCTACATATGTTAACATGCGAATTGTAGTTGTTGTTTCTATTTCGTATCACATACTTTTATTAGTGTGATTGCAACATAGTTTGATCATGGATTGTTTTGCTTTTGGGTACTACTGTTTATTTCACGTTTCCAACTTCAGACAACCTAGTTTTTTTTTCTGAGTCCGTCACTGGACTTCGCCCTACCTAGATTTTTTTCCTGGGTCCGCCACTGCTTAACCACGTGGCTAAACTTCAAGGCATCCGTGTGGTCAATCGTGAGACTCCCACGTTGACATAATCCCTGTGTGTTCTCACAATCAAAACACGGGAAAATTTTCCATCCCCGTTAGCCAACTTCGTGACGGTCGACTTTCCCGGGTGTCACTCTTCACCGTGTGTGTTCGTAGGCACACGGGAAGCTGATATTTCCCTGTGTGCTTGGAAATAAAACTCGGGAACCTCATGGTACCCCTAGTCTATATTCCCGGTGCTATTTCCCGTATGCCAACAGTTGGGGAAGGCTTTCCCGTGTGTTTTTGAGGTTTTCCCACATGTTTTCGGCACTCGGGGAACTAGCATAATCGAGTACTGTCACTACTACAGAAAGGCTAATACTAGACGGCTAATCACAGACGGTTTGACTGGCAACCGTCTGTAATATTTTCATAGACGGTTATTAACATGAACCGTCTGTGATAATTGAGACATCACAGACGGTTTTTGTTAATAACCGTCTGTGAACTTTCACAGACGGTTCTTAATACGAACCGTCTATACCAATCGAGATAACACAGACGGGTCCTGTTAAGAACCGTCTGTGAAAGTTCACAGACGGTTATTAACACAAACCGTCTGTGAAAAGACAGATAACACAGACGGTTCCTGTTAAGAACCGTCTGTAATAATCCCATGTCACTGATAATTGGTGTGTAATAATCACATGTCACCAATAATTGGCGTATACACAGGATTTCGATCTCACCCGTCTATTCTCTCCACATCGAATGGCTGGCACCAGTTCCTCCCACGGCCAGGCCCTTATTAATAACTCCCCATCAACCTTTCCACCGGTACTAGTCACGCGTGAGTTCATCCACTAGCTAGCCGCCTCGTATGCATCTCCCCTCCGCTGTGAGCTAGCACCTCCATCGCGGCACGAACGGTTCATACTAAAGAACACACTCTTGCCGTAAGTGTCGTAAGTGTGTCTTGTTTAGTGTGACCGTCGTGCCACGAAGGGTTTGTTAGCTTGTCATCCTGTAATAGATCGATCTGATCAATGTGTTGTTGAGTTTTTGTGCTTGCCTCAGATTTGCATGTTCCTCGACGATGCCGACTCATCGTCAAGATGTGATGTCCACTCCGACAATCCTTCTTTTTCCCGCAAAATTCAAGGCATTTTATTACAAAGTTCAAAAAAGACATTTTCAGATTCTTTGGTGAGCGATGATCGACATGAAACTTCTTGGTGATCGACTATCCATCGATTCTTCCCACTTCTTTTCTTGTGGGAGAAGTGGGAAGAAGCGATGGATAGTCGGTCACCAAGAAGTCGGTTTTGATGTCGGCCCACATGTCGACCGCTCACGGGGCTCAAGAACTGAAATGTCTTTTTTGAACTTTGTAGGTGGGACCCACATGTCGAACTATCACGACGGATTTAATAGAAATAGCTCGACCTCGTAGGTGGGACTGCGTGAGCGGGGCTCGAACGCCGCCGGGGGAGCGAGGGAGAGAGATCGATCGCACGATAGCCGTGTGGTTCACTCGGTGTTGCTTACTCTATAAGGGTAATAATCCCCTTTGAGATATCTCAGTAAGGCGGGGTTGAACTATCACAGACGGTTGTTACTTATGAACCGTCTGTGATACTTAGTATCACAGACGGTTTGTAATAAAAAACCGTCTGTGATAATCTGGAATTATCACAGACGGTTTTTTATTACAAACCGTCTGTCATAGTAACAACCAATCAAATTCATACAGAGACAGGGGATCACAAAATAAAAGGCAAATTTATTAATTTCAATTTTATGCAAATTTATTACAAATGTCGCAGAGATAAAGAGATTGCCAGATTCTAATCTTCTGGGCTTCGTACGCTTCTTCTTCGAATTTGGGACATGGAGGAGCGCCCGCTGAGTTCTCGAACGCCGTTAAGATCGCCCTTGTCCTCTCGCACTTCGTCCTCCAAAGATTGGCAAATGATCATTAGCGTCGTCATAAGCTCGTAGAGGATAGCATGATAAGATTCCTTAGAATCTGCCGTATCTGCTTGGGCGGCAATGCTATCCATCTGTCTCTCCATTGCCACAAATGCTTCCTCCGCTTTGTGCACATTGTAGAGAAGAACGAGGGTAAGCGCGGTTTCCTTTCCCGAGCAAAGAAGACAACACCTCCGTCGACGGCGGATGATGAGGTCCACCGACGGATGGAAGCGAGTCGAGGAGGAGAGCAGGCGTGAGCGGAGGAGCTACTCTAGACGTGGATTGTTGGCCGCCGTGTCGACACGGCCGAACAACTCAAGATGGATAGATGAGAGGAAGGAGATGAGCGCAGAATACTAGAATCCATATTAACTGGTAGCTAGCTAGTAAGAACAGTACGTGATCACAAGAACAGTACGTGATCGAGCAAAGATGAGAGTGTACGTATGTAGAAGACCCTGGCGCGCATATTTAACCTTCAAAGATGACGGTTCAGATACCAAAGAGACGCTCAGATAACGAAGGAGATACGTTACACGAAACACAAGAGATACGCTCGACTTTTCATTATCATAGTTGGTTATCGCAGACGGTTTTAATAAACAACCGTCGTGTTGTCAACGCCGCAGATCGTTTTGAATAAACAACCGCTCGTGAAAAGTGGTTATCGCAGACGGTTTTAATAAACAACCGTTCGTGAAAAGTCGGTTATCACGCACGGTTGTTTATTAAGAACCGCTCGCGATAACAGCTTTTTCACGACGGGTTTTAATATAAAACCGTCGTGAATGATCACGACGGTTTGTAATAAAACCCGCTCGGTGATAATACCACGAAGCATTTAATGCGCCGCCGAGCCGCCTCGTCTTCATTTCGATCCAGATCAGTAGCCACTGCCGCTTTTCGAGCCTAAGCGATTTCGTGCCGCTTAATTTGGTGGGAAGAGAAAGAGATTGAGCTTTGAAGATTCATTCATACTTTTCCTGGTAGCTCTAGATATGGTTAGTAAGAAAATTTGTTTTTTCTCTAATTGCATTACAATTTAGATCTAAGTAGTTGGTGAGTGTTATTGAAAATGCTTAATTTGCAAAATTATTGGTTATATAAGAGTTGTTGTGTTTATAATATGAATTGAGCCGTGTGAGTGAAGATAATACATGTGGCGGTATATATATTTAGTAATAATTAGTTAATCTAATTTTAATACCGAGTTGTTATATATGTACGTAACGTAGGACCAAGTCGGATGTATGCCATGAGCCGTGTGAGTGAAGAGTATATTAATGGCGTGTCCGCTTACAAGAGCCGCCGAGGAGGATATGTTGAATAAGGGGTGGAATATATGTATTGTCCATACCGATCGCGAGAATTTAAAGATGTTTAAGAACCGAGGGCAAATTGAAGCGCACTTGATTCGGAGGGGTTTCAAAAGGGTTATACGTGTTGGACCACCATGGTGAAGTGAATGATCATATGTCACGGATGACATCGCCATGAAGTGAATGATATGTCACGGATGACATCGCGGTGAAGTGAATGACATGCCGTCGGATGATGATACCGATAGGTTGCACGATGATAACTGGATCGGATGCTTCGCGATGTAGAAGAGAACTATGATCGAGAGAGTATGTTAAATTTCGGGCTTGATGGAGGACTCTGAGAAACCTTTGTTCACGTGTCGCAAGTACACGAGGTTGTCGGCCGTGCTTGAACTGTTGAAATTGAAGGCAAGCAATGGTTGGTCCGACAAGAGTTTCACTACTGCTAGGTCTTTTAGCGGACATGCTTCCGAGGGAAATGAGCTGCCTAAAACCACGATAAAGCCAAGAAGGTTCTTTGTCCGTTGGGAATGGAAGTAGAAAGAATACATGCATGTCCGAACGATCGTATCTTATACCGTAAAGAGTATGCAAACATGCATGTATGTCCAGCAGTAACGATGCCGATACAAACGTAACAATCAATCGATGACTACGAGGGAACAGAGGCGAAGAAAGGACCTCCTGCTAAGGTGGCATGGTATTTTCCTATAATTCCCCGTTTGAAAAGGTTTTTTGCAAACCCAAAGGAGGCAAAACTGCTGCGTTGGTACTCGGAGGAGCGCAAGAAGGATGGAATGCTAAGACATATTGTCGATTCCGTCCAAAGGAGAAACCTCGATAGGAGTTTCGCAGACTTTGGTGCGGAACCAAGGAATATAAGGTTTGGACTGAGTACAGATGGAATGAATCCTTTCAGTAGCATGAGCAGACGACATAGCACATGGCCCGTGACTCTCTGCATCTATAACCTTCCTCCTTGGTTGTGTATGAAGCGAAAGTATATTTTGCTGTCGATACTTATCCAAGGGCCAAAGCAACCAGGGAATGATATCGATGTGTACCTAGCACCGTTGGTAGAAGATCTAAAAGTACTGTGGAACGAAGGGGTATAGGTATGGGATGCATACAAATGAGAGAATTTCACTTTGCGTTCCTTATTGTTCTGCACCATAAACGATTATCCTGCCCTTGCTAACCTATCGGGCCAGAGTACAAAAGGTGCCAAAGCTTGTACCCACTGTTTAGATGATACCGAGAGTGTGTGGCTGAGACACTCACGCAAAACGGTCTACATGCGTCACCGCCGGTTCCTTCGGAGGGCTCACCCATACCGCAAGATGAAGAAACAATTTGACGGAGAGAAGGAAGACGGTTCAGCTCCAAGGCATTTAAGGGGACACGAGGTTTATGATATGGTTAAGGATTTAGATGTTGTCCTCGGAAAGGGACGTAAAATGAGGGCTTATGAGAAGAACACCTGGAAGAAGAGATCAATATTTTGGGACTTACCTTATTGGAAGTACCTAGATGTTCGACACTGCATCGACGTCATGCACGTAGAAAAGAATGTATGTGACGCTTGATTGGTCTCTTCGAACATTCGTGACAAAACAAAGGACGGCGTCACGCACGGCTTGACTTGGCTGATATGGACATCAGGCCTGAGTTAGCACCGACAATAACAGATAATGGATGAACGTACCTTCCCCCTGCGTGTTACAGTCTGTCCAAGGCCGAGAGAACAAAACTGTGCCAGTGCTTGCATGGTGTGAATGTTCCGTCTGGTTACTCCGACAACGTGAAGAAACTTGTTTCGATGCAAGATTTGAAGTTAAATGGCATGAAGTCTCATGATTGTCATGTGTCGATGACACGATGCTCCCTATTGCAATTAGAAATATTTTGCCGATCAAAGTACGAGAGACAATCATGAGGCTATGTTATTTCTTTAACACAATTGTCCGTAAGGTCATCGATCCGGAAGGACTAGATGCTCTACAGACGAGGTGGTGGTGACTCTATGTCATCTTGAAATGTATTTCCTCCTTCGTTTTCGATATCATGGTACATCTCATTGTTCACGTTGTGTGGAGATAAAATGTGCGGCCCGTATTCCCACGTAGCATGTACCCATTTGAGAGGTTCATGGAATTCTCAAGTCCCACGACGGAATCGATCTCGCCGAGGGCAGATTGTCGAAGGTTATGCAAGCGAAGAGGTCATTGAGTTTTGTGTCGATTATATGGCTCGACTCAACCGATAGGTGTGCCTCAATCTCGCCATGAGGGAGGTCAAGGGTATCGGAACTATCGGAAGGAAAGCAATCACCGCAGATATGGACACGTATACTCAAGCCCATTTCACGGTCTTGCAACACATGACCAAGTGGCGCTTTATGTTGACCAAAGACAAGAATGTGCTTGGCAACAAAATCCGGAGCGCCGGATGTTTGGATCAGAGGCAACATAACGCCGGGTTCAACCAATGGTTGAAGGAGCAAATCGCTAGGAGCTCGCCAAGTGAGACGCTGACATGGTTGGCAAAAGGGCCAACATTTACAGTTGTGACATGGCAAGGATATGACATAAATGGGTACACATTCTATACGCAGTCTCAGGATGTAAAGAGCACAAACCAGAACAACGGTGTCCGCATAGATGCGTTCAGTATCGATGGGTCGAGAAACTCGTACTATGGGTTCATAGAAGAGATTTGGGAGCTCGACTACGTGGTTTTCAAGATCCCCTTATTTCGCTGTCGTTGGGTGCATCTCCCACAGGTGAAGGTTGACAAGTACGGTGTCACTACCGTGGACCTCCAACGTGTCGGGTACAAAGACGAACCATTCGTGCTCGCCAACCAAGTTGTTCAAGTTTTCTATGTAACCGACCGGCAAATAAGAAACGCCATGTAGTTCTTCATGGAAAAGGAGAATTGTCGGAGTAGAGAATGTAGTGGACGAGGAAGAATACAATCAATTTGACGAGTTACCTCCTTTTGAAATGGCATAAGGGTCGACGACGAACAACGTGATTTAAACTAGTTACGCACGCATTGACCATCATGAAGGGCTCATTTTTAAAGGAAATAAGCAAGTACAATGAGAATGAGCTTCATATATGTGGGCATTTGCATATATGTATATAACAACGCATTTGTGTGATGTATATGTGAAAATGTGTGATGTGGTCAATTTTGAGAATGAGAAAATATGTAAAGAAATATACTATGTGAATGCCGCTGGTTGGTGTTGTATATGAATGCAGCTGGTTGGTGTTGTATATGAATGCGCGCAAGCTGTTGGTGGTTGATCATGAATGCACCGGTTGGTATTTGTCTCAAGAAATACGATCGGCTTATCTCGCACGCTTCTACACGATAACCGCTCGTGATATAATATCTCGCACGGTTATAAACCTATAACCGTCAGGATAGTATAATATCGCAGACGGTTGCAATGTATAACCGTCTGTGATATTTAGTATCACAGACGGTTCTAAAATGAGAACCGTCTGTGATAATCCTATTATATATCCCCCCGCTAGGGTTTTGCGCGCACTGCAGTTATTGGCAAACCAACACTTAGACGCTCTAGCCAGATCGCGATCGAGCCCATCGTCGCCACCGCCGTCCGAGGCCGCCGCCGCCCTCTTCCCGAGCCCTCGCCGCCCTCCCGACCGAGCCCTCGCCGCCGCCGTCCTCCCGAGGCCGCCGCCGCCCTCCCGACCGAGCCCTCACCGCCGCCGTCCTCCCGAGGCCGCCGCCGCCCTCCCCGAGCCGCCGCCGTCCTCCCGAGCCTTGCCCTGTTCTTCGTGTTCTTCGCTTGACTATTTCTAGACGCTTTGAGTACCGTCTGGGCAAGGAGTGTTCTTGATCTTTGATTTCTATCGAGAGTTCAAATAATTGTTATGTCAGATATCTCTTGTGGGCTCAAAATGCATGCTCTGTGATGAACTAGTCCTATACTGATTGTGACTCTAATAGAAGAATCAGATTTGAGCTCTATTGATTGGCTTCACTGGCTGAGTTGTAGTTTGTTGTCTGATGTTAAGTTGATTTGTTTCACCTGCAAATGAATTTGTAGAGTATGCTGTAGTTTCGGTTCTATTCTGTTCATGTCGATTCTTATTCACAAGTGATATCCTGCTCGCTTTGATTCAATTTATCATTGTTATATATCACTGCTTGTTGTGGATGATCAGAAATAAACTTATTGCTGTGAATGATTCAATAGCAGACTATTCTATTTACCTTTGCATGTGAACATTTCAACTGATATCTTCTAAGCTAGATTCTGTCTTTAAGAAAAGTTTTAGAGCTCAAGTCTTGATTTTAACTATTAGATCATTTGTGAAGAGTATAGACATTGCATGAGAAGGCCAAGATTTTAAGATCTTGAAGCAACTCTGTTCTGAGAGCAATCCTAAAACAATTAAATTGTTATTTGTTAGATTTAATTGTTCTTTTAAGAGGTCAGATGGTTATGTTATTTTCAGCATATCTATATTCTTTGAATATTTATATGAGTATGAATGGCGCTTGAGTTAAAATATTTATATTCGAAACAGCCTCCTCTCAGTGCACATCACCCCCTCTTCAGAAATAGTCTCCTCTGTGCACATCACCCCCTCCCCTCTACTCCTCTCCTCTCTTCCATTTCAATATGATCACTTTCTTATTTTATCCTTATAGACCCACCAATTGAGCAACATGTCATCCGCGCATTCTTCAACACCATCGCCAGAGGCGTCCGCTCCAACATCAAGACGCCAAGGAAGAGGGCTATCAAAGAAGCCTGAGGGCCGATTTACCATCACAGCGGTCGATGCATCTGGGGTCCCTCTCCTTCCTCACAAAGCAGTAAGCGCATTCCGAACATTGATTGGAATAGTTGCACGAGAGCGAATTGAGATCACATTCAATTCGTGGAAGAATGTTCCTGAGACTCGGAAACGTGAGTGGACGAAATTTTGGCATCGCTCGAGATCCCGAAGAACACCAAGACGCCGGCAACGACAAACCTACCTAGCGGCGTGCAAAGCATGGAAGAACTTCAAGAGCACGCTTGTTAAGAAATACGTGGAGACGGACGAAACGCCTATTCATAAATACCCATTCCTGGAAACACAATGGGAAGAGTTCAAGGCGATGAAGACAACTGAAGATTTCAAAAGTACAAGTGTGGCGATAAGGCCCTCCAAGCAAAAAACACACACCCCCACAGACTTGGCATATCTGGGTATGCGGGTAAAATCCCGCAGTGGAGGATGGAGGATGACTTGGCAGCCCAACAGGACATCGCCCCGCCATTTTCCAATATCCGGATGAGCGCTCGAAATTGGATTAGAGCAAGGTCATCTACAACGACACGGGACGTCTCTTTCAAACTCTACGACCGCAAGTGTCCCAAATATTCGGTAAGATATCAATCAAGTGCGTAGCTTGTAATTACTCCGAACTTCATACGAATTGAGATGACATGTCGTGCTCTTGCAGAAGAGCCGAGTTTTGAATCTACTGTGGGATCATTCCATGGAGCAAGGGAGAATGATATGCTCTCCGTGGCCCTGGGAAACAAGGAGCACCCAGGCCGCACGAGAGGCCTTGGGCTTTACGCCCTTGGAAACATGGTTTCCAAGATGACTCAAATGTATCGGCAGAGGAAGAGAACCAAAGCCGAGCTACGAGAAGAGTTCAAGGCAACTCTTAGAGAGGAGATAATGGGTGAGCTGGTGACCAATCGTAGATGAGGTGCGAAACAAACAGAAAGTCAGCAGCCCGCCGCTCCCGTGGAAGCTAGCCCGCATAACCGTCCGAGTAGTTGCGCGTCCAATCCGACGGAAAGCGTGGCCAGATTTCCTGTGGACAACATCCAGGTAAAAATTATTATCTCTCCAATGCTTGCTCCATTCATAGACCTATTGGAGTAGCTCATTTTGTATCGTTATGTAGGAGCCTACGGTGCGTGCTCCAAGTGAGATGTGCCTCCGCCCTTGTACGCTTGGGGCCGCATATCGATGCTGCACGGGGCTGTGGTGCACCAGAACCTTAGCGCCAGCTACGCAAAGTTAATGTAGATGGTGTGCATGCCAATTTTGAGGTCGTCCCGCTACCGAAGGCCCTCAACGACGAGATCGTGACTCTAGGGCAGGCCATTGGAACATTCATCCAGTGGCCCAAATGCGACATCTCCCTCGAGGCTTCTTCACCGGTGGCGGACCGTAAGGGCAGACGAACCGAGCTACAAGCGCGGTGTTATCTCCACAACGGCAAAGACGAACCGAGCTAGCGATGGTGCTATCTCCACAACGGCAAAGACGAACCGTAGCTAGCGATGGTGATATCTCCACAACGGCAAGACGAACCGTAGCTAGCGCGGCGCTATCTCCACGGGTGCTATTCTCGCCAAAGCAACTTGCGCGTCTCAACCATTACGGCCGTCTACCATAAAGTCGACCTACAGTCGAGGCAGTGGCAAGAGCAAATCAAAGATGGAGGATGATGACGATCCCGTACCGCCATTGTCCCGCAAATTGCATAGGCGAGCCGATGATATTCCCGCAAGAGCAACTCGTAACCCTAGGACTTGGTTGCCAAACATTACACAATTGGTATATGCAGCAATCCAATAGGCCGAGGCGTAACGACGCCGGTATCATCACAAATTCAATCGGAATATTTCCAAGACGAAGTTCGTGATTGTGTCTTCGTGGTGACCTTTGACGATATATTTGATCTTTTCACGCCAACGCCTCGACGCCTCACTCATTCGATGTCGACGCCGTAAGTCCGCATAATTACAAGATCTATTCACGCCATACCGATATATGTCACAATTTGTTGCTTCTCCGTGCATATATATAGATTCATGCCGACCAAGCTAGATCATCGAAATTACCAATTGGTTTCCTGGACCCACGCTTGGTCGCCATTGATACCATCAACGAGGATGCATCCTTCGTCGAGAGCTATATTACAACAACACTGCTGGCTCACCGCGATAAGGATTTTGTTCTTATGCCATACAATGAGAACTTCCATTGGATTTTAATTGTAATTATACCAAAATGGAACAAGGCTATATACCTTGATTCTTTAAGTAAGAACAAATCCAAGTACACAGCTATCGCCGAAATACTCGATAGGTAAGTACATTGTACATTGTACTCTTTTTTCCTTCCGAATGACTAATCTAACTTTTTCGAATAACGAAGGTCGTTCGCCGCATACATTCAACAAACACGTGGCTCGACGACAGGGGCCAAGCCCTTGAAACATTCTTGTAATTTTCGGTATTCACTAGCTACACATTAATTAATCCTATACAACACTTAGCAGTAATGCCTTTTGATTTAACACATTCTATTTTTGCGGTGCCACCAATAGAGCCGGGCAACACGTGTGGATACTACGTGTGCCACCATATGAGACTACTCCTCAATTCCTCGAAGATCAGCAATTCTAAGGTTTGTCAATCTTCCCACATTCATGTCATACTTGTCACGTTATATATGTAAGCGCGTTGATTTTCCTATCGACAGGCTGCGTCCATCCCTACATGTGCATTGAAGCAATGGACTTTGCAAAATTCGAGAGAGTTCGCTTGGTTTTGTGGAGTAAAGTCATCAAATCCAATGGAGAGTTCCATCACAAGACCGTAATTGTGAATTTATTAATGGATATTAATATCATTTCAATTAATTCATTTGCGAAATGGATGCTTTATGTTTGTGAATGAAATGTGATGTGAATGAAGTGTGATATGTTTGCCAAATGAATTGAGATCTGAATTGTATGTATACATATACCTGTTCATCTGCTTGTTTCAGAGGGCATGGCTAGCATTTCTAGAGGCTAGCCAATAAAAAGAATTAGATTTCGGGGTAGAAAGGAACATCACAGACGGTTTGTAGCCACAAACCGTCTGTGATATTTCAACATCACACACGGTTTGTAGCTACAAACCGTGCGTGATGTTGAAATATCACGACGGTTTGTAGGTGATATTCAACATCACGCACGGTTGTTCGACAACCGCTCGTGATAACCTTCGATTATCATCGACCCATAAATTCAGACGGTTCACAAAACCGTCTGTGATGACGTTTTTGAACCGTCTGTGATGACCTTTTCTGTAGTAGTGTGTCTTGCAATCCATGAACCATTTCCCTTTCTTATGTCTTTAACCGTCCATGTATAAGTGATTGAATAGGCTTCAGGCCGATGGCGATCTAGTATGAATTCGGCGGTAGCTATTTGTTGTTTTTCTATTATCTTTGTGCTATCCTTAATGCTAGTGTTGGAAGACGTTCGAGAACTACTATGATCTAGTGTAGTCTTTTTACACCCGCATAGAGTAGACATGCATGTCGTAGGAACGAACCGCCAGTAGACGGGAGATAGTCGTAGGTATTAAAGGGTAGTGCATATTTATACAAGGAATAACGGTTAATCTACAAAGCTGATTGTATTGGTCTGGTTTTATAGCTTGATACTATAACAACTTCCATGGATGTGGTGCCGAGGAGTGGACAATGGTGATTCCTCGTTTATGACACCGATTTGTGCTATACAGAATCAAAAACTTCAAGCACATTCTCGTGGATATGATACTCTCATTCGAAAAGGCTACATTGATCATGTGTACTTCCAAGCCACAAAGCATGTGCTCCATGATTAGTGCACGCCATTGGCTAAGATGTTGACAACAGGCTATGTATCTACATCGCACATAGATCAATAAAGAAAGAAAAAGATGCCATAAATTATTCAAAAGAGAAGTAGCGTAAATGGAATTCTACCAATTTTCTTTTCTTTAGGGAGTGCAAATTGTGGAATACTTTCTCTAAGTTACAATCAATTATAACCTTCTTCAGGACCCTACCTAAGTCAAAGTCCTATCCTTAATTAATTACCCCTTCTCACTGCTAGAGAATGTTTCTTTCGAGCCAAAAATTACCCTGACAGGCACTCGCCACACAGATAAGATATCTGCACGAGTGTCTTTATTTCCCTAGGGAACTGGTACTGTGAAACGATAAAGAAAAAATATATTTCTGCGTCGGTACATGTAACCGTCACAATATTTCATTTTTCTGACACTGTGAAACGATAAAGAAAAAAAATATTTCTGCGTCCGTTACATGTAACCGTCACAGTCTTTCATTTTTTTCTGAAGCTTATTAGCCATCAGGAAAAAAATGCTTTTCCCGCGCTACCTAGCTAGGTGGAGAAAAAAATCATGCCAAAAGAAATGTCTTAAGCATGCATTCCATGAGTTGCCACCCAAATTATTTTGCTACACGCGACGCTGACCACTTTCCTTGACGTGCATTATTCCCCCCACACACACCAAAATTGAGATGGTGCGACGGTACTATCTCTCAATTTTCTGTGCTAACATATAATGAAGATAGGAGGGATGGGAAACTGAGAAGAAGAAAAGACTGATGTACCAATATGGTGGTTAACGATTGTGACATAATGATTTCTTTTGCGTAGTTGATCCATAGTTGAGACAGAAAGAGAAAGTTCACCGCACAAATTAGCTAGATTAAATTTTATTCTCAAAATCCGCCGAACCATCTGTGATACGGGGTCACCCGATCTTCTAAACGTAGGATGTATACTCACGGGAGCCTTAATGAATCGTAATGATCCTCCAATACCAATGCAAGGGACGAACACTCTTTAATCCGTCAAAACACACTCGTGTTGATTTCGCTGACCACCAAGCGAAGATCTATCGTGCACTCAATTCCCAACAGAAAGGTTGAACGATCTTTATTGAATAAAATCACTCCTAGTTCCCTATGGAACTTCGGCAGCAATGCTAAACTCGAACAAACTTTAGTAGATTCATTATTCTCAAACGTGGTCCCCTTACAATGGGGGTCTAACCCTCAATATATAGTTCCCTCTCCACCTCATGGCTGGCCAAGAGGTCCTAAACCAACTCCAACTCATTCCTACATGTACTGGAAACAAACTAACACAAAAGGAAAAACCTAAAATTAAACCTTCACAATGTTTCGGTCATAACTTTTTATCAGTGATGAAGTTGAAGGTGGGGCTAGATCCATTGCGTAGCCCCTGCAATTATCTTTCCAACGAGTAAAGAACACCTAAATCGGACTCCGTTTGTGAAAGTTATGGCCTTTTTAGTAACTGCCTGTCAGGCTGTCCCGAACCGAATCCGAATTGAATCCTGAGTTGAATCCGAGTTTGAATTGGATTGATCACATGGGAGGTCCGAATTTGGCTTGAAAATCTTATCCGAAACTTGTAGTTCAAGTCCTTATGCTCCTCCCTTCTGCTCTCCCAAGTCTTCACATGAATCATACCTAAGAATACATTAAATAATAGCATGAGGTAGTATTCCAAGTTCGTCATCAGTTAAAAGAAACTCCTTAAGAAACAAATTCACCTGACAATATTTAATGCGGCTCAATACTTCTTTCCAATGAAATAATGCACTCGTCTGAAAAGTGCTAAGCATGTGCGTATCCGCATCATCCCTCCCTCTTCAAGAAAAAGCCGTCCTCGGCTTTTGGTAGCCTGAAATTGTACTAAGCAAAGAATACAACGTATATGCATGGTATATATATTTGTCATCAACACTTCTTTTGCTTAGCATATCAAGAACATCTGAAGGTGTAGTAGATAAAAAGAACAACACATATGCATGGTATATGTATGAATCAATTATCGTGTCATTCTCGTTGTTCGACACAAACAAATTAATATAACAACAATCATAAGATGTATACATTGCAACATTATCTTTCATATCTGTAACATCCCAAATTTTGAGTTTTGAAAAATTTAAATTCAAATTAATTATTTTGAAGCAATTGGCTTTTATTTGGATTTTTCTGGGTTTTTCTGGAGTTTATTTCAAAATTTAAATCAAGGAAATGTATTTTAAATATTTTATAAAAGCCAAAAAAGTGTTCATTTTATTTTTTCCTAACCTTCCCAGAATTTTTAAATAATTTTTGAGAATTTTCTGGAATTAAAAATTTATTTTAAAAGATAAAAGGAATTTTACAAAATTATTAAAAGCAAATCTGAAAATATAAATATTTTTATTAAGTCTAAAATATTTCCAGGAATATTCTATAATTTTTCTGGAATTTTTAGATATTATTTATTATTTTTATAAGCAATTATATGGTTTCTAGTATTTTACAAAATCTAATCCGAAAATAAAAATCAAATAAATCTCAGGCCGCCACGTGTCGCAAATCTGACGGCCGATACCCCTTCGTTGGATTTAATCCAAGCCATCCTCTTTCACTTAAATCCAATGGGCATGAGCAACCCACTTGCCACGTGGCATCCATCCGACGGCCCATACCCCTTCACCTCTCTTTCTCTCACCGACGGGTGGGCCCCACTTGTCATTTGTGTCTTCCACCTTCCTTTCTTCCTCCTCCATCCCTCCCTCTCTTTCCTCCATGGATGCCGCATGGGGAGCTTGAATTGCGGCCGTTTCCATCTATTAAACACCCGTTTAATCGCGCAATTAAGATCCTCAATCAAGTCTCCATCAAATGCCGGCCGTTTTACTCCTTAATTTCCTCTCTAATTGCGCGCGCATTTCTCTCCTCTCCCCACTCCGGCCGCCGGCTTCTCCTCTCCTCCTCGCCCTATAAAAACCCCCAAGGCCACCCTTCTCGGCACCGCACCCCTCTCCTCCTTCTTTTCCCAACCCGGCCGCCGCTCCCGTGCCTTTCCCCACCGCCGAGCCTTCCTCCGCCGCCTCGGCCCCCGCCGCCGGTGAGTCCGCCGCCTCCCTTGCCCGCCGCCGCTCACCACCCGCCCGCCCGGCCGTGCCGCCGCCGCCGACCAGGCGCCTGCGTCTTGGGCTCTGCCGTGCCCGCGTGGTCGCCACGTCGCCGGCCCAAGCCGCGTGGTGCCGCGTGGCCGCCACGCCGCCGCGTCGCCACCTCGACCACGGCCGTGGTCCGTGGACTCGGTCCACGGGGGACCAGGCCCGCGTGTCAGAAATTTCAAATTTTGAATTTTGCCGATGTCATAATTATAATTTTCAGTACAAAAATAATTCGGGAAATTGCTCTTTTCTTTTTCTTTCAATTAAAATTTTCCAAAGCCATAACTTTCTCGTTTTAACTCTGATTTGACCCGTTCAAATTTTTAAATTTTTCTAAAATCATAATGTATCTAAATATACATTCTTTTTCAATTTTTGAATTTTATTTGAATTTTGTGTGTTTTTATTTGCTTTGTTGCTTTGTCTTTTTCCGCGCGTAGAATCCGACGTCGCTGAGGACTTTGTCGACCTGCAGCAAGAGAATCAAGAACTCACACACGAAGGCAGGTCTCCTTTGAACATCTTGAACCCTTGTTTGAGAAATGTTTGATTATTTTAAATTATTGCATTGCTATGTTACATAAAATGATAATTTCTGTTTTAGAGATAATAGTTAAACCGACAATTGTTATACCCTCATTTGACATTGACAACCATGTACCTTCGACACCCTAGGATTTCCTTTGTCTCAATAATGAGATTATTGTTAAACTTTGGTAAATGTTGTAACGGTAGTAAAATGCTTAGTCATGCTATATAACTTTTGTAACCTTAGAATGGGAAATTATAATTTTGTGAAACTAGACTTTTGTTCAGAATTCAGTGGTGATTGGAGATGCCACAGTTCTTTTAAAAATAAAATAAAATATGAGAGTTGGTTTAGACTGGGGCGGATGGTAAGATTGGTTTGGTGCGGTTAGCACGAGAACTTGTAAAGTGTATGTTCCGCCCTAGTCAATTAAGGACCGACGCTTGTGTTTGTCCAGTCTGAGCACTACCGTACAACCACATGTCTATATGGGTACGACCTAGCTAACTAACTTACAATAGTTTAGTTTAGGTACCACCGAGGGAAAGTGAGTGCCGTGGTGTACCGGTTATTCACAAGGAGGGACGAGGGTTTATCAGACTCATACAGGCGCAAGAGGGGCTTCGATGGGTGGTTTAACCCTTCAAAGAAGGAAACCTCGGTGGTGGTAACCGGCTAGACTAGAGTAAGGTAAAGGCTTTGTGATGAATTATCTGGGTCTCATGCCTACTAAGCATGTTGGCTATTAAGATGACTTATCTCTTGTGGGTAAAGTCGCACAACCTCTGCAGAGTGTAAACTATTCGAATAGCCGTGCCCACGGTCAAGGGCGGAAATGAATGCATTCACATGGTAGATCATTGTTTTGGTTTTAAAATAAAGATTTGGGAACCGGGAGTGGTTGGAACTCCCGGGGTTGTCCTGGCAGTTGTAGCCAGTGTGGGAGATGTAACCTGCTTTCTTGAACTTTGGCGGTTAGCCAAGACTTTAGTGTGGGTGGTTTAACCCGTGGTTTTGAACCTTGGCGCTAGAGCCAGAACCTAGTGTTGGTGGTTGTAACCTTCACTATTTAACTTGTTAGATTCTCATTAAAACAATCACCTTGCTAAATTGATGCCTTTAAAATAATTAATGGTATTTGAAATAAAATGTGGCTTTGTGCAAAAGAACCATATAACCCTCCTTTGTTAAACCCTGCATCTATTGCATTTTTCCAAGACTTATGAGTACTTTATGTACTCACATACTACACTTAAAATAATACCCAGAAGAGTATGAGGCTCAAGATGGAACTTTCAACTACGGAGCTTATGGATTCGACGAAGGCTTTCCGGAGTACTAGGTTGCGCTCCCCAGTCAATTGTCTGTGGCGTATTGATGGGTCTTCATCCGCTGGATTTATTTTGCTTCCGCTGTGCTTTATCTTTTGTGTGTGTGCGAGGTCTTGTAACCTCAATTGTAATAAAGGTCTTTCGGCCTGTACTCTCTTTATTATTGTAATTTCGTTGTTGGCAATGTAATCATCACTGTTTGGATTTGGAAATCCGGGTCCCGACAGAGATGGTATCAGAGCCAACTTGACTGTAGGACGTGACCTAGATTAGAATGGTAAAAATCTTAAGGACATATATTTATTAAAAATATTTGAGAAAATTTTCTATATCTCGTTATTTCTGCTCTATTCTTGATCTGATATTCACTTGTTTAAAATGTCTTTACTGATCTTCTCTATTATTCCAAAATTGTAGATGGCCGGTTCATCCTCAGATGACTCTTGGGACTACTTTTCTCATGGCGAGAATATCGAGCATTTGTTGGCCTTCTTCGCCGCCTTATGCAAGATCTCTGAAGTATCCCCAACCGCCTATTTTCAGGGGGCGGAAAGTCAAGATCATGGACCGAGATTCTTGGTCGAAGGAGGTATTCCTGTATGCATGGGAAGGAGAATTCAACTCTCCCACATACCCTATCGAACATCCTCGGACGGACCGTTCAGACGCTATTCAGGATGCAGCTCGTCTGGCACTAGCTGACTTGTGCCGGATTCATAAGGATATCCTGCGGCAGACGCCTTTCTATTTCTTTCCAACCACCAGAGCAGGACAGAGATATCCAGAACCCGTCAAGATCTCCATGGATGATCCCGTCGGCGACGATCAGTGCGGCTTACTCGGGCGATGATGCTACATACGCCACTTTGAGGAGATTGGGCGACGGACGCCTCACTTAGCTACCAAGACTCAAACTCTCCGTGCTCACTCATCCGAGCCGTGCAACAGAGTTCGAGTTGGGACGTCTTCGAGCGTGCAAATAGGTCTCCAGAGGACTACACACCGCCTTCACTGCATCACCGCCGTCCCGACAACCCAAAGCCGCCGACGACAGACCCGTATCTTGCTCATAGCGCGCAAGAGTGTGCGGCGCCCTAGTCCGCTACCTGATATCAACATTGGAGATTCCAGCAAAAGACGCAGTCTTTCTCGTTCTCGCTCCTGCTCCCGATCGTCTACCCCCAGTCATAGTCATCTTCATTCTCGAGCCTCTTGCAACCGTCCCGAGTGTGGATGTAGGCAGCTCCATGTGGGTAACTCAGAGGAGGACCCAGAAGAGGACCCAGAGGAGGATCCTGAGGAGCGCATCTTCGAGGAGGATGAGTAGTTGTTGAGTCAGTAGTACCCAAATAAATTGTTTACCATCCTTAGAACGTTTTATATTATGTTGGTGTGCTAGATGGATTGTACAAATGCCTTTGTGCACTTGTGGTACAGCCATTCTCAAAAATATATTAATTTAAAAGATAAAGTTCCTTCCAAGTTGTTGTTGTGTTCTCTCTTGTGTGTTGGTTTGGGATGTTATTTAGTTTTCCCCTGCTTCTTACCTGTGCTACTTCCCTCTTATCTTTTTGCTTTATCCTGGTTACCACTTCAGATGGTGAACACAAGGAACAATGCCGGCAACAGCCGTGGTGCCAATGCTCAGCCGGAAAATAACATGCCGCCACCCCCTGCTCAAGCTCCTAGCATGGAACAAATGATGGCAATGCAATTGCAACTGCTTCAAGCCTTAGCCCGCAACTGCGCAAGAAGCTCATGATGCCTGTTCAGCACCCCACCAAGCTGGGAGAATTCATGAGGACCAGACCGCCAATCTTCTCTGGTGCGGTAGATCCAATGGAAGCAGATGATTGGATTAAAGATGTGGAGAGGAAGCTGATTTTGGCTCAGTGCAGCGATAACGATAAGGTGCTTTATGCTGCTCATCAGCTAAAAGGAATCGCAGCGACTTGGTGGGAAAATTACTGCGCCGCCCATCAGAATGTGCAGACTATCACTTGGGCTGAGTTTGAGGAAGCTTTTCGCACTGCTCATGTTCCTACTGGAGTAATGGAAATGAAGAGAATGGAATTCCACAAACTACAGCAAGGGAACCTCAGTGTCACTGAGTATCTGAATAGGTTCACTCAACTATCCAGGTATGCTCCTGAAGATGTTGCATCTGATGCAGCAAAGATCTGGCGATTCATGCAGGGACTTGAACCCAATCTCAAGGTGCAACTGGTTTCAAATGATTACCCAACTTTCCGGATATGGTGAACAAGGCCATAATACAAGAGGAAGCTCAACGTCAATCGTATGAAGTCCTAAGAGGAAGTTTCAAGCTCAACAGGTGCAAGCGGTTCCGGCACCGCCTAATCCACCTCATTTCAGCAGGCCCTCAGCGCCAATTGTGCCGAGGACACCATTCAGTGGACCTCGCCTGATCCCTCAAGCTCCTCGACCAAACAATGCGCCCGCCTCGGTGAACAAGACTTGATGGTCGGAGTGCGGTGTTATAACCGCAAGAACATGGGACATTATGCCAATAATTGTCCTCGAAGCGCCACCGTGACCCCTGCTCGTTTCAACCTGGGACAACACCACCAGAGCCCCACTTGCAGACAAGGCCGTGGGCGCCTCAAACTCAAGGACTCCACAAGCAATGAACAGAGGGCATGTTAATCATGTCACCGCAGAAGCGGCCAGATGCACCGGGCGTCGCTCGGTAAGTTTCTTGTCAACTCGACTGCATCAAGATTATTTGATTCTGGAGCTTCACATTCTTTTGTGTCAAAAGATTTTGTGGAAAGATATAATTGAGATGTGCGTTTGCTAAAGAACCCTATGCTAGTCCAATCACCTGGAAATGAAATGAAGACTAGTACGGTTTGCCCTAGAGCAACCATATATATAAATGGAGTAAAATTCCTAGCGAATTTAATAATAATAGACTCCAAGAGCCTAGATGTAATACTTGGTATGGATTGGTTAACCAAGTATAAAGGGCAGATAGATTGTGCCAATCATGCCATTACTCTTACCAACTCTGAAGGAATTCAAGTGAGGTACAAGTCAAAGCCATCTTCTCAGAATAGTTGTGGGTTGAACAGCTTGAAGGGAATAACTTTGGAAAAAGTGTCCATAGTAAGGGAATATCCAGATGTGTTTCCAGAAGATTTGCCAGGAATGCCGCCAGATAGAGAAGTCGAATTTGTCATTAACCTAGTACCTGGAACGGCTCCGATTTCCAAGAGACCCTACCGGATGTCCGCAAATGATTTGGCTGAAGTTAAGAAGCATATTGAGGAACTACAAGAAAGAGGTTTTATTAGACCAAGTTCTTCGCCTTGGGGTGCACCAGTACTTCTAGTGAAGAAGAAGGATGGCGATCTTCGATGTGTGTGGATTACGATCCCTGAATGATGCGACAGTTAAGAACAAGTATCCATTGCCCAGGATAGATGATTTGTTTGATCGCTAAAAGGATCATGTGTCTTCTCCAAGATTGATCTCCGGTCGATATCATCAAATGAAGATTAGACCGTAAGATATACCAAAGACAAGATTTTCCACTCGATATGGACCGTATGAGTTTACGAATGTCTTTTGATTGACCAATGCTCCTGCATACTTTATGAATCTGATGAATAAAGTGTTCATGGAGTATTTGGATAAGTTTGTTGTCGTTTTTATTGATGACATTCTGATCTACTCCCAGAATGAGAAAGATCATGCAGAACATCTGAGGATAGTTTTGGAAAAACTCAGAGAGCATCAGCTGTACGCCAAGTTTAGTAAGTGTGAGTTTTGGTTGAAGAAAGTAGCTTTCTTGGGTCATGTGATTTCTGCAGGAGGGGTGTCAGAGATCCAAAAAAGGTAATGAGACGTACTCAATTGGACACAACCCAAGTCAGTAACAGAGATCAGAAGTTTTCTAGGTTTAGCAGGATATTATCGCCGCTTTATAGAAGGATTTTCCAAACTCGCAAGACCTCTCACTCAGTTGCTAAAGAAGGAGAAGAAGTTCGAATGGAGTAAATCTTGTGAGGAAAATTTTCAAGAACTGAAAAAGAGATTAACATCTGCACCAGTGTTAATGCTTCCAGATATTAGAAATGATTTTGAGTTATTCTGTGATGCATCTAGACAGGGTTTGGGCTGTGTTTTGATGCAAGAAGGAAAGGTCGTAGCCTATGCTTCAAGGCAATTGCGCCCGCATGAGCAGAACTATCCGACTCATGATTTAGAGCTAGCTGCTGTAGTGCATGCTCTAAAAATATGGAGGCATTATTTGATCAGTAATCGTTGTGAAATTTACACGGATCACAAGAGCTTGAAGTATATTTTCACTCAACCTGATCTCAACCTAAGACAACGCAGATGGCTTGAGTTGATAAAGGATTATGATGTTAGAATCCACTATCATCCAGGAAAGGCTAATGTTGTAGCTGATGCCTTAAGCAGAAAAAGTTATTGTAATAACTTGATGATACAAGTTCAGCAGCCCGCACTTCATGAAGAGTTTCAACGGCTTAATTTAGAAGTAGTAGAGGAAGGATTCCTAGCTACTTTGGAGGTTCAGCCAACCTTACAAGATCAAATCAAGGCAGCTCAAAAAGAGGATAAATATGTTAAGGATATCAAAGAAAATATGAAGAAAGGAAAATCACCAGGATTTTCAGAAGATGAAGAAGGTATCCTTTGGTTTGGGAAAAGAATTCTTGTACCCGAGAAGAAGGAAATAAAAGAGTTAATCCTGAAGGAAGCTCATGAATCCGGATACTCAATTCACCCTGGAAGTACAAAGATGTATCAAGATCTTAAAGAAAGGTACATGTGGTCCAGTATGAAGAGAGATTGCTGAATATGTAGCCTTGTGCGATGTATGACAACGAGTTAAAGCGTAACATCGAGACCAAGGGACTTTTGCAACCTTTGCAGATACCCGAGTGGAAATGGGAAGAAATTGGAATGGATTTTATAACTGGATTGCCAAGAACCAAGGCAGGGTATGATTCAATTTGGGTTATTGTGGACCGACTAACAAAAGTCGCACATTTCATTCCAGTAAAGACTACTTATTCTGGAGATAGACTCGCAGAGTTATATATGTCAAGAATCGTGTGTTTGCATAGAGTTCCAAAGAAGATTGTGTCAGATCGAGGATCTCAATTTACCTCAAGATTTTGGCAGAAACTTCATGAGATTTTGGGCACAAATCTAAATTTCAAGACAAGATACCATCCCTGCATCGATGGACAAATGTAAAAGTGAATCAAATCTTGGAAGACATGTTGAGAGCCCGTGCTTTGGCAAATAAAGCAAGTTGGGATCGAGTTTACCCTATGCGAATTTTCTTATAATAATGAGTTATCAATCCGACTGCAGATGTCTCCGCTTGAAGCTTTGTATGGCGTAAAATGCAGACACCGTTATATTGAAAGAAACTGGGAAGGACAAGTGTTTGGTCCAGATGTGTTAAGGCAAGCGAAGAGCAAGTCCGTCGATTCGTGATGATTAAAACAAGACAAACAAGACAGAAAAGTTATGCGAACAATCGCCGGAGAGCATTAGAATTTGTACCTGGAGATCATGTGTATCTGAAAGTTTCACCTCTCAAAGGGATGCGTCGTTTCAGCGTTCTTGGGAAGCTTGCTCCAAGATTCGTTGGACCATTTCTGTGGTAGCAAAAGGCGAAGTTGTTTATCAGTTGGAACTTCCACCTCAGTTGTCAAGTGTGCACAACGTCTTCCATGTGTCCGAGTTAAGAAAGTGCCTCAGAGTGCCAGAAGAGCAAATGCCTTTAGAAGAAGTATCTTTGAAGGAGGACCTATCATATCCAGAGTATCCAGTCAAAATTTTGGATGAAGCGAGCGCCAGACAAGAAGCAAGAGCATCAAATTACGTAAAGTGCGGTGGAGTAATCATACGTAATCGAAGCAACTTGGGAGCGTGAAGAAGACCTAAGAGCGAGTTCCCGATCTTTTTCCTGTTCGTCCGAATCTCGGGTCTAGATTCATTCTAAGGGGGTAGGTTTGTAACATCCCAAATTTTGAGTTTTGAAAATTTAAATTCAAATTAATTATTTTGAAGCAATTGGCTTTTATTTGGATTTTTCTGGGTTTTTCTGGAGTTTATTTCAAAATTTAAATCAAGGAAATGTATTTTAAATATTTTATAAAAGCCAAAAAGATAATTTTTAAATAATTTTTGAGATTTTTTTGGAATTAAAATTTATTTTAAAAGATAAAAGGAATTTTACAAAATTATTAAAAGCAAATCTGAAAATATAAATATTTTATTAAGTCTAAAATGTTTCCAGGAATATTCTATAATTTTTCTGGAATTTTAGATATTATTTATTATTTTTATAAGCAATTATATGGTTTCTAGTATTTTCTGAAAATCTAATCCGAAAATAAAATCAAATAAATCTCGGTAGCCACGTGTCGCAAATCGACTACCGATACCCCTTCGTTGGATTTAATCCAAGCCATCCCATTTCACTTAAATCCAATGGGCATGAGCAACCCACTTGCCACGTGGCATCCATCCGACGGCCCATACCCCTTCACCTCTCTTTCTCTCACCGACGGGTGGGCCCCACTTGTCATTTGTGTCTTCCACCTTCCTTTCTTCCTCCTCCATCCCTCCCTCTCTTTCCTCCATGGATGCCGCATGGGAGCTTGAATTATACTGTTTCCATCTATTAAACACCCGTTTAATCGCGCAATTAAGATCCTCAATCAAGTCTCCATCAAATGCCGGCCGTTTTACTCCTTAATTTCCTCTCTAATTGCGCGCGCATTTCTCTCCTCTCCCCACTCCGGCCGCGGCCTTCTCCTCTCCTCCTCGCCCTATAAAAACCCCCAAGGCCACCCTTCTCGGCACCGCACCCCTCTCCTCCTTCTTTTCCCCAACCCGGCCGCCGCTCCCGTGCCTTTCCCCACCGCTGAGCTCCACCGCCGCCGCCTTTCCGCCGCCGCCCTTCCTCCGCCGCCTGGCCCCGCCGCCGCCGGTGAGTCCGCCGCCTCCCTTGCCCCGCCGCTGCTCACCGCCCGCCCGGCCGCGTGCGTGCCCGCCGCCGCCAACCCGCGGCGCTGGTACGGGTGCCGTGCCGCGTGCGTGGTCGCGTCGGTCGGCCCACCGCCTGCCGCGGCCGCCACGCCGCCGCGCGCCGCCACCGACCACTACCGTGGTCCGTGGAGTCGGTCCACGGTGGACCGGGCCCGCGTGTCAGAAATTTCAAATTTTGAATTTTGCTGACGTCGTAATTATAATTTTCAGTACAAAAATAATTCGGGAAATTGCTCTTTTCTTTTTCTTTCAATTAAAATTTCCCAAAGCCATAACTTGCTCGTTTTAACTCCGATTTGACCCGTTCAAATTTCTAAATTTTTCTAAAATCATAATCTATCTAAATATACATTTTTTTCAATTTTTGAATTTTATTTGAATTTTGTGTGTTTTATTTGCTTTGTTGCTTTGTCTTTTCCTCACAGAGAATCCGACGTCGCCGAGGACTTTGTCGACCGCAAAGAAGAGAATCAAGAACTCACACACGAAGGCAAGTCTCCTTTGAACATCTTGAACCCTTGTTTGAGAAATGTTTGATTATTTTAAATTATTGCATTGCTATGTTACATAAAATGATAATTTCTGTTTTAGAGATAATAGTTAAACTGACAATTGTTATACCCTCATTTGACATTGACAACCATGTACCTTGGACACCCTAGGATTTCCTTTGTCTCAATAATGAGATTATTATTAAACTTTGGTAAATGTTGTAACGGTAGTAAAATGCTTAGTCATGCTATATAACTTTTGTAACCTTGGAATGGGAAATTATAATTTTGTGAAACTAGACTTTGTTCGTAATTCAGTGGTGATTGGAGATGCCACAGCTCTTTTAAAAATAAAATAAAATGTGAGAGTTGGTTTAGATCAAGCGGATGGTAAGATTGGTTTGATGCGCTAGCACGAGAACTTGTAAAGTGTATGTTCCGCCCTAGTCAATTAAGGACCGACGCTTGTGTTTGTCCAGTTTGAGCACTACCGTACAACCACATGTCTATATGGGTACGACCTAGCTAACTAACTTACAATAGTTTAGTTTAGGTACCACCAGTGGAAAGTGAGTGCCAGGGTGTACTGGTTATTCACAGTGAGGGACATGGTTTACTATACTCATACGGCAAGCAAGAGGGGCTTCGATCGGGTGGTTTAACCCTTCAACTGGTGAAACCTCGGTGGTGGTAACCGGCTAGACTAGAGTAAGGTAAAGGCTTTGTGATGAATTATCTGGATCTCATGCCTACGGAAGCATGTTGGCTATTAAGATGACTTATCTCTTGTGGGTAAAGCTGTACAACCTCTGCAGAGTGTAAAACTATTCGAATAGCCATGCCCACGGTCAAGGGCGGGCAAGGAATGCATTCACATGGTAGATCATTGTTTTGGTTTTAAAATAAAAGATTTGGGAACCGGAGTGGTTGAACTCCGGGGTTGTCCCGGCGATTGTAGCTGTGGGAGATGTAACCCGCTTTTCTTGAACTTTGGCGGTTAGTCAAGACTTTAGTGTGGGTGGTTTAACCCGTGGTTTTGAACCTTGGCGCTAGAGCCAGTAACCTAGTGTTGGTGGTTGTAACCTTCACTATTTAACTTGTTAGATTCTCATTAAAACAATCACCTTGCTAAATTGATGCCTTTAAAAATAATTAATGGTATTTGAAATAAAATGTGGCTTTGTGCAAAAGAACCATATAACCCTCCTTTGTTAAACCCTGCATCTATTGCATTTTCCCAAGACTTGCGGAGTACTTTATGTACTCACATACTACACTTAAAATAATACCCAGAAGAGTATGAGGCTCAAGATGGAACTTTCAACTACGGAGCTTATGGATTCGACGAAGGCTTTCCGGAGTACTAGGTTGCGCTCCCCAGTCAATTGCCTGTGGCGTATTGATGGGTCTTCATCCGCTGGATTTATTTTGCTTCCGCTGTGCTTTATCTTTTGTGTGTGTGCGAGGTCTTGTAACCTCAATTGTAATAAAGGTCTTTCGGCCTGTACTCTCTTTATTATTGTAATTTCGTTGTTGGCAATGTAATCATCACTGTTTAACTGTGTGCACTAGCTTTGATCTGGGACTAGTGCTGTAATACACAGAGGGTTTGGATTTGGAAATCCGGGTCCCGACAGAGATGGTATCAGAGCCAACTTGACTGTAGGACGTGACCTAGATTAGAATGGTAAAAATCTTAAGGACATATATTTATTAAAAATATTTGAGAAAATTTTCTATATCTCGTTATTTCTGCTCTATTCTTGATCTGATATTCACTTGTTTAAAATGTCTTTACTGATCTTCTCTATTATTCCAAAATTATAGATGGCCGGTTCATCCTCCGATGACTCTTGGGACTACTTTTCTCATGGCGAGAATATCGGAGCATTTGTTGGCCTTCTTCGTCAGCTTATGCAGTATCTGAAGTATCCCCAACCGCCTATTTTCAGGGGGCGGAAAGTCAAGATCATGGACCGAGATTCTTGGTCGATGGAGGTATTCCTGTATGCACGGAAGGAGAATTCAACCTCCCACATACCCCATCGAACATCCCTGACGGACCGCTCGACGCTATTCAGATGCGGCTGTCGGCACTAGCCGACTTGTGCCGGATTCATAAGGATATCCCGCGGAGACGCCTTTCTGCTTTCTTTCCAACCACCGGGCGGGGACGAGATATCCGTAACCCTTCAAGATCTCCATGGATGATCCCGTCGACGATCAGTGCGGCTTACTCGGGCGATGATGCTACATACGCCACGCCTTTGAGGAGATTGACGGCTGGACGCTCCTCACTTCCACTACCAAGACTCGAAACTCTCCGTGCTCACCATCCAGCCCAGCAACAGAGTTCGAGTTGGGACGTCTTGAGCGAGCGGCGGCCTCGAGGACTACACACCGCCTTCACTGCATCACCGCCGTCCCCGACAACCCAGTGCCGCCTCGGCCTTACAGACCCGTATCTTGCTCATAGCGCGCAGAGTGTGCGGCGCCCTAGTCCGCTACCCGATATCAACATTGAGATTCCAAAGAAAGACGCAGCTCTTCTCGCTCGCCTCCCGCCCCGATCGTCTACCCCCAGTCATAGTCATCTTCATTCTCGAGCCTCTTGCAACCGTCCCGAGTGTGGATGTAGGCAGCTCCATGTGGGTAACTCAGAGGAGGACCCAGAAGAGGACCCAGAGGAGGATCCTGAGGAGCGCATCTTCGAGGAGGATGAGTAGTTGTTGAGTCAGTAGTACCCAAATAAATTGTTTACCTTCCTTAGAACGTTTTATATTATGTTGGTGTGCTACATGGACTGTACTAATGCCTTTGTGCACTTGTGGTACAGCCATTCTCAAAAATATATTAATTTCAAAGATAAAGTTCCTTCCAAGTTGTTGTTGTGTTCTCTCTTGTGTGTTGGTTTGGGATGTTATTTAGTTTTCCCCTGCTTCTTACCTGTGCTACTTCCCTCTTATCTTTTTGCTTTGTCCTGGTTACCACTTCAGATGGTGAACACAAGGAACAATGCCGGCAGCAGCCGTGGTGCCAATGCTCAGCCGGAAAATAACATGCCGCCACCCCCTGCTCAAGCTCCTAGCATGGAACAAATGATGGCAATGCAATTGCAACTGCTTCAAGCCTTAGCCCAGAACCAAGTGCAGCAAGCTCCGCAGGCACCCGTTCAGGCACCCCAGTCCAAGCTGGGAGAATTCATGAGGACCAGACCGCCAACCTTCTCTGGTGCGGTAGATCCAATGGAAGCAGATGATTGGATTAAAGATGTGGAGAGGAAGCTGATTTTGGCTCAGTGCAGCGATAACGAGAAGGTGCTTTATGTTTGCGCCAGCCTAAAAGGAATCGCAGCGACTTGGTGGGAAAATTATGCACGCCCATCGAATGTGCGACTATCACTTGGGTGAGTTTGAGGAAGCTTTTGACCGCTCATGTTCCTACCGGAGTAATGGAAATGAAGAGAATGGAATTCCACAAACCTGCAAAGAAGGGAACCTCGGTCACTGAGTATCTGAATAGGTTCACTCAACTATCCAGGTATGCTCCTGAAGATGTTGCATCGATGCAAAGAAAGATCCAAGGTTCATGCAGGACTTGAACCCAATCTCAAGGTGCAGCTGGTTTCAAATGATTACCCAACTTTCCAAAGATATGGTGAACAAGGCCATAATACAAGAGGAAGCTCAACGTCAATCGTATGAAGTCCTAAGAGGAAGTTTCAAGCTCAGCAGGTGCAAGCGCTTCCGCACCGCCCTAATCCACCTCATTTCAGCATCGCCGGAGAGCATTAGAATTTGTACCTGGAGATCACGTGTATCTGAAAGTTTCACCTCTCAAAGGGATGCGTCGCTTCAGCATCGGGAAGCTTGCTCCAAGATTCGTTGGACCATTTCTGTGGTAGCAAAAGGGAGAAGTTGCTTATCGCTTGAACTTCCACCTCGGTTGTCAAGTGTGCACAACGCCTTCCATGTGTCCCGCTTAAGAAAATGCCTCGAGTGCCGTAAGAGCAAATGCCTTTAGAAGAAGTATCTTTGAAGGAGGACCTATCATATCCGAGTATCCAACAAAATTTTGGATGAAGCAGGCGCCAGACAAGAAGCAAGAGCATCAAATTCTGTAAAGTGCAGTGGAGTAATCATACAGAATCAGAAGCAACTTGGGAGCATGAAGAAGACCTAAGAGCAGAGTTCCCTGATCTTTTTCCTGTTCGTCCGAATCTCGGGTCTAGATTCATTCTAAGGGGGTAGGTTTGTAACATCCCAAATTTTGAGTTTTGAAAAATTTAAATTCAAATTAATTATTTTGAAGCAATTGGCTTTTATTTGGATTTTTCTGGGTTTTTCTGGAGTTTATTTCAAAATTTAAATCAAGGAAATGTATTTTAAATATTTTATAAAAGCCAAAAAGTGTTCATGGTGCATGGTGGTTGGTGATTAGTGAATAGTGCTTGGAGGAACAGTATTCGAAGGCTTTGCAGTCGTGGGTTTCACAACTATGGTCGGTGCTACAGTACCAAGTGGGTACTTAGTAGCGGTTGTCGATGATGTAGTACAGAGTCAGTACTTGATGGTTCTGTGGTTAGTAGTGATACTCGTTATTTCCGAATGTTTTGAGCAGGCGATGGTAATTCTCGAGTACTTGTTTTCATGTACTCATTGAGCTGGTGGTTATATTGAGTGATCTAAGGCTGATTTCTAGATAGCGTTGAGATTTGTGGTCGTGGGTGACCCGGTTGGTGTTTGTGGATGGTTAAAGGTGTGGTTTGTGTGTGTGGACTGATAATGGTCAAGTTGTGCAGAACTTGTACCGAAAAAATGTTTTTGGTCTTTGATGTGTAGATTGGTGTGGAGGTAGTCATGGTCGATGACGAGGAGGACCGGGACTAGGATGGGGAAATCTGAGGTCCAGGTGGTCGAGGCTGTCACGCGAGGTGGTCGGGCTCACGCTGGAGCACATGGAGATCAAAGGTGGTGATTCGTGGAGAAGTTATGTGCGATGGGTCCAGGAGGCTTCAACACAAGTAGTGATTGTAACACCCCAGCCAAAACAATGACCTGGAATGCTACCCAACTAGAAGTAAAACAAAGATAACTAAATACGTTATATAAAATTTCGGCAGAGCCTCCTTTGTTTATCTAACTAAATCAGGAATTTCACAAGCAGTATCAATAATAATAGACAATTCTTCAAGTAATAAGTTCAATTCTAAGCAAATAGATTAAATATTGCCAAACCATTCATGGGTATAATAACTAGAGGAAGGACATGAGCATCATAAATATTCTAAACTCTTATTACAATTAAAGTCCAAGGGTAATAATCAAACAGTACTTAGATAGTCCTTGCATCTAAGTTTTTATTTGTTTCTTCCTTTATTCGCAAAATGGGTGTGACGTGCAAGTGCAACAATTTTATTCCTTCCCTTTCCCCATGCATGTCGACCTCATAACGGTACCTAAAAAAACAACAACAACAAGAGTGAGTCCAACGACTCAGCAAATATAATGGATAGTAACAAGAACATTCATGAGCATCACTTCACCAAATCATCCAACATCCATATAAATAAGCCATGCTATGCAAGATGATCAAAAATCTCTTTATCTCTTTCCTTTTGCATTTTACTGGTAATGCAGAGTGTGCATCCATCAATGCAGACCCATGCCTGTACCATATGGTACAGGGACCAATTGCCCATACTCCACAAGTATGGGGACCTTTAGTCCGTCATGTCATCAACATGACAGGGACCTCGACACTTGGTCATCTCGTGACCAAGACTTTAATAAAATCAGCATGATGCATATGCGTGAATGTCTCAATAAATAAAACTTGCATTCACAATAACTATGCATCAGAAATACTCCTCAACACTTTAAATTGCAATCGACCATAAATAGTACCAAAATATCCTTATCATAAGCATGAACACATATACTCATAATATAGATCAAACATCTACAAGCCATTAAACATCAACAATCCACACTATCAATTTTAAACCATCATTATACTTGCCTTAACCACAAGAAAACGGGGGATGTGCAGAAGGTGCGGCCCCTGGGATCCGTCCTCCTCCTGAATAATAATTATAATGATTGCTAAGATAACAGTAGCGGATCTTAGATTAAATAAAAATACCCACAAACTAACCCAACATGTTTAGCTTGGATCAAAACCCCAAATCCTACCGGTCATCCTGTCCCTTCATGGACACCTTGTCATGATTGATCTCCTTCCTCCGCTCGATCGGCAGCGAATGGGGATCGTCTTCACTGGCAATGGAGGAGAGGGGAGGGGATGCTAGAGGGAGGCGGCGCAATGGGGACAGAGGGGCGCGCAATGGGTGGCGGGGGGCGCAATGGGTGGCGGGGGTGGCACAATGAGTTGGAGGGGGGGCGGCTAGGGTTGGAGGGGGAGGTGGCGCCTCCCCCCTCTTGGCCGAAATCCCACCTGGGCCAAGGCCCAGGTGCAGGTTGCCAGCAAAAATAAAAAAACCCCCTCAAAACTTGATATTTTATTCTTCCCTTTAAGGTCCTTCACTCCGATTAATCGATTATTTGTCGAATCTCTTCCGGGTTAGTACAGTGATGATGCGTGGAAAAGCTACAGGAGGTGTGGTCCTGGAGGCTTCGATACAAGAGTTATGGTGTGTGATGGAGATACAGGAGGTGCTATCTTGGAGGCTTCATCACGTGTTGAGTTAGGAGTTGTGGATAGAGTCCATAACTTGGAAGAGATAGAGTTTGGTTAAAACCACATTTAGAAGGGTTTTGGGTCCTTTGTGACGAGGCAATGGGGTCCCGATATTCCGATAGGATGTTAACTTTGATTTAGAGGAGAACGACTTTGATGATGCAAGCATCTAACCGGCCACGACGAGAACACCAAGAAATCACTAAACCACACTCCAAGTCGTTATCAACCGTGCCAAGAACACGGTTGCCTGACCAGGAAGGTCTATTCCTACATGCAACCAAAAAACACGCAAGAACAACATAATAAGCAATCTAAATTGCAAATGTATAAATTGAGTTCAAAAATGTGGGATTCTGCAGATGTTCTTTACTGTCAGTCTAGTTGACACAAGCGAAGAACAAGAGTTTTCACAATGGAAAAACTAAGCAAATGAAATCCGAGAAAACTAGAATGTTAGAGTACAATATATGGTAGGATAGAGTCCATTGGGATTACTATCCCTTGTACCATCTTGCCCCCCAAGTCTTGTACTTCTATATATACCACCCGAGAGGCTCAATGCAATACATCCAATTCCACCCAATTCTATTCTCCTTCATGGTATCAGACGTCTAGGTTTAGATCCTAACCCTAGCCGCCGCCGCTCTCAAGATCGCGCCCCGGGAGATCTATCTCCGCCGGGGGCAGCAGCGCCTACGTTTAGGCGGTGGATCCTATTGATCCGGCCGCCATAGTCGTCGTCATCGTCACGCAGCAGATCGGGCCTTCCTCATCGCGTTCCCCAGGCTCGTCACTGGGCTGTCGCCATCACCCCCTTCCGGATCTTCACCACCCGGTCCTGCGCTGCTGTGGCGGCCGGGCTTGGCCACGCTCCGACCCTAAGCCGCCATGGTGGCAGCCAGGCCATGACGCGTGCTCCACGCCGGTGGCGGATCTGGAGGCGGCGGTGGTTCACGATGGAAGCTGCGCCACCACCGCGGCAGCGGCTGCAAGCACCCAGGCGGCGCCGTCATCCCTAAATGCACCGCCCCCTCGCCGTCGTCTTTCGTCGCTGTCCGCAGCTCGGAGACCACCAGATCTCCCGTCGAGCCACCAGATCCGCCGTGGCCTCCCTCCTTCGCAGCTCTGCCGACCGCCGCTTGGAGCCCACTTCGCCTCGTCCGTCTTATCCGCACAGCAGCTACCACTCGGATCTCTACCGCCCGGGGACGGAGCCGCGCCTCTTCCTCGTCAGATCCACCGCCGAGCCGCCTGGAGAGGTCCGCCCGGGGGCGCTGCCTGGAGAGGTCTGCCCCTGGACGCCGCCTCCCTCGTTTCTTCCTTCCCTAGGCTAGGTCGCCGACGCCCCCAGACGGCGCCTTTCCCGGTTGCCGCCGCCTCTGGTCCTCCTCCTGCCGCCTCTTTGACCCTCGCCACCGCCGCCGACCCAGACGCCACCGAAGCCCGCCACGGTAGCTCATCTCCGCCGCCGTCACCACCACCCGCCCGGCCAATGAGGGCCCGGATCCGGATGCCCGAATCAGCTCTGTTGTTATAAAAGGTAACCAAGAAAAAAAACCTAGTGTTCCGTCCAGATCTGGCGTTCCGTCAAGCTCCAATCCTCGACCATATCGGCATCTGGCTAGGTGTACCCAGTGAATTGCACATGGCAGATCCCACTACTGCTGTTGTATCTTCGGGGTTGAGTCGCCCACCGCCCGTCGTTCTCGCACGTATCTACTCCAACATCGGCGTCGACTACACCGGCCTCTACCTCTTCGACTGTACGGCCAGGCTGGGCACGCGATGTCGAGGGGACGCCTTCGCGCGTCGCGTCTCGTTCATCTCGACCGCACATCTTAATCGCCGGTTCGTCATTGCCACCACA
Source organism: Bonia amplexicaulis (assembly GCA_036346245.1). Lineage (NCBI taxonomy): Eukaryota > Viridiplantae > Streptophyta > Magnoliopsida > Poales > Poaceae > Bonia > Bonia amplexicaulis. The sequence continues at coordinate 11,126,401 of CM070748.1, forward strand.
GATCTGGACGTCTCCACCGACTTCTTCCATCGTCGTTCTGCCTCGCGCGTACTCGGTCTGATCAGCCGATTGTGCGCGATCCACCCGGCTCCCGTGACGTCCATCGTCGAGTACTACGCGCATCTTCTCCGAGCAACAGGGCTGCTGTTGTGTCGCCTCCTCGGGCCACAGCACCGCCGCACATATGTCCCCTCGCCGTTACATCTACATCGCCGTCCCCTGTGCATCGACGACTGTGCTGCGTAACCTCTTGTATAAGGGGTGGCACTATTCAAAGTACTGTTCAAGTACAAAACTAAGAGTGCGACCTCCTTAAATAGGGGAGGGAAAGCTGCACAAAACTAAGAAATAAGGGGTGGCACTACTCAAAGTACTGTTCAAGTAAACAGTACAGTCGTGAATAGTATGGGCTAAGAGAATGGGCGCCTTCCCCTTGGGCCCAAGCATTACAAGGCCCAATTTGGCCCACACAGGTGATGTAATATTTTTTTTACGATTACAGTGCGAATATAAGAAATTTAGAGGTAAGGCCAGATCCATTGGAAAGAGGACGAGAAAAACTTTCCAACAAGTACTCGTAGACCTCAAACGGACTCCATATGTGAAAGCTATGCACATTTGAAGTTGGGCCTGTTAGGCTGAATCCAATCTGGAGGCCGAATTGGATTCGAAAAGATGTCCAACTTGAACTCTTGCTTGAATTGGTCCAAAGTGATGCGGTACTACAAAAATATATATTTTTATCATTAGGTAGCATCATATTCTCATTTAAAATATGTTAAAGTTGAAGAAACGAATTCGCTTTTAGTTCAATCTTGATATTGCGCGCTATGGTCGTATGTGTTTGTGGCATGGTCATCCTCCTCTTCTTGACAGAAAACCGTCCTTTATTAAACGAAGTAAAACCTCTTTGAAATGATCTTGATAATAAATCTCAGTACATGATAACAAACGCAACGAACTCTCGTTATGTAATGTCATAAGTTCTTTATTAGACGAAGTAAAACCTCTTTGAAATAAGCTCAGCTGATAATTGAAGTGATGCGTAGGAGCTCTTGTAATTGGAACAACAAACATAGCAAATATGGTTGTATCTATAGGGTACATGTTCTTATCATCCTCCCCTACTTGCAAACAAAGCCGTCCTTGGCTTTTCATAAGCAGAAAATAGGGTAACAAAGAAGCCAAGGTGTATGAATAGTATATATATATGTCATTTTTTTTAACAATTCTTCGTTGTTGCACAATTAATGTTATAAAAAGTAGCAATCATAAAAGCTCATTGTATTGTTAACCCAAGAGTAATCGTACATGTCAATGAGCAAATCAAAATTTCTCACACAACAATTATCGTAACTGGTTTTACAAGTTTAAGTGAAGTATTTATGCAATTCAAATATCTAAAGTTATAACTTGCAGTGGTTGGCACATATGGCCAAAGCTGCAACTTTTGGAATCAAACAAAGTTCAACTAGTAAAAACTTCTTTATATCTAACCAAAGTCACATGATTATATTGTATGCAATTAATTCATCACATGAATCACTCAAAATAGCAAGCAATTTATTTATTTTATGACATGGTGCATTCAAGTCAATGTAGTCTAAATTCTCTACTTAAAACATGCGCGTGTCAAAATCATTTTCCACTAAGTTTTGCTCTAAAATAGTATGAACAATGGATAATTGTAACTCCTCACAAGCATTCTCACCGTGAGTGATGATAGCACCTTGTTCTTTACCTTTCTGGCTCTCCTCAGATGATGTAGGTGCATCCATCTCCTCATCTTCGTTCTGAACTAATGGAGTCGACAGTTCAATCAGCTCATGCTCCTCTTCGGCAAGGTTCTCAACTACCTGCAAGTTGTTAGTCATAGAAAAAGGCACAAACACTGGTTTGTTCTCATGTTTCTTATCATCAAACACTCTCAATTTCTCCTTAATCTGACTTTCAACCTTACAAGCAAGCATAAACAAATAAGGGAGAGAATTATATTCTTCGTGAATAAGAATGTCCTGAATTTCTTTATTAAGCCCACGTAAGAATCTATTCTCTATAGCTTCAGCATATTCCTTTAAGCCACAACGCAATAAACGAGTTTTTAATTCATGATAATATTCCCTTACAGACCTACTTCGTTGTTTTAAACATTGCAATCTGCTAGCAAATAATCAGCATGATTTTTATGAATGAATTCATCTCTCATAAGTTTTTTTTAATGCATTCCAAGTTCGAGGCACTTGACCATGCCTACCAAAATACTTCCACCATAGTATTGTATCATCAATAAAAACACTAGTGGCGACTCTAATCTTTTGCCTATCAGACCAATCATAACATTCAAATTCTTTATCTAGTGCTACCTCCTAGTCAATATAGGCATCAAGATCAAATTTACCAGTAAAGGATGGCAAAGTGATTTTAGTTTTACAAGACGTACTATCACAATCATATACCTCCCGTGGTGAAGAAGCTTATCTCGAGCGTACATCTTCCTCGCGAATTTTCTGGAGCTCCCGTTTAATGGCTCGAAGAAGACGTGGATCTATCTCGTAATCATCCCATAAACCTTCCATGGTTAGTAGAAAACAAGAAAACAAATCACAAGTATATGTTCCTATCAACTACTAGGATCCAGAGGCTTAAAGTCACTTACACTCAACGCTTACCAAGTTCTGGCATGTTCTTACCAATGCAAACAGGTGGTGCAACCAATGGCTGATTCATGATAAACTTGACTCAAGTGACGAGTAAAGCTGTTGCAAGGAACGGTTCGACGTGATTTGCTCGGTTAGTATAAGGTGTCCCTTGGAAGGCTTGATATGTAGCAATGGAGAACAATCAGTTAATTTCAGAAATTGCATAGAACTGAATTATAGTTCATATCTAGCTCTTACCCTATGTTGCTAATCAACCAAGGATGGAAGAACACAAGGATTGACCCAAAACTAAAAACGGAAGATTTCTGTCCACTGGACAACATGTCGGTATTTTGGCCGTAACTTCTATTCAATTGCCTTTTTTCAATGATTCCATTTTTCGTCCATTTCCTGGCGTCTTTTCTACAACTTTTGTTTTGGGGCCAAGTTTTGGAAACCCACTGACTGTTGCAGATTCAATTCAGAAATTTGGGTCAGATTTCACCATAGATATCTTTTAATTGCCATGCGGGAATGAAGCAAAATTTTAGAGACAGATGGATAAGGAAGTTATATATCTAATGGCACTGGTTTCACTTAAAAAGAATCTCGGAATCAAAAGTTAAGGCATTTTTGGTGGCGGCTACAGAGAAAGGAAAAGACTAGCCGAATTGCAATTGGGAAATTTTGTTTTGTTTGGATTTTTATAGGAACAAATATATGACCAACAACTAGACAATGCTAAAACGGACGTAAATTCAATTTAGCAAACCAAAACTAATAGATTGAAAGGCATAGCGGGGTTTGATAGCGAAAATAACACTTTTTATGGGGCAATTTTTTTAGATTATAGGAAGTTCAAACCGAGCAATCGCTAAACCACACTCCAAGTCATTATCAACCGCGCTAAGAACGCGGTTGACCTGACCACGAAGCTCTATTCCTCCATGCAACTAAAGAACACGCAAGAACAAGATAACAAGCAATCTGAATTGCAATTGTATAAATTGGGTTTAAAAAGGTGGGATTCTGCAGAGGTTCTTTACAGTTGGTCTAGTCGACACAAGCGAAGAACAAGAGTTTTCACAATGAAAAACTAAGCAAACGAAATCCGAGAAAACTAGAAGGTTGAGGTCTCCTTAAATAGGGGCGAGAAAGCCGTACAAAACTAGGAAATAAGGGGCGAGAAAGCTGTACTATCCATGAATAGTATGGGCCAAGAGAGGGGTGCCTTCCCCTTGGGCCCAAGCATTACAAGGCCCAATTTGGCCCAAACAGGTGATGCAGTATCTTCTTTTGATGATTACGGTGTGTACAGAAGGTATTTGGAGATAAGGTAGATCCATTAGAAAGAGGATGAAAAATGTTTTCGAACAAGTACTCGTAGACCTCAAACTGACTCCGTGTATGAAAGTTATGCATATTTGAAGTTGGGCCTGTCAAGCTGAATCCAAATTGATCTGGAGGCCGAATTGGATTCCAAAACGTGTCCAACTTGCGCTCCTGCTTGAATTGGTAGAAAAGTGATGTGGTGCTACAAAAATATATATTTTCATCATTAGGTAGCATCATATTCTCATTTAAAATGTGTTGAAGCTTAAAAACGAATTCACCTTTAGTTCAATCTTGATATTGGGCGCTATGGTCATATGTGTTTGTGGCATGGTCACATCATTTTGGATTTTGGAAGAGATAGTATTGTGTATCCAGTTTGATAAGGACATGGTTTAGGGCTCTAGCATATTAAAGCATGTGAGGCTAAGGGTTTTATGAGCTGCTTTGGTGACTTTTGTGAGGCTTTTTGTGCTAGGGTTTATAGGAATACCGTGAAGGCGCTTTGTAGCCACAGAACATGATCTAGAAATAATAGATCAAATCTATTCCAAAAAAAGTTAGTCGGTGTCGGTGACATGTTTTCTAAGCATCATTTTCTTGTGTCCTCGGCGGTGACATGTTAATACATCTTGATCTTGTGTAATACGAGCATGACGTTGTCTTTGGTGTGTTCTCATTCGAGCAGCTAAAGCTTTCGAGCAGATGGAGATTTGACTACATGCAAAGGAGGTCAAGTGAGCAGTCAAGCAAGCGGTTGAATGCCAAGCGATCGAAGTGTTCATCGAGCGCGTACAAAAGAGTCAAGAGCAAGCAGTCGAACTACTTGCGATCGAAATCTACATCTGGTAATTTGGATTACTTTTTCTTCTAGTTTGAGATTTTTTAGGTATGAAAAAGCAGAGGAAATCATTCAACCCCTCTAATTGCGATATACGATCTTACAAGTGTTATCAGAACCAGTTGCAATGGCATCAAAGAGGTATGTAAACCGTCTCCCTGCTTTTTGGAAGTGTCGGATGTAAGCGTACATTGAGGGTGAGGGTAGTGATGTTTGGAATAAGGTTTCTAGACCGTATGAGGTTCCTATTACGGTTATGACTTTAAATAAAATAGATGTTGATTTAAATGTTCAAGTCGTAAACTGTTATTTCAAGGAATCTCTCACAAAAAATTTGATCGTGTAGCTTATATTGCTTGTGCTCACTTAATCTAGAAAACTCTTTACAATTATTATGAAGGAACAACCAAGATTAACAAAGTGCGTAAGAATCTTTATCAAAAAGAATACTCGGATAGTGAATTTGTAGATGATCTTTTTGCTCATATTGAGAAGATTTGGAGTAACTTGCACGGAGTTACTATTGTTCCTACTGATGGAGATAATATAACTAAAATTTTGAGGTCTTTAGATTTAGAGTGGTTGATGGTCGTCACGACTGATAATCAAACCATCGATCTAGATACTCTAACCATAGATTGAAATCCTATGAGATAGAAGCTTTGCCATCTAAGCTGATAAATGTTCATCTTTAGTGCTTGTGACTAACCCCACGTAGCTAGGCTGCTCCATCGAGTGCTTTGTCTTATGTTTCCTTGTCTTGTTTGTCCTCTTTTTTAGAAGATCAGTTAGAGCAGCTCCCTAAAGAGGACTTGGTCTTAATCTCCTCACAATCATACAAGGGTCTCAACAATTTGAGGATGAGAAAGTAAGGTGGAGGTCTAGGTTTGATCAGGTGCTTTGAGTGTGATGAGCCTGGTCACATTAAGATGGATTGTCCCAAGCTCGAAGAGAAAGTGAACAAGGATTACATCATCGGCCATCCAAGAACATCAACACCAAGAGTGGAAATCTCTATCGCAAGATTGCTGAAAAGCTCAAGTTGATTCTCGAGTGCCTTGATTTGAGTGATATGGAATATGAGATTTGCGACAATGTCAACCACGACCATGATGATACTAAAGGTAAGAAAAAGAAGAATGATGACTTCACGGGTATGTCCTTCCTAGCGAGCAACAACAACAACAATGACGACTATAGCGATCCCAACCATATAAGACCGTCATACGATGTGCTTTAAGAAGGTTTAGTTGAACTTCCTATTGAATTGAAAAAGACAAAGAAATTGAAAGAAAATAATTTTGTAGTCAAAAGCATGAATTTTGAGGTTACTAGACTTAGAGCATCTATTCCTAAAGAGGATTCTTGTGAAGCTTGTCAAGTCTTACACTCTGAGTTGAAAACTACTTGATCTGATAATGTAACAAGCATAGCTCAACTTAGAGATGCAACGGATAAATTTGATCAACTAAGAATGCTATATGACTCCTATGATGGAAAACATAAACTTGCTAATGATGAAATTAAAAAGCTTAAGTCTAACTCATCTAAAGCATGCTCTAAATGTGATTTGCTCCAAGTTAAACTTAATTCTTCTCAGGAATCAATTCAACAGATGCTTCATCATGAGACTCCCTCTTGCTCTAATTGTCCTAAGCTTAGCGTTGAAATAGAAGCATTGACTAGACAACTTAATGAGTATACTGAAAATGATAGATTGGCTAAGACTAGTGCTTCTAAGAATTTAGCGAATGAACTTGGTAAATACACAACATGTCATGCTTTGCCTAAAGAAAATGAGTATCTTAAGAACACTCTGGAGAGATTTTCTTTTGGCAAGAAAAGTTTAAACAAGATTCTAGATCAATCAAAAATAAGTGTGAAAAACATAGTCTAGGATTTAAATTTGTTGAGCATGCCAAGAATAATCCTCCTAAGATTGTTAAGCTTCTTGAACCAGGAAAGATTGAAGTAAACTCTAAGCCAAAACCAATTATGTTTAAATTTGCTGGTATAGCAAAGAATCCCTCTACCAAATTGAGTGCTGCAAAGTCATCAGATACGACTTCTCATCGAGTCAAGTATCAATGCACTCATAGTGGTAGAGATGGTCATTTGGCTCAGTTTTGTTTTCAGAAAGCTAATAAAGAAAAGAGATGCAGGTTAAGAAAGCGTTCTCGAATGGGATCTTTGCAATCTCCTTGTCATTACTTTGCTCCCTCTAATCAGTCTTCTGCATATTCAGGAGCTTATTTTCCCTTTGCTCTCTCTATCCAATCGTCTGTAGGTTGTCAGTGTGCTCTCTCTAATCATCTCTTTGCAGGATCGGGAGTTTTTACAACAGGACCGGTTAGATCAGCTCTTCTCGTGGTAGGAACAGTGTGGTTGGATCAATGCTTCGACCATCACTTCAATGACCAATGATTCGACCAGTGGTTTCTACTCGATCAGACTGGTCGATGATCAGACCAGTCAGACCAACTACTTCCTGTGGTCGAACTAGTGTAGCTGAACAGGATTTTTGAATAGTTGTTTTCCACAGTCAGACTAGCTCCTCAAGAGAATTTTGACCCGTTTTCTCTCCTCGTTTAGACCAGTCGGGAGTCAGACCAGTCAGACCAGCTTTACACAGGACGTCTGATTATTTTTTACTAGCGTTTTTCACTCGGGTAGACCGGTTAGGGGTCAGACCAGCTTTACCTACGCAGTCAGATCATTTTCGACCAGGGGTGTCCATGCAATCTAATACGGGGTCGCCCGATCTTCTCGACGTAGGATGGATACTCACGAGAGTCTTGATGAAACGTAATGATACTCCAATGCCAATGCAAGGGATGAACACTCTTTAATCCGCCAAACACACTCGTGTTGATTTCGCCCACCACCAAGCGAAGATCTATCGTGCACCCAATTCCCAACGGAAAGGCTGAACGATCTTGATTGAAGAAAATCACTCCTAATTCCCTATGGAACTTCGGTAGCAATGCTAAACTCGAACAAAGTTTAGTAGATTCATTATTCTCAAACGTGGTCTCCCTTACAACGGGGGTCTAACCCTCAATATATAGTTCCCTGTCCACCTCATGGCTGGCCAAGAGGTCCTAAACCAACTCCAACTCATCCCTACAAGTATTTGGAAATAAACTCACACAAAAGGAAAAACCTAAAAAAACCTGTCACAATGTGTCGATCATAACATTTTATACGTAACGAATTTGAAGGTGGGGCTGGATCCATTGCATAGCCCTTGAAATTATCTTTCCAAATAGTACAAGAACACCTGAATCGGACTCCGTTTGTGAAAGTTATGACCTTTTTAGTAACTCCTTGTCAGGCTATCCCGAACCGAATCCGAATTGAATCCTGAGTTGAATCCGAGTTTGAATTGGATTGAGCACGTGGGAGGTCCGAATTTGGCTTGAAAATCTTAAGAAACCAAATTAAGTTGTTCAAATATGGGGGAGAAAAATTTTAGTTCCTTCCATGCTTCAACTGCGCTACTCTGATTATTTGTATATGATCGTATATTAAAGGATGAATAAGTAGGCTTAAGAAATCTTTTGAAACATGCAGCACTATTGTTGAAACTCATCTCATTGTGATCATGATATGGCACAGAAGATTGTTTATCCAAAATATGCAATTTCAATTCAGCAAACTTATCACATGTAATGCATATTCGGTAAACATAAAACTTATCATCTGTACCATAATTTCGAATCAAATTGAACTTATATGTATATGCATAGGTACTAACTAGTGATTTTAAACATGAAATTTCAGCAACATTCTCAATCACACTAGATAGTTGTTTAGGATCATCAAACATGATATAATATAAAGAATCATCAGGAGATATTCTCGTAGGAACTTCCTTATGAGTAATCAATTCCACATTATGTAAATTGAGCAAAGAAATTTCAGAACATGGAATTTTCATTCGTACGTATGAGTTCTCACAAGTACTCACCGTTTCACAATTAATTTCAGCACCAATATTGTTACTTTTATTATTCTCCTCAGTTGATATATGCGTTGTAGGTATTAAATCATCATGATATAACAACGGGGCAGCAAGTACTTTATCTTTAACTCTGATTATCTCCTCATCGTTTATCTCCAATGGTGCCAGTTGTTGAATATTTGGCTCCTCTTCCTTAATATTAACCTGCATAATGTGAGGAACAACACTAGAAGTAGATATTAATGTGTTAGTTTCAAAATCAACCTCACTTTGTCTATCTTCTACTTCTCTCTTTTCTTTTTGTGTATCTCTTACACTCTCAGTTTGGATGCTCTCAAACTCACATATGGTGGAATCACACAGCTCGCTCTTTTTAACACTCTCACTCAATTTGGCTATATGGCTCTCATTCTCACATGGGTTTTGATACATCTCAATTGTTGTATGTATCATTGGGGCAGCACAAGATGTCTCCTTTACTGAAGGGAAAGTCCCATGCTCGGTCATCTTCGCATGTGTCACACTAGTGGAACCATAAGAGCTGAAGTATGGACATGGATTGAACCGTGATGTACGTGTCTCCATAAGTTTCTTCTCCTCCTTAATAGCACAATTCACAAGATCATGCAAGTTACTAAAATATTTATGTTGAAGTATAGCGGCGATCTCCGAATTCAAGCCACCTTTGAAGTATGCCTTCTCCCTTGATGGACTAGTGACACCGGCATGACACATCGCATCTTGCAGTTCAAAATAGTAATCTTGGACAGTGTTACTACCTTGTGTGATATTCTCCAAATGGTGAAGCAATTCCTGCGCATAATAGGATGGCACAAACTCGCTCCTCATGAACACCTTCAAATCTGACCCTAGATTTAATGAATTGTTTTCCAATTAGTCGTTGCCACCAACTATAAGCATAGTCTTCAAACTCCCTCGTGGCACGTTTCACCTCTTGATCTTTGGAAAGTTTCGGAAGTCTAAACACTTTCTCCATTTACCAGTCTCACTCAAGATACTCTTCTGGATCATCACTACCATAGAAAGGAACAAAGATATCTTCTTCTTGTTGTGGACGAAGTGCTCGCACAATATCATTCACGATGTTTTTATGTATCACCTTCATTTGTTGATTGAGCTCAATGCAGAAATCCTGCATATCCACCTAAAGTTGTACATGCTTATCAGTGGTACCTGATTGGAGCTCTTGTTGCAATGTACTTCTCAATGCCTGATGTTGAAATCGAGTCATCGGGGTATTAAGATTAACTTTAATCTCATCACCATAGTTATCTTCTCCACCTGCCATGGTTAGATTGTACAAAGAAAACACCAAAACCACAAATATATGGGCAATATGTGGAGTTCACTCAATCTCACTTTTCCTCTCCCAAGTAAAGTTCTTACCTTTCCGAAGTGAATTGAGACCAAAAGAAACTTACACTTGGTGGTGGCTATAATAACAAGTGATGATCAAGCGGATTAAAAAGTGACTCACATTTGAAGGTGGGGCCAGATCCATTGCGTATCCCTTGAAATTATCTTTCCAACGAGTACAAGAACACCTGAATCGGACTCCGTTTGTGAAAGTTATGGCCTTTTTAGTAACTGCACTGTCGAGCTGTCCCGAACCGAATCCGAATTGAATTCTGAGTTGAATCCGAGTTTGAATTGGATTGAGCACGTGGGAGGTCCGAATTTGGCTTGAAAATATTATCCGAAACTTGTAGTGCAAGTCCTTATACTCCTCCCTTTTGCTCTCTCATGTCTTCACATGAATCATACCTAAGAATACATAAAATAATAGCATGAGGTAGTATTCCAAGTTCATCATCAATTAAAAGAAACTCCTTAAGAAACAAATTCACCTGACAATATATAATGCGGCTCAATACTTCTTTCAAATGAAATAATGCATTCGCCTGAAAAGTGTTAAGCATGTGCGTATCCGCATCACCATGCATACACCTTGGCTTCTTTGTTACCCTATTTTCAGCTTATAAAAAGCCGAGGACGGCTTTGTTTTCAAGAAGGGAAGGATGATGAGAACATGTACTCTATGGATACAATCATATTTGTTGTGCTTGTTGTTCGAATTACAAGAATTTCTATGCATCCCTTAAATTATCAGGTGAGTTCGTTTCAAACAGGTTTTACTTTGTTTGATAAAGAATTTATGATATTACATAATGAGAGTTTGTTGCGTTTATTATCATGTACCAAGATTTATGATCAAGATCATATAACACGTGAGGCTACACATATGTTAAAACTGAGGACGGTTTTCTGTCAAGAAGGGGAGGATGATGTGACCATGCCACAAACACATACGACCATACCGCCAATATCAAGATTGAACTAAAGGTGAATTCGTTTCTTCAGCTTCAACATAGTTTAAATGAGAATATGATGCTACCTAATGATAAAAATATATATTTTTACAGCACCACATCACTTTTACACCAATTCAAGTAAGAGATCAAGTTGGACATGTTTTGGAATCCAATTCGGCCTCCAGATCAATTCGGATTCAAGCTGACAAGCCCAACTTCAAATGTGCATAACTTTCACATACGAAGTCCGTTTGAGGTCCACGAGTACTTCTTGGAAAACTTTTCTCATCCTCTTTCCCATGGATCTGGTATCACCTCTAAATTCCTTCTGTACACACCGCAATCATTAAAAGAATCCATGTTGAGCTCGTACTAGAATCGGATTCGAACTGCTGCGATGTTATCATGTTCAAACGGACATAACTTTCTCATACGGACTCCGTTTGGGACGTTCTTAGACTTCATGGAAAGCTTATAAAGTCTACTTTCAAAAAGATCCAACCCCATATTTAAATTCTATCCATGCCAGCCGCAATCATCAAAAGAATCCACATTGGTTTCTGAGTCCGAGTCCACCTCCACTTGGGTCTATGGACCTTGTAACCCTATATAAGATCCACCGCCTCCCTATGCTAGGAATTGGATTTCGTTGAGTTTTAGTTTAGCCCTTGTGTAAACTTCTGTTCTTCAGTTGTGTCGGATGACCACCTGTCAAGACAGCTTTCGTAATCCCACCTTTTGAACTCAATAAAAATATTTGCAATTTCATATTGCTTGTTATCTTGTTCTTGCGTGTTCTTCGATTGCATGTAGGAATAGACTTTCGTGGTTATGTCAACTGCGTTCTTGGCACGGTTGATAACAACTTGGAGTGTGGTTCAGCGATTACTAAGGCGCAAGCGACGTCGTTCGGTTATAGTCGGTTCGCAAGAGTCACCTCCACCAAAATCGAAGTTATCATCCTATCGGAAGATCGGGACCCATCGCCCTCATCAGAAGCTATTAGAATTCTCTTAGCATTTGCTGCATCTAAAGGTTTTAAATTATATCAAATGGATGTTAAGAGTACCTTTGTTAGTGGCTTTATTGAGGAGGAAGTTTATGTTAAGCAACTACCTGGTTTTGAAATGTAATACCCTGAACGTTGTTTCGGCGTCAGCTTTAAATTAATCGCGGAGTCGCTGGTTTTTCGGTAAATCGCGGGAAGGGAAAAATAAAAACTGTGGAATAGCGTAAAATGAATATGACAAATAAATAAATAACTCTGAGTGGGCTGCCTGGAGAGTGGGCTTCCCCCCTTTGGCCGCCACCCCCTAACACCTCCACCCCTGGCCGCACCTTCTTCCCCCTCCCAGGTGCGCCTCCAACTCCCCCCACAAGCTGCTATCCATTGGAGAAAAGGAGGAAGAGAAGGAAGAAGAAGAAAGGGAAGAGAAGGAAGAAGGGAAGGAGGAGAAGAAGAGGAGGGAAGAAGAGAGGTGATCCCAAAGGATACTCTAGGTAATTTTTCCTAATCCCAAACCCCTCTGTTTTTAGAGTAATTAGGGTTCATGGCACGGAATTAGAAGGGGATTAGCAGATTGATTACCCAATTAGAGATTTCCTGTTGTCTGTCTATAGATCAATTTGCGCAGCACGTCTGTTTGCGCAGTTTAGACCCATGAAACGATTTTTCCTGCTGATCTTGCCAAAAGGAAAATTGTAAAAATCATCTACTACTTTGAAATTACAACCGAACGTCAATCTGTCTCAGTCTGCACCTCTGCCAAATAGCAAAGTTCCTGACTCTGCTGCGCCCAAATCCCGCGGCCTAAAATTCTGGAAACATTATGGAAAATAGACCTCGTCGTCCTCTACAATTTTTCTTTTGGTCAGACCTACAGGAAAAATCGTTTCGATGCCCTAATCTTCGCAAACAGTTGCGCTACACAAATTTGGCTACGCACAGACAGCCAAAAATCACTAATCGGATAATAAATTTTTTAATTCCCTTATAATCCCGTGCCAAGAACCCTAATTACTCTAAAAATAGAAGGATTTGGGACTGGAAAAAGTTACCTAGGGGATCCCTTGGGATCACCCCTCTTCTTTCCTCCTCTTCTTCTCTTCCCTCTCTTCTTCTTCCTTCTCTTCCTCTTCCTTTCTTCTCGCTTCCTCCTGTGACATCCAGGCCCATGTTGGCCCATGTGTGTGTGCACATGAATTTCTGGGTTAGTCCCACCTTGCTAGCTTAACTTGAGAAGCACTTACATATAAGTCTTGGAGTTCCAATGGTAGCACCCCCGGTTAACCGTTTTGCGCGAAGCGAGAACGCAAGTGCAAGCGAGGACGAAAGCGCAAGTGCTAAGCCGGTTTGGACCCTAGGGTGTTACACCTCCTTTGCACCAATGGACAGCAGCAGAGGAGAGGTGATTGAGGCGCAAGTTGGGAGGGGAGGGTGGTGGCCAGGGGTGGAAAGGGGGTGCGGCTTAGGGTTTGGGGTGATGAGGATATTCTTAGTACTTATGACGCTGTTTATAAAGCAAGATCTATACTTCTCAAATAACAGGTGCAATTGTTTCTTAACAAGCTTCTTTGTGTTTTCCGTGAGAATTGGATACTACATAAAAACAATACGTTGTGCATTCTCAGGTTTGACAAGCTTCAAGTCTTTGGAACCGAGACGGAGGCCGAAGCCAAAGCAATAGAGGAGCACAAGAAGGAGGGTACCCATATTTCCTGCCTAGCAATAAAGAACAAGAAGGCCAAAGCGGTTGGCAAGGAGAAAATCAAGCAGCCCATACGTTTGATCAAGGAGGAAAGAAGCCTGTTTGATGGGAGAGAAAAAGGGAGGAGCCCAAGGACTTAAACTACAAGTTTTGGATAAGATTTTCAAGCCAAATTCGGATTTCCCACGTGCTCAATCCAATTCAAACTCGGATTCAACTCAGGATTTAATTCGGATTCGGTTCGGGACAGCCTGACAGGCAGTTACTAAAAAGACCATAACTTTCACAAACGGAGTCCGATTCAGGTGTTCTTATACTCGTTGGAAAGATAATTTCAAGGGCTATGCAATGGATCTAGCCCTACCTTCAAATTCATCACAGATAAAAAGTTATGACTGAAATATTGTAACAACTTAATTTTAGGTTTTTCCTTTTGTGTGAGTTTGTTTCTAAATACATGTAGGGATGAGTTGGAGTTGGTTTTGGACCTCTTGGCCTGCCATGAGGTGGACATGGAACTATATATTGAGTGTTAGACCCCCATTGTAAGAAGACCAATTTTATGCATAAGATTGAAACATAGCTATTGCTTGTTCTTTCAACACCAGAGTTCATGCGAGGACTTTGAGAGAGAACTAGGCGATCCATTGTTCGTTCTGCAATTCAAGGTCAAGCCGTCGTTCCATTGGGAATTGGGGACTTGGCGTTCGTTGTTTGTGGTCTCACGACGAACAATTATCCGGTGTATTTTGGGCGTATTTTAAAGAATTGAGGATTCGTGCATTGGTGCGAGTGTTCAACTAGTGACATCGTCTACTTCGCATCAACTATCCACGGTTCCTCACCGAGAAGATCGGGCTCTCCCGTATCATGGGGAGGGGAGGGAAGCGGGTGCGCCACCTTGGGCGGATGGCCCAAGGTGGTAAACCCACCCTCCGATGAACCTACTCGAGTTTTTTCTTTTTATATGCTATTCTACAATTTCTTTGTTTTCCCTTCCCGTGATTTACCGAAAAACCGGCAACTCCGCGATTACTCTAAAGCCGACGCCGAAATGACGTTCAGGGTATTACAGAATGCTACTGCTAGTTGTTCTCAAAGTTTATGTATTTCTGCTATACTCACGGAATATGGGTTAGAATTGAGGAGTGTTCCACTTTATTGTGATTCACCAGTGCTATTAATATTGCTAAAAACCTAGTGCAACATTCTAGGACTAAACATATTGATATACAATTTCATTTTCTAGGTGATCATGTGGAAAAGGGTGATGTTGTTCTACACTTTGTTGAGTCTGATTCTCAGGTTGCTGATATTTTCACCAAACCGCTTGACTCTTCTCGTTTTGCTCAATTGCGGTGTGATTTATGCATCCTATGGCATTATTCTGAGGGGGAGTTTGGAAGTTAAAAGTTGGAAGCTTTGTTTATTATACATGTTCAATAATTCATCAAATCCAAGCCATTGAAAATAAATGAGTTATAGAGCTTTCTTTATCATATTCACTCGTATGTTGTCTAGCTATGGTCAAGACTACAATTGATCTAAAGCATGACATGGCAAAACATCTTGAATGGATTGATTATAGATAGTACTTTGTGATATTCAAATAAAACAATTAGCATGGTTTTTGAGTATTATGTTAAATCTTGGCTATGAGGTTGGTATGTTTCATGTCGCAATCTTTTCATGATCACTCAAGTCTGCATGTTATACAAAGAAAAGTGCACAAATGAAAAGATGTATGCTTCAAGTATGCCATGGTCAATTTAAAAAATACACAAAAATTGTGCTAGTGAAAAGAAGTATGCTTCAATCAGGTCACCATTTAAAACAAAAGAAAAAAGTTCAAAGCTTGACATCAAGAAAAGAAGTATGCTACAAGCATACCACATGCCTAAGACTCAAGTGCTAAATAATTGATTGCTACATGAGTCGGCTAACTTGCCTAGACATAACGTCTGCCTCAATTTTAGGATTTGATTTTTCATTGTGATATCTTATTGTGCTCTTTATAATTGGTTTAGTCATTGATGAGATGCTTGTTATCGATCTAAATTGCTTCAATGAGACAAAAGATTGTTTGGATAGGTAGCTCTACTTAAATAGATGGCTTGGTTAAACTATTAATTCAATGCATATTGCCTTGGATAATTTGCAAAGCTTCTGGATTTTTACTTTTCTAGTTCCCTTTTAAAATTATTCCCACTTTTGAGCCCTTGATGATTTCATTGCCGAAGTGGGAGAAAGGTAGTAAGGGGACGATCTGCTCTGGAAGTTGTTCTCGTCAGTTGTCTCGGATACTCGTTGTTTCGGATCACAAATTCTTTCTTGCAAAGTCTTTCGTTTGAGTGGGTTTCGAGGTGTTGTCAATGTATTCATCAACAGCCGTGATTAAAAATGATAATGAATAATTGACATGTGAATTGCTTTGCAATTTGCATTGTGAAAGTATCAGGTGATCACAGTCCAAATTTTGGGTTCAAGTGGTTTTGGCTGTTTACGAGTGGTTTTGATTATTTCCGAGTGGTTTTTACCTTCTTCAAGTGTTCCGGCCGGCTTCAACTATGTTCAGTTTCGATCACGGCTGTCGTTTACGACCACATATAGCTTTTCGATCACGTATGGCTTTACGACCACACATGGCTTTACGACCATGGCAATTCGGCTTCAACCATGCACAATTTCGACCACGGTAACACGACTACGACCACGGCAACACGACTCTGACCATAACAACTCGACTACGACCACGACAGATCAACCACTGAAGGTAATCATACCTACAGTACTTTTACATGGTCGTAACTTCAGTGATTTTGATAGTCGTGGACTTTACTGGTCGTACTTGATAGTCATAGGATTTACTGGTCAATAGTTGGTGACTTTGAAGTTGATGGTTGTAGATTTTGTTGATTGCTCTTATAGTCGTATATTTTTCAGTCTTGTTGATAGTCGTAGACCAAGCAGTCTGTTGTCATTGTCTTCGGTAGTCGAAGGCTTTACGATCGGTTGTTGTAGACTTCGTTGTTGAAACATGTGCTTCACTCTTTGTGATCTTCGAGTACTTTGAGTACTCATGTTAGGCCAGCAGGGTGTTTGGCTGGTGCTTGATGGAACAGTATCGGTACTCGGTAGTCGGAGCGACTACCATGGTCGGTGAGCGATAGTGTGAGTGTTGTGGTCGGTTGTCGGTTACAAGTACTTGTTGTGCTCGGTGGTCGTGCTTAGTGGTCGGAAGAATGAGTTTCGGATAACGATAGTTTTTGGTGGTCATAATAAGTGATATGAGACTATTTTCTAGATTGCATTGAGGTGATTGGTCGTGTACAACTAGGTTGATGATCATGAATGGTTTTGTTCTTGTCTCTGAATGGACAAGGGTGTTGAAAGTTGTTGTGCTGATAAAGATCAAGCTGGGAAGAGCTTGTGCCCGGAAAAATAATTTTTGGTATTTGCATGTGCAAGAGTGCGTGGAGACGATCACGGTCAATGACGAGGATGACTCAGACTAGGATAGAGAGATCTGAGGTCCAAACGGTTGAGGATGTCACGCGATGTGGTTGGGCTGACGCTGGAGCATGTGGAGATCGAGGATTGTGAAGCGAGACAGAGCTATGGGAGCGGATATATCTTGGAGGCTTCGTCGCGTGTTGAGTTTGGAGTGTTACGGATAGACTTCGTGGGCTAGAAGAGATAGAGCTTGTATAAAACCTGTGTTAGGAAAGGGTTTCGATTCCCTTGATTTGAGGAAGAGATTAGGTGTTGTGTCCGTGTTAGGAATGAGTTTTGGGTCCCTTGATACGCCCTCATTGCCCTCTTTTAAGCCGCACTGAAGCCACTTCTTCTTCCTTGCTTCACGCTGTCTCCATTTCACCCTTTCCTCATTTATTTCTTCCACTGCGTCGCCAGGAATGCTATTACCTTCTCCACCTCCGGTGAGCATGCCCCACATGCACCCATGACACCCTGTTGTGCCCAAGGGCGATTCCGATGATCTCTTGACGCTATTTCCTCTCCAGAGCAAAACCCTTCAAACCATCTCTCGTTTGATGCAGCATAGGCCGAGTTCCACCCCGTCTTTCTCGTCTCCAGCCAAAACGCGACCGCCACCACCATTCTCCTTCCCTAGTGGGAGTTAGCTCAATTACTCATGCATGCACCATCTTTGGACTCACCTGGATCTGACCCAAGCCCCAATTGTAGTCTTTCCTCAATGAGGAGCCTCGCTGCCATGGACCTCCACCTCGCTGCCACTGTTCACCACCACCTGCCATCTCTGACCATCTCCACCCCAATCGACCCCTTAGTGAGCATCCTAGAGACCCACTAGTGCTTATGCACAAGCTAATTTGGCATTTGGCTGTAGCCCCTAGTTGTCTTAGCTGAGCCTAGCACTACTGCTCTTGGCTGTTGCGCCGCTGCACCGGACTTCCTTGAGCACCGCGTCCATGTAACATCCCAGCCAAACAATGGCCTAAAATGCTACCAACTTCTAGCCAAAATTAAAACTTCGAATAATTATTCCAAAAGATTCGACCAAGTCTTATCTATTCAATCATTAATAGCAAATCTAGATAAACAGAAACAGTTCTATTTCCATAATAAAGAGCAGGCGATATCAAATAGTTCTAATTATTATTACATTTAATCTGATGAATAATAAAATGATCCAATTAAACTAATCAGCCACTAAGATTATAATGACTGTCTTTATTTCTTATTGAAGGAATAGTGCACGTGTATCTGGTCTAGTCATTCATGTCCCCATGTATGTTGATCTCATATTGGTACCTAAAATAAACAAACAACAACAAGGGTGAGTCCAATGACTCAGCAAGTATAAACTGTAACAAAAATCAGCATGAACATTAACTGTCAAGTTAATCATGATCAAAAGTCCTTTCTCATCTTTTCGCATTTTACCGGTAATGCGGAGTGCGCATCCGTCAATGCACACCCATGCCTGTACCCTCGGGCACAGGGACCAATTGCTCACACTCCACAAGTGTGGGGACCTCAACGCTTGATCACCACGTGACCAAGACTTCAACAATTCTCAGCATGATGCATATATGTGAATGTATCAACAAGATAAACAGGCATTCAACATACTATACATCAATTTAATCTCAAAAATGCTATAATGTAAACAGAACATAAATAGCATTATCAACTCATAACTTTACTAAATTTCATAAGTAAAGCATTCATAACTCAATCATCACTCATATCATCCAAATCATCAAATCACACAGATTAATCATAGCAAAGTTATACTTGCCTCAACCGTGAGACAACGAAGAATGAGCAGAAGGCGAAAACCCCGGAATCCGCTCTCCTCCTAAATAATTAATTAATAATTACTAACATAACAGTAACGGGTTTCTAGATACAAAATATCAGCAACCCCAATTACCCCAACAATTTATCTCAATTAAAATCCCCAACTCCCCTCGGCCAAATCTGCCCAACCACAGACAGCTAACTTCAAAAATCCATAACTTCCAGTACGTAAATCCAAATTAAGCGTTCTCAGACTTTCTGGAAATATAATTAAATTATCTAAATAAACGTAGTTGGGAAGCCTCTCTGATTCTGCAATTTTCTATGCAATCCAATCCCTTTTCTAAAACATCAATAGCCACGACGACCTCTCTGGACAGCGCACTAAAACAGCCGTAACTTTCGCCCAGATCATCGGAATCTGGACTTCTTGACCTTTCTGGAAAGCTAAGGAAATTATCTAAAACTTTCCTAACATGATGAATTTCTGATTCGCCCGATGTCCCGTCTCCCAAAGCGATCTACCGAAAACTGTCCAGAACTTCCCCGATCTGCCGAACAGCCACACTAGAAAAATCATAACTTTCGCTACACAAATCGGAATAACACGTTCTAGCACTCCATATAAAGATAATTACGTCCTATACAATTCTCTAGAAGGAGTCCAGACCTAAATCCTGACGGATCTAACCCAAAACGGCCGATTAACCCAATCTGTCACAGCAGTCCAGAAAACCAACGAAACTCTAACTTGGCTAAATTATCCATCTAGATGGGTTAACCGGGATTACCCTTGAAGACAATATGAAGAACACGACGAGGAGGAAGTACACGCCCGGGATCTCTTCCGTGAACTCCTCTTCTCCTTCCTCCGGATCCAAACGGTGCAGCGACGGATGACGACGACGGCGCACCGGGAAGGAGGAGACGTCGGGGCGGCAATGGCTGGCGCGGCAGCGCGGTAGGGCTGCCGGGCGCGGCAGCATGGCAGGGTGGTGGGGCGGCTGCAGCGGCGGGAGGAGGCGGCGGCTAAGGCGGGCGGTGCACAGGTTAAAGGGTGGCCTCCTCCCTCTTGGACCAAGAAAAACCCACCTGGGCCAAGGCCTAGGCCCAGGTTTGATTAACTTTTCAAAAAACCCCTCAAAGCCCTTTTAGTTTTCAATCTTTTCCATCTAGGTCCCTCTCTCTATTTAATAATCAAACAAACAATTGAATAACAATTAATAAAACAATCTGGGGCATTACATTCTACCCCCCTTAAACAGAATTCGACCCCGAATTCTAATTGTAAACACCACAAGAAACAACAACAACCAACTAGCAAAAACACGCACCTGACGTGAACAACGTCGGGTACTACTCGCGCATGCGAGACTCCAACTCCCAAGTTGCCTCCCTCTCGGTCTGCTGCGACCAAAGCACTTTGACATACAGCAAAGTCTTGTTCCTCAACACTTTTTCTGACCTTTCCAGAATCCGCACTGGCTTGGACTCAGAGGATAAATCTTGCTCAATAACCAAAGGTTCTAGAGCGATGTGAACTTCTGGGTCTCGCAAGTACTTTCTCAACATGGACACGTGAAACACGTTATGCACTCCGCGCATAGCCTTAGGAAGATCCAAACGGTAGGCCAACTTCCCAATCCGCGCTAGTATGGTGAAAGGTCCAACGTACATAGGGCTAAGCTTCCCTTTGCTACCGAACCTCACCACACCCTTGGTAGGAGATACTCTCAAGAGCACCTGATCTCCCACTGCAAACTCCAAGTCCCTCCTTCTCACATCAGCATAACTCTTCTGCCTACTCTGGGTAGCCAACAAATTATGTCTTACCAAAGCCACTCTCTCAACGGTCTTCTGGACCCAATCCGGTCCTAAAACTGCTTTCTCGCCCACCGCTTCCCAAAGAAAGGCGACCTGCACTCTGACCATACAAGACTTCAAATGGAGCTGCTTTGATGCTTGAGTGGTAACTGTTATTATAGGCAAACTCTGCCAAGGGTAATTGATCCTCCCAACTACCCTTCCAAGACAGCACACAAGTTCTTAACATGTCCTCCAAAGTCTGAATGGCCCGCTCTGACTGTCCATCAGTATGCGAGTGAAAAGCCGTGCTCAAACGAAGCTGAGTGCCCAAAGCACTCTGCAAACTCTCCCAAAACTTTGAAACAAACTTGGCATCTCTGTCGGAAATTATGGTCTTAGGCACACCATGAAGCCTCACAATTTCCCGAACATAAATAGGAGCCAGATCACTCGCTGAGTTGGTTGTGCGGATAGGAATGAAATGCACGGACTTACTGAACCGATCCACAACAACCCAAATTGCGTCCTTGCCTCTCGGCGACCGAGGCAATGCGACCACAAAATCCATAGAAATATCATCCCACGGCCATTAAGGAACCTCCAATGGCTGCAATAATCCGGCTGGCCTCTTATGTTCAGCTTTTACTTGCTGACACATACCACACGAGGCCACATAATTGGCTATATCCACCTTCATCCTTTTCCACCAGAAATTCTATTTCAAATCACGATACATCTTGGTCTCTCCCGGATGAACTGTATACGGAGTGCGATGAGCTTCTCTCAAAATGTCATCCTTAACCTCCGCTTTCTGCACGCGCATAAACGCCCTTTAAAGCGCAATGCACCTGACATATCCAAGCTGAAATCCCCTTCTTTTCCCATTTCCAACCGTTTCATAACCCTCTGAAGTAATCGATCGATCACAGCCTCCCTTTTCGCTCTGGTATAGCTGACTCTAGGATCAACTGGGTCTCCACTCGGGCCGTACCCGCATAGCAGTAAGATATCCCCATACGATCAAAATCAGCAACCAAACAATCCTGGGTAGCAGGCGTCACCTTGCGACTTAGAGCATCGGCCACCACATTGGCCTTGCCAGGATGATACTGAATGGTTAGATCATAATCCTTGATCAACTCTAACCATCTGCGCTGCCTCAAATTTAGATCCTTCTGGGTAAAGATGTACTTGAGACTCTTGTGATCGGTAAACACGTCACAAGTCTCACCGCATGATAGTGCCTCAAAGCTTCATGCAAACACAAGCAGTGCCTCTAAATCATGGGTAGGGTAATTCTGTTCATGCTTTTTCAGCTGCCTTGATGCGTAAGCCAAAACCTTACCATCTTGCATAAGCACACAACCCAGCCCAACTCTTGATGCATCAGAGAAAACTGTGAATCGCTTCCCTGGCTCCGGAACGGAGAGAACAGGAGCGGTCACCAGCTTTTCCTTCAAAATCTGAAAACTGTGCTCACAATCATCGTCCCACTGAAACCTCATGTCCTTCTGAGTAAGCCTCGACAAAGGCTTGGCGATGATGGAGAAATCTTACAAAGCGCCGATAATAACCCGCCAACCCGAGGAAGCTCCTCACCTCCTTGACATTGGTCGGCCTCTCCGCCTACCACCAAGAGACTTTACTTGGATCAACTGATCACGCCTTATCGCGATGATGTGACCCAAGAACCCCACTTGAGTCACCCAGAACTCACACTTCTTGAGCTTCGCATAAAACTTATGCTCTCTTAGTGTTGCCAACACTTGTCTCAGATGCCGCTCATGATCTGCTTCACTCTTGGAATAAATCAACATATCATCAATGAATACGACCACAAAGTCGTCCAAATATTCATGCAACATCCTGTTCATTGTCTCCATGAAAGCGGCAGGGGCATTTGTTAGTCCAAAAGATATAACTTTAAATTCAAAATGCCCATACCTCGTGGAGAATGCCGTTTTCTCAATGTCCTCCTCTCGGACAGGAATTTGATTGTATCCCGACTGGAGATCAATCTTTGAAAATACCTTAGCTCCCCTCAACTGATCAAACAAATCCTCGATACGGGGTAAAGGATACTTATTCTTGATGGTCAGCTGGTTGAGAGCACGGTAGTCAATACACATGCGCCAACTCCCATCTTTCTTCTTGACAAACAGCACTGGTGCTCCCCACGGAGACACGCTCGGGCGAATAAGATCATTTGCTTTCAGATCATCCAACTGCTTCTTTAGCTCTTCTTGGAACGGTCGAGCCAATCGGTACGGAGTTATAGAAATTGGTCGTGCTCCCGGCACCAAGTCAATTCTGAACTCCACCGGACGCGGAGGTGGCATCCTGCAACTCTGCTGGAAAAACATCCACAATTCCGGACCACCGAATCGCTCTGCAATCAAAGAGGAATTTGGCTTTTCCACAAGGGATAAAAGAAATCCACTCTTACCGCTCTACTACCGGAAAAAGACTAGCCAACACACTGGGTGTGCGGAGGGTGCACAACCACGAAACACTATCTCTTGGCCTGACGGCGACTGCAAAGTTACTGTCCTCCAGAAACAGGATATGACAACACGATAACTATGCAACCAATCCATTCCCAAAATAACATCAAACGGCTCCATCCTCATAACCATCAGATTAGCAACAAAATGTTCTCCATCTATGGTAATCACACAACCCGGACAAACTGTGGAACTAGAAAGGATCCCACCCGTGAATGAACCAAAAGCAGATCGAGAAATAGATCGCAAACTCAACTCGCCCGCTAGCAAACTCTACGGATGCAAAGGAAAAAGTAGCTCGGAATCAAAGCAACAAAAGCCTCCACCGAGTCCACCAAAAGCGCACTGTCACCACATCGGGACGACTGCCGGCTCGACCGTCGGCAAGGCGTGGGAGATCGACGCTGAGTGCCGGGCGCCAGAACACCGGATCTGGGGAGCCGCCGCCGCGAGGAGGAGCCAAGGCGCCATCGCTGGAAACAACGCCGCAGGAGGAGGCGGCCAAAAGTACCTTGAGGCATACCTCCAGTGAAGGGTAGTGAGATCGGGGCGCGCCAAGTCCGAGTAGGGTAGCTGCTAGCATCTGCATGCACCCAGAAGAAGCTGCTGGGCCAAGGTCTTTGCTGAATCGGTTCCCACTTGATGATCTTGGCGGGGTTACGATTACAGATCAAGCTTTGTGGCCCTCCCGACCACAATGGCGGCAAGCTCGACCAAGCACACTCGACGCCCGATGCCCATCTCCACACTTGAAGCATTTCATCCCGACCGGGACCGGACGTACCACCGAGCACCGGTGAAGGACAAAAGCGAAGACGCTGGGACTTGTTGAACTTAGACTTGAAAGAATTCTACGACCCTTTGAACTTCTAAACTGTTTGGTACGATCCACCACCGCCAAAGCTCTTTTTCGATCGCTCTCGAACCCTCGTGAGTCGCATACCACCAGTCCCTGCGCAGTCCTTCCCCAAGCGCATCTCTAACTCCATGCCTCTAGCTTGCTCCACCAAGGAGCTAAAGTCACGAAGCTCCAAGCTCCCAACACCTGGCGAAACTCCTGCCTAAGCCCTCTGCAAAACCTCTTGGCTTTCTCCACATCATTGGTAGCCACAAAGGGTACGAAGCGGATTATGTTGTGAAATCCCACTTCATACTCAGACACCGACATCTTGCCCTGCTTGAAGTTGTTCAACGATACCTCTATCCTCTCCACGAATGAAGCAGGGTAGTATCTCTTCTCGAACTGCTCGAGAACACCTCCCAAGTCGCTGGCCCAAGGCGGAAGATCGGCCGACAGGACTCCTTCCACCCGAGATCCACCGCCTTTCACCGAAAAGCCACAAACCGAGCTCGCTGCTCGAGGTCAGCCCCAACACCTCCAGATGCCTCTCTGTGACGCAACCGGTTAGCGGCATCAATCAAGTCCCTAGTCCATCGAAGGTGTCCAACCTCAACGCATTCCACTGATGCAAACCCATCACACCCATTGCCGGCAAGGCCGCAGGAATGGCTGCAGGCGCGGCTCTGGGTGCAGGGGGTGGAGACTGGTTTCCCTGAACCGCTGAAGCAACCTCTTCCTCGATCCCACGTAATCGGCCTCTGCAGCAGAGTTACATTCAATCAAGCGGGCACACACTGCTTCGTCCGGCGCTCTGCGGCCACCACGACCACGACCACGGCCTCTACCCTTGCCATCTCTATATAACATAAATAAATATATAGAGTCACACATAACACACAATTAATAATCAGAATCAGCAGCAATGATACAGATGCAAAACCCATCCCCATCAACTGTGCACAGTGTGTCAAATTTAATATTTTCACTACCACGGACCTACAGCCCGCTCTGATACCAACTGTAACATCCTAGCCAAACAATGGCCTAAAATGCTACCAACTTCTAGCCAAAATTAAAACTTCTAATAATTATTCCAAAAGATTCGACCAAGTCTTATCTATTCAATCATTAATAGCAAATCTAGATAAACAAAAACAGTTCTATTTTCATAATAAAGAACAGAAGCGATATCAAATAGTTCTAATTATTATTACATTTTAATCTGATGAATAATAAAATGATCCAATTAAACTAATCAGCCACTAAGATTATAATGACTTTCTTTATTTCTTATTGAAGGAATAGTGCACGTGCATCTGGTCTAGTCATTCATGTCCCCATGTATGTTGATCTCACATTGGTACCTAAAATAAACAAACAACAACAAGGGTGAGTCCAATGACTCAGCAAGTATAAACTGTAACAAAAACAAGCATGAACATTAACTGTCAAGTTAATCATGTTTCATATGAATTTCATACTATGCAATATGATCAAAAGTCCTTTCTCATCTCTTCGCATTTTACCGGTAATGCGGAGTGTGCATCCGTCAATGCACACCCATGCATGTACCCTCGGGCACAGGGACCAATTGCCCACACTCCACAAGTGTGGAGACCTCGACGCTTTATCACCACGTGACCAAGACTTCAACAATTCTCAGCATGATGCATATATGTGAATGTATCAACAAGATAAACAGGCATTCAACATACTATGC
Source organism: Bonia amplexicaulis (assembly GCA_036346245.1). Classification (NCBI taxonomy): domain Eukaryota; kingdom Viridiplantae; phylum Streptophyta; class Magnoliopsida; order Poales; family Poaceae; genus Bonia; species Bonia amplexicaulis. The sequence goes on from CM070748.1 coordinate 11,152,375, forward strand.
ATCAATTTAATCTCAAAATGCTATAATGTAAATGAACATAAATAGCATTATCAACTCATAACTTTACTAAATTTCACAAGTAAAGCATTCATAACTCAATCATCACTCATATCATCCAAATCATCAAATCACACAGATTAATCATAGCAAAGTTATACTTGCCTCAACCGTGAGACAACGAAGAACGAGTAGAAGGCGAAACCCCCGGAATCCGCTCTCCTCCTAAATAATTAATTAATAATTACTAATATAACAGTAACGGGTTTCTAGATACAAAATATCAGCAACCCCAATTACGCCAACAATTTATCTCAATTAAAATCCCCAACTCCCCTCGGCCAAATCTGCCCAACCACAGACAGCCGACTTCAAAAATCCATAACTTCCAGTACGTAAATCCAATTAAGCGTTCTCAGACTTTCTGGAAAGATAATTAAATTATCTAAATAAACTTAGTTGGGAAGCCTCTCTGATTCTGCCATTTTCTACCCGATCCAATCCCTTTTCTAAAACATCAATAGCCACGACGACCTCTCTGGACAGCGCACTAAAACAGCCATAACTTTCGCCCAGATCATCGGAATCCGGACTTCTTGACCTTTCTGGAAAGCTAAGACAATTATCTAAAACTTTCCTAACATGATAAATTTCTGATTCGCCCGATTTCCCATCGCCCAAAGCGATCTACCGAAAACTGTCCAGAACTTCCCCGATCTGCCGAATAGCCACACTAGAAACATCATAACGTTTGCTACACAAATCGGAATAACGCGTTCTAGCACTCCCTGGAAACATAATTACGTCCTCTACAATTCTCTAGAAGGAGTCCAGACCTGAATCCCGACGGATCTAACCCAAAACTGCCGATTAACCCAATCTATCACAGCAGTCCAGAAAACCGACGAAACTCTAACTTGGCTAAATTATCCATCTAGATGGGTTAACCGGGATTACCCTTGAAGAAAATATGAAGAACACGACGAGGAGGAAGTACACGCCCGGGATCTCTTCCGCGAACTCCTCTTCTCCTTCCTCCGGATCCAAACGGTGCAGCGACGGATGACAACGACGGCGCACCGGGAAGGAGGAGACGTCGGGGCGGCAATGGCACTGATATTTAAAATATGTGTCACTGACCACTCGGTGTTTTAATAAATAAAACGTGATTTAAAACTTTAGGGATTGACATGCATGGCCCACATGTCAGAAATTCAGAAAAATGAATAAAATGAGAAAAGCCATTTGTAGTTCAAAGGAAGTTTGCTTTCTTAGTAAGAAAGCGTACTCTAGCCAAAATAAAACTTCCACGTCATCGTTTCTTTTTCAGTATTTTTAAATCCTAGCCAAATTCAAATGCATGTAACTTTTGCATATAAACTCTAAATTTAGTGATTTTTATCTCTAAATTTTTCTAAAATCATGCTCTATCTGAATATGTCTAAATATTTGAATTTATTTATCTATTATTTGTGCTCATTTGATTTTACTAATTAGATACCATTGCGCCGGAAATCTATGAGAACATTTCCAAGCAACTCTCTGAGAACCAGAGCAAAGCAAGTACCCCCTTTGACCATATTGATCCTATTATTCATTGTGGGTAATGGTACTTAATTCCTATTGTATGCATTGATCATCCTTGAATACTGATATTCTTACTGTTGTAGGCTTTAGAAATTGATTTAGATAGTAACTAATGTCAATTTGAGTATATTACATTTATGTATGTCGTCTAGATGCATGGTTATGCTCTAGTTTACACTAAATTTGGATATTCGTAAAAACTTGACCGTAGAAATGGGCAATTTTGAAGGTTGGACCAGAGGGGTAGCCTCTGTTAGATTGGTATAAAAATGAAATGAAAACCTAGTTTTTGACGTGGTGAGTTATATATAGGGGGAGATTCTAGCCCAGGTTGATTAAGGATCAAACTCTATTGTCGCACATCTAAGTCTAATCGTACAACCACATATGCTATTATGGACTTTAGCTTTAGCTAACAAGCTTGCCAATACAATGGTTAATGCCTCATTTGGGGGATGGACACACCTAAGTGATGGTTTGACATTCATCGGGCAAGTGCAAGATTAGGTCTAGATGATATAAAGGCTATATGAAAATCACTTCATCGCACGCCTAAGAAAATGTGTAGTGGCTAATAGAATAGTTGATTATCTCATGTGGGTAAAATAGTACAATCTCTCAAAGTGTAAAACTATTTAGATAGTCGTGCTCGTAGTCATGAGCATGCTTGGTGCAGCTACACTGGGTCTAGTTTTTATTTTTGACAAAATGATTTTGTTGAAATTGATGGGATGGTATATTGTGACGTATGTGCCATGTCTATAGCTGAAATTTATTCATTGATTGTAGCCGAGGAGGGCTGTTATTTACTCTTATTCAAACTTATATACTTGCTATTTCCTTACATAGTAATTGCTCAAACTTATATATTTGCTATTTCCTTACATAGTAATTGCTCTTTAAATTTACATTGCAAATTATTACCTATCAATAATACAAATAAAAACGTGTAGTGTAGAGCCTCATCTTTTTATTAGCCTTGCATTTACATAATATGTTGTGATATACTACAAGTCTTGTTGAGTACACAATGTACTTAGTCTTGCTTAAATTGCTGCTCAGAGAATGAAGAAGAAACAATATACCTGACATGCCTACTTTGTGCCCGGTATCAGAAGGTACGACGATGGGTCATTCTAGAGTCTAATCCTTATCGGTTGTACCAACTTCTATTTATTTGACTAGTTGACCTTTTTGTTGTAAACTTGATATATATCGTATATGTATGACCTATTGTCCACTACTACAGGAAAGGTCATCACAGACGGTTCGAAAACATCATCACGCACGGTTTCTGAACCGCCTCAATTTATGGGTCGATGATAATACGAGGTCATCACGCACGGTTGAAAACCGTCGTGATAGTGATAATCACGAGCGGTTTTAACTAACAACCGTCAGGATACACGATAATCCCGCACGGTTTTAACTAAAACCGTGCGAGATTATTCGATATCACGACGGTTTTAGTAAAAACCGTCGTATTACACGATAATCGAGCGGTTTTAACTAAAATCGCCCGAGATTATTCGATATTACGAGCAGTTTTAGTGAAAAACCGTCTGTGTTACACGATAATCACGACGCGTTTTTAATTAAAACCGTGCGATTGTCGGTATCACGACGGTTTTAGTTAAAACCGTCGTGATATTCCTTCTACCCTAAATCTGTTCCTATTTATTGGCTAGCCTCGAAATGCTAGCCATGCCCTCTCAAACAAGCGGATGAACAAGTATATAAGGCATCCATAAACATCCAATACACATCACATTTCATTCACAAACATAAAGTATCCACTTCGCAAATGAATCAATTGAATTGAAATAAAATATCCATTACATTGCATTACAATGCAATAAAATTCATGGTGCATGTGAAACTGTCGCCGACTTTATGACTTGAGCCACCAAAAGTACGCCAACTCTCCTCGAATTCGTGAAATATCGGGCTGTTCCAATGCAGTTGACGGGATGTACGCAGCCTGTCGATAGGGATACCAATGTACGTATATATGTAACGTGATAAGTATGAAGTAAATATGGAAAGATTGATAAACCTTGGAATTGGTGATCCTCGAGGAATCGAGGAGTAGGTCCATATGGTGGCAAACATAGAATCCACATGTGTTGCCCGGCGGCTGCTGGTGGCACTGCAAAAATAGAATGAGCAATAATTCAAGAGGCATTAATACGAACTGCTGCATAGGATTAATTAATGTGTAATAGCGAATACCTTAAAATCTCGAGTATGTCTCAGGCCTTTGGCCCCTTGCTTTGAGACACCTCCCATTTCAACGTACATCGCGAACGCCCTACGTGATTCAAAAAAGTTAACCTTAGTCATTCGGAATGAAAGACGTCGTAAGTTGTATGAATACAATATGTATGGATGTGATCTCAATATTGTGAATAGTGTACTAGCCACTGATCATGGGACTAGTATGATATATATACAAGGATTACAGGTATTCGACGCCTAGGTTCTGACATACTAACCCCTCTGTTTCACAATATTTGTGTAACTACCCTATATTCACATACTAAGGAGGCTCAAGATCGGAAGCTAGCATATGGCCAGATGGCAAGGTATGCGGGTGTTCACCTAGCAAAGTAGCGTCCAAGTCCTAGACTTGGTGTTTGCGTCCACTGATTTTAGATGTGCACACATACATGTGCGATCAGTAAAGCACATGCCTGCAGTTGTGGAGTCTTGGGTGCCTCCGATAAATTCTCAATGTGGGTAGGGGACGTGCACATGTGTGTAATCGTGGATGGTGTGTATATCCGCCTTGTGCTCTCAGAATAAAAATGGAGACCCATGATCTAATTGACAGTTAGTGGAACTAGACACAGTTTACCTATACGTATTAAATGACATATTTCAACTATACCACTCAACGCCTTTTGCATCATCAATAGAAGGTGTAGGGATGTACAAAATTCAATAACTACACTTTTGATTCCTTAATGAATCACTACCGGGCTCAGCAGCTTTGCCGAGTGCCGGTGGCACTCGGCAAAGCACGAGAAACACTCGGCAAAGTCTTTGCCGAGTGCCACCCACGGCATATCTCACACGGCATAGTTTCTGACGTCAAAAAGCTCTTTGCCGAGTGCTTTTCATCGAGCACTCGGCAACGACTTTGCCGAGTGCCGAACCGACCCTCGGCAAAAAAAACGTGGTGGACGGTGAGAACACGGTGACGGCGTCGTTTGCCGAGTTCCAGGACGGAATGGCACTCGGCAAAATCTTAATCTTTGCCGAGTGTCATGGTAAAAACACTCGGCAAAGTACGTCATTGTGCCGAGTGTTTTACCATGACACTCGGCAAAGATTAAACACTCGCAAACTATGTTCCCGAATGCTCGAAGCGTTACTTTGCCGAGTGTCATGGTAAAACACTCGGCAAAGATTAAACACTCGGCAAACTATGTTTCCAGAATGCTCAGAAACGTTACTTTGCCGAGTGTTTTTACCATGACACTCGGCAAAGCCTCCCTTTGCCGAGTGTAACACACGGCAAAGTGGCCAAAAACTGACTATTTTAATTGTTTATTGCACCCCACTCAAACAAGTCACAATATCACAGATATATCAACAAGTAATCACCACAAGTAATCACATATAGTCCACAATATATCACATATATCACCACAAGTCACAATATATCACATATATCACCACACGTCACAATATATCACATATCACAAGTCACAATATATCACATATAGTCCATCATTCACCAAGTTGGCCACCCCGACTGATGTGATGAGTCACGAGGCACATCATTCGAAGCCGCCGATTGATTCTGCACAAAGGAGAAGAGATTGCATGTGTGAGACAAGATTTAAGGTAAAGCAAAGCACAAGCGAAAGCAATAAACATAGTAAGTAAAGAGCTCAAGGTAGAGAAGGCAAACTCACAGGAGTAGTTGCAGGAGGAGGTGGAGGAGGGAATAGCTCCGGTGGCAGAGGTTGACCCATCCTCTCGCCAAGACTTTGCATCCACTGAAACATCTGCTCCATCCTCTGCCGCTCGGCCTCATTCCTCTGCCGATCGGCCTCCATCCTCGCCGCCATCTCCTCCCGTAGCCTCTTCTCTTCTTCCAGCTGGGCCTACAATATTCCACCCCAATGTTACAATGCAAAGCAAAGGTATGTAAAAATTAATGAACGACGAATAAAACAGAATAACTCGAGTGCCTCCATCCGGACTGCAAAGGTCCTCCGTGGTGGGCGTATGGTCGGGCTTGAGCTCGTGCTCCTTGATCGAATCTGGGAGAGAGTGGGAGTAGTGGCCGTGTCGAGTGTGTTGTCGCCAATGCAGTACCGCCCATGCTTCTTGCCTCCTCCCACCCTCATGACGACTTCTCCATCAAGATCCTGGGTGCTCGGATCGTACTCTGGCCCATGGACCGCCCTTGCCATCGATGTGTACTCACTGAGGCGGCTGTGGACGGTCGCATTGTTGTACACCGAGGGCGGGTCCTCCGGGTTGTAGTCGACGTCGGACGTCGCCTTGCCCTTGTGGGCCAAAGCCCATGCCTTGAACTGGGAGCAAGGCTGGCCACCATGTGACGACGATCGCGAAAAAACAAAGAAGATGATTAGAAATTATGCGAATTGAGCGTTATAATAAAGAAATGAATTCGCACCCATGTAGCCGCGAATTCGCCGAGGCTACTGATTGCCTTGATGGTGTGGTGCACCTAGCATCATCAAACGCCGCTCCCGGCAAGCGTTGTGCGTCTCCTCCCACTCAGCGGCGCACCACTTGTCCACCATCTGTGCCCAGCACTGGAGATGCTGGGTGCACAACCACGGAGGCACCTACATGTCATCAAGTATATGACATATAAGAAGATCAAATTAAGCGTACTTAATCTCAGAAAAAATCAGTATTAATGTTCTATATTTACCTGTATGTATTCTTCCCGGGTCAGCCTCATGTTTCTTGCTTGAGTTTTGTTGATCTTCGAACCAAGGTAGGTAGCGTTGTATTTTACGATGGCCTGGACGCGTGCCTCGTAATGCATGTCCTTCACGAGTTTATAACAGGCTTTGTGAGCCACACTAGCCGCCTTGGCCTCATATCCCTCCTAGCATCTGAAGAAATCCTGCATATAGACGCGATGTATCCAGTCATTATTTCAAGAATGTCCAATGAATGCGATGTATTGAGCAATGTAGTGCGAGGAAGACTTACCCACACTCGGCAGTCACCCGCCCGCCTTGTTGGCGAATACCGCCATCCCGATCCGTAAATCGGGAAGGTGACGTAGTGGTCCCACGTGTAGGCCGGCTCCCGCCTCCGCCAAACGCAACCGTGCCGTGGAAGTGTAGCTGCACAAAGACCCGGATGCCATTGACATGGCGTTTGTGATCACCGCACCACAAGCGTCCAACCCCGCCCAAGTGATTAAGATAAATTATTAGTTTCTATTGTGATTTTCAACATATCAAATAAAAAAGTAGTGATAACATCTAAAGTTACTTACCTAGCCCCTGGGTTGAATCGTGGCGTCTCTCACGAGTATCGATCGCCTCGGGAGGGTCGAGGACCTCGCAACCAGACACCGACGAACCGAGGAAGCGGAACCCCCGCCTCCTCCTCCTCCTCCTCCTCCTCCTGCTCCCGCTCCTCCTCCCGCTCCCGCTCCTCCTCCCGCTCCCCCTCAAGAGTGCTCCTGCTCCTCCTGCTCTTGCTGCTCCTCCCGCTCCTCCTACTCCTGCTCCCCGATCGCCACCAGGTGCATCGGGCCGTCTTTGGTAAAGCGACCTTCGTTCCTCATACCGCCCACCATCTTTGTTCAATCACCGCAATTAAAAGAGTAAACCAATAAGCACGAGATAAACAAGACGTACTTAGAAAGAGATGCAAAATAAACAAAACATAATTAGAAAATAACAAAGTATTACATGTATTAGAAATAATCGAATGATCGGGATTAGCTGGATCATAAGTCTCATCATCACTATCAGCCATGTCCATATAATCAACACTATTCGAAGGAGCAATGTTGTCATCACTGTCATTGCCTAAATGTAATCGCTGAAGTAATTCTAAGTCCTTCACATTTTGAACCTCATCTCCAGCGTCCTCGTCAACAACCCTTTCATTGTCTACTTCCATTCCGATCGCTTGGTTAAGTCTATCTCAAAACTCCTTCTAGCCCCTCTTCTTGAAAGAACTCTCATCATATGTGTTTGGGTCAAAGTTGTAATCTTCATTGTTTGGGACAGTAGTTTACCGTGTGGCGATACCTTGTACACAACATCCCAAGCCTTAAGACGGTCGTCTTTTGGCACGGTATGAGAGATAATAAACTTGCGTGGCCTGTTGAGCCACAATATACACATCGTCTCCTGGTAAGACGGATGACTGTCGAATTTCGACTAGCCCAAGATTAGGGGTCCGTCTCGTTACTTCAGGATCAAACCAATGACATTTGAATATGACAGGATTAAGAGGTTTGCAACCATGAAACGTGAGTTCGTATATTTCTTCAATTCTTCCATAATACTCGACCCCATCAAGGCCAAAGCGTAAAACTCGGTATTTGTGGTTCTTCGATTGGGCGACTACGCTCATGTCTTGTTGTGTGAAAGCGATATCCATTCACGTCATAACGGTAAATGAGCTTACCCTATAAACACGACCATCGGCAACTGTCTCAACTCGGCACTCATAGACGCATCGGTTTGGCCCTGCAAGCTCAAGCAGGATAGTTCGTTATATTATTCGCCCGTACGAGCAACTTGTAATGTCAAACTAAGTACGAGCTAAATTGGACAGTACCTTCTGTTTGTGTAATATCTCGAACGTCGTTACGGCATAAGGTTTTAAAACAATCGCGGAATCGCCGATTTTTCGGTCAATCGCGGGAAGGGAGAAAATAAAATTTGTAGAACATTAAAAAACGAATTAGAATATATTAAAAATATTTTTATTTTCAGTCGCGGGCTACCAGGGAGGTGGGCCATCCACCCATGGGCCAAAGCCCAAGGGGAGGCGCCACCCCTAGCCGCACCCACCTCTTCCCCTCTCTTTTTAACCTAGGCTTCCCCCTCTTTCCTCCCCCCTCCCCTCTTGGCCGCCACCCTCCCTGTCCTTGCGCCTCCATCCCCTCCTCAAGGTGGTTCCCCTCCATTGCTACCCTTGGAGAAGAAGGAGAAGGAGAGGAAGGAGAAGGAGAAGAAGGAGAAGAAGAAGAAGGAGAAGGAAGAAGAAGAAGGGAAAAATCTTGGGGAAAATTTCTTCATCTAGGTAATCCATCCCCATCCCAATCCTCTGTTTATTGGTTTTATTAGGGTTCTTGGCACGATATTCATGGATAGATATTAGATCAATCACCCGATTAGAATTTTGCCGCGGATTGGTTTTAGATCTATTCGCGCAGCGCCGGTTGTCTCTCAGTTTTGGGCTAGAAATAGATTTTTCCTGAGGGTCTCCCCAAAAGGAAAAGTGTAGAGGACGTCTAGATATAGCTACTGTAATGTTTTCAATTTTTTTCACCAAGGGATCTGGGAGATACGGGGTCGCCAAACTCGCTGATTTGCAGGCGGCCAGATCTGCCCAGCCGACGGTAAACCGTAGTTTAAAATTAGATAACGATTTTTCCTGCGGGTCTTCACAAAAGGAAAGTTGTATATTACTTCCATATCTACCTCCTTTATTTTTTTCAAAATTTTATACCACGGGATCTAGGAGAAACAGTGACGGAATTAACGCTGTCCGGCAGGCAGTCGGGTTGTTACAGACCGACTGTAATTCGGTGTTTAAAAATAGTAGATGATTTTTCTGGCCTTGGCCGTAGTTGGGAAAAATGTACATAATTTAGAGATCTAGCTCCTGTAAAATTTTGGTAATCTTTAGACCTCTGTGTTGTCGGGGCTGCGCATTTGAATGCGGCTGCCCAAATCTGCAGAGCAGAGCATGTCCTCTGTTTTGGGCATTTAATTACTCCTAGCTATGATTAAAATAAAAATAGGTGTTCTCCATGAAAAATGTAGATATTTAAGTCATGAAACCAGAGAGGTATTATTTGCTATTTTTCGATGCATATAATTAAAGATACAAAATTAAGAAGCAGCTCTGCTGCAGAGGCTAGAATGCAGATTTTGAGCGGAGAGGAGTTTTCGGGTTCGGTCTCTAGCGTTGATTTATGTTTTTATGTCGTGTTTGTATGCTGTGATGGAGTGCTGAGAGGTGTCTTATGGACAGGTGGTCTTGTCCCTGAGCGCCCTTGACTTTTGTTGTTCGTCGCTTCATTGGATTGAGGCAAGTAAACGTAGCGGTGGTTGCTACCGTTTAACCTGTTGTTCATATTACATTCAGTTTACATTATTATCGTAATTTGATACAATTGCCATGATTGCATGATATTTTAGTTGTGGAATTCTTGCTTAATGTTAATATGTTGATCATGAAATTAGTATGTGGTGGATGTGATTATGTTGAGAGCTTGATAATGCTCCTTGCGGATGAATTAATGTGATTAATGAATTTTCATATCATTCAATCATTCATGTCATATCATGTCCTTTGTATGTGGATGTCGCCGCTTATAGCCGCGACTGTACCGGTACAGCGTCAGATATTGCCGTGTCGACGCACCTCTTCGCCCATGGGAAGCATTCGTATATTGTCAAATACGATGCATCGCACTTCCTGCCCTGGCAAGAGTAATGTGGAGCATAGCATGAGCATTCATATGCATTCATATGCATTGCATTGTGGAATGATCATTTACATACATATGCAATCTAATGTGGTGAAGTTATTTTGTGGAATGTACAACTTCATAGTTGTAATGTGGAATTGGTTCTTGTGAGCTATTGACGGAATGAAGGTTGTGGTTGTGATCTTGAAATGTGGTTCGTCCCTTGTGTGATTGTGATGGTGGCATAAACTCCTTTCTTTTACTTTACTTGTTTATAGTAATTGTGGATATGAGAAGTAATATAATATTGAAGTAAGACATACATATGTTTTATTGCCTTTGGTAGTGGTAGTGGTTGAGGATTTAAAGTAGTCAATCATGAATTAATTGTTAGTGTTTTACCGTCATTGATAGTGAATTGAGGTCGAGAATATATACATTATTAATTGTGGAAGATTAAATGTGGTTGATTAATCTATTGTGGTTTGTGGAGGAATAAATGTTTTCTTTTGCATTTAATACGGGATAAAATGATTGCATTCATATGCTAATTAAATCTGAAACTTAAGAGGTATGATTCATGAAAGTTTATGGTGGTTTAATAATTATGAATATAAATTGTAATTGTGGATGTATGGAATTATAATGATGATGTTTAAATTGCTTGTAGTTTGAATAACTTGTTAAACAGTTTGCTTGCTGAGATTTTTATCTCACTCTTGCTTCCCCCTCCCTACAGGTGGACTTTGAGCATGCATTGGGAAGGGTAGAGCGGCACCGCACTGATGCACTTGTATTATAAACTTAATGCTGAAATAAAGTTGGAAGAATTCTAGTCTTTTGCTTAGTTATCATATTGATGTATGTTTCAACTTATTAATGTTATTTTGGAACCGTCCCTTTGGTTATTATGTTTAAGTTGATTATGAATATTAATTTGCTCTTATTATTCTGTTATTTATTAGTTGTTTACGCTTCCGCTTATACTATCTTGCTTAGTACTGTTGCTAGTTTATTTTATTTTTATAAATTGACTAGCTGTAGAGTAGTATTAGTGGCATCCCAGGGCATTGTGGGTCCTGGGGTGTTACAGTTTGAACCAAGAAATGAAATCGGACATTCCATTTCCCGCACCCTGTCTAAGAAGGGTCTCAGCTTCCTGCGGGGTAGGTTCCCTTGATTCACGCCAGAATTGATGATGAAATTCCCTGCACCAACGAGAAACAAGGGGGTTGGATGCAGAATAGTGACTACTCGAGAACAAGTTTGTTGACAACTTACCGCATGTATGGTCCACTTCGGAAAGGTTGTTCAACACATATAGCATGATAGTGCGCCACTCTTCATGTTTCAAGGTCTTGGGGGTCGCATCACTTGCACTTCCGAGTTGCCCTCGGAAAATGCTGAGGTTCGATTCATTTTCGCCAGCATTGTAACGAGGGGGTGGATTGTGCACGCTAGGAAGGTTGTCACCATAGTACGTTGTTGTGAAGTTTGACACCTCCTCCAAAATGTATGCCTCTGCAACGGAAGCCTCAATTTTGCATTTATTTTTACATTTAGTTCGATGAACCTTTAGACATCTCTCAATTGGATAGCACCAACGCCCAAGACGGCCCCCATTCGTGCCTCATACGGAGGTGCAAAATCAAATGTCGCATCGGATTGAAGAAGCCGGTGGAAAGATCTTCTCCAACTTACGAGCAACACAGTGCCATTCTTTCCAAGTCTGCAATCACGGTCCGAGATAACTCCTTGGCACAAAGTCGGAAGAAATTGCTCAACTCGCCAAGACTAGCCGACATGCTCAGGGACATAGCCTCGAACCATCACCGGAAGAAGCCGCTCAAGCCATATGTGGTAGTCATGACTCTTGAGCCCATTGATTCGCATAGTAGATAAGTTCACTCCCTCCTCGATTCGCCGCATACCCATCGTGGAACATTAACGTTTGGAACCATTCTAGTACTTCCTCCTTTGGGGCTGGTCAAGACAATTCGGCCTTAGGCTTTCTCCATGTCCCGCCGCCTAGGAGGCTTCATTTCTTGCTTTGGTCTATCGCATAACGTTGCGGATCCACTCTAGCCTTAATGTTGTCCTTTGTCTTATCAGGAATGTCCATGATTGTTGCCCAAAGTGCCTCGGTGACATTCTTTTCAGTGTGCATTACATCAATGTTATGTGGAAGAAGAAGGTCATCAAAATAGGGGAGCCTCAACAAGCCCGACTTATGAGTCCATGCATGTTCCTCACCATATCCCACAAAACCACCTTCTTGATTGACCTCAAGAGCATCTATCTGAGCACCTATCTTGCAGGGTCTATAACTACGGCACCTTTCGTAAAGTTCTTGATGTCTCGTCTGAATGCATGGTCAAGAGGGAGGAATTGTCGATGTTTGTCGAACGAAGAATACTTGCCACCCTTCAAAGAACCAAATGAACTTGAGTGCCTTGCATCTTGGGCATGGGAACTTCCGTGAACACACCACCAAGCAGAATATCCCATACACCGAAGTCATGCGGGAGTAGTGGTACCAAACATGCATTTTGAAGTTTCTCTTTGTAGCTCGGTCGTATGTCCATACCCCTTCCTCCCAAGCACGGACCAATTCATCAATCACAGGCTCCATGAACACACCCATATTATTCCCCGGGTGTTCAGGAATTATCAACGACAAGAATATGTTCTGTCGTTGGAAGAGGACGCCGGGGGGGGAGATTGAGGGGGATAACGAACACGGGCCAACAAGTGTATGGGGCTGCCATCATTCCATAAGGATTGAACCCATCTGCTGCCGCCAAGAACACGTACATTACGAGCCTCTGACTTTCTCACGATGAATCACATCAAAGTGGGTCCATGCTTCACCATCGGATGGATGTACCACTTATCGAGATTGTATCGACGTCCATTTTGTGCCATGTCATCTGCTTTCGCGGTTTCTTGGTCATGTATAGCCGTTGGATCCTCGGTATGAACGGAAGGTACCGTAGGATTTTCACGGGGATCGCAAGCTGCCTCTTCTGACCATCACCAGAGTCTACCTCCAGGAACCTAGAGGATCCACACTTTGCACATTACTTTGCTTCCGCTTGTTCTTTCCTAAATAGGATGCACCCCTTCGGACAAGCATGTATCTGCTCATATGGCATCTTAAGTGCACGAAGGAGTTTCTTTGACTCGTACATGCTCTTTGGCAGAATGTGACCCTCCGGAAGCATGCTGCCAAAAACTGTCAACATAGCATCGAAGGCGTCTCGACTCAAGCTAAACTGGGACTTCAAGGCCATTACGCGTCCAATGCCATCCAGTTGAGAAACCTTCGTCTGGCCGTGAAGGGGTTTCGTGTCAGACAATATGTCGTGTCGCCTTTGCGGTTGCCTCGCTCCTCCTCCCTCGTCCTTCAAATAAGTGTGCTTCATGATAGTCATTTAACATGTCTCCTACCCCGCCATCGACATCATAATCCTCGACGCGTGGTCTCACGACCTCCTCTCTCATACGATCGGATTCACCGTGGTAGATCCACCGGGTATAGTCTGCGTAAATCCAAACTTGCAAAGATGTTTACCCATGACCTCCTTTGTTTGTCGACGTGTTTGCACATCTGCTGCGGGACACCAAGTGGCACGCGCTCCTTTAACCTTGGCAAATGCTAGTTCCAAGAAAGCATCGGTCTTCTCAATCCATTCATCGGACAACGAACCCTGACTTGAGCGGCCCGTGTACATCCACTCACGGTCATCCATCCTCTAACATATCGTGGAGTAATATAAGAATCAAATGCATCTACACGATCTTTCTCCTATCTAATAGGTGAAGATAGGTCCTAATCTCACAGAGGATGCGTAGATGAGGTTAGTTTCATGCTCTACTCCTATCCGAGATTTTGGACACCTCCCATTGTTCTCCAAATACACGCCCTGGCGGGGAGATTGTGTATCCGGAGAACAACAGGAGATCTTGCCGAAACTCTGTCACGGATCGGAGTAGACCACGAAACTAACCCCATCCACGCATCCTCGGCTGTCAAAAATGGGACAATTGAAGCAGATACGGTTATAGATATGCAAAGATGCGCATATTTCCAACCGTATCTCTTTCGAACGGGAGACGCCTAACTAGGTTACGCCTAACCAGAGAATAAACTGGGCCGACCAATCAGAGAATGGCATTCAACAAAGTGATATACCAATCAGATATGGCATTCAACTCCCCCTCATTCTTTAGAACATTAACACATCAGTAACCGAGAGCAGAGAGAAAAGCCAAGAAGCCCATGGCTCCAGCAAGCTATCCACCCTCAGCCCCATCCCCAAACCCTCAAACCATCCCGGACAGGGAGCACCAAGCCACCGTAGGAAGGGAGCAAGAAGCCAGGCCACAAGACGGAGGTCGGGCGGACGACCAGGAGCAAGACGGAGGCCGGGCGGATGACCAGGAGCAAGGCGACGACAAGAAGCAAGACCTCATGCCAGCAAGCTGTAGGAGGAGAAGGCCACCACCGTAGGCAGTCAGCACACGACCAACGCAAGGGAAAAACAACGCCATAGCCATTCCCAGTTCGTTCCCAGAATCAACCCAACCACCATTCCACAGAGGTAATCCATGCCACAACTTCCCCATGATTCCAGTATTCAAAACCACACATGCAACATAGTAAAATATTAGAGCACTATCACTTACTAATCAACTAGAAGACCTAGCAAATTAGTGAGACCATGAACCAAGCCGAACCAGCGTAGTAACCCTAGCGTCCACGGCGCCACCAGATCGCTAAAGCATCATCTAGCATCACAGAGCAAATACGCATAAGGGGGTAGAGGAAGAGTGAATAGGACCGGGGCTTACCGTAGATGTAGAATGGCGGCAGCTCGATCTGGAGGACGGCGGCGGCTAGGCGGTGGCTTGATCTAGAGGACGGCGACGGGTGGGAGCGGCGGCGGGGCGGCGGCTCGATCCGGAGGCGGCGGCGGCGTGGCGGGCGGGATCCAGCGTCTCGGGCCAAGAGGGAGGAGACGAGGGTGACTGGGTGTGGGGAGGAACGAGTCAAATGAGTTGAATGGGTGGGCGGCGGACTTGGGAGTTGAGTGGAGTGATTGAGTCGAGAGTTAGGGTTATTACTTGTCGAGTGCCAAAACTTGGCACTCGGCAAAACTACCACGGTTTTGCCACCAATTTTTTGAAGCTTTAGTACACTACACAAACAACATGTTTAAATTTGGGACATTTTCATTGCCTTTTGGCATATTTCTATAGTTTATTTTGTTTTGTTGAATTTTTCCAGAAAATGTAAGTTTGAACTGCAGGTGCATTGAATAATGGATTACATTCGTTCAAAAATGTTATCCTTGTTTCTTAGTGTAAATTTAGGCTAAATCCGAGGCGTCTCGAAATTTCGATCAACGTGCTCACGAGAACGCCGCCAACTTGTGTGGGAGTGGTTTTTAATTGTATAAAATGCGAGCGAATTCGAAAATCATGAAACTTGTCGAGTTGTCGCCGTATCGTATCGCGATGCCGTGGAAAAATTTGAAAAAGTTTGAGTGAGTCACACGACGATGCTCACAAACCATGAGATCTCCTACGTTTGTGAGCATCGTACGTTATCAAATGTGGAGATCTCCTGGTTTGTGAGCATCGTACGTGACAGCGTGCTCGAAACTTTTTCAAAATTTTTCCACGGCATACGCATACGATACGGCGACAACTCGACAAGTTTCATGATTTTCGGAATTCGTTCGCATTTTATACAATTAAAAAACCACTCCCACGCAAGTTGGCGGCGTTGCCCCGTGAGCACGTTGATCGAAATTTTGAGACGCCTCGGATTTAGCCTAAATTTACACTAAGAAACAAGGATAACATTTTTTGAACGAATGTAATCCATTATTCGATGCACCTGCAGTTCAAACTTACATTTTCTGGAAAAATTCAACAAAACAAAATAAACTATAGAAATATGCCAAAAGGCAATGAAAATGTCCCAAATTTAAACATGTTGTTTTTGGTAGTGTACTAAAGCTTCAAAAAAAAATTGGTGGCAAAAAACCAAAAAAAAAAATTAGTTTGCCGAGTGCCAAGTTTTGGCACTCGGCAAAATAAATTCTTTGCCGAGTGCCAAACGGGGGGCACTCGGCAAAGAGGACGCCGCTAGATGCCGTTAGGCCCCTACCAATCTTTGCCGAGTGCCTACCTTTGACTTGGCAAAGACAGTCTTTGCCAAGTGCAGGTATTTGCCGAGTTCCAGGCACTCGGCAAAGGCCTCTTTGCCGAGTGCCATATTTTGCCGAGTGCGGCGCTCGGCAAAGCAGGTATTTGCCAAGTGCCCGCAATTTGGCACTCGGCAAAGATTTTTGCACTCGGCAAATCACGTGTTTCCCGTAGTGAATAAATATTGTGAAACGACAAATCTCAATGAATTGGAGAAATATTGAGAAAAGGAGGGAGATATATGTGAAATTTAAGAATCATTTATACACATTTTAAACGTGAAACTTTTTAGAACATTCATCATTCTCTTTTACAGACAGTGAAACACCGTCGATCATCGCACAGTTTGGACTCATGATGCGTATTAAAGCCAAGTAGTATATGTACTTATGATCGTCCTTAAATAATCCAGCAGGCGAAATTAATCACAATTAACCTCGCATGCAATTATTGGATTCCCTGTTAAGTATCACTATCACAAGCTAGCTAGCCAGGGATACCACCCCCTTCCTAACAGTGCAGCATTAGGTTAAATATTGATCAATCTAGTAACTAGTTGCACTTGCTATCATACACTGATCTGAGATTTGAATTAGATGCCACTTTTCGTTCGTTCAGAAACTGACACATCTCCTGTGACAAACTGACGGGAAGAAAAGATGGGCCCTATAGCCTACCATTGTTTGTTGGGGGAACTAATAGTACTACAGACAAAAAGAGGAGTCGGTTTGCATCCATAAAGACAAGCAAATCAAGCTGCGTCCGCACCTCCCTTGCAGCTTCTTCCCTTTTGCTTCATCCCATAGATACATTCTCATATGTACTCTTGTCCTGCTTCATCTTGGATCCAGATGATTCATCTCTCCATCTAGCACTTTGCACCTTTTAATCTCCGAAGAACTTGTAGTTAAGGAGGTTAGGAATTGGGTTAGTATTCTCATGGATCCAGCAAGGTACTGGATGCTGACCAGGAGAAAGCTTGGTGACCAGAAGGCGCCTGTCTTCACCACCCAGCACATCACCGTCGGCGGTGGTGGTGGCAGCTCAGCCTCCTATTACCAGTCGTGGGAGGAGCGCGCCTTCGCTGAGGACTCAGCAGGGCATCTCGGAGGTTGTATCTGGCCACCGAGATCCTACTCGTGCAGCTTCTGCGGCCGGGAGTTCCGGTCGGCGCAGGCGCTCGGTGGGCACATGAACGTGCACCGGAGGGACCGGGCAAGGCTCAAGCTTTCTGGGGCGGCGGAGGATTGGGGCAGTGAAAACCACGTCATGGCGCCGCATCAGAGCTACATGATGCAACCGTGCCCTCCTCAAATTGGCGCCCTGCAGCACGCCTACGGTCAAAACCCTAGTGCTCCGAGCACTGATACTAACCCTAATTCCATATGCAGTGTTCTTGCGTATCCTTCTAGATCTTTGGTTCAAGCTGCAGCTGCCAGAACCGTCTGGGGCAAACAAGTCTTCAGTGCCCCTGTCGCCTCGCCATCGTCTGGGAAAGAACAAGGTACGAAAGAAATGTTTCTTGGCGCTGCCCAGTTGGCACAAGATCATCCAATACTGGCAGCTGGGATGTGTTCCAACCAAGAACTGCGTGTTGGGAGGGGTGAATTAAAGCTGAGTGTTTTGGGATGCCGGACAAGAAGGGACTTCGAGGATGATAACGAAGCTGATGATGAAAAGACTGTTCATGTAAGTCGCAAGAGGAGAAATGATTTGGAGGTAAGCCCGTTAGTTTTATGTTCTTCCTCTAGTAAGCATCAACAAAAAGATGGTGATGATAATCACCGTGCAAAGGTAATAAAATTTTGTCCTAGCTCCCCAGTTGAAGAACTAGATCTCGAGCTTAGGCTTGGATTAGCCCCAAAAGTAAAGTAGGTTCCATTTCCACTGTTGTATCTCAATAATACATATGCTTTGTATTTATTCACATCTATTGCTTCATAGAAATGTTTGTTTGAAAATTTTAATTTCATCCTTGTTATTTTCTTTCTTATATCCTTATTTCTGTGGAATTGATTTCAGGAAATCATTTCTCTCTGGAAACGAAACTGTACTTGAAAGATAACTTGTCAAGTGATTTGTCATGTGCTGTAACAGGATGTTGAATTCTAACTCAAAACTTACTTGCCTGGGTGGAAATTAGAAGGATTTAGGTATAAAAAGTACTTTATCTAGTTCCTTGGTTGAAATAGATTGCATTTGTCATTGCTTAAAAGCACCTTCCAAACTAACAGACATACATTTCAGATTGCATGTTACACGTACTATATGTGTAAATTGCATAAACGTTTCTGTTTCTTCACACATGCATATTTTCAAAGTAGTTTGCACTCAATATGTCTTTGCCTGGTCAGTTTCAATTGTAACTATTTAGCTGTGTCCTTGAAAGGACATGTAACATATATCAATCAATCCTTCGAGCTTAAGTTCATAACGTACTCCTTTTGCTTTATGGACAATATCCATAGGACTACTCAAGAAATTAATTATCACTTGCGCTTGTGGTACATTAAATTTCTAGAGTCAAATGTATTAGGTATTTATTACTGTGTTATAGGTTTACCGGCTAGTTTGAAGTTAACCTCTAAGCATATACTAATGTTTTCATATTAACTTAGATATTGTGTTCCAAAGTGGCAAACAGTAAAATGTAAGCTACTTCGTACCTATCTGACTGATTTGGGTCAGTTAAGTTCACATGCATATGGCTCATTCATCGGTACTGATGGTGTCTCCATTTGTGTGTGTATTACTACATGCCATGGTGATCATGTTGCAACTATGAGAGAGAGAACTAGGATGATATCACAACGTACAGACACAACTGACTTGACTGCATGGGAAGTGAGAAGGAAGATGTCATCTTCCCCTCCCTTCTCACAAATTAATCTCTCACTGACACATTCCAGCAGTGTAAACCATGCACATGCATGTGATGCCAGAACACCATCTAGGATATATTTCTCTTATGCCTGCAGCTAGTAGTACTTGGATTCCATTCTCCACAGTACATATTCCTTCTCCGTTCTCCATGCAACTTTTTGTTTCCTTCCTAATTTCTCTCCCCAACAAAAACATACCTAAAGGCATTCATATAATCGTTTTGTCTTTTGTATCAGCTGATAGAATAGCTTCAACCGTGCTCTGCGGTTGCTTTGTTCCCTTCCTTGCACAGGCTTGAATACAGACGTCAGAAGCACATATCTAGCCTTAACTTTTCCTTTGCAAAAGAAGGCATACAGACGTCAGAAGCACATAGTTTCCCTGTGAGCTGCAGAACATTTAGCAACATGACAATGCTCACATCATCACATCCAGCAAAGTGCATTACATCATGCACAGAGCAACACACGGGGGGATCAGATAGCTAGCTGGATGTCAACTGTGACATTTATAGAGGAATTTAAGGACATGTGTGCATACACCAACTAGCTGCTTGCCTGAGGAGGCAATGACCAGAGACCACACTGTGTTATAGAAGATTTCTGCAACGGTGCAACTGAGCAGCTCATGCAATGCACACTACTGCGTGCCTTGTACGAATGGCTGCATCTAACTTACACGTCACTGGAAAGTAGCACCTTATAGGATCTAGCCTCTACATATTGCTTAAAAGTGTGTAAGCTGCAGCGGATGTAAGTGTTATTACAATAGTGCACGCACTGAACTGGGCTTGTCTTGCTCGTGAGCTGGTTTCGCTCCCCTGGACATGTCTGATCCGCGAGTCTAACAGCTTGAAGCTAGTGTACTGAAGAAGTGAAGAGTTGTCTGTGAGTGAGCTAGCTAGCTAAGCTTGTCTGTTGAGTAGTCATGCAAAATAATATAGTGTATATATATCGATACACATGGTTAGAGGAATGTCGTCTTTAGCTGCAGGCTGTTGCTGTATATGATATTATATGGTGCAAAGGAGATCATTGGAGCTAGCTAATTGTGGAGATAGGGAAGAACAGTGAAGAGGGTTGGTTGTTGGTTAGAGGGGACTACATATCTTAAGGATGCTGCACTGCAAGCACTATGTATAGTACTGGGGATGTGTTTAATAATCCTGAGGGAGAGAATATGGAATCAAATGCACCGATCGACACAGCCACACAGGAGTATTTTAATCGAACAATTGTACTGGACATGTATATGTTACGGTTGAACAAGACCAACATACTTTTAGGATGTTTTTGTTAAGGGTATTAGTAGTATTTTCTATTGTTCTAGGGTTTAGAATTGTGTCCATTGTATCACTATATACTGCCTCTTTGGGTTGTGCAATAGGTCAACAAGCTATTCATCCACCCTTTGTTGTTCACACATTAATATATATAGTATCAGAGCCTAGGTTCAATACCTAGCTTCTGGTCCACTTTCGCTGCCACTGCCCCCGGGAGGAGTGATCTCCACTCGGGGGGGCTTCCACCTCCCAGCCGCCGTCGTCTCCGGATCCTCGTCGACCACCGCACACGCATGCTAGCACCATCGCCAGCGCGCTCACCGCCGCTGCCTCGTGCCGTGCACCTGTCCCTGCGTCACCTCTCCCAGATTTGGTCACCGCCAGTCCCACCATTGGATCCAGGTCGACCTGCGCTTTGGTGCCCCCGTCTTCCTCCATCTGCCGCTGCCTCGGCCGCCCTAGCTGGATCCGTCCAGCCCGTGCCAGATCCAGCCATCATCGCGCCACCCTAGCTCGGATCCAGCCTCACCATGCTGCCCGAGCTGTTGGTAACAATGATGAGGCGTCGCTGGCGAGTGACGACTGCGCCCATGCGCCCTTCTGCTGCAATCGGTCATGATCGCCATTACGGGATATGCTGTATACGGTGGGCACCTAATTCAGCTGTCATCGTCGGTCGTTATCTTCATCACCGCGCTGAGGTCACCACCGCCATGTCCTCCCATCACCGGATCTGGTGTCCCCAATGCCAGATCTGGAGAGATTGATCCTCCCCATGCCATCCTCACTGTACCGGCTAAGCCTCTCTGCCTTGCCAACACCTCTCCTCTGCCGCTCCCGGCACGTCGCAGCCATGCTCCCCCTCGCTCGCCATTGGTGACATGGGGTGTGATCCAAGGGTGCAAGGATGGCCTTGTATACCGCATGCTGGCGCTCAACTTCCTCCGCTCTGTTGGCGTTTTCGACCCGACGGGCGAGCTCGAGGTTGTCAAGGTCTCATCCTCACTCGATGTGCTCCAAGAGCGCATCGACTTACTCCTCTGTCAGCCTGTCTATCGACGACTTCTCTACGTACCCACTCCTACCTTGAGAAGCTCAGGGTCACACGCGCATGCCTCGCCACCTTCGTCCACGCCTACCCTACATGCCTCCACACTAGGAAGAGGCTTTCTCGGCTGCCCTTTATGTCCTGGCTGTGCTTTACTGTGCTGTGGAGATCATGGCATGGCAGAGGGGGGATGGATGGAGAATTGATGGAAATGTTGTATGTTTGGTTGGGTGGTGGTAGAGCTGAGAATATATTGGAGGGCTAGCTCTTTAGTGTTGGTGTGGCTGCTGCTATAATCCGTTGCCTTTGAGTGTTTTCCTTTTTGAGTCTTCCAATGTTTATTGCAGTCCGTAGCACCTATTTTTTACTTCATCAAAGCCGTGTGAATCCACAATCTCCTTATCAATCAGCCGACTGCTTTGCTAGCCACGGTCCATCCTCTTGGATTGAGTGTGATTCTCTCCTTTCTTTTCACATGGGCACAGTTGTTGTTCTTCTTTTTGAGCCACTGCAAATCGTAAAAGCCATTATAATGCCACCACTCTTCTCTTTGAACAGTCACCCCGTGTTTCTAAGGCCACCATGCTTCTCTTCCATGCCGTCGCCATCTCGGGCTTTGATCTGCGCCGCTTTGCTTCTATCTCTCTTTCTCTTCGGTTTGATTTGATAACTCTCTCTATTTTGTCACCTTCCACATCCTCTTCATTGTGTTGCCATGGTTGACTTTGCTCCCGCTCACCTCCACTTTTTCAGCTCCTGCACTTTGTGATTTATGGGCTGTCGCATGATTCTAGATGTGAGGAGATCTTTTGGTACCCGGTACAATTTTCCAAAAGTTGCGCGCTATGGCGACATCTTCAAGACTTGGACTTTGGATTTTTACTATTTTAGTGTCAACTTTTTTAGATGCAATGCTATTGCAGATACCTTGTATTTGAGAAAGTGTTAAGGATATAAGGGTATTTATGGTATTTCCTATTATCCTAGGGTTTAAGGTTGTGTCCATTGTATTCACTATATATTGCCCATTTAGGCTGTGCAATGGATCAACAAGTTACTCAACCATCTTTGCTGTTCACATATGAACATTTTGGAACACAAACTTTATTGTATGATAAATCAATATATGCGGAAGCCTTCATTGAATACAGTAACCCTACCAATTATTATTGTAACGCAGCTTCATATATGAGCATGTATACGAAGGGCGTCAGGACATGAATATGCAGGCTTTCAAGCATAGTGTTCGGTTTCCGGGCTGTATGAGAGTTCAGCTGATCTAGAGCATGCATCTCACATAATTTTTTGATAAGAGAATCGAATATTGATGTTTACGCGAAAGCAATGGTATTCCAACTACCATATGTCACTCGTTTTTTAGCAAGGTTCCACACACATGACCGTGCTTTTTCAGCTTTAGCAAATCAGATTCATAATTTTCTGTCAATCATATGTTCATGGTTCCTATTTTATATTGTGTCCATTAGGTGTCTGTTTTTATTGAATTAGTGTCAATTGATCCTACGTATTAAATTAACAGCCTTAAGTAAATCACTACCGGAAAACACCTATATGCCGAGTGTCCGGAATTTTGCCGAGTGCAATACATCGGGCACTCGGTAAACAACATCTTTGCCGAGTGTCTTAACGGGGACACTCGGCGAAAATAAAACACTCGCCAAACAATATCTTTGCCGAGTGCTGAGGATTAGACACTCGGCATATAGGATCTCTTTGCCGAGTGCTAACAAGAAAACACTCGGCAAAAATAAAACACTCGGCACCAACCGCCGTCCATTAGATGTTAGCCGCCGCCGTTAGACCTTTGCCGAGTGTCTGGAGCTGACACTCGGCAACGATATTTTTGCCGAGTGTTTTGTTTGCGGCACTCGGTAAAGAAATAAAAACCTTTTCCTCCCCTACCCTTCAAACTTTTTCTACTCTCCACATACAAAATATGGTACTCCATGTTAAAATTTGGTATATTTTTGTATTTGTTTGGTATATTTAATTTAATAATTGCATTTCAAGCAATTTTTTGAATCAAGTCAAATTTGAACTGCAAGTGATTCAAATAATAGGAAAAAATGAGGGGAAAAATGATATTCATGTTATTCAGCCCGGTTTGAGGCCTTACCTGTTAAATAAAAATGAATTTCGAACATCTTGTTCAGGAAACACGACCACAAACGTGTGGCCGAATGGTTTTTAAATTTTAAAAAAAGCAAACGAAGTCTGAAAATCCTGAGATTTGTCAAGATGTCATGATATTATACGTGGAGGCTGTGGTAAAAAATTGATAAGATTTTGCATAAGTTGGCACGTACGATGTTTACAAAGTAAAGCAATTCTGAAGAAGAAGCGTAGAGTTGAGACGAATCCGGTAAGATTTGGAGTCAAAGTGACAGTCGAATTGTGGTTTGACTACAAAACTTTTTGTACAGGCAATAGACAACAGAGATTGTTTCATGTGAAATTTTGGTAATTTTTCGGATCCATTTGATAATTTTAATTTTTAAACTGCAACTGCAATTATAGAATTTTACTTGATATAAATTGAATTTGAGCTATAACCGCATGAAATAATGGTCTAATATTCGTAGAAGCATCGAATATGCATTGTTGAGTGAATTTGACAAGGCATTTTCGAAGTACATTCGAACAAATTTGTAAAACACGCTATGAAAAAAAGAGAGGAAATGAGTTTTATTAAAAAAAAAAACCTTTGCCGAGTGCATTGTGGGAGGCACTCGGCAACGATTTGGGGTTTGCCGAGTGCCCGATCTGGGGCACTCGGCAAAAAGGGGCACTCGACAAACAATACAGTGCCGCACCTCCATCCCGAGCATCTCTCGCGCCTCATTTCTCTACATCGGGGCTCTCCTCTCTTCTTTACTCCTCCACCGCCTCCCTTTCTCCATTCCTTCTACCGCCTCTGCCTCCCTTCTCCGACTCCTTCTCCTCCTCTCCGCCAACCGCAGTGCCCTCTTCCTCTCCACCAGTGCGCCGCCATCCGCCACCGCCCCCCTCTCTCCCTTCTCGCTCTCCTCCACCGCCGCCTTCCTCTTCCTCCGGCCACCACGGCATCCCCTCTTCTACCACCGATCACGCGCGACTCCTCCGCTACCTCTCCACCGATCGACATCTCCACCACGCCTCACCGCCGCGTCTACACCAACACCGACGGCCTCATCAACTCCGGTTCTCCGCCGCCCTGCACCGTGACTCCTCCGTGCTTCTTCACCACCGACGCCGGCCGACACCACCTCGGCTCTCTGCTGCTTCTACTCCCCCCGGTTCACTCCAATCCCCAATTCTTCCTCTTACTTGGTTCTGTTACTCTGTTAATCTTTTGCTTAATTGTGCACTGTTAATAACTACTGTGAATTGTGTTCAGAGAGATTGTGAACTCTTTTGTATGCAATGTGCTTTGTGAATGTAATCAGTGGAGATGAAATTTTGCCCTGTTATGTTATTGTGATATCTGCTATGTGATAATTGTGCAATTGTGTTTTGTTAGTAGCTTAGTATGTTTTCGGTTGTGCTATTGTGATATGAGTTGGTAGAGATTGTAATGTTTAGCTCATTAGTGGTTTTCGTGTTAGATGCCTTTGTCGTAGTAGTTTCGTGTTTGTCTTGTTGTCCTGTTGTTAGCGTAGTATATGTGTATGCTTGAGAGTCTCATCGAATTAGCTAGCCGGCGACCGTTCCCCTCCTTGTACATACTGGACTTGACAGTAGTCACTTTGGCTTTATTATTATACCATGTTATTGTAAGGAATGCTAAAGGAAATAAACATGTAACTCATACATTTGATATTTTTGCAATGAAGTATTGATGAAAATGGCACCATATAGTTGGCCCTTTCTCGCTCCCGCCATTCTCTCGATGCCATTCTCGATTGGTCGGCCCAGCTTTATTCTCCGGTTATCTCGTGGATCTACTTGGCTTAGTCTATGATGTTTTAGTGACATATATATCACTTGGTTATATTTTATGAAAGATGCTATTGCTATACTTTGTTATTGCTATATCACTTTGTTGAATGCCATTCTCTGATTGGTCGGCCAAGTTTATTCTCTGGTTAGGCGTAACCTAGTTAGGCGTCTCCCGTTCGAAAGAGATACGGTTGGAAATATGCATATCTTTGCATATCTATAACCGTATCTGTTTTGAATTGCCACGTTTTTTGGACAGCCCGAGGATGCGTAGATGGGGTTAGTTGCCGTGGTCTACTCCGATCCGTGATGAGTTTCGCAAGATCTCCTGTTGTTCTCCTGATACACAATCTCCCCGCCAGACGTGTATTTGGAGAACAATGGGAGGTGCTGCCAAATTCGCTCCTGATAGGAGTAGAGCATGGAAACTAACCTCATCTACGCATCCTGTGATTAGGACCTATCTTCACCTATTAGATAGGAGAAAGACCGTAGATGCATTTGATTCTTATATTACTCCCGATATGTTAGAGGATGGATGACCGTGAGTGGATGTACACGGGCCGCTCAAGTCAGGGTTCGTTGTCTGATGAATGGATTGAGAAGACCGATGCTTTCTTGGAACTAGCATTTGCCAAGGTTAAAGGAGCGCGTGCCACTTGGTGTCCCTGCAGCAGATGTGCAAACACGCGTCGACAAACAAAGGAGGTCATGGGTAAACATCTTTGCAAGTTTGGATTTACTGGCAGACTATACCCGGTGGATCTACCACGGTGAATCCGATCGTATGAGAGAGGAGGTCGTGAGACCACGCGTCGAGGATTATGATGTTGATGGCGGGTAGGAGACATGTTAAATGACTATCATGAAGCACACTTGAAAGGACGAGGGAGGAGGAGCGAGGCAACCGCAAAGGCGACACGACATGTTGTCTGCGTACGTAAACCCCTTCACGGCCGAGACGAAGGTTTCTCAACTGGATGGCATTGGACGCGTAATGGCCTTGAAGTCCCAGTTTAGCTTGAGTCGAGACGCCTTCGATGCTATGTTGACAGTTTTTGGCAGCATGCTTCCGGAGGGTCACATTCTGCCAAAGAGCATGTACGAGTCAAAGAAACTCCTTCGTGCACTTAAGATGCCATATGAGCAGATACATGCTTGTCCAAAGGGGTGCATCCTATGTAGGAAAGAACATGCAGAAGCAAAGTACTGTGGAAAGTGTGGATCCTCTAGGTTCACGGAGGTGGACTCGGTGATGGTCAAGAGGCGACTTGCGATCCCGTGAAAATCCTACGGTACCTTCCGCTCATACCGAGGATCCAACGACTATACATGACCGAGGAAACTGCGAAATGATGACATGGCACAAAATGGACGTCGATACAATCACGAGAAGTCGGTACATCCATCCGATGGTGAAGCATGGACCCACTTTGATGTGATTCATCGTGAGAAAGCTCTAGAGGCTCGTAATGTACGTGTTGCGCGGCAATGATGGGTTCAATCCTTATGGAATGATGGCCGCCCATACACTTGTTGGCCCGTGTTCGTTATCCCCTCAATCTCCCCGGTGTCCTCTTCCAACGACGTAACATATTCTTGTCGTTGATAATTCTGAACACCGGGAATAATATGGGTGTGTTCATGGAGCCTGTGATTGATGAATTGGTCCGTGCTTGGGAGGAAGGGGTATGGACATACGACCGAGCTACAAAGAGAAACTTCAAAATGCATGTTTGGTACCACTACTCCCCGCATGACTTCCGGCGTATGGGATATTCTCATACCGTGGTGTGTTCACGGAAGTTCCCATGCCCAAGATGCAAGGCACTCAAGTTCATTTGGTTCTCAAGGGTGGCAAGTATTCTTCGTTCGACAAACATCGACAATTCCTCCTCTTGACCATGCATTCGAGACGAGACGTCAAGAACTTTACGAAAGGTGTCGTAGTTATAGACTCGAACCGCAGATGATGACCGGTGCATGGTTCGTGCTCGATAGATGCTCTCGAGGTCAATCAAGAAGAAGGTGGTTTTGTGGGATATGGTGAGCAACATGCATGGACTCATAAGTCGGGCTTGTTGAGGCTCCCTATTTTGATGACCTTCTTCTTCCACATAACATTGATGTAATGCACACTGAAAAGAATGTCGCCGAGGCACTTTGGGCAACAATCATGGACATTCCTGATAAGACAAAGGACAACATTAAGGCTAGAGTGGATCTGGCAACGTTATGCGATAGACCAAAGCAAGAAATGAAGCCTCCTAGAGGCGGCAGGACATGGAGAAAGCCTAAGGCCGAATTCGCCTTGACCAGGCCCCAAAGGAGGGAAGTACTACAATGGTTCCAAACGTTAATGTTCCCGATGGGTATGCGTAATCGAGGAGGGGAGTGAACTTATCTACTATGCGAATCAATGGGCTCAAGAGTCATGACTACCACATATGGCTTGAGCGGCTTCTTCCGATGATGGTTCGAGGCTATGTTCCCGAGCATGTCGGCTAGTCTTTGGCGAGTTGAGCAATTTCTTCCGCCACTTTGTGCCAAGGAGTTATCTCGGACCGTGATTGCAGACTTGGAAAGAATGGCACCGTGTTGCTCGTAAGTTGGAGAAGATCTTTCCACCCGGCTTCTTCAATCCGATGCAACATTTGATTTTGCACCTCCGTATGAGGCACGAATGGGGGCCGTCTGAGGCCGTTGGTGCTATCCAATTGAGAGATGTCTAAAGGTTCATCGAACTAAATGTAAAAATAAATGCAAAATTGAGGCTTCCGTTGCAGAGGCATACATTTTGGAGGAGGTGTCAAACTTCACAACAACGCACTATGGTGACAACCTTCCTAGCGTGCACAATCCACCCCTCGTTACAATGTCAAGCGAAAATGAATCGAACCTCGGATTTTCCGAGGGCAACTTCGAAGTGCAAGTGATGCGACCCCAAGACCTTGAAACATGAAGAGTGGCGCACTATCATGCTATATGTGTTGAACAACCTTTCCGAAGTGGAGCCGTACATGCGGTAAGTTGTCAACGAACTTGTTCTCGAGTAGTCACTATTCTGCATCCAACCCCCTTGTTTCTCGTTGGTGTAGGGAATTTCATCATCAATTCGGCGTGAATCAAGGAACCTACCCAGCAGAAGTCGAGACCCTTCTTAGCCAGGGTGCGGGAGCTGGAATGCCCGATTTCATTTCTTGGTTCAAACAGAAGGTACTGTCCAATTTAGCTCGTACTTAGTTTGACATTACAAGTTGCTCGTGCGGCGAATAATATAACGAACTATCTCGCTTGAGCTTGCGAGGCCAAACCGATGCGCCTATGAGTGCCGAGTTGAGACAGATTGCCGATGGCTGTGCCTATAGGGTAAGCTCATTTACCGGTTATGACGTGAATGGATATCGCTTTCACACAACAAGACATGAGCAGAGTCGGCCCAATCGAAGAACCACAAATACCGGAGTTTTACGCTGGCCTTGATGGGGTCGAGTATTATGGAATAATTGAAGAAATATACGAACTCACGTTTCATGGTTGCAAACCTCTTAATCCTGTCATATTCAAATGCCATTGGTTTGATCCTGAAGTAACGAGACGGACCCCTAATCTTGGGCTAGTCGAATTGACGATCATCCGTCTTACCAGAGACGATGTGTATATTGTGGCTCAACAGCCACGCAAGTTTATTATCTCTCATACCGTGCCAAAAGACGACCGCCTTAAGGGTTGGGATGTTGTGTACAAGGTATCGCCACACGGTAAACTACCTGTCCCAAACAATGCAGATTACAACTTTGACCCAAACACATATGACGGAGAGTTCTTTCAAGAAGAGGGGCTAGAAGGCGCTTTGAGATAGACTTAACCAAGCGATCGGAATGGAAGTAGACAATGAAAGGGTTGTTGACGAGGACGCTGGAGATGAGGTTCAAAATCAAGGACTTAGAATTACTTCACGATTACATTTAGGCAATGGCGTGATGACATCATTGCTCCTTCGAATAGTGTTGATTATATGGATATGGCTGATACTGATGATGAGACTTATGATCCAGCTAATCCCGATCATGATGATTATTTCTAATACATGTAATACTTTGTTATTTTCTAATTATGTTTTGTTTATTTTGCATCTCTTTCTAAGTACGTCTTGTTTATCTCGTGCTTATTGGTTTACTCTTTTAATTGCGGTGATTGACCAAAGATGGTGGGCGGTATGAGGAACGAAGGTCGCTTTACAAAAGACGGCCCGATGCACCGTGGGAGCGGTGGGGAGCAAGAGTAGGAGGAGCGGGAGGAGCAGCAGGAGGAGCAGGAGTACTCTTGAGAGGGAGCGGGAGGAGGAGCGGGAGGAGGAGCGGGAGGAGGAGGAGCAGGAGGAGGAGCGGGAGGAGGAGCGGGACCAGGAGGAGGAGCGGGAGCGGGAGCAGGAGGAGGAGGAGGAGCAGGAGGAGGAGGCGGCAGGGGATTCCGCTTCCTCTGGTTCGTCGGGTGTCTGGTTGCGAGGTCCCTCGACCCTCCCGACGCGACCGATACCTCTTGAGAGACGCCCGCTGATTCGACCCACTGGGGCTAGGTAAGTAACTTTAGATGTTATCACTACTTTTTCATTTGACATGTTGAAAATCACAATATAAACTAATAATTTATCTTAATCACTTGGGCAGGTGTTGGACGCTTGTGGCTGCAGGTGATCACAAACGCCATGTCAATGGCATCCTGGGTCTTTTGTGCAGGCTACACTTCCCTGGCCTGGTTGCGTTTGGCGGAGGCGGAGCCGCCCACACGTGGGACCACTACGTCGCCTTCCCCGATTTACCAGATCGGGATGGCAGGGTATTCGCCAACAAGGCGGCGCGGGTGACGGCCGAGATGTGGGTAAGTCTTCCTCGCACTACATTGCTCAATACATCGCATTCATTGGACATTCTTGAAATAATGACCGGATACATCGCGTCTATATGCGTGATTTCTTCGATGCCAGGAGGGATATGCGGCCAAGGCGGCTAGTGTGGCTCATAAAGCCTGTTATAAACTCGTGAAGGACATGCATTACGAGGCGCGCGTCCAGGCCATCGTAACATACAACGCTAGCTACCTTGGAGTGAAGATCAACAAAACTCAAGCAAGAAACATGAGGCTGACCCGGGAAGACTACATGCAGGTAAATATAGAACATTAATACTTATTTTTTCTGAGATTAAGTACGCTTAATTTGATCTTCTTATATGTTATATACTTGATGACGTGTAGGTGCCTCCGTGGTGGTGCGCCCAAGATCTCCAAAGGTTTGAGCACGAGATGGTGGACAAGTGGTGCGCCGAGTGGGAGGAGACGACAACGCTTGCGGGGCGGCGTTTGATGATGCCAGGTGCACCACACCATCAAGGCAACCGTAGCCTCGACGAATTCGCGGCTACATGGGTACGCGAATTCATTTCTTTATTATAACGCTCAATTCTGCATAATTTCTAATCATCTTCTTTGTTTTTTCGTAGTCGTCGTCACATGGTGGCCACCTTGCTCCCAGCTTCAAGGCATGGGCTTTGGCCCACAAGGGCAAGGCGACGTCCGACGTCGACTACAACCCGGAGGACCCGCCTCGGTGTGAAAGAATGCGACAGTCCACACCGCCTCGGTGAGTACACATCGATGGCAAGGGCGGTCCATGGGCCAGAGTACGATCCGAGCACCGAGGACCTTGATGGAGAAGTCGTCATGAGGGTGGGAGGAGGCAAGAAGCATGGGCGGTCTTGGATTGGCGACAAGACACTCGACACGGCCACTACTCCCACTCTCTCCCAGATTCGAGCAAGGAGCACGAGCTCAAGCCCGCCATTCGCCCACCACGGACACCGCACATGATCCGGATGGAGGCACTCCGAGTTATTTTGTTTTATTCGTCGTTCATTAATTTTACATACCTTTGCTTTGCATTGTAACATTGTGGTGAAATATTGTAGGCCCACCGGAAGAAGAGAAGAGGCTACGGGAGGAGATGGAGGCGAGGATGGAGGCCGATCGGCAGAGGAGTGAGGCCGAGCGGCAGAGGAATGAGGCCGAGCGGCAGAGGATGACGCAGATGTTTCAAAGGATGCAAAGTCTTGGCGAGAGGATGGGTCAACCTCGCCACGAGCTATTCCTCCACCTCCTCCTGCAACTACTCCCGTGAGTTTCTAGTGGAGTATGAATGTTTAAGTTTGTATGTTCCTACCTTAAATCTTGTCTCACACATGCAATCTCTTCTCTTTTGTGCGTAATCAATCGGCGGCTTCGAATAATATGCCTCATGACCCACCACATCAGTCGGGGTGACTATATGTGACTTGTGATATGTGATATGTGATATATTGTGACTATATGTGATATTGTGACTTGTGATGTGATATTTGGAGACTTGTGGTGATATATGTGATATTTGGAGACTTGTGGTGATATATGTGATATATTGTGACTTGTGGTGATATATGTGATATATTGTGGACTATATGTGATTACTTGTGGTGATTACTTGTTGATATATCGTGATATTGTGATTTGTTTGAGTGGGGTGCAATAAACATTTAAAATTGGCGTTTTCGGCCACTTTGTCAGTGTGTTACACTCGGCAAAGAGAGGCTTTGCCGAGTGTCATGGTAAAACACTCGGCAAAGTAACGTTTCTGGGCATTCTGGGAACGTACTATGCCGAGTGTTGTAATTTTGCCGAGTGTCATGGTAAAAACACTCGGCAAAGTAACGTTTCTGGGCATTCTGGGAACGTACTATGCCGAGTGTTGTAATTTTGCCGAGTGTCGAGGTAAAAACACTCGGCAAATCTTTAAACTTTGCCGAGTGTTTTTACCACGACACTCGGCAAAGTGTAAAGATTTGCCGAGTGCCATTCCGCCCCGGCACTCGAAACGACGCCGCCACCGTGTTCCTTCCGTCCGCTACCTTTTTTGCCGAGGGTTGTTTGGCACTCGGCAAAGAATTTGCCGAGTGCTCGATGAAAGCTCTCGGCAAAGAGCTCTTGCCGCCGAAACTATGGCGTGTGAGCTATGTTGTCGGTGGCACTCGGCAAAGACTTTGCCGAGTGTTTATCGTGCTTTGCCGAGTGCCACAGGCACTCGGCAAAGCTGCTGAACCCGGTAGTGAATATAAATTTGAGATGTCGTAATGGAAAGCAAACAAAACCAAATACAGCCAAATACCAAATCAGCAGTCCGGAAAAGTAAAGAGCACACAATAACATCATAAAATTTAGAAAAAGCTCATATATCATAAAATAAAAATTATAATGAGGAGAATACGAACAATGTGTAATATTCAAAAGGATATATAACAAAAGGTATATAAACTCGTTTTGTTCAGATGGATGAAAGTAAGATATAATATTCGCAATTCAATCCTACAAAAACATATAATATATATGTTTTTTGAAAGTTTATATTTGATTTTTACTATTGCGATAGATCATTTTAAATTTCTATGATTTGAAAATTCTAGATTTATTCTGTTAGAATGTTGAAATCTCAAACTCCAGAATTATATAAACTTTGTTAACACACACAACACTCTTATATTTAATTGCGTATATACCGAAAATAACTAAATCCTAGCTCAAACTCTCTTATCTATGTTCGTTAATTATAGCATTACAATTTTCTGCTCAAATACATCCTAATTATTGCATCAAAATTTTCTTCTCAGATACGTCATTCGGCACTATATTAACCAAATTAGTGTTCGATGCTGATTAGTACACGGAGAGTATTTATCCAAAAACATTTCGTGTGACCTAAAACAAGTAACAGCTTGCATCTACCGACATGGCTAAGTATCCGGTACTATTTTTGTTTATTCCTAATTAAATCTAAACTGAGTGCCTCGTTTGAGCTTTAAATTGGGCGTAGATCTCTCTCGTACGACACGATTTAAGGCAGTTTTTTTATATACCTCTGTAAAGTTTTCAAATTGCTAAGATCATCTCTAATAATATTATTTTAGCTGTCTCTTAATTATATTAAATAAATAAAATTTTATGTACAGCAGAAAGAGATAAGAAGAGATAACATATTGTCTCTTATGTAAGAGACGATTTGAATCCATAAACTAACTAAATAGTAAAAAACTATAAAACTAACAATTATAAAAAATAATATAAAATAATTAGACAAATAATTTACCATTATACATGCTCTAATTTACTACTACAAAACACACGCTGCTTGTCAATGCATTGTGGAAACCATTCCGGCAGTGAAGACCGCGGTGGGAAAAGACCAGTTTGCCCCTTCCTTATTCTCCCATCTCTCACTTGTCTGTTGTCTCTACTCCCCATCTCCAACCTGGGCGAGCCATTGCCTGTACCTGCCCGACCTCCCCGCAAGCCGCTGGCCGACGGCGTCCGGAGCTCGACGACCTCAGCCTTCAGGCCTGGTGACGCCTGCGAGGCTAAGCGTGTCGTGGCGGAGTCTCTGCGAGCATGGCGCCTCGCCGACCGACACTGCCACCATCGCCGCATGTGCGCCGGGCTACGCCGCTATGCTGGCCGACGGCACTGTAGCGTCCAGAAAACGATAACTTCTGATCCAGGTAAAAGAGGAAAAAATCTCTATTGCAAACACTTGGAACAGAAGAATCCGGCAGTGTAGCGACTCCACAGCTCAAATCCCCTCAAATTTAACCACAACACAACGGAATCATCGACAAATAAGAAAAGAAAAAAGTTGCAGAAAACAATGGCAAGAACAAATCCTTACACCCATATGCATGACGCATCCAAGTACAAAATTTAATGGAAAAAAACTTCCTTTTCACAAATTTCACCAATCCAGATCCCAATTCCTTCCCAACGAAACTTTGCATCGTGCACCGAAAGCTCTCGTCTCACCTTCCTACTCTGCTGCTCCGCCTGAAGCGCTCCTCGGTCGACTCACCACTCCAGAGACCACAAGATTATTGGAACTAATCTTATTATATTATTTTGTCCTCGTGTATCGTGTACTGTATATTCGGTCATTGTTAGAGATCGTAGCCAAATGTACTCATGTGTCATGTACTGTACAGTGGTCCTAGCCAGAGATCGTAACCAGTGATCGAAGAGCAGCCGCGGTCGATGCCATGGTCGAAGGTGTGATCGATAAGCCGTGGTCGATGCCATGGTCGAAGGCGTGGTCGATGCTATGATCAAGGACGTAGTCGACAAGCCGTGGTCGATACCATGGTCGAAAGTGTAGTCGACAAGCCGTGGTCGATACCATGGTCGAAGACGTCGTCGACAAAACCGTGGTCGATACCATGGTCGAAGGCGTCGTCGACAAACCGTGGTCGATGCCATGGTCGAAGGCATCATCGATAAGCCGTGTTCGAGGGAGTGGTCGAAGCCACCGTGACTCAGTCGGCACTTAGAGGAGTACTATCATGGTCGGTAGTCGTAACTACTATGGTCGATGGTCGTAGCTATTGGGTCGATGGTCGGTAGTCGTAGCTACTGTGGTCGATGGTTGATAGTCGTAGCTACTGTGGTCAATGGTCGGTAGTCATAGCTACTTAGTCGAGGTGCTGTGGTGAAACATAGTAGAGGGAGAGAGGGGAGACAGCATGGGAGGGGAATCGAGAGCTTGGTAGAGGTCACGGTGAAACGTCCTGAGGCAATTACGGATATAATTATCACTTTGTATTTATAAATTTTTGAATAATATATTATTTTATCTATAAATAAATATCTTTCATATTCATCAACAAGTACTTCCTCTGTCCCAAAATATAGGCCATCTTGGGTTCCATGCGGTCAACTTTTCAAGTTTTGACCATTAATATATGTTAAAGTATATAGATTGACTACATAAAAATAATATTATTGGATTTGTATTGTAAAATTCTTTCATAATATATTTTTTTTATTTTTGTTAGTATAATATGATAATAAATCATAGTCAAAGTCTACATTAGAGACTGTAAAAAGTAAAAAATGACCTACATTTTGGGACGAGGAAGTGTATGACTTGCTCATTGAACTCTTTGTTCATGTTTTGATAGTATTCTAAATTATCCCTGATATAATATCATTGTGTGGAACAATTATGATTTATAGATCAACACATATATTGATTGATGATCATGTTTCACGTATCATGGATATATGGATATCAAATCAATAATGTAGACACATGTTTGAGAACATGGTGTTGAATTAATCCACTTTAAGACACTGCTAAATTGTTATGTTTTTATGTGTCATCAGTTAGTCTCAAGGAATGATGATGTATAATTCTTATACCCGAGACCAGTATAGTTATCTATATGTGTAATAATACACTTAAGGGTTGGCAAACGTTACACTATAACTGGGTAGTTATAAATGTAGCTTTCATGTATGTATGAAACATGTGGAGGAATGTGACTGGTTACATATGAAATTTGGCCCTCCTACATAATAGGAGAGATATCTCTAGGCACCTCGATATTGTTGGATAAAGGAAGTGCATGACCATATCACGAGTGGTCGAGAAGTTGATCACATGAAATTATATATTACTAGATTAGAAAAAGATTTAACAATGTATGAATGGCATGTTTCTCACCTGGAGTTCGATCAGGTAGGCAAAAGAAGAATACATAAATAGGTCATTTAGTCCTACCAGATATGAACTGGTCATGTGGATATACTGATTGGTCGTGAGCTGGTCGGACATATCACAAACTGGTCTGCAAACTGATCGTATGGGGATACAGACTGGTTGTAAGGAGTTTTAAATTGATCATGAGTAACTAAGACCTGGTTGTAGATAATATTGCATAAGGTTTGTCTAGTTTAATCTTTGTGTATATTTGGGTGTCGATATGTCCTGTTAGGACCACTACCGACCAATGATTGGAAAGGTGTCTCTGGATTACAACAAAGTATATATGAACCTAGAGGATACTTAACAGATTGGAACAATGAGAGTCCGGATGATAGACTCTGAGTGTGAATACGATCTCTACTTATATTGGATAAGCATCCAATTGGAGGCTCTCCGAGTGGATACAACCTCTACTCATGTTGGATAAGGATCCAATACGAGGCTATATATAAAAGGTGCACTGGGATATGGGAAAGAGAGAGATATTGCATCACCCACGAAACCCTAGCTGCCTCCTTCCTAAGTGTCTACTGTAATATCCCGAATGGTAGTCGAGGGATCTGGCAAATTAAAACAATAAAAATAAACATAAAAATAACAAAATAACAGAATTAAAGAAGTAATTTTCTGAGGTTTGCAAAAGGGAAGAAAATTCAGTCTTTTGATGAGTTTTAGGCCATGCAGTATTATTCCGAATGGCGTTCAGAGATTTTGGCGATTAAAATCGAGAAATAGATGAGGGTTAAAGAGGTAATTTCTGGGGTGATCAATGAGGAATTAAATTCTAAATGCTTGAGGATAACTAAGGGGCTAAAATTCTAAAAATTTTGAGGTGTTTAGGTGTGTAGGCCATCGGCCCAAGGTTTTAGCTCATTGGGCCCTTTAAACCCCCAAACACTTGGGGCACGTTCCCCCTCCGCCTTTTTCCCCATAGCCGCCCCTTCCTGCATCCCCACCTCCCCCACATCGCCCTCCTCCCCTGCAATCCCTCCTCCAATCTGCAGCACCTCCACCCCCTGGCAACCGAGCAAAAGAGGAGGGGAGGAAGAAGAGGAAGAGAGGGAGGAAGAGGAAGAAGAGTAGGGTGGTTTGTGTGAATGTTCAGAGGTTCCTTCTGTGGTCTCCAAGGGTAACAAATAATTTCCTACCATTTTCTTCTTAGCGATTTCTCGACCGGATAGTGTTCGGTTATTCATTCGATCTGCGCAGTCTACTGTGTTATACGAATTAGGGGACTCTGGTGTGAAATCTGGGGATCTCATCTTCTAGATATTTGTAGAGGACTCATTATCTTTCTGTAGAGTGCTCATTCACGTCATTCTGATGAATGGTTTAGGAGTTATGAGTGTTACCATGTTGCTGTGCAATCTGATCAATCAAGTTCACGTAGTCGATGGGAATTAAAAGATTGAAAATAGAATATGACCTAATCTGGGAATATGGTCACAATGAACTCTGTAGGGGATTTCCTAATGTTTCCAGTGAGTCTAAGAATGCATTCTTGATCGATGGATTAGCAGTTATGCAATTTCTAACACTGCTTTCCGGCATTGGATGCTGCTGGACCAGTTGGAGTAGAAGTGATGTTTTGGTTTAGAAAAGGCCAGAACTAAAATTTTGTGACAACCAAAAGATTGTAGGAAATTTTCTGTAGATTTCAGAAATGTCAAGGTTTGCTATATTTGCTACTATATATTAAAAGATACAGAACATGCAAGTCTACTGTCCAGAGAATAGTCATAACTGGGTGCTTAAAGGAATTAATCTGAGGATTATGCCAAGTAAGAAATTATGGAAACTTTTGTGTATTTTCTTAAATGGTATGATTTCCATTTTTTAGATGACGGAATTGAGAGCTGTGTGATTTTTTATACCGGGACAGGAAGGGGATAGACTTGTATTTATTGGAAAGTTAGTGTTTTCGGAGAACGTGTAGGATCATTGTTGTTTACTTGTGTTTTGCATTATGTTGGCATATTTTGAGAGTGGGTAATCTTTGTAGAAGAGTGGTGTCTTCGTGAAAGTTGTAGCTTTCATTCTGTAGATTTCAAAAATACTATTTGTTTTTCTGTGGTTCGTTTAGTGGCTAAAAAGATATGAAAAAGACAGGCAGCTCTGCTATAGTGAGCTGAGTGTCGGAATGACAATTTGGGAGGGAGTTATCGGGTTTTGGGCGTAGTGGCGCTTTACCTTTCAGTTATATATGTTATGTTGAAGTTTTGTGCTGAGTGGTGATTTGTGAACAGGTGGCTTCGCTCTTGACCATGCTTGAGTCCTTCGCCCCTTCGGTAGAGACATGTAAACGTAGCAGTTGTTTCTATAGTTTAACTTATTAAGTTAACTGCCTTCACCATAACTGTTGAGGTTTGGTAATTAATCCACCTTTAAATAAAGATGCCCTGCTGCGCTATGTGCCTTATTTTACCTATTGTTGTCCATGTGGTTATATTCCTAATGAATCAATCGTGGTCATATCATGCATGTCATATCATGTCATTTGCATTGAAGCTATGTCGCCGCAGCGAGCCGCCACCGTACCTATACAACATCGTACATTACCGTAGTATGATGGACACTCTTACGTTGCCAGGTAAGAGTTCAACGGATCATTTGCATACATATGCATTTCATGAGGATAATCTTTGTTATGAGGTTTTACGAGGTATTGGCTCGTGAGAGTCACTTGTGGCATGGGGAATTTTCTTGTGGTTGCTGTTGGTAGTAGTTGTAGTTTTGGATATGAATGAGGCTACAATTTGGATGATGAGAATTAACTGTTAATGCTATATCACTATACCACGAGTCGTTAATTTGATGCTTAATCATCCGTAGTTTAATTAACTTGTTAAGCAGTTTGCTAGCTGAGATTTTATCTCACACCCATATTTTGACTCCTAGGTGATCCTTGAGCATGCTTTGAAAGGGTAGAGCAGCATGGCGCCATTACGTAAGTCTTCATGAGTTTTGCCATAATAAGTTAGAGGATGTTTAATCATTTCTACATCCCATTATATATTATGTTGTCATGCTTCCGTGTAGCCCCTCTTTTTTTGTCGAGTTTAGTTTGTAATCAAGTTGGTCGTAAGTGTAGTTTGGTAGCATCATGGGGTAATATGGTTCTTGGGGTTTTATAGTTGGTATCAGAATGGGTGTTAGGTCTATAATGGGAATTTGTTAATTTAATTTAGACCATCAACTAAAACTTGGCCTAGGATTGGTAAACTTATGCAAAATAATTAATTAGGCTGTACATTTTCTAAAATATGACTTAGAATAATAAATTAGGTTGAAAGAAAATTTGATACACTAGTGTACAGTAGGATGGGTTTTTGGGTCAATCATCGCATTACGATTCCGGTATCTTATGATTGATAGGTATTGTTATGTGAAGTTTATAAGTATACTGCATGATTGTTTGATTGAGATGGATAATAATAATGATTGTTTGATTGAGAAAGAAAGTGATAATAAGAGGTGGAGCTCGTGATTGTGGCCGAGGTATGGCCAGGTGGTATCACCAATTGCGGCGCTGAGTAATGAAGAGCTTTTCTTGGATAACCTTACTTACCCAATAATCGGGGATGAGTTTCTATTGGACATTTTTGTTCGATCGGTGAGTTATTGGTTCTCCATGAGTTCTTAGTGGTTAGTTGGTTTCAATGCTTGTAATGAGATTTCCTTGGCTATTTTGGTTCCATGAAGAAATTGAAGTTTTCCAACTAATGAACTATTCTTGTTGCTTTTGAAAGTTTTCACTTGTCATCTTTTTGTGGTGGTTTTACCATTTTTCGTAGTTAGTACTTATTTCTTGGCTTAATATCTTCGTTTTGTATCAAGGATAATAACTTTTGCAAGCCATGTTTATATGTAAGGATTTAGACCCATTTATATTTGAATTTACTTGTGTGTTGAAGCTTAGCCCAGTTTTGTGAAGAAAAGAAAATTCTAAACTCTTGTTGTGATGACTTCTGGTTGGAAAAACAAAGTTGATAAGGCATGGAATGTCAAACTGGGGAAACAATGTAGTGTATAAATGACTTCTAAGCAACAATCTTTTGTGTGTGAAACCAATTAAATGTGATAGTGTCTTGCAGTAGCTTCCCGATGAATAGTGAGTAGGAGTATGTCCATTGTTACTTGAATTGTTATGGTTATAAGCATGGTTGAATCGATCATATAACTAGCGTGATAAGAATTCTTACTTCATTGGATGAATTAGATTTTCTTGGTTCCGATAGATATTTCTAATTATTTGTGAAGGTTATGCAAAGATGTGTGAGATTTTTGTCATTCGTAAACACTAATCCTGAATTAATCTTTCCTAGGGATACTCGGTGAACCTGTAGATACTTGATTCACATGTTTCTTACAATGCTAAATTGACATAATGTGTGTAAACGAATGGATAGAAATTGTGGTATTATCTTGTGAAACCTTGTTTACTAGATATTCTAATAAGGATGTTTTGGTAGTTGATTGCTCCAAGTTTTAAACATAATAAAGAAATGTTGAACCTATGTTTGTAAAGTTTAGTTGATGGCATCTAAATGTAGGAGAACAAATAGGTTTCATAATCAGGATAATTGTTAATTATTAATAATAATCACTATAGTGTAAATAATGCATAATAAACTTGGTGTTGAGCAACATTAGGGGTTGAATGAACAAAGTATAATAATATTTTAAATCTGTGAGCTTTCTGAGATTGTTGAGTATTAGATTATTTTTGACTAAAGAATTTTGTTAGAACATTATGGTTGTTGCGGTAATCTTATGATGCTTTGTGAGTTTTAAAAAAACTTATGATGGGATAATAAACTATCATGAAATAATTTAGTCTGATCTTGCAAAGTTTGAGATATGGTAGTAGCCTTGATGATACGGCACCAAGTAGCACTACAACTTTGGTTAGTGCTTGCAGTTCTGTGCACAATGTTCAAGAAGCTTTGAATGCCAACTCTGAGGTTTCTAATGTGCACAAGAGACATATTTGGAAAGATAATGAAGTCTATTTTCCAACGAATCAAACGGTACTTGATTGGAGCTTCCTACACAAAGTTATGGCAATTTCATTGGATGCTGCATGAGCTGTCCGGAGAGACGCACGAGACTTGCCAAACATAAAGAGTTCGAGTATTGCAATACAAATAAAAGTAAAATCCGATCACACCATGACTTTCTAAAGGTGGAGAAGGACTCTTTTTCAGGTTTCAAATGGATTTAGAAGCCCCTTGAACAAGAAAACAAAACATATGAAGATTTGAAACCGATTCGGACTCGGATTGGGACAGCTGGCAAGACCAATACTAAAACGTCGATAACTTTCACAAACGGAGTCCGATTTGGGCGTTCTTGGACTCCTTGGAAAGCTATTTTTAAGCCCCATACAATGGATAAGGTGCCAGCCACGGAATCCTCACGGTCAGGTCGTAAATTGAGAGAGAAACCAGAAGTAGCAGTTTAGATATTTCCTTTTTAGTTCGTATTGGTGTTTGTTTCGGCCTTAGGCCAAGTAGTGCGTGAGTTGTAATCAAGGCCGTGCATTATGCACCAATATAAGGCCAGGGCCTTAGCCCCATTGTAACTCAGGCTATGATTTGAGAAATAGAAATCAGAAAATCACCATGGTTTGGTGGCCATTGTTGGCGTGTTCTTGAGATTTCCATCGAGGAATTGCTCTTGGTGTGTTGAATCCAATTGTGGTATTGGATTCTACTCGCTGAAACTTCGGTTTCTCTACCCTTCGTTCATGTGCTGTGGTGTGCGTGGGAGAAGGCTTATCTTGGAGAAAGCATCCAACAAGGCGTATCGTGAAAGGTCAGGGCCAAAGCAACGGGGTTTAGCTAGCTTGCTAGGTGGATCCGCATCATCTTGGTATCAGAGCGTGCTTAGTCACGGTACGAGGTTGCTGAACTTTTCTTAATGGCGGGTTCCATGAAGACTAAGGATGGCGAGGCGCGACATAATGATGCCGAGCTAATTGGGGAGGCGCCCCAATATGCGGCGTCTTTGCCGCCCGAGGTACGAATTGGATTTGAAGCGACACGTGACTACTTCTTAAGTTGTCACCGGAAGCTTGAAGGCAAGGTTGTTGATTTGGGGGCGTGAATTGATGCTTTGACGGAGGCGCTACGCAACAAGCCACCACAATTTCAGCATACTGAACGGAGACCTCAATATCTCGAACGACGTGGACAATATGAAGACAACGAGCATCAGAAGGTCTTTGATGGTGCAGCGGGCTTTGCTCCACAACCGCGCCATGCTCGGGACTACCGTGGTGCTGACCGTGGTAGGGACATGCGTGGCAGAGGTGCTGCCCATGGTGGAGGTATGCATGATGGTGTTGGGTTTGCTCAGCGTGTTGCCGTGGATGATGGAATTGGGCGGATAAAAATTTCTATCCCATCATTTAATGGTAAAGCTAAACCGGAGGACTACTTGGATTGGGAGATGCGTGTCGAACAAATTTTTGACACCCATCACTATACTGAGGATAAGAGAATCCGTTTGGCGACAATTGAGTTCACTAGATATGCTCTTGTTTGGTGGAACCAATTGTGTCGCGTAGGAGCTCGTCCAGATACTTGGACACAACTGAAGAATATTTTGAGGCGACGTTTTGTCCCAGCACTCTACACGAGGACCTTGTACAACCGGCTACAACAACTATGTCAAGGTAATTCTAGTGTTGATGAATATTATAAAGAGATGGAGATGTTGATGATCCGTGCAGGACGGAGGAGCATGATGAGGCTACTATGGCACGTTTCTTTAATGGGTTGAATGAGGATGTGCAAGATAGGGTGGAGATGGTCCATTACT
The DNA here is from genome assembly GCA_036346245.1 of Bonia amplexicaulis. Lineage (NCBI taxonomy): Eukaryota > Viridiplantae > Streptophyta > Magnoliopsida > Poales > Poaceae > Bonia > Bonia amplexicaulis. Next base: position 11,195,426 of record CM070748.1, read on the forward strand.
ATAACATTCAAGACTTTGTGCATCAAGCTGAACGTGCTGAACAAAAATTGAAGCGCAAACAAGCCAAGGGTGGACATGCTAACACTCAAACAAAGTCATGGAGGCGTTCATTATAGAAAGGCGATGATGTGGGTTCACACTCCAAAGTGGCGGCATCAAGTCGTTCAAGTGGTGCTCTTTCAAAGGAGGCAAGCAACAGAGGTAAAGAAGCAACTAAAACTGATTCTAGTTTACCTTCTAATGCTTGTGCTAGAGAAATTGAGTGTTTCAAGTGCAAGGGAAGGGGTCATATGATGCGTGATTGCCCAAATCAACGAAGAGTGCTTCTCACTAAAGATGACTATGCTTCAACAAGTTCTAGTAGTGTTTCTGAAAGCGAAAAATCCGACGATTCCAAGGAGGATGTTGTCTATTGTGATCCAGAATTGAATGGTGTTAATCTTTTGGTCCGAAAGGTGCAAAGCAAAGAAACTGAAAACAAAGGACAGCGGTGGAGTGTTTTCCAAGCGGAGTGCAAGATCAAAGATAAAGCATGCAAGTTGATCATAGATGGTGGAAGTTATACCAATGTGATTAGCAAAGATTTGGTGTATGCTTTAGGGCTGTCCACGTGGAGGCATCCTCAACCACATCATGTGGAGTGGCTACACAACTCCAGAAGACTAAAGATAACTCACAAGGTACGTGTTCCATTTGTTGTTGGTGACTATGTTGACAAGGTGGATTGCGACGTACTTACAATGGATGCATGTGAGTTATTGTTGGGAAGACCATGGCAATATGATCGCAATGCTATGCATGAGGGCCGGTCCAACACATACACTTTTGTACATGGGGGAAAGAAGCATGTGTTGAAACCAAAATTGGAGAGTGCTATTCATGTTAATGAAGAAATTACAGCCAAGAAGAAGCAAGCTCTCAAGATTACCCAAAAGCCGAGGATGGCTTTGCTTCAAGGAGGGGAGGATGATGCGGCACCAAGTAGCACTACAACTTTGGTTAGTACTTGCAGTTATGTGCACAATGTTCAAGAAGCTTTGAATACCAACTCTGAGGTTTCTAATGTGCACAAGAGACATATTTGGAAAGAAAATGAAGTCTATTTTCCAACAAATCAAACGGCACTTGATTGGAGCATCCTACACAAAGTTATGACAATTTCATTGGATGCTGCACGAGCTGTCCGGAGAGACGTGCGAGACTTGCCAAACATAAAGAGTTCGAGTATTGCAATGCAAATAAAAGTAAAATCCGACCACACCATGAATTTCTAAAGGTGGAGAAGGACTCTTTTTCAGGTTCCAAACGGATTTGGAAGCCCCTTGAACAAGAAAACAAAACATATAAAGATTTGAAACCGATTCGGACTCGGATTGGGACAGCTGGCAGACCGATACTAAAACGTCCATAACTTTCACAAACGGAGTCCGATTTGGGCGTTCTTGGACTCGTTGGAAAGCTATTTTGAAGCCCCACACAATGGATGAGGTGCCAGCCACGGAATCCTCACGGTCAAGTCGCAAATTGAGAGAGAAACCAGAGGTAGCAGTTTAGGTATTTCCTTTTTAGTTCGTATTGGAGTTTGTTTCGGCCTTAGGCCAAGTAGTGCGTTAGTTGTAATCAAGGCCGTGCATTATGTACCAATATAAGGCTAGGGCCTTAGCCCCATTGTAACGCAGGATCTGATTTGAGAAATAGAAATCAGAAAATCACCATGGTTTGGTGGCCATTATTGGCGTGTTCTTGAGATTTCCATCGAGGAATTGCTCTTGGTGTATTGAATCCAATTGTGGTGTTGGATTCTACTCGCTGAAACTTCGGTTTCTCCACCCTTCGTTCACGTGCTGTGGTGTGCGTGGGAGAAGGCTTATCTTGGAGAGAGTATCCAACAAGGCGTATCGTGAAAGATTAGGGCCAAAGCAACGGGGTTCAGCTAGCTTGCTAGGTGGATCCGCATCAAGCCTTGCTAATGTATTTGGTGACTTGATGATGAGGACATCATCACTTGTGTACTAGAGTCTGTAAGATTTGTCATGATATTGTAGAAAGGTTTGGTTTGTCTTGGAAGTTACAAATATAAAAGAATGTGTATATGCTAATGCGATGCTTTGGAAATTCATGGCCCAAAGGAAATTATACCCTAAAGTCAAGGAAATTGCCTTTTCTAGGGCAGTGAGATTCAGTTCTAGATCCTATCCGTCGGCCGCCTCTGCAGCCTCCTCCACCACAAGACCGCGCCACTCCCGCCGCCGGCCACCAGCGTCGCACCACGTCTTCCTTGACCGGGTCGCACGGTCCTCCCTGGGCCCCACCTGGCAGCCCCGCCTCTTCTCCCTCCTCCGCGCCGAGCGCCGTTGCCCATCAGGTAAGTCATGTACATTCTAATTCTACCGGATCTGAGATTATAAATACAAGGGACATCTGCACATAAGGAAACATGGAGAAGTATGAAACAAAGGGTGGGTTCTTTTGGGCTGATGACTTATGGCACAACTGTTTAAATTCTAGCTGTTCGCGAGAGGTAGTACGCACAGAAAAATAGTTGCGTGTGATTTCGTACTACAATATTTCTGTTGACCCTGTTTTTAAAAAATACACCGTTTAAAAGCTAGTTACAGTACAAACATAAACCAGCTGAAAGTCGGAAACAACTCAGCCAAAAACTATTTTGCAAAAATAGAAAGCGAGGTAATCGCTTCAAAGTAGCTACCTCATTTCACCACTTCATCGACAACATTCTGGCATCACAAATGTTACAGTTGCTGTCCGCTGTTATGTACACTAGATTGCGAGATTAATGGAGGTCTGCCCAACCTAATGAATATCATGCCCATCTAGCCTGTGTGATGAGAACTGAGAACCTGTGGTTGATACACGAATAAATGAGTACAACACTAGAGCTCCTGTCATAGAGAAATAAGTAAATAATTACACAGTGGAGAAAGTCAAGACAACATCAATATTCCGTGCCCTTGCTATTGTTATATCTGCAGATCGTCCAGTGTTAATTCCTCAGTTGATAACATCTTTAATTTCTGCAAATAATGACATGCAATCAAGTTGCCAGGTACAATCCATGTTTTTTCGGAAATTCGGAGAATTGTGTGAATAACTCTTAAGATTAAAATTAATCAAAAGCTACATGATGGAAAGAAACTAGAGTGCTAATTAAATAATGGAACAATTTACCTTATGTAGATCGAATTTCAGAGTAACGCCACCTGCTGAAGACTTTTTAGTATCATGCCCACATAGGCAATGCATATTATTCACCACAATCATGTCGTCAGCAGATAATCCTGCCCGCTATCAAAGAAACTGACCTCTTGCGAATTCGTAGTATTAGTCATAAAATAGTGTAACACCTGATTAATTGAGTGTAACACCTGACACTACTACAGAAAGGCTAATACTAGACGGTAAATCACAGACGGTTTTATAAAACCGTCTGCGACAGATAGTAATATAGACGGTTTTAATTTGAACACCGCCTGTGTTGGTGGCGTCGGCGAAAAAAAGTATCACAGACGGTTCATAACTATGAACCGTCTGTGATATTTTATATCACTGACGGTCCGTATTAAGAACCGCTCGTGATAATCCCAATTATCACGCACGGTTTGTTACTAAAACCGCTCGTGATAAGATAATTCACAGACGGTTTTTAGTAAAAACCCGTCTGTGATAATCCCATCTCACTGATAATTGGTGTGTAATAATACATGTCACCAATAATTGGCGTATACGTGATTTCGATCTCACCCGTCTATTCTCTCCACATCGAATGGTGGCACCGCCTCCTCCCGGCCAGGGCCCTTATTAATAACCCCATCAACCTTTCCACCGGTACTAGTCACGCGTGAGTTCATCCACTAGCTAGCTTCCTGTATGCATCTCCTCCGCCGTGAGCTAGCACCTCCTTCATCGCGCACGAACGGTTCATACTAAAGAACACACTCTCTTGCCGTAAGTGTGTCTTGTTTAGTGTGGACCGTCGTGCCACGAAGGGTTTGTTAGCTTGTCATCCCGTAATAGATCGATCCGAATGTGTTGTTGAGTTTTGTGCTTGCCTCAGATTTGCATGTTCCTCGACGATGCCGACTCATCGTCGAGATGTGATGTCCACCGACAATCCTTCTTTTTCTCGCAAAATTCAAGGCAATTTTATTACAAAGTTCAAAAAGATATTTCAGATTCTTGGTGAGCCGAGCCGATCGACATACCGACTTCTCGGTGAGCGACTATCCATCGCCTCTTCCCTTCTTTTCTTCATCTCGGTCTCGGATCACGACGCCAGAGCGGTCAAGAACCGGTCTTCGATGTGGCATTCCTCAAGACACAAGACCGCTTCTTGACCGACTCTAGCGCACGTGATCCGTAGACCGAGATGAAGAAAAGAAGTGGAAGAAGCGATGGATAGTCGCCACCAAGAAGTCGGTATGTCGATCGGTACCGCTCACCAAGAATCAAAATATCTTTTCTTGAACTTTGTAGGTGGGACCCACATGTCGTGACGGATTTAATAGAAATAGCTCGACCTCGGTGCTGCGTGAGCGGGGCTCGAACGCCCGAGGGAGCAGGGGAGAGATCACACGATAGCCGTGTGGTTCACTCGGTGTTGCCTACTCTATAAGGGTAATAATCCCCTTTGAGATATCTCGATGGGCGGGGAACTATCACGACGGTTGTTACTTATGAACCGCTCAGGATATTAGTATCACGATTTGTATGTATTAAAACCGTCGTGATAATTGAATATCACGACGGTTTTAATAAAACCGTCATCATAATTGAAATTTGTAAAGACACGGATCGAAATAAAAGACAATTTTATTAATATCAAGTGGAGGGAGATTTATTACAAATGTCGCAGAGATAAAGCATTTCCCAGATTCTAATCTTCTGGGCTTCGTACGCTGCTTCTTCGCCTTTGGGAGTTGGAGGAGGGCCCGCTGCGTTCTCGAATGCCGCTAACATTGCCGTTGTCCTCCGCACCTCCTCCTCCAGCGCTAGCAAACGCTCAGCGTACGTCATTATCTCGTAGAGGATAGCATGGTATGATTCCTCAGAATCTGCCTGATCTAATTGATCGGCAATGCTATCCATCAGCCTATGCAGTGCGACAACTGCTTCTTGACTTTGCGACGTTGTATAGTAGAACGAGGGTAATGGTCGCTTCTGCCTTGAGCCAGCAGACGAGCCTCCCGCCGACGGTAATTGAAGGAATTGAAGCTAGGGTCGTCATTTGCAAATTTTTAGAAATATGTACTGTAGAAAATCGATGAAATGTACAACATTTTGCCAAAACATCACTCAGGAAATTTGTTTACATTTTTTTAAAAAAATGTCTACACTCCCATGCAACGAAGAAATGGAAGGTAGACTTTATGAAAGCATCATTTCAATGTAAATGCCACCCCTTGGTCACAGAAAGTGCTAATTTGACTTCTCAAAGTCTTCAATATACCACTTTGACTATTATTTGTCATTATCATATATCTATAAAAGCTATAAATATAAGATTTTAAAAGTATTTTTGCTGACAGATCTACTTAATTTTTGTGTGGTCAATCTAGATATTTACAGATATACTGTTTGTTGGTCAAAGTTGATGTGATTTGACATCACACTTTCCATGGTGACACTTTTTTCGTGGCCAGATCGATAAGTAACAATTCTGCATGTCAACTAGTTAGCACAACTTTGCTAATGCCTATATTCTTGCAAAAAACAAAAATGGCCATAGAAAACACTGTGCTGCCTGCTATACCAGGAATTATTGAACAAAAAATATCATGATACCAGTCATACTGCCCACTGCCCCAGTGTGCAAAAGCCTGCATGTGTATGATGCCATCTTCTTATCTTAAAAATAAATTTGACATCAATTTATAATCATAAAATGTACATTATGAGTATCACTTGAGAACATCTTACCATCTAACTTTGTCCAATAAAAGAATACGGCACTACGGTGTGCATCGAAACACATATGACCACGTGGGTAAGACATCTACAGTTCTAATAATGATACACACGAAATCATGAGTAATTGCCCGGTAAACACTACAAAGACAATTTGAAACGCCCCAGAAAAGTTTCAAATTTTTTCTGTGATTTTTCCTGAATTTTTTTGGGTGAATTTTTGAAAACTTTCCCTTTTCGGAAATCCCGGCGAAAATGCGCTTTACTTTCTCGGTTTTCCGCTTCCTTTACCCGCTAGCGGCTCCCCCCACGCTTTCTCTCGCCGCCTCCAGCCTCCTTCACCGCACACTCCGCCGCCGCCGCCGCCACCGCCGCACCACGCCTTCCTTGACCGGTCGCACGGTCCTCCCTTGGCCCCACCGCAGCCCCGCCTCTTCTCCTCCTCCGCCGAGCCGCTGCCCATCTCGTTCGGCCACCGCCTCCCGCAATAACTCGCTCTGCAGCACCCGTCACGCCTCCCGCCGCTCGGACTCGACCCTCTCCCACCCCGCAGCTTCCCGGCCGCTGCGAGCCACAAGCAGTGCCCACGCCGCGCATTACTCCTCCCCCACCAGCTCCAACCTGCTCCCACGTCGCCAGCCCGCTCCACGCCTTCTTAAGCCAGGCCGACCCCGCCATTGCCTTCCCTACACTCCCACGAAGCTCCACAAGCAACCGATTGAGCTCCGAGCCCCTGCATCGCCACCAATCGACTCCTTCATCGCCGGTGAATTCCCGAGCCTCTTTCCTTCCCCTCTCGATTAAAATTCGATTCCTTTCGCTGACTTGCTCTTCCTTGTTCCCTTGCCCTGGTGGTGAAGCTCGCCGTCAGCCAAAAGGGGGCCGCCGTGGCCAGCTCACAAGAGGGCCCCTCTGCCCGAACGCCGCCACCGCCGAGTTCCTCTTACACCATAGATGCCCCAGACGCCGCCACTTTGCCCAGAGCCCCTCCGATAGCCTCCGGTGCTCGAAAATGTCCACCGACTTCTCTCCGGCCTTTCAGTGGGTCCGCGTGAGGGTCAGAAACCACCCCAGCCAACAGTTATATTGCTTTCGGTGGGTCTGCTGAGGGTGGCACACCACTCCAGGCTGCCGCTTGTGAGTAACTGGGTGGAGATATAATACTGAGATAGATGTTATTAGCACTGTACTCTGGTCTGGGCACCGCATCAAAGGAAATGCGGAGATTCGAGAGCCAACACGAGCAGAGTGATGGTGGGTAAAGTGATACAAGCTTGCGCAATGCTATCCAAATCATGAATTCATGCCTGTCTCCGGGAAAGGAGAATTACGGAAAGGTGGGCCGAGGTCACAGCCTGCTGCTCGCCGCCAAGCAGTCAAACAAAGCCAGGCCGAAACATGCTTAATAAACCGCTTATGCCCCCGGCATATCTTTTTTGAATCACTTGACAAATTGATGAACCGCTTGCATGTAGACCCCATTGGTTGTTTTGGATGATTAATGACAATAAGATAATCAAGAGTAATCATTTTTGTTGAGTTCAGACAAGGATTGGGTCCCATCAAAGTAGGAAGTGGAAAATGACATGAGTGCATATCAAGAGACCTCTCAAGCACTGAAGTACAATATCAAAGGTAAAACCAAAGATCATGCATATTTTCTAGAGTTTTACCGGCTATGGTGTTTGGAGATGGCCGGATTGCTAGGTCTTATTTTTGTAGTTTGGGTAGTACTATGAAGAGGGCCTTTGAGATAAATAGCTTGATTTAAATCTTGTCTAGCAGCTCATATTGCATTTGCCCTCTAGACACCTCCACTGGCATGGGTTTTTAAAAGTCAAGTTTATTTCGAAAAGGTTTTCAAAAGTACACCGAAAATAGACTTGAAGATCTTTGAGAGGGGTTTTCTTGAAAATAATGGGCTGCCTATCAATGTTGGTGTTGGATTAGAATAGAGGTTTAGCGTTGGGATTAAATTGTGGATGTCATAGTTCGTTGAGGTTGTTGTCCAGAGACAGGGACTTAGTTTTGGGGACTTTGCATTCTGTTTTATAACCGGTGCATAACATAAAAAGTGTAGATAATTGTTCAAGGATTCCATTGAGTCCAAGAACACGATTTTTGGTTAAGGAGAACAGAAGTTATGGCGTTCCGAAGGCTGCTGTCTAGAAATCGTTTGCTGCTGGACAGGGTCGTGAAACTGTTAATTTGACTTATAAAGGTAGATAGCCTTCAGTAGATTCCAAAAGTGCTATTGTTTACTATTTTTGGATGTGTAATTTAATAAATATGAAATTGTTAAGTCTGCTGTCTAGTAAGATGATAGACCTGTCTTTGAGGTTAAAATCGAGGGGTTAAATGGTTTAATCAGCAATTGTAGCCAACTAAGAAATTGTAGAGAATTTTGTGTAGATTCCAGAACTAGTGTGGGTTTTCATGTTAGGGCTTGGAAGTTAAAAGTTACGCAATTTTTAGTACCGGGACAATTAGGGTGACTGTCACGGTGAAAGGGGAGTATTGCGGAATTGGGAAGCATATAGGTGTGATATTGTTAAATTGATGTTCTTATATTGTTATGGCTTGTTGTTGAGATTAGGTATTTACTGTAGGAGAAGTAGTGTCGGGGTTGATGTCATCTTCGAATCAACCTGTTCCTCGCAACTAGAAAAGACAAGTTAATGGTAGAATGGCCCGGAGTTGTTTGCTGTTGTTGTTCATGTTAAATAAATACTTGTCATGATGATACACATGATTATACTTGTTTCTTATAATGCTCACATGATTATGATTAAATGATGTTGATTATGGTTAAATGACGATGATGATTATGGTTAAATGATGATGCCAAATGGTTAATGTTGATAATTGACTAATGAATGAAATAATCATTGCATTGCATGTTAAGCATTTATGTTGCAAAGATGTGACTTGTGTGGCCCTCCAAAACCTACTTTGTATGTGTGACCCATGAAAGCGGGCAAAGAAAGATCTACTTCGGTAGGCACTCCACAGAGTGAAGTTGAGACTCTGTATGAAAAATGACAAGGTAAGAGTGGTTCATCGAAAGGTGAACACTCCACTATATTGATATAAGTAAAAGAGAAGTTGAGATATGAACATTGCATTAAATTGAGGACTAGCTGATGGTAATACTTGTTTAATGGTTTAAATTGATAGCAATTGTAGTTACGCGTGGCATTCTGGACTTCTGTTAAGCCGGAGTGCTAGAAATGTTGCTTAACCAGAACTTATATCGTATTGTAGAGACTGAAAATTATATCAATGCCTATTTGGTTTACAAATTACAACCCTCCAAAGATGTATATTCTCTCTATTCCTGGATTAGACAATATTACTCTGCTGTATCAACCCTCCACACAAAACAATCCATCAGTTATCTAGGTAATATTTATGCTATCAATACATCTCACATTTGGGCCTGACTGGGATAAATTGTATTTTCTTACTTGAAAAGAGACAAAATATATTTGCATCAGCCACCAAACAATATTTTGAGAAATGTAATAATCAGCTTAATAAGATGTATAGATATAAGAATTCCAAAAACTTGATGTGTTGAGGCTTCACTTACTGTGCAAGTAGCTCAAAGTCAATGATGTTATCTGGTCCAGGACGATGTGCCTTCCCGTTAGAATTAAACTGCCTGAACGATCTTGGGTTCAGGCCACACACATGGGGGACAGAATCTACAACCTTCCTCTGTAAGCTCTGGAGCCGGCGAAATGTCAGCTCATCAACAGGTGCAATGCATCCAATGCCACCATCCAAAGTCCCGAATAGAAGAGCAAAACGATTTGTCTTTTCAGATGCCAATCCTTGAGTGGGAAGCATCTGCAGTCTCAAAAACTTTGTCCTATGGGCTCCAACATGAAATTCTGCCCTGGAAAGGAGCTTCTGCCCCTTCCAGCTCTCCACCATTTTGGGAGCATAGTAGAAAATCTGCATGACATCATATGTAGTGCAGTGAAAATGCAATCATCTGGACAAGGTTCCAGCTTCAGTTGTAGTAAACACTACGGAAAATAACCAGATACTGTAGTATGCAGCAATTTGCCTGAAGATCTAACACAATCCGTAAGAAATGTTAACAGTGACCAAAAAAAAAAGAGATAAGACTATCATATGCTGTGAACATTGGGTTCATAAAGAGCAAGATATCAAAAAAATCAAAACCCATATCACCAAGTTTCCAATAACAACCATTTTACCAGGAAAAAAAGAGCAGGGATAAGGTTTGTGGATATTTTATTGAAATGACAGGTGGGTGGTTTTTTATGCATTTCACAAACACTTTTCCACCATCTATTACTCACTCTACAGGTGGGAAGTGTGGACAAGTGGAGAAGCACAATGGAAAATCAAAATTTTTTTTGTATCTAAAAGTGTGTTTGTAAGGTTAGAAATACCATAATCGGACCAAATCCCGCTAGGGGGCCGGTACTGGTAACCGGCCAGTTACCGGAAAGACCGGTACAAAACCAGCAGAATTTTGCCAAACTAGAATTTGAACTGGGGTGGTTTGGGACCGGTAACCGTTAAAAACTGGAAAAACTGGTGATAAAACCAGAAAAACAGGTGGAAAACCGTTATTGGTACATTTTTACTTTGTTGTTAACTACTCCTTGCTAGCAATGTCATTTGGGATTCATGCATTTTTACATTTTACTACTCCATGCATTTTTATGCCACCAATGCCATCTAGAGTTACAATAATTTATGCCATCTAGAGCAAGTCGCCGCCGGCCGGATCTAGCTCGCCGCCGCTCGGATCTATCTCACCGTCGGTCAGATCCGTCGCATCCTTGTCTCTAACCCATCATCATTGCCTCGAGCCACCTCCAACCCGTCGTCGTCGCCTCTAGCCACCTCCAACCGGTCTCTGTTGCCGCCAACCCATCCTCGCCACCGCTTGCCGCCCAACTGTCGCCGTCCGACGGCTGCCGCTTGACCACGCCACCGCTGTGTCTCCTCTCTATCTCTCACTTTCTGTTTTCTCTCGCCTTGACCGTGTGGACTGGGTAGGTGGAGGGGAAGTGTGGAGTAGGAGTATATGCCGAGTGGTGAGTGGGAGGTCACTGTAGGAGCAATATTGTGTAGGAGTACTAATTAGTCAATGGATTGGAGTGGTCTGAGTGGGAGTATATGATATTATGCTCACTATAGGAGCAATACTGTGTAGGAGACTAGGAGTACTATTAGTCAATGGATCAGATCATTGGAATTTTGGAATAGTGAGTTATTACTCATTACTGATTACTTATCTTTGCCTGCTGTCCTTATTTTTAAATCGGCCACCAAAGCCCCGCTTAGGCCCCTAAGCGCTAGGCACCACCTAGACGTCCACCTAGTGCCTTCTTGAACACTATAACAAAGTGGTTTCAATGGAGTGACACTACTTTGCTCCTCAAGACAGTAATGCTGATCCGGTGTCTCCTGCTATACAGGCGGTGCATGACCCGACAGCAAAGTTGCTCGAAGATGGTGCATAAGCAGCCAAAGATATAGTGCTCATTGATGTACCATCCGCCCCCTGTCCCTGTACCACTACATGTCACCTAGGAGTTTGACAAAAGGTATATGCCATATAAGTTGATCAACAGAGTATCAACAATTCTATTTGGCAACGAGTGCACAACCTCAGCAGTATGTCGAATATTTTTAATGGAAGGAGAACAATAAGCCATTTGCATAGTAGGTGAGCCCAACAGGGTAATCTGATAACTAACAAGTCCATGGCAAGTTAACAAGACTATATCAATGAGTTCTGGGACAAAATGTTTACAGTTATTTTCTTTATTGTTAATTAAACCAACAAGTATTGAATTCGATTTTCTTGAACCCTGGTAAAGATATATTACAGGAACCATTCCAGTAGTACGTGAAATATGGTGCTTCGAAGAATTGGAATTGTAAAACTTGCTAGGTAGTAGGCAGATGGATCAAATAGTAAAAACGTGAACATTGAACATAAATCACTAATAGAAACTGCTGATAGAAAAAAAATTATAAGAACAGACCTGCACATTCTTATCAGAATCGGAAACTACAAGGCTCAATGTGCTTCCATCAATTAAGAACTCAGTTGCAAAGCAATCAAGAGATACAAAATCTTTTGCCAGCAGACTCAATTGAGAACCTTGCTCTTTCCAGCTAAGAAAATATATGCTTTTATGAATATCACCAAACAAAACAAAGTTTTTGACCTGTCAGGGCATGAAAAGAATCTCAGAGGACCGCATGTTTTTCAAGACAATGCACCCACCAATACAATCAGCAGTGTAGCCAACTGCAACATGGCATGATGTACAAAACAAATATCATAAGGACACGAAATCAAAGCAATGGGACAGGCAGACAGAATAATCAAATCTGAAAACTGTAATCTAATTATTATGATTTATGTAAGCATTAAAATAATTTGATCATATCATTTGGGCAAGAAATAAACATAGGAATCATATCGATGATAGAATGTACTTTAGGCCTCGGAAGATCATATCATTTTCTTAGCCAAATGTACATTCTAATGCTAGGTTGCCTGGCTACGGCTATAGTGCTACACGATACGGATATGCCAATACCACGACACACCATTTTCCCAAAAAAACCACCGATCCGACGATACAAGTGTGTGCGTGCGTGCATACGTACGTACATACGTACATACATACATATTAATAAATAGCTAATATATAGATTTATTTTGATTTTGTAAATTATATTTAATATTTTAAATTATTATATGGGACAATAATTTCAACTTCACACCACTTACTGAAATAGAGCCACAGAAGATCCTAGACAACTTGTCCGGGAAACCCGATGGCGAGGAAGGCACCTGTTCGGGAAGTATCCAGAAAGTATCGGGGAAGTATCTAGAAAGTATCTGGAGTTTTTTTTTAAAAAATGGGTTTTTCCGATATGTCTCAGGCACGTATCCAGCCATATCCGATACATATCCCGATACTGATATGAGGATTTTCAGCCGTATCGGGTAATGTAGTTCTAATGTCGGCAGAAGCCTGAATTGGATATCTATGTTCTACTAACTGGCCAGATTCCAACATGCCACCTAAGCCTGGTACTTCTATTTACTCTTTCAAGTCCAAAATAGATGTTCTAGATTTGTGTACGGAGAAAAGGAAAAGGCTAATGCCCAGTTCTTTATGTGTTTGCACTTTACTAATTAGTTCTGGAAACATATGAAAGTGTTGGGAGGTTATTTATACCTATCAGCATTAAAGATGGGCATTGGAGAAAAATGATGCCTACAGAAAGCAAAACAAGAAGTACTTAAGCACCTAAGTTACTAGCTAAAGCATGTAGATTGAACCAAAGGTATTAGAGTATTTTGGAATGTATAGTAGACTATTTCTTCTATTGTTATTCTTGCCTTGTTTAGCTCCCCTAATTGGGGTATGTAATCTCTCATGACAATTAATACAAGGCCACCCCTTGCCCTTTGGCGTGTGTGGTGATTGAGCCAATCTCCTTATTCTACATGGTATCAGCCTTTCTTTCCTGAGACTTCCTCCGCTGCCTCTGTCTCGTGTTCTCCGCTCCCTCTGCTTTTCTCCGCCGCCACTCATCTCGCCCCCCTGCGCCTTCCTCGCCGGCTCCTCCGCCTCCCCCCGGCTCCCGTCCACCTCCTCTCGCTGCGCCCCTCCACCATGTCGGCTCCCATCGACGGTCCGACCGCCGCCGCTGCTGCTACAGCCGCCAACAACGGCTCCGCCTTCAGCACTGGTGCGCCACCTGCGCCGCCGCCGGTCATCCTCAACCCCTACTACACGGTCGTCGTCAAGTCCCACGTCCCGACCACCCTCGACATGAAGGCGGCCAACAACTCCCGCTGGTCCAAGTTCTTCCGGACCATGTGCATCAAGTTTGGTCTTCTTCCTCACATCGATGGCTCCGACGTCGCACATCCGGACGACCCCGCCTAGACACTCGCCGATCCTCTGCCGTCCTCAACTGGCTGTATGGCTCTGTCGCCGACGACATCCTGGACTCAGCGATGGCCGACGCACTTAAATCAAGCGTGACTTGTGGGTTGCGATTGAGGGCCTCTTCCGCGACAACGAGGAATCCCGTGCAGTCTTCCTAAGCAATCAGTTTCACTCCTTGATGCAGGGTGACCGACCATTGCCGACTACGACCGGTAGCGTCAAAACCTTGGCCGATGCTCTCGCGACGTCGGCCACCACTGCTCCGACTCGCACTCGTCCTCAACTCGCTGCGCGCCTCAACCTCGCTACTCCAAAGACCGCCGATGACATCGCCAACTCGACGCCACTCCCCTCCTTCGCTCGGGCCCGCTCCATGCTTGCTCTCAAGGAAACGCGTCTCGCCAATGAGACCAAGGTCGCCGCCGGGACGACCCTCCTCACCGGCGGTTCCACCACGGCATCTGCTCTTTCCGCCCACACCGGTTCCCATGCCTCCAATGCTGGGTACTGTGATGGTCGTCGCAGCGGACGCAATCGGCGTGGCAAGCAAGGCGTCGGTTCCTGTGGTGGCCGCGCCTCGCCCGGGTCCTTGGTTCTGCTTCAATCCGTGGTCCGCTCCCAACGCCGGCCAGTGGAGTGCTCCTGGTGGACAGTGGCGTCCCTCGCCCGCTCCGGGCCTGCTCGGCGCCCCGCCGCAGGCACATGCTGCCTTCACGCCATTTCAGCCACCCCCTGCCTCGACATGGGACTAGCAGGGGCTTATCACTGTCCTGCATCAGCTTGCCGCCCAGGGGCACAGCGGCTGGGTCGTCGACAACGGCGCTACTTCCCACATGACATCTCACGGCGGTACATTACTCTCCTCTCACCCCCCTAATACGGCCGTTACTTTTGACAATGGCTCTCGTTTACCCATCTCTTTTAGCGGCCATTCTTTTCTCCATACACCCACCATGAAATTCTATGTTCGAGATGTCCTTGTTCCTCATTTAGTTCGCAATCTCCTGTCTGTTCGCTCCATTCTTTAACCGAAATGATTCTAACGATTCAGAATGTCAAATATCAAAGTATTGTGTACCCATGTAACAATTGATTGCCATCTTCTCAACCGGCTTCCTTCCCAACTTCCCTGAATTAGACACATTTACACTTAATTAAAATGCCCATTTTCACCTGATATGCTCCCAGTTAAAGTAGAACGTCATCATTGTGAATAATGGTTAGTCTATCAAGAGGATGACAACTGGGGTAAGGAAAAAAGGAAGACATACCATCTAATAAGTACTCAGGAGCTACATAGCCCAAAGTTCTGGAAAGCTTCAGATTCCGTTTGCTGTGATTCCCACTGATCACTGCAAGGCCAAAATCTGATATCTACACAATAACAAAGGATCAATGAACTAACATTTTTTTCTTTCAGTGATATGAGTTATGGTCAATTGTAATATTTTAATTGACCAGAAGTGAAATAATGATAGCACTAGGGGTCCCGATCTTTCGATGAGAGTGGTAGATTCGATTGGGGAAGGAGATGACGTTGACGACCCGACTACAACCATCCAAGGACGTTGCGCCTTAGCGATCGATACACCAACTCCAGAGATTGTTCGTGACCTTGTCGGCGCGCGATCAACCTAACCACGAGGGTTCTTGTTCCTGCAAGCAATCGACGAACAAGCAAGAACAAGATGAACAGCAACTCAATTGCAAATAACGATCTAAGATTCAATCGAAAACAGAAAACAAACGGTGGGGTTCAAGACAAGTATTCGGGCGGTCTAGCCGACACGCAGAGTACAAGGCAAAGTAGCAAAAGCTAACTTAGTCTAAACAAAACCCAAACCCTAGAAGAGGGTGCGGCTGACTATTTAAGGGCCACGGAAGGTGGAGGGTCGGCCAAAACACTAGGAAGCCAAAAAGGACTCGAATTACAAGGCCCAAGGCCCACTTTGACTCGGACTGGAAAAGTGACGTGACTTGTTTTGCAGTTTCTGACCGACTCGGATGGAATTTGGAGGTGAGGCCGGATCCATCTGAAAGTAGACTTCAAGAGCTTTCCAACGAGTACCACGGGCCCCGAGTAACCTTCTGGATCAAAAGTTATGGCTGTTTGAAGTAGACGCTGTCAAAAGGCCGAATCTGAGTCAAACTTGTGAACAGGACTTGGTTTGCACTTGATTGTTCCACTTCTATACTTGAGCTCATGTGGTTCTTCCCCATGGTTCCTAAGGACAATTAAATCATCACAAGAATTAAGTAGTATTCCATTCTTTGAAACATTTGTATGCAAACTTAGGAACGCATTCATCGATGGTTGTTGACGTGCTCGCGCTCTAGTCATTGGTCCTTGTATCATAGTTTCAGTTTGATGTGGAGTCGGTATGGTTGTATGCATGGAAAGGATGTCCTCATCATCCTCCCTTCTTGCATTTGAGTCGTCCGCGACTCAAGCTCATCTTCTTCTCCTAAGTATGGCTTCAAATCTGCAATATTAAATGTGGGACTAACCCCAAAATCTGCAGCAACTCAAGTTTATATGCATTATCATTAATCTTTTCCAACACTTTGAAAGGACCATCAGCTCTAGGCATCAACTTAGACCTCCTCAATTCAGAAATCTTTCTTTTCTCAAATGCAACCAAACTAAATCACCCGGTTGAAAAGTTAAATGCCTCCTTCCTTTACTACCAAGAAGTTTATATTTAGCATTCATACGCTCAATATTTTCTTTGGTTGTCTCATGCAGTTTCAACATCAAGTCAAGACCTGTTTAGCATCAAAATTTAACTTCTCCAAGATGGAAGTGGTAGCAAATCAATAGGAGCACGAGGCACAAAGCCATAGACAATCTCAAAAGGGCACAACTTTGTAGTAGAATGCAGCGAACGATTATAAGCAAATTCAATATGAGGCAAGCATTCTTCCCACATTTTAATGTTCTTTTCAAAACAGCCCTAAGCATGGTAGATAACGTTCTATTCACAACTTCAGTTTGCCCATCGCTTTGGGGATGACATGTAGTCGAAAATAACAGCTTAGTCCCCAATTTAGCCCATAAAGTTCTCCAAAATGGCTAAGGAATTTAGTGTCACGATCGAAACTATTGTATTTGGCACACCATGCAAACGAACAACTTCACGAAAGAACAAATCAGCAATATTGGTAGCATCATCACTTTTATGACATGGTATGAAGTGGGCCATCTTAGAAAATCTATCCACAACAACAAATATGCTATCCTCCCTTCTTTGTCCTAGGCGGTCCTAAAACAAAGTCCATAGAAATATCTTCCCAAGGCACACTAGGAACAGTAGAGGCATATACAAACCGTGAGGATTAAGTCGTGACTTAGCCTTTTGACACGTAGTGCAGCGAGTAACAAAACGCTCCACATCACGCCTCATCTTTGGCCAAAAGAAATGACTAGCAAGTATGTCTTCCGCCTTCTTCGCTCCAAATGCCCCATCACCCACCTCCATGCGCTTCTGTAACAACAACAAACGAACGGAGCTAGCGGAATGCATAGTTTGTTAGCTCTAAACACAAATCCATCATTTAGGACAAATTTATTCCACGTTTTCCCTCTTTGCAATTCAGCAACACGCCTTTAAAATCATCATCATGAACATAATGCTCCTTAATTGTTTCCAATCCAAAAATTTTGAAGTCAAGTTGTGAGAGCATGGTATATCTCCTAGACAATGCATCAAGAATAACATTCTCCTTTCCCTTTTGTGTTTTATGACATAAGGAAAAGACTCTATGAATTCAACCCACTTTGCATGCCTACGGTTCAATTTTGCTTGACTTCTAATATGCTTTAATGACTCATGATCGAATGAATGACAAATTCTTTGGGCCATAAATAATGTTGCCATGTCTCTAAAGTTCGAACTAGAGCATATAATTCCTTATCATAAGTAGAATAGTTCAAACTAGGCCCACTCAATTTTTCACTAAAGTATGCCACAGTGTTTACCTTCTTGCAACAAAGACACCACCCAATCCAATTCCACTAGCATCACATTCTAGCTCAAAAGTCTTACTAAAATCTGGAAGTTGGAGTAATGGTGCATGTGTTAACTTATCTTTCAATGTGTTGAAGGCGCCTTCCTGCATTCCCCAAGTAAACGGCACCCCTTTTAGTGAGCTCATTCAATGGTGCAGCGATGGTGCTGAAATCCTTCACAAAACGACGATAGAATCCAAGAAGTCCTAGAAAACTTCGCACTGCGTGACTGCTTTAGGAGTCGGCCAACTCGTATTGCCTCAACCTTGGCTTGATCAACTTCAATGCCCCGTGGAGTAACAACATAGCCAAGAAAGAGACTCGATCCGCAAAATGTGCACTTCTCAACGTTACCAAATAAACGTGCATTACGTAAAGCATCAAAAACATCACGTAAATGGCAAAGGTGTTCCTCTAGTGATCCGCTATATATCAATATATCATCAAAATAGACCACTACAAATTTACCAATGAAAACACGCAAAACCTCGCTCATTAATCTCATGAATGTGCTAGGTGCATTAGTTAAACCAAATGGCATCACTAACCACTCATACAAACCGAACTTAGTTTTAAATGTCTGTTTTCCATTCATCTCCCAATTTCATGCGAATTTGGTGGTACCCACTACGCAAATCAACTTTAGAGAAGACAATAGAGCCACTTAATTCATCAAGCATATCATCTAACCTAGGAATAGGGTGACGATATCTAATGGTAATGTTATTGATCGCTCTACACCCACACACATACGCCATGAGCCATCTTTCTTAGGCACTAAAATTACCGAACAAAGACAAGGACTAAGAGACTCACGCACATAGCCTTTATCAAGCAATTCTTGAACTTGACGCTGAATCTCCTTAGTTTCTTCCGGATTGGTCCTGTATGGCGCACGATTGGGCAAAGATGCCCGGAATCAAATCAACTGGTGCTCAATCCCTCGACCGGTGGTAACCACGGTGGCACGCCTTTGGAAAGACATCCATGTACTCCTGCAGAAGATTAGTGACGCAGGAGGCACGTAAGAAGGTACCTCCTCGAATGAAAATAAAGCTTGTTTGCAAAGTAAGGCATAGCAAATAGAAGTACTAGCATCCATTTCGGTCACTTGCACTTAGTAGCAAGAAAACATGCACCTTTCAATTTAATCTCATTTTTCATCTTATGAACAGATTTAGAGTTTTTCTTTTTATGTTGCTCAAGTTCGCTTGCAACAATCTGATTTTCACCCTATTATGCTCCCGATTTTTCTCTCTACTTGCTCTAGCAATCTCATCTTTGAAAATAGCTTCAGGAGACATAGGATGTAACACAATTTTCTTGTCATGATGCACAAAAGAATATTGGTTTGTCTTACCATGATGCGTTGAATCTTTATCATATTGCCACGGTCTACCTAACAAAGATAGAGCATGCTTGCATAGGTACAACATCGCATTCTACAACATCATGATAAGAACCAATAGCAAAATTTACTCTCACCATTCGTGTTACCTTCACCTTGCCGCTGTTATTGAACCATTGAATGTAGTAAGGTTGTGGGTGAGGTTTGGTGTTCAACGCAAGCTTCTCCACCATATCGGAGCTCACCAAGTTGTTGCAGCTCCTCCATCAATTATCACTCGGCATGAGCGTTCCTTCACGACGCACTTTGTTTGGAAAAGGATGTGCCGCTGATTTTGCTCCGCCTCTCCATTTGTACACTCAACACACGCCGCACAATGAGGCTCTCATAGCGCTCGCATCTTCAAAGACCAATGTGCTCTTCTTCTTGCTCCTTCCCACTACCGCATGGTCACCGCAAGCATAGCATATGTATCCTCATCCAAATCACTAGCAGAAGAATACTCACCATCATCTCTCGCAATCAAAACACGCTTGGTCGGGCACTCACTCCTCACATGGCCATACCCTTGCATTGATGACATTGGATATCCTCGTTCGTCCGTAGATGCAACGGACGAAGAGCTCTTCGCATGCGCTTGGGCTGTCCCCTTTGTTGCTTCGGATGCCCGAGATGCCGAATTTGATGATGAAAACCGTGGCTTGCTGTTGGAGGAAGAAGGTGTAGGGGGTTGGCTTGATGGTGCGGCAGATGTACGTTGAGACCAAATGTTTGCACGACTGCGAAACGTTAGTCCTAGTGCTCGCGTCGTCCATGTACTTCTCTTTCAGCTTTACAAGCAAGATGAAATAAACGAGTGATAGAGCTATATTCCTTGTAAGCTAAGATATCCTGAATTTCCCGATTCAAACCACCCATAAACCTAGCCATAGCGGCTTCTTCGCTCCTCTAAGTCACAACGCAAAGATGCCTGCTTGCAATTCTTGAAAATATTCCTCTACGCTTTTACTACCTTGCCTCAATTGTTGCAACTTATGTAACAAATCACGTGCATAATATGAGGGAACAAATCTAGCTCGCATGATTCTTTTAATGCATCCCAAGTTGGTGGTATGGTGAAAGGATTTTCTTACAACATTCACTCCACCAAATGACGCAAAATCAAGAAACTCACTAGTAGCGCCCTAACCCTTTTATTTTCGTGGAATGCATGACAAGCAAATTTCGATCAACACCAATTCCCAAGTGATATAAGCATCGTGGTTATATTTTCCATCAAAAGGTGGTATAGTGAACTTAATCTTACCAAGCGATTCATCATTCTCACGCACCTCATTCCGGCGTGGTTGACGATGACGGTGAGCGCCCTCATCATCATCAATCTCGTGTCACCGCATATTCGTCTCCACCATTTTCGCCCACCCCGCCGCCCACGACACCAAGATTGGCACGAGTACGCGAGTTGGTGCAGCGGAGATGCACGCCCCTCTCATCAAGACGCCTCAAAATCTCGGCAAGTGAAGCGTTGACGGTGCCAACGGAAGCCTCCAATGTTGCAAGCGTAGTGTTGGTGTTGATCTGCGCCTCCAATTGGCCAAGGCGTTCGTTGGTGACCCTTACATCCTCTTCAAGTCCCTCGCTTTGCAGCTTCATTTGGCGCTCAAAGTGTTGTATGATGCCCTAGTCCGAGGGGAATGTGGCGCTCTCGTGCCCACCGGTTCTCCCGACATTGTTAGAAGACAAGAACAAACCAAGAAAAATAATAATAAAACTGCAGGTTATGCCCTCACAACCACCGAGATGTGGTTAAATCAAGTCGCACACTCTCAACCTGCTCATCAAGCTCTTACAAGTTCTTACCACAGCAAGCAGGAGGTGATTGCACCCGACAAGATAAGACAATATCTCGTGGAAATTGGGTGTATCGCTGCCTCGGTCGCTAGTCCCTGTGAGGTGGTAGCCAAATCTGTGGAGCTATGGGTGGGCTGAGAGTGAACAAAGGATAGCTTAGAACCACATTAGTCAAAGCAAGTTGAATAATCGCTCAACGACGATACCGTGCTGGTCCTAGGCTAGACCGTACTAGAGACGCGAGCCTAGAACACAAACGAAGACACACCGTGCAGAAAGAAACTAAATGACGTTGCACACGGAGTTCGGAGCTCGAAAAAGGGCACCGTCTTCACGGGGACCTTAGAATCACTTGCGTAAGGGCTCATCAATTTTGAGCAAATTCGGAGAAACTTGATTTTTCCTTGGTTTGCGGGCCCGTTTTGAGGCCCTAAACGACCTTTTTTGGGGTCGAAGCTGCCGCGTATGTGCCTAGAGGCTTACGCGGATCTAAAATCTCCGGATTTCCCAGACTTCTATTTTTTGTGCCTCAATCGGAGAAGGGCTCTATCTTCCGATTTCCTTTCCAACGGATCAAGAATCGCCTCAATCGGAGGTCGTATGCAAAAGTTAGGAGTTTCTCTCTCCTCTCTTTTTTTTTTTGTGCCGCGGCTCTTCTAGATGCGGCTGCCTGTTCCTTCTTGTCTCACTTTTTTTCTCTCTTTTTTTCACACGTGAGGCGCTTGGATCCGAATTGTGTCCTACTCCAAGACCAATTAGGCAAAATCTCCGAGTAACCGAATCCTCCCCTTTTCTTCCCTCCTATGACAGCTCGGATCTAACTACAACGGTGAGTCCAAAACATGAACAGTAACTCGAAACTCTAAAGGAACTAGACACTAAGACCAGCAAAGGACGCGACGATGCAACCGAAAACTCAACAAACAAAGACTATGCAAGAATAGCGTAAGGCTCAACCTTGTTTCGGATTTTGGGAATAGATCGATCTACTATTTTTTTTTTGTTTACGGGTAGGTAAAAATTGCAAAGACTAGATAAGATCTCTCACCGATCAACCTTGAGCTCTGATACCAACTGATAGCACTAGGGGTCCCGATCTTTCGATGAGAGTGGTAGATTCGATTGGGGAAGGAGATGACGTTGACGACCCGACTACAACCATCCAAGGACGCTTGCGCCTTAGCGATCGATACACCAACTCCGAGATTGTTCGTGACCTTGTCGTGCGCGATCAACCTAACCACGAGGGTTCTTGTTCCTGCAAGCAATCGACGAACAAGCAAGAACAAGATGAACAGCAACTCAATTGCAAATAACGATCTAAGATTCAATCGAAAACAGAAAACAAACGGTGGGGTTCCGAAGACAAGTATTCGGGCGGTCTAGCCGACACGCGCGAGTACAAGGCAAAGTAGCAAAAGCTAACTTAGTCTAAACAAAACCCAAACCCTAGAAGAGGGTGCGGCTGACTATTTAAGGGCCACGGAAGGTGGAGGGTCGGCCAAAACACTAGGAAGCCAAAAAGGACTCGAATTACAAGGCCCAAGGCCCACTTTGACTCGGACTGAAAAAGTGACGTGACTTGTTTTGCAGTTTCTGACCGACTCGGATGGAATTTGGAGGTGAGGCCGGATCCATCTGAAAGTAGACTTCAAGAGCTTTCCAACGAGTACTCACAGGCCCCGAGTAACCTTCTGGATCAAAAGTTATGGCCGTTTGAAGTAGACGCTGTCAAAAAGGCCGAATCCGAGTCAAACTTGTGAACAGGACTTGGTTTGCACTTGATTGTTCCACTTCTATACTTGAGCTCATGTGGTTCTTCCCCATGGTTCCTAAGGACAATTAAATCATCACAAGAATTAAGTAGTATTCCATTCTTTGAAACATTTGTTTGCAAACTTAGGAACGCATTCACCTGATGGTTAAGTTGACGTGCTCGCGCTCTAGTCATTGGTCCTTGTATCATAGTTTCAGTTTGATGTGGAGTCGGCATGGTTGTATGCATGGAAAGGATGTCCTCATCAAATAAGCAGCAGGCGTACCTTAGCATTGAAGTCTCAATCTAAAAGTATGTTAGACAACTTCAGATCCCTATGGATAACCAATGAGTAAATGCATCAACCAAAAGAGTCCCTCCAGAAATGAAATTCTCCATAGGGAAAACACATCTGAAACTAGGCACTTCAAAAATTTCCAGTTTACCACTTTCATAACAGATGATGCAATATATGTCGATCGATCATGAGATGAACTATCATTGCCATCAATTGCCTCTGTAATACGGTAGATAGCCATGCATCACTACGCGTTTTTTCAGCCATGGCTCAGACCCTTGTCACGATAAAGTGTACATGCGATATTCGCTCACTTGAGCTTGTGAATATATTGGGAGCATTGACGAAAGAGTACAAGTAGAATGATCGCATGAGGAAACGAAACAACATGCATTCAATTTTTGAATAGATGGAGATGATAGAAGTCAAGAAACAAAATGTTGAAGTATTTCATTTTTCGCTTAACTACGCATGACAAAGATACAAGTTACTATTGTGCATGTAAGGCCATTTAAACATTGTAGATTAAATTAAATTGTTTGTCCTTGATTTAACAAGAGTGGAATTCCTCGGACTTGAGAGTCCAAATTGGGCTATTCTACAAAGGTGAAGCATCTAGTATGATTTTGTGAACCCATCTTATGTGCTAACTCGTTAACTTTGCATATGGGCCATTGGATGAGGTTCGATGGATCAAAATTTGTGAGGTTTCAAGGAGGTGTCAGAATTCATACATGATCTCTATCTATGAACAAGGATCCATGTTACCGAGATCCATCTAAATCAATTCTTCAAAACTTCACCAAAATTCACGGTATGCACCAAATAAGGATTCAAGCTAGATACTTCCCTTCTACAACTTCTACAAACATGACATCCATACCTGAGTGCTAGGAAGCATCGATACTCCGCTGAACTGTCGTACTCGTATCCGATATGTATCCGATACAACGATACGTATCGATACATGGCAATATGGTATCGATGGAGTATCAGTGAATTTCAGCAAAAAAGAAAATTAAAAATACCCCAATACGTCTCCGATACGCGACGATACTTCTCCGATACGTTTTGGACCAACAGATCCAGCCGGCCCACTCGCGCTAGTTCTTCTCTGGTTTCCAAACCCAAACCCTCAGTCCCTCACGCGGTCACGCCACACGTAGTTTCACTTCGCAAGTTCGCATCCGACTCCCCACAGCAGCCGCTCCCCGCTCACCGACGGCACCGCCTGGAGGTCACCCTCGCTGGCCCGATCCACTAGCCTTTGCCTCCGGCCCTTTATCTCTTCCTCATTCTATCCACTCCCTCTCTCAGCCACCCCTCTCTCTATCTCTCTCCCTATCAGTGTTCAAGTAGGCGCTAGGCGCTAGGCGGGCGGCGAGGTAGGGCCTAGCGCCTAGGGGGCCTAGGCGGCCGAATTAAAAATAAGGACAGCAAACCGAAGATGAGCAAACATGCATATATATTTAATGTAAATGGCTAAATGTTTAATGTAAAGTTGTAAAACCTGTAGATGTATGGGTCATCACGGACACGTAGGATCAAACTGCAGAGAAAATGGACTTTTAGAGGGTCTAAACAGAAGAAAATCAAAAGGAAAGGACCATTTTGCAATATCGCAGAATTTAGAGGGATAAATTGCAAAATTGTCAATCCCGTGCGGTCAATAAATTCCCACCCCGGCCGAACCCTAGCTTCTCCTCTCCTCCCTCTCTTGGCGGGCGGCCTCTCCCCCTCTCTCATGGCGACGCCTCCTCCTCCCTCTACTCCGGTCGGCGCCTCCCCCCCTCTCATGGGTCGGCGATGCCTCTCCTCCCTCTACTCCGGTCGACGACGCCTCTCCTCCTCTGCATCCTCCTCTCACCGCCACGCTTCCCCGCAGTTCGGCGCGCCACCCCGACTCCACCGCGCCGCACCGTCCTTCACCGCCTCCTCCAAACCCTGTGCGGCCGCCGGCGACGGCTCCGCCTTTGACCGCCGACGGCCGCTTAGGCGGGCTGGCCGCCTAGCCTGCCGATTTTGGCCAAGACGTGGCGGCGGGGCTCCGCCCAGCGCCTAGGCCCACCCAGGCGGCCGCCTAAAGCCGACTTCTTGAACACTGCTCCCTATGAGCCGACGGGCGTCGCCACCCAGATCCGTCACCCCCGACGGCGTCCCTCGCCGCCGGTGCTCTCCGACTCCCCTCAGCTCCCTCTACCTACTACCGACATCGGGTAGCCCCGCCGCCGTCTACCACCTCAACGCCGCCGAGCCCTAAGGTGCACCGTCGCCGAATCTACCGGTTCTGGTGGTCTTCTCCGATGCCAATGACTTCCCTGACCTCCTAGCGCCTTCCTCTACCTTTCCCTACCGACGACAATGGTACGGGATCAGCGAGCTGGTGGGCTGGTGGCATTCGTGCTACTGGAGTAGCTGATCTGGGCTGTAGGTACGTGCAACTAATTGGTAGTTGATGGCACTTTTTGGACGATTGGGAACACCCGTTTGCTTGTGCAGTGTTACTAGGTATAGTTCAAAGCCTGAAACTGTACCTCTTGCTATTTTAGGAGATGGATCTAGTTGATCTAAACACCAAGCCATTGTGGAACCATGTTGATATTCATTTACTGCTCATTGACTTGTTTGCAGATATCAGATTTGGATAATATAAATATACAGACACATGGATTTATTAAGGATGGAATTCCTGAAGCTAGTTCTGGTTTATGTTAGTAGCACCAATAACTGCTAGTAGCCTCTCTACATTTTTTTTATTTTTACATATATACTTGCCGTATCGACGTATCCTTATTTTTGTAAAATATCGTATCGTGGTATCGCTGTATCCATATCGCCATACTCGTATCGCGTATCGGGGCATCCTAGCCTGCACAGATTTATGCACCTGTTTAGACCTAAATGAGAAAGCACCGGATTGCTAACTTCTATCTTTTGCTCTTGGGAAGCTTCTCATGTCAAGTGCTATCTTATAGAGCCATATGAAAGCTATATGAATATTTTAATGTTTATTGAATTTTAGACACGACACAGAAAAAAAGCATGAAACCAAAACACGGTTGACAAGAAGATATACCATACCTCCTACAAGAAGCTGAACTGTTCCATCAACCATCTTCAAAAGAACAAATGGATCCGCGATGGAAACAGATGCCGCTCCAACAGGCTCAGAGCTCGAAGATGATTCTGAAGTATGCGTAGTAAACTTTAGCTCTTGTGTCATTAAAGAACCATCAAGCACACGAGCACCATTGGCATATACTTGTATGACACAAATAATGGAACGATAAAAAAAATACTAAATGTAAAATTTTCACAAATTGTCATGAACATAATTCAACATTTACTGATGAAACATCTTCATTCTTGATTCTATAAAGATGTCAAATCCTGCATGACACATGATTGATGATGTGAAATTTAGAAATCAAGATAATTAATGGTAACTGACTTTAGAAGTTTACATGCTTTGAGATTTGTGAAAAAAATTCATGGGAGAGCACTGAAACATATCTCTTGATATTAACCTTTCTAACAGCAGACAAAACCATCAAATCAATCTTCGAGATAAAAGTACTTGGAGCAATTCATGATAAATTAGATGTACCATGAAGTCCAGGTTGCTAAATTCACATGACAGATTGACAGTACACATAACTAGAAGATAACTGAAGGTACATGATGCCAACATTGCTCATTCTTTTCATAAAATGAATGTAATCTATCCATTTTCGCAGCAAATAATGCCAAACAAGTACAACATAATGTGATATAAATTACAAAAAATGATTAGCAGTGAAATACCTCCCAAACAAGTTACCAGCCGCAATGGTGCTTGCATGAACATAATAGTCAACTGTTTCAGTAACTTCCCCTAGATCATCACCTGTCTCAAGTACCTATTACAAACAATAATGTTGTATTGTCAATAATCATTTTGTCAGAAGAAACTAGAGAGGATCAAGCCCAAAGGGAATAAACTGTAATTAAGTTAAACAACAAAATCAAGTACTAGCTGAAGAAAAACATAAAATTTAAAAGAATCACACCACGTGGCATGACAAAAGTTATAAATACTTGTTTAGTTGTTTTATAAATTGATCATCAGTTATGTCACAGAGAGCAGCAAGGGAGAATCCACATATCGGCTCAGCAGAAGAAGATCCAGAAGCGGGATCAGTGACTAATGCCATCGACAGACTTCGACCGACGAGAGACTATGTCAATCTCGTGAGTCTTGAGGCGCGAGTAAAGCGCATCAAGAGTCAGGGTCGAGAGGTCCGTGGTATCCTTGATGGTAGTCACCTTCATCTCCCAAACCCGAAGATCGAGTGCAGAAAGCATTTGTCGAGCGTTATCCGAGTCGGAGTATGTGAGACCGACGGCTCGGAGGTTGCTCAAAATCTTGTGAAAGCGAGAAAAGCACTCGTCAAGGGACTCGCCAGCAAGCATCTCGAATTTGCTGTATTCGCGCTTGAACTGGTCCTGTCGCACCGTCTTTATTTGGGTGGTGCCCTCATGGTAAGCATCGAGGGTCGTCCAAATATCGAAGGCAGACGACAGGTGAGAGATGCGATCAAACTCGCTCGCTCAATCCTCGAATGATGATGTTCCTTGCCCTTGCGTTTGCCTCAACATCGCCATATTCCCGGCATTGATGTTCTCATTGGCAGGAACAACAAACTGAACCTTCACCTTCCTCCAGATGGCATACCCCTGAGCCTGGATGTATGTTTCCATTCGGCTCTTCCAAAAGGGGTAATCCAGACCATCAAAGACCGGAGGCTTGGTGGAATACTTGTCCGTCGCCATGGCTCTTGAGACCAGTTAAAGATCTATCGAGAAGAGCTAACCAGCTCTGATACCAATTGTAGGATCGAAATGGCGACAGAGGGAGGTGAATGTCGTTCTCTTTTAAAATCGCCCCTGAGAATTCGGAAAATTAATTCTGCTAAAAAAACGAAACGCATGCAATACTAAAAAATTCAGCGTAAATCGAGAGTAATCAAGAAAATTTCAGTGAAAATATTGCCGCTTGATCTGCATGCAAAATCGTCAAAGATCGTGAAAAGAAATAAAAGAAAAGACCAAAGGCTATTGCACCAATCCCTTGCCGACCGAGATGAAGTTCAGTCTGCACTAAAATCATCACCCATTCACAACAAAGTTTCACCGCATACTACTAGCTCCCAACAATGAAAACAAAGAAGGTCGATCGAGTAAAACTTGCTGCTACCAAAACACTTTGTCACAGACTGCAAAATGCAGAGAAGAGACAACAACCAACTGAGAAAAGAGAAATCAGCTTTGGAAACTTAACCATGGGTACTGCCCACAACCGAACCTGTAAACCAAAGAGAAATCAGCTTTGGAAACTTAACCATGCAGAGAAGCACACAAAAAGGAATTTGACAAGGAATTAAAGTTGCAGCTGTAAACCAAACCTGCAGCCAACCGAAAGAAATTGTCCAAAGATTGAAGTGCTTTTAAAAAAAAGAAACCGCAGAAGACGCCGATATTTCAGCAGACCGTGGAGACCAAACCGAAAAGAGAAAAGGTGAAAGCAAAGGAGAAGAGATAGACCAAAAGAAAAGGTGGTCGTTCGAAAACTGCAAGAACAAAGTGAGTACCAAACCAGGATCAAGAGAGACAAATTGTTGATCTTTCCTGCTCTCCTCATGCCACTAGAATCAAGTTTTAAAACACAAAAGCCAAATTGCTCAGAGACGATTTCCGAGATAGCAAGACTGAAACTACTCTTCACAAGGACTCATTTCAATATCAAGAAGAGCAGAAAACTGAGACAGAACACAGAGCAAAAAGAGAAAATTCAAATAACACAAACATGTGACTTCTCATACGACATAGACATGAAGAATTGTATTGAGGGTCTTGTCATAGCCAACTCAAACAAGATTTTACATCCTGGGGAATAACTCACGAACTACTTCCCATAAAGTTGATACACAAGAAAACAATGTAGGAAGGAGAAGCAACACAACAGACAGAGGCACTACTGTTGCTAGCCGAAAATCCAAGAAATTGATTAGAGAAGACAAAAATAGAGACAAGAAATCTGCAGATTTCCATTCAACAAAACTCTAATCAACTAGAAATAATACAAGGAGTCCCGACACGCATGGACATTAGAACAAGAAGAGTGATTACAAGATTTTCAATCCAACCTCTCCCTCTCAATCCTCAAGAGCACCAAGAGCCTCACATGCTTCTTGGGAGGAACACAACACACACAAAGGGATGAATGAACACTAAAACCCTTGTGATCCTCAAAGGGGTATGCAGCCCCCAACACCTATTTATAGCCCTTGGCTAACGGGTCTCCAACCCGTTACGCCGGCTAAACCCTAACGGAGCTGCCTCCGCTTGTGCACCTTGCGAAATTCCCGCCGCCTCCCCTCGCACCTTCCGGAAGCTTCCGCGCCTTGCCTCGCACGCCTCGCAACCACCTCGAGTCCACGCCGCCTTCGACACATCCCGACTGCTTCGACCTCGCGCACCGCGCCTAGTCCGTCCACCGTGTCTCGCCACGACTCGCCTCGACGCCCCACACCAACACGCATAAGAAACACATCAAATAGCACCGCTCGATACATGAAAGCATAAATAGTATCAGTGACACAATATTAAGCCCAAACCTATCAAATTATTAGAATAATCATCCTAAACCTATTGACCAGGTTTGACCAAGTCCGACCGAGCCCGTTGCACCCCGCAACGACATAGTCCGAACCAACTAACTCAAGCTCGACTTCCCTAAGCTGATGTCAATTACTCATCATACACACAGGATGACCACCACGTGGTCTCTCAAAGATTTTAAATCCTGAAAACAAATACACAGCTAAACCATTAATTTACAAATGTATAATGTTTTTGCAGGCTTGTAACTCCTAGACATCACAGCATGTCTCTTAAAAAGTTTAAAATGAGAATCCATGTCTCGGTAAACCTACTGAAAGTACAGTACCGAAAGTACAGCAATCATTTGCCTCACCATAGAGACATCAAGCCAAAAGAACCTTTAGCAATTGTACTTTACTTTGAGGTAGTCAACTCAAGTCTAGAGAACTTTCATATTCTAACAAGGAAATTTTGGCTTTGTAGCACGGAAAGATCACCACTTTGGCTAAACATCACTGAATAACTCTTAAGAGGTAAACACTCCAATTATATCGGTTGGGACATGAGAAATGTTCCAAAAATTCTAAAAAATATCTCACTTGTGGGACATGTTATGTTACGTGTACCTTCCAACTTTCACAATCATACGAGATGTCGTTTGGGACAGAGACAAAGAGAAGGTACAAGACAGATAATGACTTCTACGATCTGCACGCGGCTCAAAGAATAGAGCGACGGCTGCTGTCATGCAAAAGAAAAAGCCCTGCACTCTATGACTGACAATAAATTTGTGTACTCGCACGGCTGAGACGAACTAAAAATTGAAGACTATGAATTTGGATGGACGCAACGGAAGACTTACGAGAAAAATAACTAAAACTGACTCAAAAGAAAACGGATGAAAATAAGGTGATCCAGGTTGACGTCGTCTACGGCAACGTCCAAGTAGCGTGGAGAGGTACGACCTTGTTGGGTTGCAGTCGAGGGCACGGCAAGACGGTGGGCGCGGTGGCCAAGAAGTTACGTGTGCTAGAGGACGAGCTCTTCCCGTCCATGCCGGGGAAGGTCAAGATCGAGAGGGCGGGCGGCGCCATGAACCGCCAGCTCCATCGATGCTTCACCTCCACCAGCACCATGTTCCTCTGGGCACTCTTCCTCGTCGCCATGACCGCATCCTACCTCAGCTTCCAGTCCTTCGTCCACACCTCATCTAAGTACATCGCCGCCTCTGGGGGGCCTGCACTGGGAGCGCCAGATCCGCGCCTCTGCAGCGTCGAGGAGACCGTCTGGTCCACCTTCATCCCCCGCGACATGTCGCCGCTCGCCTCTGCGTCGTTGTTCCCCACAACTCGGGCCTGGCGTTCCGTGTAGGCCTGTGGATACCCGAGGGTGTGCGGGTCCCTAACCATGTTATGAATCAGTTACAAAAATTTAGGATGGCTTTTACCATGTTCCAAGATAAATTCTAGATGATTTTCACGTGTCTTCCGCATTTTAATTTAGAATCTATTCCGATCGGTTTCAACCGCTACCAACCGGGATTCAAGAATCACCACCTAGCAAAGATGTCTCAAACAGATTATGAAATTCTATTTGCAGTACATGCCTTAAACATTAATGTATTGGAAACAAAGACTAGGGCGTCTGGTCTGCGGTAGGAATGCTCAACTATGCCAACTTAGGCCCCCATGTCCTTCACCAGTAACATTAAACTAATGTAGCCAAGGTTCAAAAACCCAGAACCGGCGGAAATCCCACCGGGGGACCGGTAACGGTAACCGGCCGGTTACCGGAAAAACCGGAAAAAACAAGCCAAAATTCAAATGTCAAAATTTGAATTTGGACTGTTTTTGAAACCGGTAACTGGAACCAGGTGGTTACCAACCAAAAACTGGAGAAAACCAGCTAAAAACCAGAAAACTGCTAAAAACTAGTTACAGCTAATTACAATTGAAAATTCCTAATACAATCATAGCAAAAAGCATCAAGTTAAGCAGAGAGGTCGTAATACATTGGATTAGTGTTAAACAATGTAAGCATAATTAGGGAATGTAACTTTTACGTTCAAAAATTCATAGCAAAAAGCATCAAGTTAAGCACGGGAGGTCCTAATAGTTTGGGTTAGTGTTAGACAACATAAACATCATTAGGGAATCCAACTTTTATGTTCAAAAATTCAAATTTGAATTTAAACAAACCAGGCCAGTAAATGCTTCTCAATACCCACCCAGAATCGGCCTTCATCGACGGAATTCAAACCCTAGATGTAGCAAGCTATATATGATGGACATTTTGAACATGCTTAATAAACCGCTTATGCCCCTGCCATATCCTTTTTGAATCACTTGACAAATTGATGAACCGCTTGCATGCAGACCCCATTGGTTGTTTTGGATGATTAATGACAATCAGATAATCGAGAGTAATCATTTTTGTTGAGTTCAGACAAGGATTGGGTCCCATCAAAATAGGAAGTGGAAAATGACATGAGTGCATATCAAGAGACCTCTCAAGCACTTGTTTCTGATAATGCACACATGATTATGATTAAATGATGTTGATTATGGTTAAATGACGATGATGATTATGGTTAAATGACGATGCCAAATGGTTAATGTTGATAATTGACTAATGAATGAAATAATCATTGCATTGCATGTTAAGCACTTATGTTGCAAAGATGTGACTTGTGTGGCCCTCTAAAACCTACTTTGTATGTGTGACCCATGGAAGCGGGCAAAGAAAGATCTACTTCGGTAGACACTCCACAGAGTGAAGTTGAGACTCTGTATGAAAAATGACAAGGCAAGAGTGGTTCATCGATAGGTGAACACTCCACTATATTGATATAAGTAAAAGAGAAGTTGAGATATGAACATTGCATTAAATTGACTAGCTGATGGTAATACTTGTTTAATGGTTTAAATTGATAGCAATTGTAGTTACGGGTGGCATTCTGGACTTCATTAGTTCGAGTGCTAAAATGTTGCTTAACCAGAACTTATATCCTATTGTAGAGACTGAAAATAATATATCATATCTGTCGCATCCTTGTCTTCAACCCATCATCATTGCCTTGAGCCACCTCCAACCTGTCTCTATTGCTACCGCCAACCCATCCCCGTCGCCGGCTTGCCGCCTCCAACCCGTCGCTGTCCGACAACCGTCGCCTTGACCACGCCAGCCGCCAGGTCTCCTCTCTCTCACTCTCACTTTCTGTTTTCTCTCGCCTTGACCGTGTGGACTAGGTAGGTGGAGGGGAAGTGTGGAGTAGGAGTTTATGCCGAGTGGTGAGTGGGAGGTCATTGTAGGAGCAATATTGTGTAGGAGTACTAATTAGTCAATGGATTGGAGTGGTCTGAGTGGGAGTATATGCTATTATGCTCACTATAGGAGCAATATTGTGTAGGAGACTAGGAGTACTATTAGTCAATGGATCAGATCATTGGAATTTTGGAATAGTGAGTTATTACTCATTACTGATTGCTTATCTTTGCCTGCTGTCCTCATTTTTAATTCGGCCGCCTAAGCCCTGCTTAGGCCCCCTAAGCACTAGGTGCCATGGTTGTCACGGCGGAGTCGGCGACCACGGCGAGTGAGGACCGCCTGGACGCCTAGGCGAGGGCCCGGCGACGCCTAGGCGAGGGCCCGGCGAGGATATCACCCCCGAGGCCCCGACCGCTGTCTCGCGTCTCTGTCTCTCTTCCGCACTCTCTCTTTCGCTCGCCTCTCTCTCGCTCGCGTCTCTCTTCGGTCTCTCTCTCGCTCGCGTCTCTCTTCCACCTCTCTCGCCGCCTCTCTCTCTCGCCGCGGTCGCGTCTCCCGACTCACTCCCGACGCCTCCCTGCCGCCTCCCCGCCTCCCTCCCGACGTCTTCCCCCGCCGCCTCCCGTCGACTCCCACTCCCGCCTCCCGACTCCTCCCCGACGCCTCTCCCGCCGCCTCCCGTCGCCTCCCTCCCTCGGCGGCGGGGCTACTGGAGGAGGTGGCCGGCACGGGAGGGAGGGCGGCGGGAGGGAAGAAGGCGGCACGCGGACGGAGGGAGGCGGCGCGGCGGGATGGAAGGAGGCGGTGAAGCTAGGGTTCGGGCCAAGGCGAGGCGATCCTCCCCGGCGACTCCTCCCCGGCGCCAGGACGACTTGGTGTCGCCTAGGCGACGCCTAGGCGACGCCGTGACAACCATGCTAGGCACCACCTAGCCGTCCACCTAGTGCCTTCTTGAACACTATAAGAAAGTGGTTTCAATGGAGTGACACTACTTTGCTCCTCAAGACAAGAATGTTGAACCGGTGTCTCTCGCTATACAAAGTGTGCATGACCCGACAGCAAAGTTGCTCGAAGATGGTGCATAAGCAGCCAAAGATATAGTGCTCATTGATGTACCATCAGCCAAAGATATAATGCTCATTGATGTACCATCCGCCCCCTGTCCCTGTACCACTACATGTCACCTAGGAGTTTTGACAGAAGGTATATGCCATATAAGTTAACAAGACTATCAATGAGTGCTTCCATCAATTAAGAACTCAGCTGCAAAGCAATCAAAAGATCCAAAATCTTTTGCCAGCAGACTCAGTTGAGAACCTTGCTCTTTCCAGCTAAGAAAATATATGCTTTTATGAATATCACCAAACAAAACAAAGTTTTTGACCTGTCAGGGCATGAAAAGAATCTCAGAGGACCGCATGTTTTTCAGGACAATGCACCCACCAATACAATCAGCAGTGTAGCCTACTGCAAGTCTGCAACATGGCATGATGTACAAAACAAATATCATAAGGACACGAAATCAAAGCAATGGGATAGGCAGACATAATAATCAAATCTGAAAACTGTAATCTAATTATTATGATTTATGTAAGCATTAAAATAATTTGATCATATCATTTGGCCAAGAAATAAACATAGGAATCATATCGGTGATAGAATGTACTTTAGGCCTCGGAAGATCATATCATTTTCTTAGCCAAATGTACATTCTAATGCTAGGTTGCCTGGCTACGGCTATAGTGCTACACGATACGGATATGCCAATACCACAACACACCATTTTCCCGAAAAACCACCGATCCGGTGATAATGTGCGTGCGTGTGTGCATGCGTACATACATACATATTAATAAATAGCTAATATATATATTTATTTTGATTTTGTAAATTATATTAATATTTTAAATCATTATATGGGACAATAATTTCAACTTCGCACCACTTACTGAAATAGAGCCACAGAAGATCCTAGACAACTTGTCACAAGGCAAAAAGAAGTCCAACTGCACAGTAGCAAAATGCTTTAGAACAAGCACCA
Organism: Bonia amplexicaulis; assembly: GCA_036346245.1. NCBI lineage: Eukaryota > Viridiplantae > Streptophyta > Magnoliopsida > Poales > Poaceae > Bonia > Bonia amplexicaulis. The sequence goes on from CM070748.1 coordinate 11,230,533, forward strand.
GTCCCAACGACTGCAACCCCCCTCATTTTCTTTACTACACCATCCCCCTTTGAATCCTCTTCACGCAGGGAAACTCCATCACTTCTTCATCCTCCTAGCCTCTTAGGCTCCTCTTAGCCATGGCATGGCATGTGTCGTCAGAGAAGATTCGATAGAAGCAAAAAAGAAGTCACCAGCCACCGGCTAAACGCCAAAATGTCCAGCATGAGCAGCAGCGTTGAGGCCACGAAGCAATTGCTAAAGGCTGCAGCAGATGAGCCCTGAAGACAGCAAATGCAATGGCACCGGAGAAACCCGATGGCGAGGAAGGCACCTGTCCGGGAAGTATCCAGAAAGTATTGGGGAAGTATCTAGAATGTATCTGGAGTTTTTTTTAAAAAAAATGTGTTTTTCCGATATGTCTCAGGCACGTATCCAGCCGTATCCGATACATATCACGATACTAATATGAGGACTTTCAGCCGTATCGGGGTAATGTAGTTCTAATGTCGTGAAGCTTCGAATTGGATATCTATGTTCTACTTATCGCCGATTCCAACATGCCACCTAAGCCCGGTACTTCTATTTACTCTTTCAAGTCCAAAATAGATGTTCTAGATTTGTGTACGGAGAAAAGGAAAAGGCTAATGCCCGTTCTTTATGTGTTTGCACTTTACTAATTAGTTCGAAACATATGAAAGTGCTGGGAGGTTATTTATACCTATCAGCATTAAAGATGGCATTGGAGAAAAATGATGCCTACAGAAAGCAAAACAAGAAGTACTTAAGCAACTAAGTTACTAGCTAAAGCATGTACATTGAACCAAAGGTTGTGCAATACTCACAATGTTCAAGCTCACAACATGCAAAGGGGCATCATAGAATGCAACGACAACAATTCGAACCAGTCCATTTGTTCAATGTGATCTTAGGACCGAAGCTATCGCAGATGACCTTGAAGAGACGCAAACAAATGATCAAAGACCTTTACTCTCTTTTGAGTACACTTAGTAACCGAAATTAGTCTCTACATGTTAACAAATGATTATAGTAGTAATTGTAATGGCAGGGAACCTTTTCAGAATTCCAATAATGCTCCCCTACGAGAGTGATTTTGAGAATTTTCACTTTTAGTGAAAGAGAACGAAGAGCCCGTCCTCTAGCGACTACATCCTCCCTTGAACATAAGCAGTCCCAATAGCCATCGAGTTTCATTTTCCTTGGTGGTTGTGTTCTGAAGTGGAAATGCATAACCTTTTGGTGAATAATAAATTAATATAAATAGATATGTACATTTGGCCATTGAATTTTGAAATCGGATAAATTTTATGCCCAAACACACAAACAAAGTAGCCAGACACATTCAAATAAAAAAAGCAAAAACAACAGGAAAATAGAAGCTAGCAAAAATGAAGAAAATAAAAGTTGATGCGTATTTTGTTCTATCTAACATTGTATGCTAGCAGCCCAAAATTTGAATTAGAACAAGTTGATCTAGCCATTAATTTGGTTTCAATATAAGGGGAGAAAAGAAATACATACATGTAATGTAACAATGCGCACAGTTAGAGCATTTTCAAATGATTGCATTGGAATAGTGGACCTTGTCTCCCAACGTCCACTGGGTTTCTCCAACTCCAAAATGTGAACCTCAAATTCATCAACAGTATAAGTCTTTTGGAGGTCATCAGCACTTGTAACATCGTTCTCCATGTGATGAACCAATTCTTGGTCAGCCATAGAAGAAAGAAGTTGATTTAGGGGCCGAACAACATGCGAGAATGTAAATTAGAATCTTGAACTAGATAGTTGTACATATCGACAATGCACAAACCGTAATCATATATGGCAATAACGAAACAGTATTATCAATTTATCATCAAGTAACGGATCGCCATACGAGAATGACACAATAAGTGGATACAGGGACTACTCTGCATAATATGTGACCTGATGTGGGGTGCCATACAATGATACAAAGGAACCTGAAAAGGTACAAAATATTAAAGTTCCATATAATATGAAAAGGCTTCAAATAATTGTTGAGTCTAGGTTATGCGTACAAATTTACCTTTTGAACAGGCCAGTAGTTGTCATAGTTATACGCTGAGGGCAATTGACATATCTTCAGAAAACCTTGCACCAAATAATCATGAATCTCAAATTTCCAATAAGAATATCTGAGAACAATATAAGCATCCAAACAACTCTTTACCTGTGGTGTAACATATATAAGCCCATGACAACAATTTACATTGTGAAGAACAATAAAGGCTTCAATGGAACCATCACATAACTGCAAAATGGAACAACTTAAATAGGATTGCACCAAGGACCAGAAAGAAAGGAAATATAAGAATAGTTAAATTTGCATGAAGTGGTATTTTGGGATGTTAGAAAAGGTATCTCTATCTAACAATATCTGTATCCCGCCAGCTGTATCACGCATATCTCTGTTGCCTTATTAATAGAGTCCTTGTATAGAAACAGATTGATCTGTTGAATAGGAAATAGAGATTGTATCCAATTAGAGATATTTCAGTTATGGCAACCGAGATATATGTGATTCATATCTGTAAACATCCTGGCGGTTCAGCCATCTATAAATATATCTGTGCGGCCTCAAGAGAGGTTCAACGCTTCTCAAAACTAATCTACTGCGTTTCACATGGTATCAGAGCCATCTATGGCGCATGGAGCCTCCTCCTCTTCGACCATGAGTCAATCCCTAGGTCATTCTGTGTCAGAGAAACTAACAAGGAGCAATCATATGCTCTGGAAGGCTCAAAGCTTCCGGCGATTCGGGGTGCCCAACTCACCGGGTATCTTGATGGAACCTCGGTGGCTCCCAAGGAGAAGATCATCGCCAAGATCGATGATGAGGCTACAGAAGTGCCAAATCCTGAGTACGCCCGATGGCTGGCTCTTGACCAGCAAGTTCTTGGCTACCTCCTCTCCACTCTGTCAAGAGAAATCTTGACTCATGTTGTCTCCTTGACAAGTGCGGCGTCAGTATGGAGGGCAATCGAAGACATGTTTGCATCAAGAAACCGAGCTCACATGGTGAACACCCGCATGGCTCTGTCTAGTACTCAAAAAGGGACTATGACGGTTCCTGAGTACTTTGGAAAGATGAAAGGGCTTGCTGACGAGATGGCAGCAGCAGGGAAGCCCATCGATGATGAAGAACTTGTCGCCTACATCCTCAATGGACTGGATATGGACTACAATCCAGTCGTCACAACCATCTTGGGCAGATCTGATCCCATCACGGTGAGTGAGTTGTATTCTCAACTGTTCAGTTTTGAGAATCGCATGGATCTGCTGCAGGGAACAAATCTACAAAGCTCTGTCAATGCTGCAAATCTGCAAAGTTCTGTCAACGCTGCCATGCGTGGTCGTGGCAGCTTCCAGCGCGGTCATGGCTATCGCGGTCGAGGAAATCGCAGTGGAGGACGCAGCAATGGTCGAAACAGCGGCAGAAGCTCATCAAACAATCATACTGATGATCATCCTCGCTGTCAAGTCTGCGACAAACCAAATCACACTGCTCTTGAGTGCTGGCATAGGTTTGATGAAAACTATGTGCCAAGAAGAAAAACAGCTGCTGCCGCAACAACATCTTATGGCATCGACACCAACTGGTACACCGACACAGGTGCCACTGATCATATAACCAGCGAATTGGACAAGCTCTCAACTCGTGACAGATATAATGGCAGTGAACAAGTTCACACTGCAAGTGGCACAGGTATGGACATTAAACATATTGGTCATGCTGTTGTTCAAGCTCCTCATCGAAATATATATCTCAACAAAGTTCTGCATGTTCCAGAAGCAAAGAAAAATCTTGTTTCTGTTCATCGTTTAGCCACTAATAATCAAGCTTTTCTTGAATTTCATCCAAACTTCTTCTTAATCAAGGATCAGGAAACGAAGAGAGTTCTTCTTCAAGGAAGATGTGAGGGAGGATTCTATCCACTGCCGTCTACTCCAGGAGAGAACAATAAACAAGCTCATAGTGCCATAAAATCTTCCACAACAAGGTGGCATAACCGATTAGGTCATCCTTCTTCCTCAGTCACAGAAAAAATCATTAGTCAGAACAATCTTCCATGTTCATTAGAATCCAATAAAGAGTTTGTATGTGATGCATGCCAAAAGGCCAAGAGTCATCAACTTCCTTATTCAAGGTCTAATAAAATTTGTCATTTTCCTTTGGAGTTGATCTTTTCTGATGTTTGGGGTCCTGAACCAGAATCTGTTGGAAAACATAGATACTATGTAAGCTTCATTGATGATTCTAGCAAGTTTGTTTGGATCTATCTCCTTAAACACAAATCTGAAGTCTACCAAAAATTTCAAGAATTCCAAAGTCTTGTTGAACGACAATTTGGTAGAAAAATTATCTCCATGCAAACTGACTGGGGTGGTGAATATGAGAAACTCAATTCTTTTTTCAAAAGAGTAGGAATATCCCATCATGTGTCCTGTCCTCATGCACATCAACAAAATGGATCTGCAGAAAGAAAGCATCGTCATATTGTTGAAGTAGGGTTAGCACTTCTTGCTCATGCCTCAATGCCCTTAAAATTTTGGGATGAAGCCTTTATGACTGCTACCTACTTAATCAATCGAACACCCAGTAAAGTAATTGGAATGACTCCTTTGGAATGTCTTTCTCAAATCCAACCAGATTATTCTTCCCTTCGTGTGTTTGGATGTGCATGTTGGCCTAATCTTCGTCCTTACAATACTCGCAAATTGCAATTCCGCTCTAAACAATGTGTTTTTCTTGGCTATAGCAATATGCACAAAGGTTTCAAATGCTTAGATATATCCTCAGGAAGAATCTATATCTCCCGTGATGTTGTCTTTGATGAAGATAACTTTCCCTTCTCTAAACTGCACACAAGTGCAGGAGCAAGACTCAGATATGAAATTCTCTTTCTTCCTCCAAACTTGTTGAATTCTATTGATCACCAGGGGGAACAATCAGTATCAGCTGATCAATATGCTAATGATCCTAACTCTATTAATGAAGTTCATGCAGAAAACAGGGCAAACATTGGTACAGAATCTGCTGATTTGGCTTCTATAAACAACAACGTCGAGCTTGCTGTTTTGGCTCCTATGAGAACTCATGGCTTCACACTGTGGATTCCTTGATGCAGACCAAGCATCCAAAACCGACCACCTGTTACTCAAGTGTACAGCCGACGACCCAGAGTACTGCAGTCAAATGATGAAACATTATCTACTGAAGAAGAGCATGAATTAGAATCATCATCTTCATTGTTCAGAACATCAGGGTCTGCAGATCACCCTGAAGAATATGCTGTGGATGATCATGACATTCCTATTGAGCATCGACCACTAACAAGACTTCAAAAAGGTATTACTAAACCTATGGTTTTTACAGATGGGAGAATAAAATATACAGATGGTAGAGTTAAATATGGGTTCCATACATCAACTGGTGAACCTGAGAACCTATATGAAGCTCTACAAAATAATGATTGGAAAGAGGCAATGATACGGGGTCGCCCGATCTTCTCGACGTAGGATGGATACTCACGGGAGCCTTGATGAATCGTAATGATCCTCCAAAGCCAATGCAAGGGACGAACACTCTTTAATCTGCCAAAACACACTCGTGTTGATTTCACCGACCACCAAGCGAAGATCTATCGTGCACCCAATTCCCAACGGAAAGGCTGAACGATCTTGATTGAAGAAACTCACTCTAAATACCCCATGGAACTTCGGTAGCAATGCTAAACTCAAACTAACTTTAGTAGATTCATTATTCTCAAACGTGGTCTACCTTACAATGGGGGTCTAACCCTCAATATATAGTACCCTGTCCACCTTATGGCTGGCCAAGAGCTCCTAAACCAACTCCAACTCATCCCTACATGTATTTGGAAACAAACTCACACAAAAGGAAAAACCTAAAATTAAACTGTCACCATATTTCGGTCATAACTTTTTATCTGTGACGAATTTGAAGGTGGGGCCAGATCCATTGTGTAGCCCTTGAAATTATCTTTCCAACGAGTACAAGAACACCTGAATCGGACTCCGTTTGTGAAAGTTATGACCTTTTTAGTAACTGCCTGTCAGGCTGTCCCGAACCGAATCCGAATTGAATTCTGAGTTGAATCCGAGTTTGAATTGGATTGAGCACGTGGGAGGTCCGAATTTGGCTTGAAAATCTTATCCAAAACTTGTAGTTTAAGTTCTTGGGCTCCTCCCTTTTTGCTTTCCCACTGCATTGGGTTCTTTCCTCCTTGTGCTTCTCCATTATTTTGGCCCCGTAATCAACATAATATTCAAACCTAATAATAAACAAGAATTTGGCATAAGGTAGTATATCGTTCCCACAAATAGAAGGAAATTCATTAAGAAACAAATTCACCTGACAATATTTAATGCGGCTCAATACTTCTTTCCAGTGAAATAATGTATTTGACTTAAAAGTGCTAAGCATATGCGTATCCGCATCATCCTCCCTTTCTTCAAGAAAAGCCGTCCTCGGCTTTTGATAGCCTGAAATTGTACTAAACAAAGAATACAATGTGTATGCATGGTATATGTATTGGTCGGTTAAACCCCTTTCGTCTTTCACATTACTATTACGTGGAGGTGTAGTAAGCAAAAAGAACAACACATATGCGTGGTATATGTATGAATCAATTATTGTGTCATTCTCATTCTCACTGTTTTGCACAAACCAATTGATACTACAATAGCTATCAAATGCATACATTGCAATGTTTGCATTCACACCATTCTCCCTCCCATAAGAAAAAGTTGTCCTCGACTTTGCGAAGTACGTGGACAAGTCATTAATGTGCAAAACCAGATCAAATGGTTCAAATATGGAAGATAAAATTTTAAGTGCCTTCCTTGCTTCAGCTGCGCTACTCTGATTATTTGTACATGATTGTTCATCGAAAGAGGAAAAAGTAGGCACAAGAAATCTTTGTAAACAGCAAGCACTATTGTTAAACCTCATCTCATTGTGATCATGATGTGGTATAAAAGATTGTTTGTCCAAAATATGCAATTTCAACTCGGCAAGCTTATCACATGTAATGCATATTCTATAAACATAAAAGTTGTCATCTACACCATAATCTCCGATCAAATTGAACTTATATGTGTAGGCATAGGAACTAACTAGTGATTTTAAACATGCAATTTCAGCAACATTCTCAATGACACTAGATAGCTCTTTAGGGTCATCGAACATAATATAATATAAAGAATCATCATGAGATATTCTAGAAAGAACTTCCTTATGAGTAATTAATTCCACATTATGTAAATTGACCAAAGAAATTTTAGAACATGGAATTTTCGAATGAACACATGAGTTCTCACAATTACTCACATTTTCACAAATAAATTCAGAACCAATATGGTTACCTCTATCATTCCTTTCAATTGATGTAGGTGTTGTAGGTATTAAATCATCATGATGTAACAACGGGGCAGCAAGTACTTCATCTTTAACTATGATTATCTCCTCATCGTTTATCTCCAATGGTGCCAATTGTTGAACATTTGGCTCCTCTTCTTTAATTTCAACTGCACAATATGAGGAACAACACTAGAAGTAGATATTAATGTGTTAGTTTCAAAATCAACCTCACTTTGTCTATCTTCTACTTCTCTCTTTTCTTTTGGTGTATCTCTCACACTCTCAGTTTGGATGCTCTCAAACTCACATATGGTGGAATCACACGTTCGCTCTTTTCAACACTCTCACTCAATTTGGCTATGTGGCTCTCATTATCAACTGGGTTTTGATGCATCTTAATTGTTGTATGTATCATTGGGGCAGCACAAGATGTCTCCATTACCGAAGGGAAAGTCCCATGCTCGGCCTTCTTCTCATGTGTCACACTAGTGGAACCATAAGAGTATGGACATAGATTGAACCGTGATGTACGTGTCTCCATAAGTCTCTTCTCCTCCTTAATAGTACAATTCACAAGATCATGCAAGTTACTAAAATATTTATGTTGAAGTATAGCGGCGATCTCAGAATTCAAGCCACCCTTGAAGTATGCCTTCTCCCTTATTGGACTAGTGACACCGCACGACACATTGCATCTTGCGCTCAAAATAGTAATCTTGGACAGATTACTACCTTGTGTGATATTCTCCAAATGGTGAAGCAATTCCTGCGCATAATAGAATGGCACAAACTCGCTCCTCATGAACGCCTTCAAATCTGACCAAGTTTTAATGAATTGTTTTCCAATTAGTTGTTGCCACCAACTATAAGCATAGTCTTCAAACTCCCTCGTGGCACGTTTCACCTCTTGATCTTTGGAAAGTTTCGGAAATCTAAACACTTTCTCCATTTGCCATTCCCACTCAAGATACTCCTCTGGATCATCACTGCCATAGAAAGGAACAAAGCTATCTTCTTCTTGTTGTGGACCAAGTGCTCGCACAATATCATTCACGATGTTTTATGTATCACCTTCATTTGTTGATTGAGCTCAATGCGAAATCCTGCATATCCACCGGTTGTACATGCTTATCGGTGGTGCTGATTGGAGCTCTTGTTGCAATGTACTTCTCAATGCCCGATGTTGAAATCGAGTCTTGGGCATTAAGATTAACTTTAATCTCATCACTATAGTTATCTTCTCTACCTGCCATGGTTAGATTGTACAAAGAAAACACCAAAACCACAAATATATGGGCAATATGTGGAGTTCACACAATCTCACTTTTCCTCTCCCAAGTAAAGTTCTTACCTTTCCGAAGTGAATTGAGGCCAAAAGAAACTTACACTTGGTAGTAGCTATCATAACAAGTGATGATCAAGCGGATTTAAAAGTGACTCACAATTGCACGGCAAATGATGTTTTGTGGAGCTTGGTTAAGAAGTATTTATCCTACACGATCTGAATTTCTCGATGTCGTAAAATTAAGTAATAATCCAAGTTAGAAAGTATTGCCTATGTGTGATCCAAAGATTTAAGTGAAGTATATGAACGCACACACAAAGATCAATGTGACTCGATGCAAACAAAGGAATGAGCTAACTAGAGGCAATCTAAAATTAAAGATTAGATAGCTCGTTTTGCACCAAGTACTAGGAGAGACGCTAGCCAATTGCAATGATATGAATGTAAGGGCACAAGATTGCTCAAAGGAATTAAATACAAAAGCTGAATTTATGGACTAAGAGCTCATCCTAGATTCGGCCAATGTTTTTTTTTCTCTCTTTTTTTTCGTAGCTATTTTTTTTCTTCTTCTTCTTCTTCTTTTTTTTTCAAGGGCCGAACTAGGTTTAATTGTCTTTTTGATTTTGCATAGGTCACAAATATTCAAAGAAGATGTAGAATACTCAAGAACGACCCTAGATGCAATATTCAACAGCTAGTCTCAATTGATGAAATAAAAATATCGATTTTTTGCAATGTAGTAATGTTCATGCAATCAGAGCGATTGGATTTTTTTGAATTTTGGATTGGACACAAAGATTAAGCTACGCAAATAAACACGAACGATCGACACGTAAACAAAATTTCTAATGGATCAAGACATAATAAAACTCACGAAAATAGCAGATGTGAAACTAGGGTTTGGATTTTTTTTTTTGTGTTTCGGTTTGTGGACTATAGGACAATAAGTAATAAACTGAAATTTAAAGGGATAAGATCCTACCGAGTAAACCGCGCTCTGATACCAAGATGATACGGGGGTCGCCCGATCTTCTCGACGTAGGATGGATACTCACGGGAGCCTTGATGAATCGTAATGATCCTCCAAAGCCAATGCAAGGGACGAACACTCTTTAATCCGCCAAAACACACTCGTGTTGATTTCACCGACCACTGCGAAGATCTATCGTGCACCCAATTCCCAACGGAAAGGTGAACGATCTTGATTGAAGAAACTCACTCTAAATACCCCATGGAACTTCGGTAGCAATGCTAAACTCAAACTAACTTTAGTAGATTCATTATTCTCAAACGTGGTCTACCTTACAATGGGGTCTAACCTCAATATATAGTACCGTCCACCTTATGGCTGGCCAAGAGCTCCTAAACCAACTCCAACTCATCCCTACATGTATTTGGAAACAAACTCACACAAAAGGAAAAACCTAAAATTAAACCGTCACCATATTTCGGTCATAACTTTTTATCTGTGACGAATTTGAAGGTGGGCCGGATCCATTGTGTAGCCCTTGAAATTATCTTTCCAACGAGTACAAGAACGCCTGAATCGGACTCCGTTTGTGAAAGTTATGACCTTTTTAGTAACTGCCTGTCAGGCTGTCCCGAACCGAATCCGAATTGAATTCTGAGTTGAATCCGAGTTTGAATTGGATTGACCACGTGGGAGGTCCGAATTTGGCTTGAAAATCTTATCCAAAACTTGTAGTTTAAGTTCTTGGGCTCCTCCCTTTTTGCTTTCCCACTGCATTGGGTTCTTTCCTCCTTGTGCTTCTCCATTATTTTGGCCCCGTAATCAACATAATATTCAAACCTAATAATAAACAAGAATTTGGCATAAGGTAGTATATCGTTCCCACAAATAGAAGGAAATTCATTAAGAAACAAATTCACCTGACAATATTTAATGCGGCTCAATACTTCTTTCCGGTGAAATAATGTATTTGACTTAAAAGTGCTAAGCATATGCGTATCCGCATCATCCTCCCTTTCTTCAAGAAAAGCCGTCCTCGCTTTTGATAACCTGAAATTGTACTAAACAAAGAATACAATGTGTATGCATGGTATATGTATTGGTCGATTACACCCTTTCGTCTTTCACATTACTATTACACGGAGATGTAGTAAGCAAAAAGAACAACACATATGCGTGGTATATGTATGAATCAATTATTGTGTCATTCTCATTCTCACTGTTTTGCACAAACCAATTGATACTACAATAGCTATCAAATGCATACATTGCAATGTTTGCATTCACACCATTCTCCTCCCATAAGAAAAAGTTGTCCTCGACTTTGCGAAGTACGTGGACAAGTCATTAATGTGCAAAACCAGATCAAATGGTTCAAATATGGAAGATAAAATTTTAAGTGCCTTCCTTGCTTCAGCTGCGCTACTCTGATTATTTGTACATGATTGTTCATCGAAAGAGGAAAAAGTAGGCACAAGAAATCTTTGTAAACAGCAAGCACTATTGTTAAACCTCATCTCATTGTGATCATGATGTGGTATAAAAGATTGTTTGTCCAAAATATGCAATTTCAACTCGGCAAGCTTATCACATGTAATGCATATTCTATAAACATAAAAGTTGTCATCTACACCATAATCTCCGATCAAATTGAACTTATATGTATGGCAAAGGGCTTTAAGCAAAGGTATGGCATTGACTATGAAGATACGTTTAGTCCTGTGGTCAAAGCTGCTACTATTAGACTTGTTCTATCTATTGCATTATCTAGAGGTTGGAGTCTTCGCCAGTTAGATGTGCAAAATGCATTCCTTCATGGTATTCTAGAAGAAGATGTCTTCATGAGGCAACCGCCGGGGTATGAGAATAAGGTATTATGCAATCATGTATGTAAATTGGATAAGTCACTATATGGACTCAAACAAGCCCCTAGAGCTTGGTACTCAAAACTCAGTGAGAAGCTTCAAAAACTTGGCTTTCATCCATCCAAGGCCGACACCTCCTTATTCCATTATAACAAAGGGAGTGTCACCATATTTATTCTTATCTATGTTGATGATATAATAGTTGCGAGCTCTTCTATGAATGCAACAACAATGCTCTTGCAGGATCTCAAGCAAGATTTTGCACTAAAAGATTTAGGTGATCTTCATTATTTTCTTGGAATTGAAGTCAAGAAAACTAAAGAAGGAATTATCTTGGCACAAGAAAAGTACACGGCTGATCTACTTAAAAGAGCAAACATGTTGAATTGCAAGTCTGTAAGTACTCCTATGTCAACATCAGAAAAATTGTCAGCCCAAGGTGATTTACTCAGTCCTGAGGATTCTACAAGGTATAGAAGTATTGTTGGTGCATTACAATATTTAACATTGACTAGACCAGACATCTCCTTTCCTGTTAATAAAGTCTGTCAATACCTATATTCACCAACTATATTGCATTGGACTGCTGTTAAAAGGATCTTAAGATATCTAAAACACTCTATGGGTATCGGATTGCATATAAACCAATCAACAAGTATGGTTGTTAGTGCCTTCTCTGATGCAGATTGGGCTGGCTGTTCTGATGACAGAAAATCAACTAGAGGGTTTGTTGTGTTTCTAGGAAACAACCTTATATCATGGAGTGCACGAAAACAAGCAACGGTGTCAAGATCTAGTACTGAGGCAAAATATAAGTCAATGGCAAATGCTACAGCTGAAGTTATGTGGGTTCAAACTCTTCTTTGTGAGCTGGGCATAAATTCTCCTCCGTTGCTATATTATGGTGTGATAACATGGGGGCTAAGTATCTCTCAGAGAACCCAGTGTTTCATGCAAGAACTAAACACATTGAAGTGGATTATCATTTTGTCAGAGAAAGAGTAAATCAAAAATTACTAGATGTAAGGTATATACCTACAGGAGATCAAGTTGCAGATGGATTTACTAAACCACTGTCAGATCGGAAACTTGAAGAATTTAAGCACAATCTCAACTTAAGAAAGTTGTGATTGAGGGAGGCTGTTAGAAAAGGTATCTCTGTCTAACAATATCTATATCCCGCCAGCTGTATCACGCATATCTCTGTTGCCTTATTAATAGAGTCCTTGTATAGAAACAGATTGATATGTTGAATTGGAAATAGAGATTGTATCCAATTAGAGATATTTCAGTTATGGCAACCGAGATATATGTGATTCATATCTGTAAACATCCTGGCGGTTCAGCCATCTATAAATATATCTGTGCGGCCTCAAGAGAGGTTCAACGCTTCTCAAAACTAATCTACTGCGTTTCACACGGGATAACCTACGAAAAGGAATTGATGAAGGAATCACACTCCACGATGTCAAAATGTTCATTACACTGACAGCTTTCCAATTGGGTAATACAAATAAAGCTTTTGAAGTTGTAAGAAACAACACATAAATTTAGACTGATTTGTCGTTTAAGTATCAGCTTAAGTCTGGAGAGTTTTGGACACTTCTCATCTTGCAAATAATCAATAACAACAATAGTAATAAAATAAGCTTGCCTCAAAAAAATGAATTAACAGTGATAGTATTCCCCCAGACCCCAGTAAATGCAAACATTTAAATCCTTGCAAAACCACAGGATATGTTAAACATTTCAATATACTAGTTGAATGCCCGTACGTTGCTACGGATTTTTAAAATTTATCATACTATTGTGCACTAAACTGGGGGCACAGGTTTCTTCAATGCTATTGAGTTATAGTATGTGAAAATCTTCTATACAACACTTTTCAGATCCAAAGAAGAAGAAAAGAAAAAATAAATACTGTTTAATTCTTTATATAGACAGGAAGATATGCAATCCTCTTCTCCACAAACTTGAAAACTCTATCGATTAAACCAACAAGTATTGAGTTTGATTTGGCAACGAGTGCACAACCTCAGCAGTATGTCGAATATTTTTAATGGAAGGAGAACAACAAGCCATTTGCATAGTAGGTGAGCCCAACTCGGTAATCTGATAACAAACAAGTCCATGGCAAGTTAACAAGACTATATCAATGAGTTCTGGGAGAAAATGTTTACAATTATTTTCTTTACTGTTAATTAAATAAACCAACAAGTATTGAATTCGATTTTCTTGAACCCTGGTAAAGATATATTACGGGGACCATTCCAGTAGTACGTGAAATATGGTGCTTCGAAGAATTGGAATTGTAAAACTTGCTAGGCAGTAGGCAGATGGATCAAATAGTAAAAACGTGAACATTGAGCATAAATCACTAATAGAAACTGCTGATAGTACTTGGTATAAGTGCTTCGGATCCATCGTGTTCTTGATTATGGGGTCAATTATCGTTGGGAGCTTTGATCTGTCAGTTAGCTGAGGCATGGCCTGCATTTGATTACAAATGTTAGATGTCAATGGATTAGCCAAATGCATCTTAGTTGCATGGATTTAGGCAGTGAAAATCGAAAGTATTCTATGCACACTGACATAATGAATTGCTTGCTCCATTATTTAACCGAAATGATTCTAACGATTCAGAATGTCAAATATCAGAGTATTGTGTACCCATGTAACAATTGATTAGAGTGAGATGGTGCCATCTTCTCAACCGGCTTCCTTCCCAACTTCCCTGAATTAGACACATTTACACTTAATTAAAATGCCCATTTTCACCTGATATGCTCCCAGTTAAAGTAGAACGTCATCATTGTGAATAATGGTTAGTCTATCAAGACGATTAGAACTAGGGTAAAGAAAAAGGAAGGCATACCATCTAATAAGTACTCAGGAGCTACATAGCCCAAAGTTCTGGAAAGCTTCAGATTCCGTTCTTTGTGATTCCCACCGATCACCGCAAGGCCGAAATCGATATCTACACAATAACAAAGGATCAATGAACTAACATTTTTTCTTTCAGTGATATGAGTTATGGTCAACAGTAATATTTTAATTGACCAGAAGTGAAATAAGCAGCAGGCGTACCTTACCATTGAAGTCTCAATCTAAAAGTATGTTAGACAACTTCAAATCCCTATGGATAACCAATGACTTGCAGGCGTACCAATGACTTGAAAAGATAACTAAACACCATGTTGTGTACACAAGGGTACTATCCAGACAAAGAAAGAAGATTGTTTTATTTTGAAGCACTACATAACTAAATTGGACATATCACCTTATAGGTTTTGTCCCCAAAGAAATGGATCTCTTGGAATTCATCAAGATATCTCAAGTAGTAGGTCTTATCCTAGCCTTGCGGGAATACCTGAATTTTCATTGACGCGGTAGTAAGTAGCATGAACATAATATTTCCAGCAAATATGTACAAGTCTGAAATCGTTACTGCCTTTTAGAAGATAATTTGTACCTTATCATACTTTTCAAACTCATCGCGTTCTTCTTGACTACAGTTTATCCCTATAGGCGACACATTAAGCATTCCACTTTGGAATTATATGAATGTACCCCTGAGCAAACAATTATTTGGTCAGTACAGAGGTAGTGCCAATGGGAATTCTTGGACGTGGTTCTTCTGACGACCTTTTGATAGAGATATCTAGGTCAGCAATGTAATGAAGTTAATAATTTCCTGAAAAGAACACATATCATCATTAGAAATGACTCAAAATTTTATCAGTAAAAATAGTACAAGAATGTAACCACAGATAGGCTCATCTTAAGCTTATCATCTCCAAGAAGCGATTTCAAACTCTGCATTGTGCAAAACATCAGGTTCTAGTATGTACAAAGCGCATACAAAAGCTTCAAGCATGTCCTTCTAATAGGCAACCAGGAACACCGAAGGATTAGAGTTTGCTTCGTCCGGCCAATGTTAGCTCGTTTAGACACTCAACAAATGAAAAGATGGATCTTTACTAATATTTCCCAGAAACTTGATAATCCCCAAATGATCCTGATAATATCCTAATTTCAGACACTATCGAATGCAGACATGTTAAAATAATATTCATAGGAGGCCTAGAGACTTACTTGAGTTCCAATGAGCTTGCCAATCCTGTGCGCAACCAGGCCATTTTCAGAGAAGACATAACCATAATAAGTGACAACTGCGAAAGAAATATCAAACCAGTTATTTACAAGGTTCATAACGAAGGCAACTCTCATATGTGCAGAACTGCAGAACTGAGCATATAGGTTCCAGACCTGATTGGCCCAGCTGCTCAAAAATCTTGACCAAATCGGATCCCCCACCACATCCTCAGTCATATGCTGCTCATAAATAACCAGAAAACCAGAACCAGTTTGTGATTTCCCTTTAGAATCCTATGAAAAAGGAAGAGAACAACAAGAAGTCAAGAAGATATGCCACTCACCTCGCGCAGCTGCTTCACGAACTCGAGTATCTCCCGCGCCACCGCCTACTCAAGGGAAGAGAAGTGGAGAGGAAATTTCATTATTAACACAACCGCGGCCGCGAACCTTGCGGGGTGCAGTGAGGGTGCCATCGACGTCGAAGAGTACGGGGACCCCAGCATTCGTCCTTGCCGCCGCCATCGCCAACCTGCTCCTCCTACTATAGAAGAAGAACTATTTAAAAGTTAGGGGAGGAGGCGGCAGAGCGGACTGCGGAGGAGCAGGGGAGGAGGTAGCGGCGTGCGGTGGGAGGGAGGGAGGAGGCGTCGGCGCGGGGGGGGAGGAGGCGGCGCGGGGTGGGAGGAGGAGGAGGCATCGGCGGGGTGGTCTTCTCCGATGCCAACGACTTCCCCGACCTCCTAGCGCCTTCCTCTACCTTTCCCTACCGACGGCAATGGAACAGGATCAGCGAGCTGGTGGGCTGGTGGCATTCGTGCTAGTGGAGTGGCTGATCTGGGTTGTAGGTACGTGCAACTAATTGGTAGTTGATGGCACTTTTTGGATGTTGGGAACACCCGTTTGCTTGTGAAGTGTTACTAGGTATAGTTGAAAGCCTAAAACTGTACCTCTTGCTATTTTAGGAGATGGATCTAGTTGATCTAAACAACAAGCCATTGTGGAACCATGTTGATATTCATTTACTGCTCATTGACTTGTTTGCAGATATCAGATTTGGATAATATAAATATACAGACACATGGATTTATTAATGATGGAATTCCTGAAGCTGGTGACACAATTCAGATAGATTTAGATGGAGGCTTTGTCTAGCAAAGGATTACAAAGGAAAGAAGCTTTTTCAGGTAAAGCATCTGATGCCATTTTGCATTTCAATAGTTATTAGAGAGCACCAAATTTCATTTTAGATCACTCCCTAGGCCTTTGAAATCGCATCCACTATTATAGGTACCAAACCAGTGATTTTGTGAATCAAGGAAGTGATTCTTTTTTAAAAGAGTGTTAATTTTTTGGTGAAAATGGGAGTTCCATTAAGTCTTTTCTTATTGGCATGTATCTAAATATACTTCTACTATATTTTTTCAGCTTTCAGAAATATACTTCTACTATATTTTTTAACCAAATCCTTTTTTATACTATTATTCAATATTTTTAGCTTCAATAAATATATTGCTGCTCTATTTTTTAACCAAATCCTCCATTCAGGGCAATAGCAAATATGGATATTAAGCTAGACTTTACATATATACTTGCTGTATCGACGTATCCTTGTTTTTGTAAAATATCGTATCGTGGTATCGATGTATCCATATCGCCGTACCCGTATCGCGTATCGGGGCATCCTAGCCTGCACAGATTTATGCACATGTTTAGACCTAAATGAGAAAGCACCGGATTGCTAACTTCTATCTTCTGCTCTTGGGAAACTTCTCATGTCAGGTGCTATCTTATAGAGCCATATGAAAGCTATATGAATATTTTAGTACCACTCACCTTCCCATGCCTATTTGATCTCTACTATGATATCTGTGCGACTATTTTCTAGAATTACTGTCTCCAAAGTGCTGACCAACTTGACCGATTGCACGCTATAATCACGATTGGTAAGACTTAAATTTCAATGTTTAACTGAATTTTAGACACGTCCACAGAAAAGAAGCATGAAACCAAAACACGGTAGACAAGAAGATATATCATACCTCCTACAAGAAGCTGAACTGTTCCATCAACCATCTTCAAAAGAATAAATGGATCCGCGATGGAAACAGACGCCGCTCCAAGAGGATTAGAGCTCGAAGATGATTCTGAAGTATGCGTAGTAAAGTTTAGCTCTTGTGTCATGAAAGAACCATCAAGCACACGAGCACCATTGGCATATAATTGTATGACACGCCGCCTGAAAAAATTTAAACAATAATGGAACGATAAAAAAAATACTAAATGTAAAATTTTCACAAATTGTCATGAACATAATTCAACATTTACTGATGAAACATCTTCATTGATGATTCTATGAAGATGTCAAATCCTGCATGACACATGATTGATGATGTGAAATTTAGAAATCAAGATAATTAATGGTAACTAACTTTAGAAGTTTACATGTTTTGAGATTTGTGAAAAAAATTCATGGGAGAGCACTGAAACATATCTCTTGATATTAACCTTTCTAACATCAGACAAAACCATCAAATCAATCTTCGAGATAAAAGTACTTGGAGCAATTCATGATAAATTAGATGTACCATGAAGTCCAGTTGCTAAATTCACATGATGATTGACAAGACACATAACTAGAAGATAACTGAAGGTACATGATGCCAACATTGCTCATTCTTTTCATAAAATGAATGTAATCTGTCCATTTTCGTAGCAAATAATGCCAAACAAGTACAACATAATGTGATATAAATTACAAAAAATGATTAGCAGTGAAATACCTCCCAAACAAGTTACCAGCCGCAATGGTGCTTGCTTGAACATAATAGTCAACTGTTTCAGTAACTTCCCCTAGATCATCACCTGTCTCAAGTACCTATTACAAACAATAGTGTTGTATTGTCAGTAATCATTTTGTCAGAAGAAACTAGAGAGGATCAAGCCCAAAGGGAATAAACCGTAATTAAGTTAAACAACAAAATCAAGTACTAGCTGAAGAAAAACTTAAAATTTAAAAGAATCACACCACGTGGCATGACAAAAGTTATAAATACTTGTTTAGTTGTTTTATAAACAAAACAAGAAGCGAAGGCAACAAAACATGTAATTTAAAGCGATGATCTTGCTTGGAACAGAAATAATTTGGTTTGCTTTAATACTGATAGTCCCATTGCATGCAAGTCTGCAACCATTTTTGTGTAATGTCATTAACAAAATTTACCAAAGATATATGGACTTTTGCATATTGACACAAAAAAAATAAGATTGTTTTATGTGATGTATTCTGTTGCATGCAAGTATGCAAGCATTTAGGCTCCATTTGGAAGTTCACACGAAGCAACAACGGTGTTTCAGGAAGCAGGGAGGGTGTTTTGAGCTTTGAAGAATAAACTAAGGTTGTTTTGAGAATGGAAGTGCACACATAAAGGGAAGTGTAGTGAACTGCTCGTGAGAATTCTAAGCTCCTTCCGCATCATGACTTTTAATTCCTTTTTCATGAGAACAGTACAGGAGAACCCTACTGAAATATATTAACAATACTAACAAAAACATAAAACTGTACAATGGGTCAATTGAGAGCAAAGGCTTCAAGTCTACAGGAAAATGAAAATCAAACACAAAAGGAGCAGGAGGCCAATAACAACTCCATGGTAAAGCAAAAATATATATACATTGAAGATATCCTTGCAGAAGATTTTAAATCCTGAAATAAATACACAGCTAAACCATTAATTTACAAATGTATAATGTTTTTGCAGGCTTGTAACACCTAGACATCACAGCATGTCTCTTAAAAAGTTTAAAATGAGAACCCATGTCTCGGTAAACCTACTGAAAGTACAGCAATCATTTGCCTCACCATAGAGACATCAAGCCAAAAGAACCTTTAGCAATTGTACTTTACTTTGAGATAGTCAACTCAAGTCTGGAGAACTTTCATATTCTAACAAGGAAATTTTGGCTTTGTAGCACGGAAAGATCACCACTTTGGCTAAACATCACTGAATAGTTCTAGTTTACTTTATACCACCAAAGTTTCCCAATATTCCATTATTTGCCACTCAGCTTCCACCAATGATTTATTTCCTTTTGCCAATTCTTTGGATATCAAGACAAAAAATGGCAAAATTGCCCTTGGACTAAACCTGTTAAGCCCAACCAGGACCAAACCCATTCACTCCTCTACTCTCTGACGCTGACAGCAGCCAAGAAACTACGGCGAGGCAAGACTGATGGCAGCATGTGGATCCCTCTCCCTCTCTCTCTCCCTACCTCCGATTGTTGGCCAGCTGAAATTGCAGTAGCGACAGAGATGGGCAACAGCCCCTAAATATTGACTAGCAAATGGTCGATGGCCAAGAACGGTGGTGATAGAGAAGGACAACGACCACATCAAAATCAACTAGATCATGATCTTCAGCGACAGCCCCACCTCCCTCAACCGTGACATTTGCTGCAGTTCCTCACCCTCCCCTGTGGGTCGCAGCAGTGGCGGAGGAGAAGGACAAGGAGGCGGCAAAGGTCGGATTTGCAGAAGCAAAGGGTCAAAGGAAGTCACTGGCAGTGGAGAAGAACTCGTCAGAGGGTGAGAAATAGTGTTGGCCAAAGTCAAGTTGGGCAGCGATAGATAGTGCCTTGTGTCCGGAATTGGAGGTCGTAGTATACGGCAAGGATAAAGTCACTGACAGCCTCGACGGAGACCGAACTGCATCAGCAAGAGCTAGTGGAAGGCCTGGTGGCGGTAGTGAATTGCAGCAATGGCCGGCAATGGAGTTGATGTTGGATAGCATCGCAGTACGAAGAGCATAGAGAGGGAAGCTATTAGAATGGGGGGGGGGAAATGGACTTACTTAACAGCATAACCCCTTTAAAGTGATGGAGTGGCAAATAATGGAACGGAGGGAAACTTCGGTGGTATTAAAGTGAACCAGGACGATTCAGTGGTATTTAGCCAAAATGGTGATTCTTTAGTGCTACAGAGCTAATCTTTCTTCTACCAATACCACATATGCCTTATTATTATGTGGACTCGCTAACATGTCATGCAAAATAAGGCACGGATTTTGAACTCTTAAGAGGTAAACACTCCAATTATATCGGTTGGGACATGAGAAATGTTCCAAAAATTCTAAAAAATATCTCACTTGTGGGACATGTTATGTTACGTGTACCTTCCAACTTTACAATCATACGAGATGTCGTTTGGGACAGAGACAAAGAGAAGGTACAAGACAGATAATGACTTCTACGATCTGCACGCGGCTCAAAGAATAGAGCGACGGCTGCTGTCATGCAAAAGAAAAATCCCTGCACTCTATGACTGACAATAAATTTGTGTACTCGCACGGCTGAGACGAACTAAAAATTGATGACTACGAATTTGGGTGGACGCAACGGAAGACTTACGAGAAAAATAACTAAAACTGACTCAAAAGAAAACGGATGAAAATAAGGTGATCCAAGTCGCGTGGAGAGGTACGACCTTATTGGGTTGCAGCCGAGGGCACGGCAAGACGGCGGGCGTGGTGGCCAAGAAGTTACGTGTGCTGGAGGACGAGCTCTTCCCGTCCATGCCGGGGAAGGTCATGATCGAGAGGGCGGGCGGCGCCATGAACCGCCAGCTCCATCGATGCTTCACCTCCACCAGCACCATGTTCCTCTGGGCGCTCTTCCTCGTCGCCATGACCGCATCCTACCTCAGCTTCCAGTCCTTCGTCGACACCTCATCTAAGTACATCACCGCCTCCTGGGGGGCCTGCACTGGGAGCGCCAGATCCGCGCCTCCGCCGCGCCGAGGAGACCGTCTGGTCCACCTTCATCCCCCGCGACATGCCGCCGCTCGCCTCTGCGCCGTTGTTCCCCACAACTCGGGCCTGGCGTTCCGTGTAGGCCTGTGGATACCCGAGGGTGTGCGGGTCCCTAACCATGTTATGAATCAGTTACAAAAATTTAGGATGGCTTTTACCATGTTCCAAGATAAACTCTAGATGATTTTCACGTGTCTTCTGCATTTTAATTTAGAATCTATTCCGCACTGGTTTCAACCAGTTACCAACCGGGATTCAGTAACCACCACCTAGCAGCATGTCTGAAACAGATTATGAAATTCTATTTGCAGTACATGCCTTAAACATTAATGTATTGGAAACAAAGACTAGGGCGTCTGGTCTGCGGTAGGAATGCTCAATTATTTTGGTCACTAATAAAGTGAACCAGAACGATTCAGTGGTATTTAGCCAAAATGGTGATTCTTCAGTGCTACAGAGCTAATCTTTCTTCTACCAATACCACATATGCCTTATTATTATGTGGACTCGCTAACATGTCATGCAAAATAAGGCACGGATTTTGAACTCTTTGAGATAAACACTCCAATTATATCGGTTGGGACATGAGAAATGTTCCAAAAATTCTAAAAAAATTCTCACTTGTGGGACATGTTATGTCACGCGTACCTTCCAACTTTCACAATCATACGAGATGTCGTTTGGGACATAGACAAAGAGAAGGTTCAAGACAGATATGTATTTAGGTCCCATTTGTCTCTCCTCCTTTTTTTTGGCATGTCCCACATCAACCATATTTGTATGTTTCGACAAACATGCATGAATTTTTTGAGGATTTTTAGGATTTTCCTAATATCCCAACCAGGATGGGAGCTGTTACCCCTAGTACCATTTTGGCCTTTCCCATGAAAAGTACTCCATGTTTAGTTCCACATGACCCATACTGATAAAAAAACATATTAGTTCACCGTACCCACAGGAAAAAATATACATCTCCAAAGGAAACGAACACAAAATCAAATTTATATTACCATTGTCCGGCTCTCTAGGCTTATTATCAGATATGCATGGTATTCATTATCTTCTATGGTATGTCCACGGGAACTCTTATAGTAAACTGTCCAAATACCTCTGCAACTTGGTAATTCCACTTAGATAAATTAAGAACAAATATAAGTAAACAGAAAAGTAAATAACGAAATTGAGGTTTCCATGAAAAATCGAAAAACAAAGGGGGCATATTGATATTGACTAAATACCAGTAATATTATGTTAAGAGGGGGGTTCCTATTTGACATGCTAACTTAGTTTTACTTAGCTGTGAATAATCCACACAAATTTAGCATTATTGGCACCAACAAAATTCAAAATATAAACTGCAAGTATGTCAGGTTAGCTAGCATTATTGACATTCTTACAACAAGAATTTGAAACTATCTAAGTACACATGGAAAACATGATAAAGCATTAGCTTCTTCCCAAAAGAATGAAAGCACGTAGCTGAAATGAAAAACAAAAAAAGTGCACCTCGGTAATTAAATCAGGACGAATAGATTGTTGAAGGACAGAAAGTGCTCCATTCTTACCATGACCAGAACAGCACACCTGAAACAGAGCTAATAATGTTACAAAGAGTGTAGCTGAAATGAAGGGCCAAAAAAAACATGCACCTCAGTAACAAAATCAGGACTCGTAGGTTGTTGAATTTCCTTTCACAATTTCACTAAAGTGACAGAGATTTATGCAAAAGGTGGTAACAGAAAATAAAATATTAAGATCACATAACACGAACATAATGATTAGCACATGTGCAGAATGTGTGATTCAACAGCATATAATGGAGGAACATTGAAGAAGTCAACATACGCAGTAAAAGGACACAAAACAACTGTTGATTACTGATATACATGGTTCCACTTTTATGTTTTTATGTAATATACAGTATTAATTATAAAAGTTTCAGTTTTTTAACATTGTACTTGTTGTCAGGGTTCAATTTACCTGTTCTGGTAAAAATCCTGGGCCCCTCCAGGGAAACCACTAACAGCAAAGTTTCCTGGTAGATTTCACTAAGGTGTTCTCTTATTTTCTTTGTCTTTCTTATTTTTCAATTTGTTTCCTTGACCCCAAAATCTAATGAGATTCTATATTTCTAAATAGCACCTAATATCTCAAAAACAGGCTAGTACTAATCCCATAAACCACCAGGAATTTCAATAATCGGCTGTAAATGGCCGGCTACTACCAGGATTTGGAACCTTGCTTGTAACACCCATTCTGCAAATCAACAACAAATCACATACACGCATTCAACAATAAAAGTTAATACTACTGAACAAGATATACCTAATTATAACCAAATACTAAAAGATAAGTGTGTCATGAAACTGACCAACTCGTAATTGCTTTGCTTTGCATTTCCTGTCGCATTGGGATCTGCATTGGTTCTTAAACCTTATGAAAAATCTTTCAGAGGACCAACATTGATGAAGGCATCTCTCACAATGTATGAGATCTTCTGTAAAGTAAAAGTTAAGTAAAATAAATCAGCGACAGGAAAGAAACAAAGGCAAGAAACTATGATATTATGAAAAACAGGAACTCATTGTGTATAATTTAAAGAAGATAGATAGTAATTGGAAGTGGTAACTAACAAGAGGCTGTAAAGGACTATTTACAATTAGAACATGATTCTAACTCCACAGAAGTTGGATATAATCCGAAAGCTACCATGCAACTTGAAGTAATATTCATACCTGTGCTGACTCCAGACTGTTTGGCACCATATTATTCTCAACACTGGTCACATCCTGTAAAACGTCAGAGGGCATACTCTTTAGACGCATGGAAAAAGGTAGGTCACCTTCAATATCAGCGGACCGCTACACAAGTAGATCACTATATTTCAGTAATCAATGATTCAAGGGACAGTCAGCGCTTAGTATATTTTCCAAAAGCTCAATACTACATGTGTGACAAATGGCTCGTACATAACCAGAAAGATGTACGGAAAGAAGATTCATACATTATAGAAACCATTGAGAACCTAACAAAACAATTGCAACATAGTAAATACTAACAATTTAAACAATTGCAACGTAGTAAATACTAACAATATCGAGAACCACCAAAAGCACTTTTATATAACGCAGAAGAGAAGGTGTGATTGTGCAAGTTAGCTTCATCCAGCAGTTTTAGCCTGGCAACTCAAGCTGACGTTGAGCAATACACTTCAAATTTTTTCCTACGCTGACATTCCTAGCACATGAAGCTAAAAGAAATTGCTACGTGGGTCAAGCCAGATCCAATGGCGTCTTCCTATTTTATCATAGAACATTTTACTCTAAAACAATAAGCTGGCAGAAAATAGTTACATTCAAAATTGAAAGCCATGTTAGCCATTACAGTATAAAGTAGTA
This sequence comes from Bonia amplexicaulis, assembly GCA_036346245.1. NCBI lineage: Eukaryota > Viridiplantae > Streptophyta > Magnoliopsida > Poales > Poaceae > Bonia > Bonia amplexicaulis. The sequence goes on from CM070748.1 coordinate 11,255,364, forward strand.
AAACAGAGATACATCTTTTTGAAACATAGGCCCCATTAATTCCATGAAAGTCTGTTGCCTCACGGATGACAACAAAAATCACCCTCACTTGAAATGGATAATACTCCCTCTGTTACAGTTTTACTAAATGATGTCGTTTCGACATTGACACGATCTCCAATGTACATCTTTGACTATTAACTTTTATTGTAATATTAGTAAAAATATATAAAAAGTGTAGTACTCTGGAAGTACTTTTGATGATAAATCTATGATTTTTAAAAATCTTTTTTACTAAAGGCATTCCGGAGTGTTAAGTTCTGGTTTGAATTCTGCCAACTATTTGCAAATGTGCCCCTAAGTTTAAAACAACTCAAACCATTGAAGCTTCCTTTAAATAGCTTCCCAACCAGCAATGAAGGATTACCTAATTATCTAGATAGTGTGTCAATAAATTTTAGCTTTCAGCTAACAAATTTTCATGCTGTGGGGATACTGAGAGCTACCATTTGAGGGATCATGCATTCAAAAACATCTTGTTCATTCAGCACTTCCAGAGGAGTGCACAACTACTAGGGCAATGCAGTCAGTAGTGCAGGTGCCATTGAGTGCTGACAGTGACACATGAGCATTTTTTTGTACATCATGCCTTTAATAACATCTTGTTCATTCAGCACTTCCAGAGGAGTGCACAACTACTAGGGCAATGCAGTCAGTAGTGCAGGTGCTGTTGACTGCTGACAGTGACACATTAGCCTATTTTAGTATATCAGTTTCTCTTTTAGGGGGATATTTTCCATGAAGAATTTGAGGCAATCAGATGGTCAGACCTAAACAAACATCATTAGCTTTTTTTAGTATATTAGTTGCTCTTTTAGAGGGATCTTTTCCATTAAGTATTTGAGGCAATCAGACCTAATCAAACATCACACAACAATGTCAGCAATGACAAGCTGTACCAGTAACAAAAGCAAGTTTGCTATAAACCACTAGCAAATTGAGTATTGGGGAATGCCATTCAAAATCAATCAATTGGCTGTATGCCACTCGGGAACACAATTTCTCTTGAAAAGGCCAATCTCATGCAACAAAGCATTGTCACAGTTCACAGTGTTTCACAAGGACAAAAGACTATTACACCCTTGTAGCTCCTACAGAACAGAAAGCCTAATAGCAGAATTGGGCTAAACCGCTAAAGGAGTGTGGAAAGCTTAAAAATAGAGATGATGTTTCCAACTTTCCTTATCTACTATGCAGGCCATTTTCGTCAAGCACCCAATGAGCATCAATTTGTTAGGTCCCATTTTTTACATAGTAGTCAAAGTGTCACATTTGTTATGAATATTGTATGTATATTGAAGAAGCCCAATGTGCAATATATATAGGAAGTGCAAGGAGATGTTACAGGGGAATATGCCATATACGGATAAGAAAAGCGAGGCATAATATGTTCTCGAAATTTGCCACAAGGAAGGCATCCTGCAAACCATCATCAGTCCTTGCATGCTGCTGAGCGAGCAGTGGTTCTTGAGAGAGGAGTTGAGAGGAGGGCAATGAGATCAATATGTAGAGGAGCACAGGGATCAGCGCCTCTGGCGAAGAGGCACATAGAAGCATCAACTGTCTCACATGGAGGATGGCAATTTCTAGGAGGGGAGAAAATAAACAGGATGGGAAGGAAGAATGAGGAGAAAAGAAACAGAGAAGAAAGAACATAATGGGATTTTTATATTCCAAAATTCTAAGAATTCTGGTGGATTATTTAATTTCAAATTTCAGAACTGTGATATGACAAATAGTGGCATTTTATAGCTATATGTTTTCCACAGTGGCAGTCAAACAGTAATCATTTCAAGTGGAATTTTTCGAATACATAGTTTTCCAGTGGCATGGAGTGAAGTTTTCTTATAAAAATAATAAGAAGCACATCAAGAAAGATATCTCAAACGCACCTCATCTGTTAGATCTGGTAAAACAGATGTTGGCACACCACAGGAAAACTGCACAAGAAGGCTGTCTCCCAAACGACTACCAAGGAAGAAGAACCAACTTCCAATAGTTGTAACACCCTATGCAGTTGCACAAATAGGTCAGTACTCAGTAAACTAAAAGAGAACAACATCCGTTGAGTTGAGTAATAATATCAAAACAAAAGAAGGCATATGAGCACAACAAGTGCACAAGTAACCAACCGAACTAAGGACAGATGCTTTTGATTTCAGAAGATCTAATCTTCGCACAACTCTGCAAAAAAATTTTTAAAAAAAAAGCAGATAATGATCAACAATGTTATGCCTACGAAGTCTAGAACAGTCGCACAAACAACAGGATAAATAATGATCCAGAGAATTATCATACCGCCCATCGTAAACCACTGTAAGTAACAGCATTTCTCCAGTTTTCGATGAGAACATTGCAATATCATGGGATAACCATGTTGCTTTAGCTGCATCAAGCTCCACATGGAAATTTGATTTAGGAATTTCTGGGCTGCAAAGTAAGCAAAGGAACAGAAGTTTACCATTTTGTACCTCTACTGAGGAAGAAAGAAACTAAGCAGTAAGAAATATCGATATATATGGTAGAGGACTCATCGATGGATCAAAAACACAATGTACATGTAAGCCAACTATATACTCATAATAGATAGGCACCATCATATTTTCATTTGAGAATTTTAACAGCTGCCAGAGTGCCTCCCTGTTAAATACTAGTAAATATGTCATATTTCAAAGCAACAGTCCAGCTGATAATGTTCTGGTCTACAGGTCTAGCGAATTTGGGAGCATAATATTGTTCGTGTGGACAAATATGCTCTCTCTCGGTAAGAGAGCCGTGACAAAACTAGATTCAGCCTTTCATCTGCTAATCAGATAACAATCTCATTCAGTCTTCAACGGCTGATTTCTCTGGTTCTCAATGACCATGGTGCCACAATTCACAATGCTAGATCAGGCAAAGTTCTTGAGATAAATTTTAGTAAGTGGTACCAGCATGGTTGTCACGGAATTGTCTAAACATTGCCTGGACGTCGCCTAAACGCAAAGGCCTAGCCTTGGCCAGTTAGGCAAGCCTCCAGGATTTCTGGGCATCCATGGTGTCAGCTGGGCGTCCATGGTGAGCTTATGTGCAACGGCCTTGCCAGCTCAATTGGGTGAGAGAGCGAGAATGGGGCTGCCTACATGTGAGAGACATGTGCCTGAGAAAGAGTGAGAAACAGAGAAAGCCAGAGAGGCAACTCGGGGATAGAACGCTAGCAGCCGCCGCCACTCGTTGCTGCTTCTACCACCGCCACCGGCCGGCGGTGGCGGCCAAGATCCCTGCAGCAGGCCTTTCTTCAATCAAGATCGTTCAGCCTTTTCGTTGCGAATTGGGTGCACGATATATCTTCGCTTGGTGGTCGGCGAAATCAACACGAGTGTGTTTTGGCGGATTAAAGAGTGTTCGTCCCTTTCATTGGCATTGGAGGATCATTACAATTCATCAAGACTCCCGTGAGTATCCATCCTACGTCGAGAAGATCGGGCGACCCCGTATCACTACCGATACTCCGTCTCCTATCCCCGGTCTCTGCAGATCAACCGGAGGAGGTGGACGCCGCCTTATGTTTGTTTGCTCCCTTCTTGGCTGGCTTTGGTGCTTGCTTTGGGCTAGTGCTTGTTTTGGATGAGGGGTCTGCTGCCTATGACTAGGGCGAGCTTCGTTGCTAGTGGGCTGTGTGTTGTTAATATCTGCTACTAGCATTTCGCTTTGCTTCCGTTGCATCCATCCAAGTCTGCTGCTCTCTCTCTTTGATTTCGTCCAAGCCGTGTGAGTCCACAATTCCTTGTCAATCAATCAAATGCTTCTCTGGTCATGGTGCATCCTTTGGATGCATTGTGGCCCACTCCTCCCCTTTCGCAAAGCAGGAGTTGATGCAGATCGTATAACGGTATAAGTCATTATGATGCCGCTGCTTCTCTCTGAGCTGCCACCCGAGCTTCATGTACTCTATATATAGCCCTTTGCGTCGTGTCAGAGCTGGGTGGACACCATGGACACTCGTCACGCTTGGGGAGCGGCGGGGAGGAAGCTGGGGAGGGGTAGGGTGGGGGGAGGAGGCGGTGGGGAGGGAGGAGGCGGTGGGAGGGAGGCGACGGGGAGGCACCGCAGGAGGAGGCGATCGAGGAGAGGAGGCGGGCAGGGGAGGCGACGGCGGGAGAGGAGTCGCCGCGGGAGAGACGGGAGCGGGAGAGAGCGGAGTGTGCAAGAGAGTGCAGACCTGCGAGGAGTCGACAGTTTTATGTCGGCGATGCCAAGTAAAGACGAGTGTGTATGCATGTTGGCTACATGCGTGCAGCGTAGACATGCACCGTCGCCATGGCGTCCAGGCGCCCCTCACTCGCCGTGGTCACCGACTCCGCCATAACAACCATGCACTTGACCCAACCAACTGTGAGAGAACCAACCACTCGACCCTTCATCTTTTGTTCTCCTCCAAGACCTATCTCCTTCCCATCCGGCAAATCTAGATGTAGCTCCTTGCCCGCTTCAAGCGAGAGGGGGTCCTACCCCTATTCCCCGTGTAAATTACCATGGGTTTATCACCTTGCTTGCCGATTAGCCGCCTCTTTCCGGCCACCGTGTATCCTCCCCTAACCTGGTTCTAGCCATGGAAGGGCTTCGTCTTTCCATTTTCGGCATCGGCGGCCAAGCTTCACCCATCACCCTCTACACTGACATCCTTTTATTTTACCTCCAATAGGGGTGGATAGCGAGCTAGCTCGGGTCGACTCAGTCAAACTCGTTAGCAAACACAACTTGGCTCTACTCATTAAGCAAACAAGCAGAAATGCCGGCTCAGCTCGGCTTAAAAGCTCAAGCTAGCTCGTTTAAAGGCAAACACATATCCAAACTCAATTGCTGAAGGCCGAAGGCGGAATAGGCGGGCAAGTGGGAGGATTCCAGAGGGAAGAGGCGGAGACTGCGGGAGGATGTCAGAAGGAGGCGGAGAGTGCTGGAGGGAAGGTTAGGACTTAGGAGTGTTGCTAGGAATTTGCTGCTGGGCTGGTCGGCTGGATTTTAATTTTGTTGAGCCTAACGAGCAACTAGTGAGCTGGCTCAGGCTTGGCTCGTTAAGCAAACGACAAAAAATGCCTACTCACTAGGCTTGCTTATGCACAAGTTTGAGCCGAGCCCTTAACAAGCCAAGCCAGCTCGCAAGCTTTGAGCTTTTTTCCACCCCTAACCTCCAACATAAATGAGTTCTACTATGGAGGCCCACGGCAGGTCAGCTTTTTAGCCAAAGCTTGTTGCGGGTGGTCAATCGGCGGTCTAGTTCGAGCGATACCTCGCACCCAGAAGATACCCTCTCAGGTTCATGACGGTCGTCCTCTACATATCCGGCAACAATTTCATCAGCAACTGGTCAGCGCCGGCCGCCTCCTTCATCCCCAGCGAGATGCAATTTCAGCCGATGCGCAAGGGAAGGTTTTGCCATTTGCAATTTAGCCCTCAGAAACAATGTTGTAATTTCTCTTTTCTAGGCTGCAATATAAATTTGGGGATTTTGTATTGGTTTCCTCTTAATAATGGGCTATTTAGATACATGCCATTGCAAAGTTGCATGTTTTGGGATATGCTATTGCAGAGTTTGTTTCTTTGACATATGCCACTACTAGCATGCAGAAATTAGAGATATGCCATTATAAACATTTTAACACCATAATGCCCCTCCTTCCACCTCTCTCCTTCCTCCTCCCTCCTATCCACCCAATCACAACTACGGACCTCTCACTGCCTTCCAAAATCACCATCACCACCCAGCCCCACCTCCACTACACCACCGGCGCCAAGCCCTTCCCCCTCCTGCTTCTCCCATCTCCCCCTTTTTCACCAGTGCCAGCGAGGCGGGGCTAGCTCGCCATGTACCACCTCACGTCTCCAAAGAACCGTCGCCATTCTCCATCACCCACAGCCACAGCACGCCCGCAAATCCCTCACCCATCCCTGCATGTCGGCGATCGACAAGTAGAGGAGGGCGAGGTGTCCGGCCCGTCCACATCTAGCCACCTTCATCCGGCTCGTCCAAATCTTGTGGCCGACACCCACCATGTAGCGTCGCTCCAAGGTCGAAGGTGCAGGCAATGAAGGCCGCATGTCCATCTGTAACTAGGGGAACAACTCCCTACCTCCAAGCTCATCTAGGATAGCAATGGGGTTGGCGCCGCCATCAAGGCAAGGAGAGAAGAGATGTGGATGCGAGAGAGATGGGGAGTGAGAGAAAAGAGATGGGAGACGGCGGTGGCAGCCATGGGAAGGGCCAAGGAAATGGGAGCTGGAAGGGTTGAGAAAGAAGATAGGGGTATTGTTGTCCAGATTTCTCCATAATGGCATATTTCAAAGAATGTGCACTCTGGAGTAGGGGTGGAAACGGATCGGATACGGTCGAATAGTCTCAAATACGAATACGAATCCATATTTTTAAAACGAATACGAATACGAATTCGAATATTCTCAAATACGAATACGAATATTCTCGAATACGAATACGGATATTTTCGAATACGGATTTTCTCGAATACGAATATCGAATAAAACGGATTCCTAGCGATTTTCACCGGCTTTTGACCGGTTACCGGTTTTAAACCACCTAAATTCAAATTTTGAATCACAAAATTTGTACGAATTTTTCATGAATTCTAGAAACGGATCGAATACGAATCGAATAGTCTCGAATACGAATACAGATACGAATATTCTCGAATACGAATGCGAATACAAATACTCTCAAATACGGATACGAATATTCTCGAATACGAATACGAATATTTTCGAATATGAATTTTTACTTACCATATTCGTGTTTTCTCGGATACGAATATCGGATAAAACGAATTATCCGTTACCGTTTTCCACCCCTACTCTGGAGTAGCATATGAATTTGTAAAGTACAATTGAATCGAATTCAAATCCAAATGTTGTTTGGTTTCCAATCTTAGGAAGTCTCTCCAAGACAAGATCGAGATGATGAATGCAACTAACTGAAAGTGGTTGGACCCGATCGACAACTACACAAGGATGGTGGCTGGATTTTGGGCAGATGGTGGAAGTTGAGGTAGCAACGGCAACGACAGGAGTCGGGACAGAGGCCACGACCGAGCACTTCTACAAAAAGCATGAACCAGCAAGTCATCATAATAGCAGGATTTACAGTACCTGCCATCAGGCTGTGATGAGAAACTGTTCAGGGCAAGAGAACAAGATGTGGACTGCAACAAGAAAGAAAGTTTGAAAATCAATAACCACAGATCAGCAAAAAAAAAGTTTGTTCATGTGTATTTAGTGGGAACAGACCTGACTAGGATAACGGATCGAATTTGCACAGATCACAAGAACACCGCTAATAGGTGGAGGCACTGCAAGAAGTTGGTATGCATCGTGCGGTACATTCTGGAAGGAACAAACACTTTGTAATGATAATTATAATATTGTATATTGGAGTCAAATAAAATGCATTACTTAAGTTTCCTCAACCATAAAGAGAAGAAACACGATAAAATCAACTGGCTGACAAGGTAGGAAGGGAAAACATGACATGATAAATGTAATTCAAAACAAGAGAAAACCATACAAACAAAAACAAAAGGCACTGAGAGACAACATGAGAACTAACACAAGTTTTAGAATGCTTATAGAATATAAACATAAAAAATTGAAATGGAACAAAGCACAACAAAAAAAATATGTAGGTCTTTGATAATATCAAGTTATCAACTATGGAACACAAACGATTGCACAATCAAAATATAGATCGCTAGCAGAATCCAAGGAAAATAACTAGTAGTTTATTTTACATCCAAGTTGTTCACCTCAAGTAACCTCCAACATTAGTTATACGTCTTCTTAGCTATAGTATTAAACAGAAGCAAGCTCAGCATGCAATGATGTTCCAGGGCTGAACTCAAATAGCAAAACAAGAATTGTGATCAAAGATAATCCAAATGATGGCTTAAACTTTTAAAAGATCCAGTGCCTGTATGTAACTCAAAACAAAGAAACAAGAATTGTGATCAAAGATAATCCAAATGATGGGTTAAACTTTTGAAGAGTTCCAGTGCAAAGAAGTAAAAGATAAGTTACAAGAATGCCTGCTAACCTAAAATGCAGAATTTGAAGGTTAGGATTATTCACGGTACAAATGAGCAAAATTTGATAATTTATCCGAAATCACAAGACTTAGCAATCAAAAAATCTAGCAACTTCTATGCATATAATTATGATAATTGAATACCACAAGCCATCTTAGTATATTAAGTACTACAAAAGATCAAAACTTATATATGAAAGAACATAGAAATAAATATGCAAGATACAGAATATATGAAATGACAAAGCTTACAACCAATCTTGTACACTTACGGCAGCAGACCATATCATCGGATGTTGCTTTAAAGTCATGCTTATACTAAATGCACATATCATGCCCGTATGGTGCTTTGATGAGATACGCCCACCCATGTAGGCTCTCAAACAGCTCAATATAACTCAAGGAATCATAAAACGAAAATGGTGTGAATAGCACTGTTTCACATTTAAATAGTTGTAGCACTAGTGATGAATATATAAATTGAATGTTTCAAACAAAAGAGAAACTCATGTTCGTAACCAAAGACCAAGATCAATTTTCACTAAGAGAACGTTTGGATGACGAGATTGGAATGTCGACTATAGCGTAATCCTATGTGAATTAAAAACACAGACTAGGAGAAAAGAGGTGTTAGATGATTCACACAAAACATGCAAAGGTAAGAAAGTGAATAGGATTTTTAGGAATCATTCCTACAATACAAAGAACCCAAAAAATCTACTAAGTTACTCTAAAAATCCTTTGCTCCAAACAAGCGATTATTTTACATGATTTCTATAAGAAATAACAGTATTGAACACTTATAGGCCTTTTTATGCAACTGATGCCCTTCAAAGGATTGTAGCACTAGTGATGAATATATGCTATGTCATGCACTTTTGCTACCAATTACAAGCCATTAGTACCGACATGCTAAAGATTTCAACGATTTAACAAGGAATGTAACATTGGTAATGCAGCGGTTTTGAGCGAGACAAAAGGTATAGTTTTTAATATAAAGAGATTTACTTTTAGGCCTCATTGTGTAAACAAAGAACTGAAATGCATTATGGAACAAATAAAATTTCATTCTACCCACTTAATATTTGTTGTGAGATCTTATCCCACTAATAAGCTGAGAAACACAGAAGATATTCATATATAAGGGTAGTTAAGTTGCCAAGTGCATCAACAAGCACTCATATATAATGATTAAACGCAATTGTTCAAAGACATCCCAACCTTTCTTCCAAGAGGATGATATGGAGGAATAGATATAACCATAATGTCGATGTAACGTGACATCTTGAATAAAACTTGAAAGTGTCTTAAGGCAAGTTACAATGGTCGATATGTATAAGCATTATGCCACAATGACATACTTAGGAAAGCATGGAACTTAAATATTGAAGTTGTAGGTCGTGTTATAGAAAACCAATCTATGTGTAAAGAGTGATCTTATCTTACCATGTACAAATGTAAAATCTTTGACATTATTCATATCTAAAGCATGTAAGTCAATCAAATATGATGGCTCGACACTGAACAATGAGAGAACTCAATGAACATGTAGGTTCATCCTCTCCGACTAAGTCAGGCCCAACCTATTATGATATAAAATACCGAAGTCACCAATCAATACACACAATACAGGAGGACATCAAAATATTTTTAATTCTACCGATCCAAAAAAGGAATCATGGTACATAGCACTAGCAATTAACTTCACAAATCCCTATAGTCTAAAAGCAAGTTATAAAATGACACGTACTGCTCTGCCGCTAAAGAAAAAGGTTAAATGAAACAAGAGGTAGTAATAGCACCAAAAAAATTAACACTTCGGGATGAAAATGTGTGATCAATCAAGGAAATATAACCTGAGCAGATTTCACAATGGTCATCTCGAGTCCATAAATAAGTGCAAGACCACATCCGCCTAGCGGATCGCCTTTTATGACAGACCCCGTGCAAAGGATTCTCGCCTCTTTTCGATGCGACCATTCGGGCCCTCAAAGCAATGCATGGAGTGAAAACATCAAGAATGATAATCTGGTACCAATAGGTGATAGCGCATCAACTTGTAGCAAGGGCAAGATAGCAAATTAGTTTCACTAAAAAAAGATTATTACTCCTTTTTTAGTTTTATATACATCAGAAATAGAGGCAAAACAAAAATGAACGGCACTAGTCATATATATAGATATATATATGTGAGACAAAAATCTGGTACTACTGTAGTTTAAGTTCTCATCCTCTTGATCCTTCAATATCTTCTAATTAGAAAATATCACGGAGATATTCTTTTTCCTGATAATTGGCAACCATTGTGCTTGTTGCTCTTGATATTCAAAAGTTCTCCCAGTGGCAAAATTCAAATACACATATGCTGCCTTGTCACTACATTTACCAGTCACATGATTTTGTATAACTACTGCAAAGGAGAAAACTATATTCACAGTAATGTTTATCGATTACAAAAAATAGGCAAGCAGCATGCATACCTAGTTCGCAGACCATGGATGGCGTCATCGAACTCCAAACAAGTTATTTTCGCATCTTTAAACGCAAGCGCAATGGAGTCTCGCCTATTCTCCGCCCCATCTGACAACACGGCCACCGACTCAATGTTCCCGTGGAGCCTACATGCCATTCAGATAATTACTCACCAATAAACTACCACACGATTCAATTCCTGAAATCTAAAACGAGGTAGATGCAAAGATGCAAGATATCGCCCTCCGCACCTGTAATGGCTCCGGCTCGGCTCGGCACCGGCGCAGGACTTCGTCGTCCTCCTTGTAGGTATTGCCTCGGCGGGATGACCCGGCTTCAGAGAAGTGCCCCACTGCCCACCTTGTAGGCATCGCCTTGGCGGGGCGGCAAGGCTTCGCCGCCTGCCTCGTAGGCATCGCCTCGGCGGGGCGACACGACTTCGTCGTCAGCCTCGGAGGTAATGCCTCGACGGGACGGCTCGGCTTCGTCGTCCGCCTTGTAGGCATTGGCTCGGCGGGACGACTCGGCTTTGGAGTAGTGTCTCGCCGCCCGCCTTGTAGGCATCGCCTCGGCGGGCGGCAAGCTGCGTGCCGCCGCCTCGTAGGCATCGCCTCAGCGGGACGGCTTGACTCCAGCGCAGGGCTTCGTCGTCCACCTCGTAGGCATCGCCTCGGCGGGGCGGCATGACTTCGTCATCCACCTCGTAGGCATCGCCTCGGCGGGGCGGCATGACTTCGTCGTACACCTCGTAGGCATCGCCTCGGCGGGGCGGCATGACTTCGTCGTCCACTTCGTAGGCATCGCCTCGGCGGGGTGGCATGACTTCGCCGTCCGCCTAATAGGCCATGCCTCGGCGGGACGGCTCGGCTCCGGCGCAGGACTTCATCGTCCGCCTTGTAGGCATTGCCTCGGCAGGACGACCCGGCTTCGGAGCAGTTCTCGCCCCTGCCTTGTGGGCATCGCCTTGGCGGGGCAGCAAGACTTCGCCGCCCGCCTTGTAGGCATTGCCTCGGCGGGGCGGCACGACTTCGTCGTCCGCCTGGTAGGCATCGCCTCGGCGCGACGGCCGGGCTTCGGCGTGAGATTCCGCTGACCTCTTCGTAGGTATTGCCTCAGGGGGTTCAAGCTACTAGTTGCATCGGCTCGCCAGTCGACACCCTCGCGCTTGCTGTCGGGGAACGGGGGTGATGAGGGCATCCCTAACACTTATACATCTTCTCCTATTGGTGGTCATGCACATACTGATGAGGACATCCCCATTACATATACATCTTCCACTCCAAGCATGCATGACAATAACCATGAGAGACCATGTGAGAGGTGCTCCCATGTTTGTGATGAGTAATTGACGCGTGTTCGGGAAAGTTTGAGTTTGGTTTGAGTGGTTCGTGCCAAGTCGGCGTATGGCGCGGTCTAGTACGGTTGGATTTGGTCGATCGCGGTCGGGAGTGCTTAGGATGCTTGTTTTCCTTCTCGATCAGTCGATTTGGGTATTTCATGCTTGAGTACCTTTTGTTAATGCTAATGTTGTTTATATTGTTTCGAGCGGTGCTATGTGACAGTTTGCTTGTCTGTGTGACTGCAGGACTTCGGAGCTAGGTCATGGTGAGGAGTGGGAGGATCGGGACTAGACACAGGAGGTGTTGAGGTCCAGACGGTCGGAGACGTCGAAGATGATCGAGGCTGCTGAGGTGGTTGCGAGCCGGGAGACGAGGAACCAGAGCTGGAGCTGTCGGAGGAGGACACGACGGGCAACGGCGAGTGGACCGGGACTAGGCTCAGGGAGGAGTCGGAGGTCCAGACGGTCAGATGCCGGTTGCGGTCGTTTGCGACGGAACGGACCGGGACTAGACTCAGGAGGAGTCGGAGGTCCAGTCGGTCGGAGTCAGGTGCGGTCGTGCGTGATCGACAAGAAAAGAGGAAGCTTCCAGGAAAGTGCAGCAGGGGCATTTCGGTAAAATGCGCAAGGCTGCAAAGTGAAAGCGGATTCAGTTGAGGCTGATGGGTGAAGTGCTAACGGGTGAAGCACATGAGACCCGGTTGTGGAGGCTATAAAAGGAGGGGCTTGTAAGAGAAGTTGAGGCTTCTGGGGAGTTAGTTTTGCTTTGCTTTTCCTTTCAGCTTCTGTTGGAGAGTAGGTGAAGAGAACAGAGTCTGTTTTTACTTTCTCTACCATGCCTGCGTGAGAGGTGGACAGGAGGTGTTCTTGAGTGCTTGCTTTTCTCTCTGGTGTGTGTATTGTCTCCTGCGTATGGGTGTGCTCAATATGCGAAAATGGGTTGATATGGCTGTAGAAGAACTCATTATGTAATCGCCCATGTCTTTGAATCAATACAATAAACTCTGTGTTTGAGATGAATTGGTTTCATGCTCCTTTTCTGTGTTTGGTTTTTAATTATGCCAACTTTTCTTCTCCCTCCCTTGGTTTTTGAGATGAAATCTAGTTGAGGTAGTTGTTGTTTTCTTTTTCTTTGAACTGGGAATTGATCTTCAAAGCCTTTGGCTAATATATTCCCAAAAGAAAAAGATTCCATTCACTACTTTCTCTCAAATGACCTGCATCTGCACTTGTTCTGTTTTGCATTTTCTAGGGTTTGGAGGCAGGGATGTTTGATACTCTTGATTTCCTTCAAAAGATGGCTTTAGATTTATGTTTCCCTGCTGTGAGATCATACCCTGCTGTATTTTGAAGTCTCATGAGCAAAAGATTGCAGAATGGCAAGTAATTTGAAAATCAATCTCATCCTCGGTTCAATGTTCAGTTTCTGTCCAGATTTCGGTTCATTGCCTTTTTGTCTGAATTTTCTTGTTCTTGAGAGCCATCTGATATTTAGTTCGAGTCTCTAATTTCTTTGGCCCGAAAAGAGCAGCGAGAATCCAAGAAATCCTTTGTTTTCGGCAGTTTGCAGTACCTACCGTGCGTGCTGATTTCAGTTTGCAGTAATTACTGTTTGCTGATTTCAAGTTTCTGCAGATTGCTCTAAATCAGGTTTTCTATTCCTTCTTGTGTTGGAAATTAAGTGCTTTATCTCAGCAGATGTGATTCTCTGATTATCTTGATCTTTGCTGAAAGTTTCCAATCAAATCTCTTAATTCCTTGTTCAGTTTCTCTGTTCTCAGCTGCTCCTTTAATTGTCTCGGCACTGTTTCTTGCTGCTGCTTTCAGGTCTACGGTTGCTGTTTTGTAAACCTGGTCAGCTCCCAAACAGCAGTCAGTCCAGCCTTGCTTCTGCAGTCAAACCGAAAGGCTTTTGGGCGGTTGAACTGGCTGCAATGGCAGTCTGACCGAGTCCCAACCTGAGTGCAGTTTTTTGGTTTTGATGGTGATCCTTCTGTTCTGATTTCGGTCCAAAATTTGCAGCCTGTATTCAGTCCTTTGATTGTTGTCTTTTGTTTGTGGTTTGTTCAGTCTTCTGTTTAGTCAAACTGCAGTCTTTTGTTTTTAAGCTTTTCGGCAGCAGCTCCAGTTTCCTTTTCTTTGTCTGTTCTCAGTTACAAACAAATCCTCCTCTTAGTTGTCTTGGTAACTGAAGAAGATATTTGTTTGAATCTTCATCCTCTGTATTTATCTTGCCGACTACTTGCTGTTTGTCTCCTTTATTGGCAAATGGAAGTAATCACTGTTCAGTTTGTCGGTGTAGAATTTCAGATGGCTGCTCTTTGCTCTTCTTCTTGTGACTGCTGTCTAGACTGCATTAGTTTTAGTTTTCAGATTTGCTGCTCAGTTTTTAGTGAACTGCAATGTTCCTTTCGGCAGTGCAGTATTTCCTTTTGTCTACTCTCGGCAGCAAACTGATTCTCAGTTCTGGCGTTCTTTTTTCTCTGCAGTACTTACCTATTTAGTTCTCTCTGCTCTCCTCTCTATTTTCAACAGCAGAGTAGCTTCTGTTCAGTTTTCAGCAACCAGCCTTTGCAGTCTGTTTTTAGGTTTCTACTGCATCTGTTTTTAGTTCCATTCAGTGTTTGCAGTCCTCAGTTTCAGTTGCAGTTTCAGTTTTGGTTTCCCGACTCTTTGTCCTGGGAGGTGCAGCAATACGTGTCTGTGTTTATAGCTTAGAAATAAAGCAGTCTTTCAGTTCAGCTTAGAAGCTTGTGATCTCTTTTCAGTTTTAGTTGTACTGCACTCTGTTTTGTGATTAGCAAATTCTGTTTGATCCCAGTCAGACCGGACTCCCTCCTCCGGTCAGACCGGCGGCATCATTTCTTCCTCGCCGGACTGAAATAGTTTTCTCCATCATGTGTTTTCTTCTCTGATGTTCAGTGTCCCTTTTCTTGTCTGGTCTGTGTTGGTTTCCATAGAGCTCTCATGTCCCTTCTTCGTAAGCTTCTATAGCTATCGAAGAAAGAAAAATCGTGTGGATACTTGGGGCGATTTTTGAAGGCATCATTCACCCCTCTGTTGCCATTTCCGATCCTACAATTGGTATCAGAGCAAGGTTGGCTCTGAATTTGATCTTAACCGATTTTGAGCCTGGCAACTAGTTGGGAACCTTGTGAGCTTCTCTTTGCATCTTGTTGGGGTGTTTTTGCCAATGATGTCCTTTGTGACAAGAGGCTTGATTTTGGTGAGAGTGTAATTTTTTTTGCAAGAAACCACAAGTATGAACATTGTGGTACATTCTTTACCTTTGATTGTTCAAGTGTCAGGAAGGAGAAAGTCTTGAAGAACACACGGATGATGATAAGAAGGATGAACGACGACTCATCATGAGTAAGGTAAAATCTCATCGTGACATTGGCCTTGTCCAAGATGAAGATACATCCTTTTAGAGACAATGTGAGATGCTTAGTGTTAAAATTGCTAGATTGACCATGCTAGACTAGAATCTCACTTATGTTGTGTAAGTTGTGAGTCTTTTCCTAGAGACGGTGAAAATTTAATTTCTCTTCTTGCATGCTAAAAACTGAAAATGAAAAATTAAAATTGATTCACTGCACATGTGTAAAGGAGCTTGAGTTTGCTAGGGCTGAGATTAGAAGGCTATGTTCTTCTGTTCTAGCTTCTCTTGTTTTATGTTTGTACTAGCAATGTTGCTCTTGTTGATCCAATTTATTTGCATTTCCTTTCCTGGTTTATAGTGTGATTCTGTAAGGGATGGTGTAAATGCTTTGAGGAGAGAGCACGATGATATGAGTGCTGCATCTTGTGACTTAGTCTTCTCTGTTCTTTTGGATTAGGAGCCGTTTGTAGTGAGCATAAATCTTTCTGTTTCATATCCTTTGCTCCTACTTTGGCTTGTGTATTTCTTGTTGGCTCTTCCTGTGAGGTCCAAGGGACTTCTCTTTGAGCAAGAATGGTGTTTTGTCCTATTGAATCTTGTCTTGTAGTAGATGCTTGCACCATTGCTCATTTTTGTGAGAAGGATGGACCTCATTGGCTCATTGGCATCGTGGACTTGTTTCGTGTGTTTTTGTTTTTTGTCCACGTGCTGTCTCGAGGTGGAATTTCCGCCGTTTCTCAAATGATGGAGGCATATACCTTCACCGTTTGCGTCTTCACCTACTTTGTGAGCTATTCTATATCCTCATGCTTTTATATTCATGATGATCATAATTAGCATGTTGTGCGTGTTCTTGTGCTCACTTGTACCATATTGACATGTTTTACTCTTTATACCTTCTTGTCATGCTTATATGTGTATGTTGCTTAGGTATCCTTGTATCATAATATATATGTTAATTGATTGGGTGCTTAAGCTTTGACTTGACTTCATGAGCATAAGTAGAATGTATATTTTAGAAGTCAAGTATCATCATGACCTTGTGCCTTGTAGTATCTATCATGATTTATTGATTATATCTTACTCCTTATGTCCATTCACCATTATTTATCCATGTTAGCATACTTTTCCATGATTTTGTTCTGTCATGATGTATGCTTGAGTATGGACATTATGAGCTTGATTAATATCTCGGATAGTTGTCTATGTCATGATGATATGTTTATTCATGTCTTCTTATCTTTACTTGTGTACATGCTTATATCCATGCTAGCATATGCTTCTGTGACTTTTCCTTGTCACCTGCTATGTGTATAGTTGTGATTCATTGTGATGCATGTATACCTTGATCTTATTCATTTCAGTTATGACATGAAATAAATTGTATGACATCTTGGTAGCGTTAGGTTGTGCTTATGCTTAGATATCATGAGATCTGTGGTTAGGTCACAAGCTCATTCTAGTATTGGTGGCACTAGGCTTGGTGTTCTAGATGCTTTTGATGAGGGCTAGATTGAGCTTGTGTGGGTGTGTGTTCTCATGTGTTCTTTGTCATTAGTATTTGTAATGCTACTGTTGATGTCATTTGACACGGTACTGGTTCCATGTTGTATATCATTTACCCTAGTACCAGGACACCAGTCGTTCCTGTGTTTAACATACAAGCTATGAATGAGGGGGAGACTGGTACAGCCTTTACGACCGCTCCCTGGTCTTTACGGCTACGTCATAGCAATTACGAGCGCGGTCTAGACTCTCGGCCAAACTCGACGCAACTACATTACGGTCTCGACTTCGACCACGACCTGGACACGACTTTGACCACTCGACCGAGGTCTGGACTCGTATTTGATAGCACTAGCGGTCCCGATCTTTCGATGAGAGTGGTAGATTCGATTGGGGAAGGAGATGACGTTGACGACCCGACTACAACCATCCAAGGATGTTGCGCCTTAGCGATCGATACACCAACTCCAGAGGTTGTTCGTGACCCTGTCGGCACACGATCAACCTAACCACGAGGGTACTTGTTCCTACAAGCAATCGAAGAACATGCAAGAACAAGATGAACAACAACTCAATTGCAAATAAATGATGTAGGATTCAATCGAAAACAGAAAAATGGTGGGGTTCCGAAGACAAGTATTCGGGAGGTCTAGCCGACACGCGCGAGTACAAGGCGAAGTAGCAAAAGCTAACTTAGTCTAACAAAATACAAACCCTAGAAGAGGGTGCAGCTGCCTATTTAAGGGACACGGAAGGTGGAGGGTCGGCCAAAACACATGGAAGCCGAACAGGACTCGATTACAAGGCCCAAGGCCCACTTTGACTCAGACTGGAAAAGTGATGTGACTTGTTTTGCAGTTTCTGATTGGCTTGGATGGAATTTAGAGGTGAGACCAGATCCATCTGAAAGTAGACTTCAAGAGCTTTCCAACGAGTGCTCACGGGCCCCAAGAAACCTTCTGGATCAAAAGTTATGGCCATTTGAAGTAGACGCCGTTGGGAAGGCCGAATCCGAGTTGAACTCACGAACAGGACTTGGTTTGCGCTTGACGGTTCCACTTCTGTACTTGAGATCACGTGGTTCCCAATGGTTCCTAAGGACAATTAAATCATCATAAGAATTAAGTAGTATTCTATTCTTTGAAACATTTGTATGCAAACTTATGAACGCATTCACCTGATGGTTAAGTTGACGTGCTCGCGCTCTAGTCATTGGTCCTTGTATCATAGTTTCAGTTTGATGTGGAGCCGGCATGGTTGTATGCATGGAAAGGATGTCCTCATCAGTATTCGACCTCGGCCAAGGTAACAGTCATACTCGATCAGGTCTGCGATCACGACCCCCCACCCAGCGACCGTGAGAGAGGTTTGCTCCCTTGTGATCTTTAGTATTTTGCTTCTCATCACTTGGCTTTGCATTGGTTAATTATTCTAGTGGTAGGAAGGGTCCGATTGGATAGATGAGAACCATCTCTAGGTGATATTATCTCAGTCACACCTCTCATCCAAATGGTTCTCTAGGATTATTTACTACCTAGTCTGGGCTTTGGTTCTCTAGGTTTCTCTTCTGTCTAGCTTGAACTTTCTTCTTGGCCACTAGAGTCTTGTGAGTTGACATAGTGTGCCTTTGCTCCATGGTATGAGGTTATAGGCTAGAGACCATGAGGATAGAGTGTGTTTGAGAATCACCTCTTTGAGTTAGAACCTTCCCTTTCTGGATTTTGTGCCAAACTTCCTGGTTCTTCTCAATTTGCCTTCTCTAAGGGGAGTTGGAGTCTTTCTGTCTGTTCGCTCTATTTTTCAGGGAGAGTTCATCTCTTGTGCATTTATTTGTATCTTGTTGCATAATATTCACATGAATGCCGGTACATATTTTGGAGCCCTAACTTTTATCCTTATGTAACATGATATCATGCTTTATATCTTGCCATATCTTGTGATAGCTTGATTTATCATGCTCTTCTATGTGTTGCTTTGCTCTTGCCATACTAGTTTAATTAAATCTTGTCCTGTTCAATCTTGTGACTAGTCTGGCTTTAGAGATCCTGATGTGACCACGCCACAAACGCATATGACCATAGCGCCCAATATCAAGATTGAACTAAAGGTGAATTCGTTTCTTCAGCTTCAACACATTTTAAATGAGAATATGATGCTACCTAATGATGGAAATATATATTTTTATAGCCCCACATCACTTTTGCACCAATTCAAGCAAGAGTTCAACTTGGATACGTTTTGGAATCCAATTCGGCCTCTAGATCAATTCGGATTCAGCTTGATGGCCCAACTTCAAAAGTGCATAACTTTCACATACGGAGTCCGTTTGAGGTCCACGAGTACTTGGTGGAAAACTTTTCTTGTCCTCCTTCCAATGGATCAGGCCTCATCTCCAAATTCCTTCTGTGCGCACCGTAATCATCAAAAGAAGGTGCTACATCGACTGTTTGGGTCAAATTGAGCCTTGTAATGCTTGGGCCCAAAGGGGAGGTGGCCCCCTCCTAGGCCCGTCTTTGTTCACGGCATCGCTCACATGAACAAGACCGTAAATAGTACCACCCCTTGTTTCTTAGTATTGCGCGGCCCTCCCTTCCCTATTTAAGGAGGTCACACCCTTCTAGTTTTCTTGGATTTCGTTGTGTTTTGGATTAGCCCTTGTGCAAACTGCTTCTTCGCCAGTGTTTGACGACCACTGTCAAGACAGCCTTCTGAATCCCACCTTTTGAACTCAATATAAATATTTGCAATTTCAGATTGCTTGTTATCTTGTTCTTGCTTGTTCTTCGATTGCATGCAGGATTAGACCTTCATGGTCAGGTCAACCACGTTCTTGGCACGATTAATAACAACTTGGGGTTGGTTCAACGATTGCTAAGGCGCAAGCGACGTCGTACGGTTGTAGTCGGATCGCAAGAGTCACCTCCACCAAAATCGAAGTTATCATCCTATTGGAAGATCGGGACCCATCGCCCCATCAGGTGGTATCAGAGCTTCAGTTGACCGGTAGGAATTTCTTGTATCCCTAGTTAGTAGATTGGTTTTTATTTCCTATAGTCCAGAAAATATTGCCCCACAAAAGAGTTAATTTCCACTGTCGAAACCCCGTTGTGCCTTTCAATCTGTTAGTTTTGGTTTGCTAAATTGAATTTGTGTCCGTCTTAGCATTGTCTAGTTGCTGGTCATATCTTTGTTCCTATAAAAAAAATCCAAACAAAAATTTTCCCCACCCAAACCCTAATGAAAATTCGGCTGATTTCTCCTTCCTCTGCAGCCACCACCAAAAACACCATATCTTTTAATTCCGAGATTCTTTTTAAGTGAAACCACCGCCATTTGATAGATAACTTCCTTATCCATCTGTCCCTAAAATTTCGCATCATTCCAATAAGGCAGTTAAAAGATATCTGTGGCGAAAGTTGACCGAAATTTCTGAATTGAATCTGCATTAGTCGGCAGTTGTGATTTTTGTGTGAATTTTTCAGTCGGTTTTCAGAACTTTGTCCCAAAACAAAAGTTGTAGAAAAATCCGTTAGGAAACAGTAAAAAAAAGAATCATTGAAAAAAAGGCAACTGACAAAAAGTTATTGTCAAAATACCGACGTGCTGTCCAGTGGACAGAAATCTTCAGTTTTCAGTTTTGGGTCAATCCTTGTGTTCTTCAATTCCAAATTGCATTCTGTTGAATTATCTTGTGTCTATCACTCCTATACTTTGTTATACACTTATTTAGCCTACATCCATCCTTGTTTGATCAGCAACATCGGCTAAGTGTTAGATACGAACTATAATTCAATTATATGCAATTTCTGAAATTAATTGATTGTTTTCCTTTGCAACAAAATACATAGCCTATCCAAGCTCCACTTCTCAACTAACCAAACAGGTCTCGCTGTACCGGCAATCGCTATACCAATCACCTAAGTCAGATTTATCACGAACCAGCCACCGGTTGCACCACCTGTTTGCTTTGGTAAGAACTTGTAAGAATTTGGTAAGAGCTTGAGAGATGCATTAGTTGATTTGAGCCTCCATATGCTAGTAGTTGATAGGAACATATACTTATGATTTGTTTCCTTGTTTTCTACTAACCATGGCAGGTTCACGGGATGATTACGAGATAGATCAACATCTTCAAGCCATTGACCGGGAACTCAAAAAAATTCGTGAGGAATATGCATGCTTGAGACAAGCTTCTTCACTACGGGAGGTATATGATCATGATGGCACGTCCGGTAAAACTAAAATCACTTTGCCATCCCTTTGCTGGTGAATTTGATCCTGATGCCTATATTGACTGGGAGATAGCACTAGATAAACAATTTGAATATTATGATTGGTCTGATTGGCAAAAGATTAGAGCTGCCACTAGTGTTTTTATTGATGATGTAATATTTTGGTGGAAGTACTTAAGTAAACTTGGAAGAGTGCCTCAAACGTGGTATGCATTAAAGAAACTTTTAAGAGATCACTTTGTTCCTAAATATCATGCTGATTATTTGCTAGCTAAATTGCAGCGTTTAAAACAACGAAGTAGAACTGTAAGGGAGTATTATCATGAATTAAAAACTCGTTTATTGCGTTGTGGCTTAGAGGAACATGTTGAAGTTACAGAGAATAGATTCTTATGTGGTCTTAATAAAAAAATTCAGGACCTTCTCATTCACGAAGAATATAATTCTCTCCCTCATTTGTTTATACTTGCTTGTAAGGTTGAAAGTCAGATTGAGGAGAAATTGAGAGTGCTTGATAATAAGAAATATAGAACAAACCCGCGTTTGTGCCTTTTTCTATGACTAACTTGCAGGTAGTTGAGAACCATGTCGAAGAGGATCATGAGCTGATTGAACCATTGACTCCATTGGTTGAGAACGAAGATGAGGAGATGGCTGCACCTACGTCATCTGAGGAGAGCCAAAAAGGTAAAGATCATGGTGCTATTATCACTCACGGTGAGTATGCTTGTGACGAACTAAAATTATGCAATGTTCATGCTATTTTAGAGCAAAACTTAGTGGAAAACAATTCTGACATGCCCATATTTCAAGTAGAGAATTCACACTGCATTGATTTGAGTGTTGAGAATGAGTTGAGTGCACCTTGTCAAAAAATTATTGAATTGCCTGCTGTTTTGAGTGATTCATGTGATGAATTAATTGCATACAATGATCATGTGGCTTTGGTTAGAGATAAAGAAGTTTTGACTAGAATTTCTCTTGCTAATTCATTGTGTTACATCATGTTGGATCTACCTATAAAATTGTCACATGTTATGGAGAAAGTTTCTGAACTTGCATGTTCGAAATTTCTTGTTTAGTGCCTACACCCCTAGGTATAAGTTTAATTTAATTGGAGAATATGGTGTAGAAAATCTATTTCTTGTATATCATGCATAACTTGTGATCACATGGATGAATTGAAACTTGATGTTTTGAACAACGCTTGTATGCTCAATCTTGTTCATTATGAAAGAAAAATAAAATTTAGTGATCATTCAATGCCTATGCGTTCTTCTTTTGTCGAACCATCTAACATTGACAATCTGAATAATGAAATTGATGTATGTAAGAATATGCAAATCTTTTCAACCTTACTAGATGAATTTGCTGTTGCTCAATTGAAATCTGATTATATGGATAAACGTTGTTTGATTCTAAAAGTTGTAGCTTCACCCATATGTGCCACCACTGCAAGTTTACAACTTCAGAGACTTGAAATGCATAAATGTTTCACTTACATTTGCAAAACTAGTTGCAATAATTGCTGTGTGAGAAATTTTGATTTGCTCATAAACATATATGATTACTCTTGGGTTAATAAAACAGTGAGCTTTTATGATCGCTGCTGTTTAATAACATTAATTGTGCAACAACGGAGAACTACTAAAACGAATGACATATACATATACCATGCATACACATTGGCTTCTTTGTTACCCTATTTTCAGCTTATCAAAAGCCGAGGACGGCTTTGTCTGCAAGAAGGGAAGGATGATGAGAACATGTATGTACTCTATGGATACAATCATATTTGTTGTGCTTTTTGTTCCAATTACAAGAATTTCTACACATCCCTTAAATTATCAGGTGAAGTCGTTTCAAACATGTTTTACTTTGTTTGATAAAGAACTTATGATATTACATAATGAGAGTTTGTTGCGTTTATTATCATGTACCAAGATTTATGATCAAGATCATACAACACGTGAGGCTACACATATGTTAAAACCGATGACGGTTTTCTGTCAAGAAGGGGAGGATGATGTGACCACGCCACAAACACATATGACCATAGCGCCCAATATCAAGATTGAACTAAAGGTGAATTCGTTTCTTCAGCTTCAACACATTTTAGATGAGAATATGATGCTACCTAATGATGGAAATATATATTTTTACAACCCCACATCACTTTTGCACCAATTCAAGCAAGAGTTCAACTTGGACACGTTTTGAAATCCAATTCGGCCTCCAGATCAATTCGGATTCAGCTTGATGGCCCAACTTCAAAAGTGCATAACTTTCACATACGGAGTCTGTTTGAGGTCCACGAGTACTTGTTGGAAAACTTTTCTTGTCCTCTTTCCAATGGATTAGGCCTCATCTCCAAATTCCTTCTGTGCGCACTGTAATCATCAAAAGAAGGTGCTACATCACCTGTTTGGGTTAAATTGAGCCTTGTAATGCTTGGGCCCAAAGGGGAGGTGCCCCCCTCCTAGGCCCGTACTGTTCACGGGTACTGTTCACATGAACAGTACCGTAAATAGTACCACCCCTTGTTTCTTAGTATTGCGCGGCCCTCCCTCCCCTATTTAAGGAGGTCACACCCTTCTAGTTTTCTTGGATTTCGTTGTGTTTTGGTTTAGCCCTTGTGCAAACTTCTGTTCTTCAGTTGTGTCGGACGACCACTTGTCAAGACAGCCTTCGGAATCCCACCTTTTGAACTCAATATAAATATTTGCAATTTCAGATTGCTTGTTATCTTGTTCTTGCTTGTTCTTCGATTGCATGCAGGATTAGACCTTCGTGGTCGGGTCAACCGCGTTCTTGGCACGATTAATAACAACTTGGGGTTGGTTCAGCGATTGCTAAGGCGCAAGCGACGTCGTACGGTTGTAGTCGGATCGTAAGAGTCACCTCCACCAAAATCGAAGTTATCATCCTATCGGAAGATCGGGACCCCATCGCCCCCATCAGATCCTCTCCTGATTCATGCCATGTCGAATAATGCTCTAGTTTGTGGAGAGTGACCACCAGTTAGCTTTTATCTGTGCCAAGCCTTTGGATAGCTCTAATTTGTCAGCCTTGCGGGGAGAGCTTGGGGTGGTCTGTCCTTATGGGTTGTTGTGAGGGGGAGCTTTGTGCTTCATGATCTATTCTGTTTATTATGCTCTTGCTCCTTTTAGTTGCATTTCATGGGGATGCATTTGGATTAGTTCTTCTAGCACAGACTAGAGTGATTCTATTGCTTAGTCGCTTAGATTGCTTCCTTGCTTCTCTTCTCACTAGGTGGAGTTCACTCACTTCTTACGATCTAGCGAGGGTCGGGCCACCCTTGGGTAGACAGGGTACGTGTTTACTCCCTGTGTGTTAGTAGACCAGCTATTAGTCCTAGATACATATGAGGTGGATGAGAGCCAGTCTGAGCCATAGTCTTCTCTTTATCTCATCTATGCTTTAAGGATTGCCTTCTGATTTCTGTGCCAGCTTCTCGTATTTGTTGCTTTGGTTCAGGGGGAGTACATTTGGGATTTTCTGGATCTTAATGTTGACATAACTCTACTTGAATTAAATGTGTTTCACATGTTGAGGGGGAGCTGGATTGTCTTGCATAGTCATTTTGCATTGTAATATAACTAAATGGAGCCTTGATTATTATCCTGTTATGACATGTTTACAATGCATTATATTTTGCCATGATATGTGCCTACTTGCTACATTTATCATGACTTTATATATATTGACTAGTCTTTGCCATGATAAGTTGATTAAAAATGCACAACTTGAATTAACTCATGTCATGATAGCTATTGAGACTAGTATGTCTTTAGTTATCCTTTTATGATTCATGTCATGTCAAATAGGCTGAGTTGAGTCTTGAATCTTTATTGAGCCTTAGAGTGAGCTATGCTAGTTCTTTTATGAAGCATGAGTTAGTTTTAACTCCTTGTTCTTCAACTACATTCAGCATAAGTAAAAAGATCTCTTTTGTGCGAAAAACTGATCTCACCAATTCTTTCTCATGAGACTGCTTGCCATTGCACTCGGCATGAACTCAGGGGAGTTTTGGATGACCAAGATCATTTTCTTAAGCTTCTAGCTTGGAATGATCGCATAAGGCTTGAGATCTAGCACATGACTTAATAAAAATCTGGCTGGAAACAACTATGAGTTTATAAAAGGACAAAACAAGTCAATTGTGCAAAATTTGCTTAATTACAAGTGATCAAGTACTTGAACAAATTATTCATCTTTGAACTTGTAATACTCTAAGTTGGCTCAATTCGAGCTTCTCGGTTCCACTTAGATTATTGACATGGCTTGCATCATCCTTGGATACCTTTAGCTAGACTATAATCATTGGATAACTTGACATGTTAAAAATTTGACAAATTCTTAGATTATGACTTATTTAGCTTAACTTGTCTATACGTGCATTATCATGATCTAGATAGCATTCTATTGTGTTATGGCTTGGTGTAATACTTCAAAAGTCATTTTGGATAATCTTCATGGCTCTAATGCTTATATTGAATAGAATACAGCCATTTCATCGAAGTTATGATTTATTTTCCTCCTTGCATCTTGATGATTTTATTGCCAAAAGGGGGAGAATAATGGAGAAAAAACTATCTCATGGGGATTTCCTAGAGCTTGAGGAAAACTTGCTCTTTCTGTTTTGCTCTAGTCTCTTTTGTCTACATGGTCATAAGCTTCTTTGCTTTTCTTTTGGACCATGTATGACTTTCAAACTCAATTTTATATACTTTTTCGGTGTTTATCATTATACTCACCAAGGGGGAGATTGAGAGACCATGTGAGAGGTGCTCACATGTTTGTGATGAGTAATTGACGCGTGTTCGGGAAAGTTTGAGTTTGGTTTGAGTGGTTCGCGCCAAGTCGGCGCATGGCGCGGTCTAGGACGGTTGGACTTGGTCGATCGCGGTCGGAAGTGCTTAGGATGCTTGTTTTCCTTCTCGATCGGTCGATTTGGGTATTTCATGCTTGAGTACCTTTTGTTAATGCTAATGTTGTTTATATTGTTTCGAGCGGACCGGGACTAGACTCAGGAGGAGTCGGAGGTCTAGTCGGTCGGAGTCAGGTGCGGTCGGGCGTGATCGACAAGAAAAGAGGAAGCTTCCAGGAAGGTGCAGCAGGGGCATTTCGGTAAAATGCGCAAGGTTGCAAATGGAAGCATATTCAGTTGACGTTGATGGGTAAAGTGCTAACGGGTGAAGCACATGAGACCCGGTTATGGAGGCTATAAAAGGAGGGGGCTTGTAAAAGAAGTTGAGGCTTTTGGGGAGTTAGTTTTGCTTTGCTTTTCCTTTCACCTTCTGTTGGAGAGTAGGTGAAGAGAACAGTCTGTTTTTACTTTCTCTACCATGCCTGCGTGAGAGGTGGGCAGGAGGTGTTCTTGAGTGCTTGCTTTTCTCTCTGGTGTGTGTATTGTCTCCTGCGTATGGGTGTGCTCAATATGCGAAAATGGGTTGATATGGCTGTAGAAGAACTCATTATGTAATCGCCCATGTCTTTGAATCAATACAATAAACTCTGTGTTTGAGATGAATTGGTTTCATGCTCCTTTTCTGTGTTTGGTTTTTAATTATGCCAACTTTTCTTCTCCCTCCCTTGGTTTTTGAGATGAAATCTAGTTGAGGTAGTTGTTGTTTTCTTTTTCTTTGAACTGGGAATTGATCTTCAAAGCCTTTGGCTAATATATTCCCAAAAGAAAAAGATTCCATTCACTACTTTCTCTCAAATGACCTGCATCTGCACTTGTTCTGTTTTGCATTTTCTAGGGTTTGGAGGCAGGGGATGTTTGATACTCTTGATTTCCCTTCAAAAGATGGCTTTAGATTTATGTTTCCCTGCTGTGAGATCATACCCTGCTGTATTTTGAAGTCTCATGAGCAAAAGATTGCAGAATGGCAAGTAATTTGAAAATCAATCTCATCCTCGGTTCAATGTTCAGTTTCTGTCCAGATTTCGGTTCATTGCCTTTTTGTCTGAATTTTCTTGTTCTTGAGAGCCATCTGATATTTAGTTCGAGTATCTAATTTCTTTGGCCCGAAAAGAGCAGCGAGAATCCAAGAAATTCTTTGTTTTCGGCAGTTTGCAGTACCTACCGTGCGTGCTGATTTCAGTTTGCAGTAATTACTGTTTGCTGATTTCAAGTTTCTGCAGATTGCTCTAAATCAGGTTTTCTATTCCTTCTTGTGTTGGAAATTAAGTGCTTTATCTCAGCAGATGTGATTCTCTGATTATCTTGATCTTTGCTGAAAGTTTCCAATCAAATCTCTTAATTCCTTGTTCAGTTTCTCTGTTCTCAGCTGCTCCTTTAATTGTCTCGGCACTGTTTCTTGCTGCTGCTTTCAGGTCTACGGTTGCTGTTTTGTAAACCTGGTCAGCTCCCAAACAGCAGTCAGTCCAGCCTTGCTTCTGCAGTCAAACCGAAAGGCTTTTGGGCGGTTGAACTGGCTGCAATGGCAGTCTGACCGAGTCCCAACCTGAGTGCAGTTTTTTGGTTTTGATGGTGATCCTTCTGTTCTGATTTCGGTCCAAAAATTTGCAGCCTGTATTCAGTCCTTTGATTGTTGTCTTTTGTTTGTGGTTTGTTCAGTCTTCTGTTTAGTCAAACTGCAGTCTTTTGTTTTTAAGCTTTTCGGCAGCAGCTCCAGTTTCCTTTTTCTTTGTCTGTTCTCAGTTACAAACAAATCCTCCTCTTAGTTGTCTTGGTAACTGAAGAAGATATTTGTTTGAATCTTCATCCTCTGTATTTATCTTGCCGACTACTTGCTGTTTGTCTCCTTTATTGGCAAATGGAAGTAATCACTGTTCAGTTTGTCGGTGTAGAATTTCAGATGGCTGCTCTTTGCTCTTCTTCTTGTGACTGCTGTCTAGACTGCATTAGTTTTTAGTTTTCAGATTTGCTGCTCAGTTTTTAGTGAACTGCAATGTTCCTTTCGGCAGTGCAGTATTTCCTTTTGTCTACTCTCGGCAGCAAACTGATTCTCAGTTCTGGCGTTCTTTTTTCTCTGCAGTACTTACCTATTTAGTTCTCTCTGCTCTCCTCTCTATTTTCAACAGCAGAGTAGCTTCTGTTCAGTTTTCAGCAACCAGCCTTTGCAGTCTGTTTTTAGGTTTCTACTGCATCTGTTTTTAGTTCCATTCAGTGTTTGCAGTCCTCAGTTTCAGTTGCAGTTTCAGTTTTGGTTTCCTGACTCTTTGTCCTGGGAGGTGCAGCAATACGTGTCTGTGTTTATAGCTTAGAAATAAAGCAGTCTTTCAGTTCAGCTTAGAAGCTTGTGATCTCTTTTCAGTTTTAGTTGTACTGTACTCTGTTTTGTGATTAGCAAATTCTGTTTGATCCCAGTCAGACCGGACTCCCTCCTCCGGTCAGACCGGCGGCAATTGTGCGGTTGGACCGGCATCATTTCTTCCTCGCCGGACTGAAATAGTTTTCTCCGTCATGTGTTTTCTTCTCTGATGTTCAGTGTCCCTTTTCTTGTCTGGTCTGTGTTGGTTTCTAGAGAGCTCTCATGTCCCTTCTTCATAAGCTTCTATAGCTATCGAAGAAAGAAAAATCGTGTGGATACTTAGGGCGATTTTTGAAGGCACCATTCACCCCCCTCTATTGCCATTTCCGATCCTACAAACCAAGAACCAGAGGGCCCAATGACGAGGGCAAGAGCCAAGCTTTTAAACAAACATGTGCTTTTGTTCCTTAAGAAATTTTCTTTAATTGATGATGAACTTGGAATACTACCTCATGATAGTATTTTATGTATTCTTAGGTATGATTCGTGTGAAGATTTGAGAGAGCAAAAGGGAGGAGCCCACAAGTTTTGGATAAGATTTTCAAGCTAAATTCGTACTTTCCACGTGCTCAATCCAATTCAAACTCGAATTCAACTCAGGATTCAGTTCGGATTCGGTTCGGTACAGCCTGATAGGGCCATAACTTTCACAAACGGAGTCCGATTCAGGTGTTCTTGTTGATGCAGATCCACCTAGCAAGCTAGCACCTAGCAAGTTAGTTGAACCCCGTTGCTTTGGCCCTGATCTTTCACGATACGCCTTGTTAGATGCTCTCTCCAAGATAAGCCTTCTCCCACGCACACCACAGCACGTGAACGAAGGGTAGAGAAACCGAAGTTTCAGCGAGTAGAATCCAACACCACAATTGGATTCAACACACCAAGAGCAATTCCTCGATGGAAATCTCAAGAACACGCCAACAATGGCCAACAAACTATGGTGATTTTCTGATTTCTATTTCTCAAATCATAGCCTGAGTTCCAATGGGGCTAAGGCCCTGGCCTTATATTGGTGCATAATGCACGGCCTTGATTACAACTCACGCACAACTTGGCCTAAGACCGAAACAAACTCCAATACGAACTAAAAAGGAAATACCTACCTCTGGTTTCTCTCTCAATTTACGACTTGACCGTGAGGATTCCATGGCTAGCACCTCATCCATTGTGTGGGGCTTCAAAATAGCTTTCCAACGAGTCCAAGAACGCCCAAATCGGACTCCGTTTGTGAAAGTTATGGACGTTTTAGTATCGGTCTGCCAGCTGTCCCAATCCGAGTTCGAATCGGTTTCAAATCTTTATATGTTTTGTTTTCTTGTTCAAGGGGCTTCCACATCCGTTTGGAACCTGAAAAAGAGTCCTTCTCCATCTTTAGAAAGTCATGGTGTGGTCGGATTTTACTTTTATTTGCATTGCAATACTCGAACTCTTTATGTTTAGCAAGTCTCGCGCGTCTCTCCGGACAGCTCGTGCAACATCCAATGAAATTGCCATAATTTTGTGTAGGAAGCTCCAAATCAAGTGCCGTTTGATTCGTTGGAAAATAGAGTTCATTATCTTTCCAAATATGTCTCTTGTGCATATTAGAAATGATACGGGGTCGCCCGATCTTCTCGACGTAGGATGGATACTCACGGGAGTCTTGATGAATCGCAATGATCCTCCAATGCCAATGCAAGGGATGAACACTCTTTAATCCGCCAAACCACACTCGTGTTGATTTCGCCGACCACCAAGCGAAGATCTATCGTGCACCCAATTCCCAATGGAAAGGCTGAACGATCTTGATTGAAGAAAGTAACTCCTAATTCCCTATTAGGCAACAATGCTAAACTCGAACATACTTTAGTAGATTGATTATTCTCAAACGTGGTCTACCTTACAATGGGGGTCTAACCCTTAATATATAGTACCCTGGCCACCTCATGGCTGGCCAAGAGGTCCTAAACAAACTCCAACACATCCCTACATGTATTTGGAAACAAACTCACACAAAAGGAAAAACCTAAAATTAAACCGTCACAATGTTTCGGTCATAACTTTTTATCCGTGATGAGTTTGAAGATGGGGCCGGATCCATTGCGTAGCCCTTGAAATTATCTTTCCAATGAGTACAAGAACACCTGAATCAGACTCCGTTTGTGAAAGTTATGGCCTTTTTAGTAACTGCCTGTCAGGCTGTCCCGAACCGAATCCGAATTGAATTCTGAGTTGAATCCGAGTTTGAATTTGATTGAGGACGTGGGAGGTCCGAATTTGGCTTGTAAATCTTATCCAAAACTTGTAGTTTTAGTCCTTGTGCTCCTCCCTTTTGCTCTCCCAAGTCTTCACATGAATCATACCTAAGAATACGTAAAATAATAGCATGACGTAGTATTCCAAGTTCATCATCAATTAAAAGAAACTCCTTTAGAAACAAATTCACCTGACAATATTTAATGCGGCTCAATACTTCTTTCCAATTAAATAATGTATTCGCCTGAAAAGTGCTAAGCGTGTGCGTATCCGCATCATCCTCCCCTTCTTCAAGAAAAGCCGTCCTCGGCTTTTGGTAGCCTGAAATTGTACTAAGCAAAGAATACAACGTATATGCATGGTATATATATTTGTCATCAACACTTCTTTTGCTTAACATATCAAGAACATCTGAAGGCGTTGTAGATAAAAAGAACAGCACATATGCATGGTATATGTATGAATCAATTATCGTGTCATTCTCGTTGTTCCACACAAACAAATTAATATAACGGCAACCATAAGATGTATACATTGCAACATTGTCTTTCATATCATTCTCCCTCCCATGAGAAAAAGTCGTCCTCGACTTTGCTAGGCACATGGACAAGTCATTAGTGGGCCAAACCAAATTAAGTTGTTCAAATATGGGGGAGAAAATTTTTAGTTCCTTCCATGCTTCAATCTGCGCTACTCTGATTATTTGTACATGATTGTACATTAAAGGATGAATAAGTAGGCTTAAGAAATCTTTTGAAACATGCAAGATTATTGTTGAAACCCGTCTCATTGTGATCATGATATGGCACAAAAGATTGTTTATCCAAAATATGCAATTTCAATTCAGCAAATTTATCACATGTAATGCATATTCGGTAAACATAAAACTTATCATCTATACCATAATTTCCAATCAAATTGAACTTATACGTATATGCATAGGTACTAACTAGTGATTTTAAACATGAAATTTCAGCAACATTCTCAATCACACTAGATAGTTCTTTAGGATCATCAAACATGATATAATATAAAGAATCATCAGGAGATATTCTCGTAAGAACTTCCTTATGAGTAATCAATTCCACATTATGTAAATTGAGCAAACAAATTTCAGAACATGGAATTTTCATTCGTATATATGAGTTCTCACAAGTACTCACCGTTTCACAATTAATTTCAGCACCAATATTGTTACCTTTATTGTTCTCCTCAGTGGATGTAGGTGTTGTATGTATTAAATCATCATGATGTAACAACGGATCAACAAGTACTTCATCTTTAACTATGATTATCTCCTCATCGTTTATCTCCAAAGGTGCCAGTTGTTGAACATTTGATTCCTCTTCTTTAATATCAACCTGCACAATGTGAGAAACAACACTAGAAGTAGATATTAATGTGTTAGTTTCATAATCAACCTCACTTTGTCCATCTTCCACTTCTCTCTTTTCTTTTGGTGTATCTCTCACACTCTCAGTTTGGATGCTCTCAAACTCACATATGGTGGAATCACACAGCTCAATCTTTTTAACACTCTCACTCAATTTGACTATGTGGCTCTCATTCTCAACTGGGTTTTGATGCATCTTAATTATTTTATGTATCATTGGAACAGCACAAGATGTCTCCATTACCGAAGGGAAAGTCCCATGCTCGGTCATCTTCTCATTTGTCACACTAGTGGAACCATACGAGCTGAAGTATGGACATGGATTGAACCGTGATGTACGTGTCTCCATAAGTCTCTTCTCCTCCTTAATAGCACAATTCACAAGATCATGCAAGTTACTAAAATATTTATGTTGAAGTATAGCGGCGATCTCAGAATTCAAGCCACCCCTAAAGTATGCCTTCTCCCTTGATGGACTAGTGACACCGCACGACGCATCGCATCTTGCGCTTCAAAATAGTAATCTTGGACAAGATACTCCCTTGTGTGATATTCTCCAGATGGTGAAGCAATTCCTGAGCATAATAGGATGGCACAAACTCGCTTCTCATAAACGCCTTCAAATCTAACCAAGATTTAATGAGTTGTTTTCCAATTAGTTGTTGCCACCAACTATAAGCATAGTCTTCAAACTCCTTTGTGGCACGTATCACCTCTTGATCTTTGGAAAGTTTCGGAAATCTAAACACTTTCTCCATTTGCCATTCCCACTCAAGATACTCCTCTGGATCATCACTGCCATAGAAAGGAACAAAGCTATCTTCTTCTTGTTGTGGACCAAGTGCTCGCACAATATCATTCACGATGTTTTTATGTATCACTTTCATTTGTTGATTGAGCTCAATGCAGAAATCCTTCATACCCACTTTAATCTCATCACCATAGTTATCTTCTCCACCTGCCATGGTTAGATTGTACAAAGAAGACACCAAAACCACAAATATATGGGTAATATGTGTTCACTCTATCTCACTTTTTCTTCTCCCAAGTAAAGTTATTATCTTTCCGAAGTGAATTGAGGCCAAAAGAAACTTACATTTGGTAGTGGCTATCATAACAAGTGATGATCAAGCGGATTTAAAAGTGACTCACAATTGCACGGCAAAGGATGTTTTGTGGAGCTTGGTTAGGAAGTATTTATCCTACGATCTGAATTTCTCGATGTCGTAAAATTAAGTAATAATCCAAGTTAGAAAGTATTGCCTATGTGCTGATCCAAAAGATTTAAGTGAAGTATATGAACGTACACGCAAAGATCAATGTGACTCAATGCAAACAAAGGAATGAGCTAACTAGAGGCAATCTGAAATTAAAGATTAGATAGCTCGTTTTGCACCAAGTACTAGGAGAGACGCTAGCCAATTGCAATGATATGAATGTAAGGGCACAAGATTGCTCAAAGAAAATTATATTACACGATCTGAATTTATGAACTAGGAACTCATCTAAATTCGGCCAATGCTTTCTTTTCTTTCTTTCTTTCTTTCTTTTCTCCTTCTTCGCTTTTTTTTTCGCTTGTCTCCTTTTTTTTTTAAAGGCCAAACTAGGTTTAACTGTTCCTTTGATTTTTTTTTCACAGGACACAAATATTCAGCAAGGTGTAACAAACTCAAGAGCGGCCCTAGATGCAATATTCAACAGCTAGTCTCAAAGATGAACGAAAAAATTAAGGATATAGGTA
Organism: Bonia amplexicaulis; assembly: GCA_036346245.1. NCBI lineage: Eukaryota > Viridiplantae > Streptophyta > Magnoliopsida > Poales > Poaceae > Bonia > Bonia amplexicaulis. The sequence continues at coordinate 11,289,075 of CM070748.1, forward strand.
ACAGAAACGGCCAAAGCGCAGATTTTTTTTTTCACGTGACACTGTTCATCACTGTAGATGTACTGTTCACAGTACTGTAGCAATCGGATTTTTTTTTGTTTTGTTTTAGGCAAACAAAGGAAATAACACAAGATCAAGCGACGCATAGGAACACGACGATCAAGACGTAAACAAAATTTCTAATGGATCAAGACATAATAAAACTCACGAAAATAGCGTATGTGAAACTAGGGTTTGGATTTTTTTGTATTTTCGGTTTATGGACTATAGGACAATAAGTAATAAACTGAAATTTAAAGGGATAAGATCCTACCGAGTAAACCGCGCTCTGATACCAAGATGATACGGGTCGCCCGATCTTCTCGACGTGAGGATGGATACTCACGGAGTCTTGATGAATCGCAATGATCCTCCAATGCCAATGCAAGGATGAACACTCTTTAATCCGCCAAACCACACTCGTGTTGATTTCACGACCACCAGCGAAGATCTATCGTGCACCCAATTCCCAATGGAAAGGTGAACGATCTTGATTGAAGAAAGTAACTCCTAATTCCCTATTAGGCAACAATGCTAAACTCGAACAAACTTTAGTAGATTGATTATTCTCAAACGTGGTCTACCTTACAATGAGGGTCTAACCCTTAATATATAGTACCTGCCACCTCATGGCTGGCCAAGAGGTCCTAAACAAACTCCAACACATCCCTACATGTATTTGGAAACAAACTCACACAAAAGGAAAAACCTAAAATTAAACCGTCACAATGTTTCGGTCATAACTTTTTATCCGTGACGAGTTTGAAGGTGGGGCCGGATCCATTGCGTAGCCCTTGAAATTATCTTTCCAATGAGTACAAGAACACCTGAATCAGACTCCGTTTGTGAAAGTTATGGCCTTTTTAGTAACTGCCTGTCAGGCTGTCCCGAACCGAATCCGAATTGAATTCTGAGTTGAATCCGAGTTTGAATTTGATTGAGGACGTGGGAGGTCCGAATTTGGCTTGTAAATCTTATCCAAAACTTGTAGTTTTAGTCCTTGTGCTCCTCCCTTTGCTCTCCCAAGTCTTCACATGAATCATACCTAAGAATACGTAAAATAATAGCATGACGTAGTATTCCAAGTTCATCATCAATTAAAAGAAACTCCTTTAGAAACAAATTCACCTGACAATATTTAATGCGGCTCAATACTTCTTTCCAATTAAATAATGTATTCGCCTGAAAAGTGCTAAGCGTGTGCGTATCCGCATCAAGAAACCTCAGAATTGGTATTCAAAGCTTCTTGAACATTGTGCACAGAACTGCAAGCACTAACCAAAGTTGTAGTGCTACTTGGTGCCACATCATCCTCCCCTCCTTGAAGCAAAGCCGTCCTCGGATTTGGGGTAATCTTGGGAGCTTGCTTCTTCTTGGCTGTAATTTCTTCATCAACATGAATAGCACTCTCCAATTTTGGTTTCAACACATGCTTTTTCCCCATGTACAAAAGTGTATGTGTTGGACCGGCCCTCATGCATAGCATTGCGATCATATTGCCATGGTCTTCCCAACAATAACCCACATGCATCCATTGGAACTACGTCGCAATCCACCTTATCAACATAGTCACCAACAACAAATGGAACACGAACCTTGTGAGTTATCTTTAGTCTTCCGGAGTTGTGTAGCCACTCCACATGATGTGGTTGAGGATGCCTCCACGTGGACAGCCCTAAAGCATACACCAAATCTTTGCTAATCACATTGGTATAACTTCCACCATCTATGATCAACTTGCATGCTTTATCTTTGATCTTGCACTCGCTTGGAAAACACTCCAGTACTGTCCTTTGGTTTCAGTTTCTTTACTTTGCACCTTCGGACCAAAAGATTAACACCATTCAATTCGGATCACAATAGACAACATCCTCCTTGGAATTGTCGGATTTTTCGCTTCGAAATCACTACTAGAACTTGTTGAAGCATAGCCATCTTTGGTGAGAAGCACTCTTCGTTGATTTGGGCAATCACGCATCATATGACCCCTTCCTTGCACTTGAAACGCTCAATTTCTCTAGCACAAGCATTAGAAGGCAAACTAGAATCAGTTTTAGTTGCTTCTTTACCTCTGTTGCTTGCCTCCTTTGAAAGAGCACCATTTGAACGACTTTATGCCGCCACTGTGGAGTGTGAACCCACATCATCGCCTTGCTGTAATGAACGCCTCCATGACTTTGTTTGAGTGTTAGCATGTCCACCCTTGGCTTGTTTGCGCTTCAATTGTTGTTCAAGACGTTCGACTTGATGCACCAAGTCTTGAATGTTGTAGTAATGGACCATCTCCACCCTATCTTGCACATCCTCATTCAACCCATGAAAGAAACGTGCCATAGTAGCCTCATCATGCTCCTCTGTCCCTGTACGGATCATCAACATCTCCATCTCTTTATAATACTCATCAACACTAGAATTACCTTGACGTAGTTGTTGTAGCCGGTTGTACAAGGTCCTCGTGTAGTGTGCTGGGACAAAACGCCGCCTCAAAATATTCTTCAGTTGTGTCCAAGTATCTGGACGAGCTTCTACGCGACACAATTGGTTCCACCAAACAAGAGCATATCCAGTGAACTCAATTGTCGCCAAACGGATCTTCTTATCCTCAGTATAGTGATGGGTGTCAAAAATTTGTTCGACACGCATCTCCCAATCCAAGTAGTCCTCCGGTTCAGCTTTACCATTAAATGATGAGATAGAAATTTTTATCCGCCCAATTCCATCATCCACGGCAACACGCTAAGCAAACCCAACACCATCATGCATACCTCCACCATGGGCAGCACCTTTGCCACGCATGTCCCTACCATGGTCAGCACCATGGTAGTCCCGAGCTTGGCGCGGTTATGGAGCAAGCCCGCTGCACCATCAAAGACCTCCTCATGTTCGTTGTCTTCATATGGTCTACGTCGATCGAGATATTGAGGTCTCCGTTCAGCATGCTGAAATTGTGGTGGCTGGTTGCGTAGTGCCTCCGTCAAAGCATCAATTCGTGCCCCCAAATCATCAACCTTGCCTTCAAGCTTCCGGTGACAACTTAAGAAGTAGTCACGTGTCGTTTCAAATCCAATAAGTACCTCGGGCGGCAAAGACACCGCATATTGGGGCACCTCCCCAATTAGCTCGGCATCATTATGTCGCGCCTCGCCATCTTTAGTCTTTATAGAACCCACCATTAAGAAAAATTCAGCAACCTCGTACCGTGACTAACCACGCTCTGATACCAAGATGATGCAGATCCACCTAGCAAGCTAGTTGAACCCCGTTGCTTTGGCCCTGATCTTTCACGATACGCCTTGTTAGATGCTCTCTCCAAGATAAGCCTTCTCCCACGCACACCACAGCACGTGAACGAAGGGTAGAGAAACCGAAGTTTCAGCGAGTAGAATCCAACACCACAATTGGATTCAACACACCAAGAGCAATTCCTCGATGGAAATCTCAAGAACACGCCAACAATGGCCAACAAACTATGGTGATTTTCTGATTTCTATTTCTCAAATCATAGCCTGAGTTCCAATGGGGCTAAGGCCCTGGCCTTATATTGGTGCATAATGCACGGCCTTGATTACAACTCACGCACTACTTGGCCTAAGGCCGAAACAAACTCCAATACGAACTAAAAAGGAAATACCTACCTCTGGTTTCTCTCTCAATTTACGACTTGACCGTGAGGATTCCATGGCTAGCACCTCATCCATTGTGTGGGGCTTCAAAATAGCTTTCCAACGAGTCCAAGAACGCCCAAATCGGACTCCGTTTGTGAAAGTTATGGACGTTTTAGTATCGGTCTGCCAGCTGTCCCAATCCGAGTTCGAATCGGTTTCAAATCTTTATATGTTTTGTTTTCTTGTTCAAGGGGCTTCCAAATCCGTTTGGAACCTGAAAAAGAGTCCTTCTCCATCTTTAGAAAGTCATGGTGTGGTCGGATTTTACTTTTATTTGCATTGCAATACTCGAACTCTTTATGTTTGGCAAGTCTCGCGCGTCCCTCCAGACAGCTCGTGCAGCATCCAATGAAATTGCCATAATTTTGTGTAGGAAGCTCCAAATCAAGTGCCGTTTGATTCGTTGGAAAATAGAGTTCATTATCTTTCCAAATATGTCTCTTGTGCATATTAGAAACCTCAGAATTGGTATTCAAAGCTTCTTGAACATTGTGCACAGAACTGCAAGCACTAACCAAAGTTGTAGTGCTACTTGGTGCCACATCATCCTCCCCTCCTTGAAGCAAAGCCGTCCTCGGATTTGGGGTAATCTTGGGAGCTTGCTTCTTCTTGGCTGTAATTTCTTCATCAACATGAATAGCACTCTCAATTTTGGTTTCAACACATGCTTTTTCCCCATGTACAAAAGTGTATGTGTTGGACCGGCCCTCATGCATAGCATTGCGATCATATTGCCATGGTCTTCCCAACAATAACCCACATGCATCCATTGGAACTACGTCGCAATCCACCTTATCAACATAGTCACCAACAACAAATGGAACACGAACCTTGTGAGTTATCTTTAGTCTTCCGGAGTTGTGTAGCCACTCCACATGATGTGGTTGAGGATGCCTCCACGTGGACAGCCCTAAAGCATACACCAAATCTTTGCTAATCACATTGGTATAACTTCCACCATCTATGATCAACTTGCATGCTTTATCTTTGATCTTGCACTCGCTTGAAAACACTCCAGCTGTCCTTTGGTTTCAGCTTCTTTACTTTGCACCTTCGGACCAAAAGATTAACACCATTCAATTCGGATCACAATAGACAACATCCTCCTTGGAATTGTCGGATTTTTCGCTTTCAGAATCACTACTAGAACTTGTTGAAGCATAGCCATCTTTGGTGAGAAGCACTCTTCGTTGATTTGGGCAATCACGCATCATATGACCCCTTCCCTTGCACTTGAAACGCTCAATTTCTCTAGCACAAGCATTAGAAGGCAAACTAGAATCAGTTTTAGTTGCTTCTTTACCTCTGTTGCTTGCCTCCTTTGAAAGAGCACCATTTGAACGACTTTATGCCGCCACTGTGGAGTGTGAACCCACATCATCGCCTTGCTGTAATGAACGCCTCCATGACTTTGTTTGAGTGTTAGCATGTCCACCCTTGGCTTGTTTGCGCTTCAATTGTTGTTCAAAGACGTTCACTTGATGCACCAAGTCTTGAATGTTGTAGTAATGGACCATCTCCACCCTATCTTGCACATCCTCATTCAACCCATGAAAGAAACGTGCCATAGTAGCCTCATCATGCTCCTCTGTCCCTGTACGGATCATCAACATCTCCATCTCTTTATAATACTCATCAACACTAGAATTACCTTGACGTAGTTGTTGTAGCCGGTTGTACAAGGTCCTCGTGTAGTGTCTGGGACAAACGCCGCCTCAAAATATTCTTCGATTGTGTCCAAGTATCGGACGAGCTTCTACGCGACACAATTGGTTCCACCAAACAAGAGCATATCCAAGTGAACTCAATTGTCGCCAAACGGATCTTCTTATCCTCGATAGTGATGGGTGTCAAAATTTGTTCGACACGCATCTCCCAATCCAAGTAGTCCTCGGTTCAGCTTTACCATTAAATGATGGGATAGAAATTTTTATCCGCCCAATTCCATCATCCACGGCAACACGAGCAAACCCAACACCATCATGCATACCTCCACCATGGGCAGCACCTTTGCCACGCATGTCCCTACCATGGTCAGCACCATGGTAGTCCCGAGCTTGGCGCGGTTATGGAGCAAAGCCCGCTGCACCATCAAAGACCTCCTCATGTTCGTTGTCTTCATATGGTCCACGTCGATCGAGATATTGAGGTCTCCGTTCAGCATGCTGAAATTGTGGTGGCTGGTTGCGTAGTGCCTCCGTCAAAGCATCAATTCGTGCCCCCAAATCATCAACCTTGCCTTCAAGCTTCCGGTGACAACTTAAGAAGTAGTCACGCGTCGTTTCAAATCCAATAAGTACCTCGGGCGGCAAAGACACCGCATATTGGGGCACCTCCCCAATTAGCTCGGCATCATTATGTCGCGCCTCGCCATCTTTAGTCTTTATAGAACCCACCATTAAGAAAAATTCAGCAACCTCGTACCGTGACTAACCACGCTCTGATACCAAGATGATGCAGATCCACCTAGCAAGCTAGTTGAACCCCGTTGCTTTGGCCCTGATCTTTCACGATACGCCTTGTTAGATGCTCTCTCCAAGATAAGCCTTCTCCCACGCACACCACAGCACGTGAACGAAGGGTAGAGAAACCGAAGTTTCAGCGAGTAGAATCCAACACCACAATTGGATTCAACACACCAAGAGCAATTCCTCGATGGAAATCTCAAGAACACGCCAACAATGGCCAACAAACTATGGTGATTTTCTGATTTCTATTTCTCAAATCATAGCCTCGAGTTCCAATGGGGCTAAGGCCCTGGCCTTATATTGGTGCATAATGCACGGCCTTGATTACAACTCACGCACTACTTGGCCTAAGGCGAAACAAACTCAATACGAACTAAAAGGAAATACCTACCTCTGGTTTCTCTCTCAATTTACGACTTGACCGTGAGGATTCCATGGCTAGCACCTCATCCATTGTGTGGGGCTTCAAAATAGCTTTCCAACGAGTCCAAGAACGCCCAAATCGGACTCCGTTTGTGAAAGTTATGGACGTTTAGTATCGGTCTGCCAGCTGTCCCAATCCGAGTTCGAATCGGTTTCAAATCTTTATATGTTTTGTTTTCTTGTTCAAGGGGCTTCCAAATCCGTTTGGAACCTGAAAAAGAGTCCTTCTCCATCTTTAGAAAGTCATGGTGTGGTCGGATTTTACTTTTATTTGCATTGCAATACTCGAACTCTTTATGTTTGGCAAGTCTCGCGCGTCCCTCCAGACAGCTCGTGCAGCATCCAATGAAATTGCCATAATTTTGTGTAGGAAGCTCCAAATCAAGTGCCGTTTGATTCGTTGGAAAATAGAGTTCATTATCTTTCCAAATATGTCTCTTGTGCATATTAGAAACCTCAGAATTGGTATTCAAAGCTTCTTGAACATTGTGCACAGAACTGCAAGCACTAACCAAAGTTGTAGTGCTACTTGGTGCCACATCATCCTCCCCTCCTTGAAGCAAAGCCGTCCTCGGATTTGGGGTAATCTTGGGAGCTTGCTTCTTCTTGGCTGTAATTTCTTCATCAACATGAATAGCACTCTCCAATTTTGGTTTCAACACATGCTTTTTCCCCATGTACAAAAGTGTATGTGTTGGACCGGCCCTCATGCATAGCATTGCGATCATATTGCCATGGTCTTCCCAACAATAACCCACATGCATCCATTGGAACTACGTCGCAATCCACCTTATCAACATAGTCACCAACAACAAATGGAACACGAACCTTGTGAGTTATCTTTAGTCTTCGGAGTTGTGTAGCCACTCCACATGATGTGGTTGAGGATGCCTCCACGTGGACAGCCCTAAAGCATACACCAAATCTTTGCTAATCACATTGGTATAACTTCCACCATCTATGATCAACTTGCATGCTTTATCTTTGATCTTGCACTCGCTTGGAAAACACTCCAGCTGTCCTTTGGTTTCAGTTTTTTACTTTGCACCTTCGGACCAAAAGATTAACACCATTCAATTCGGATCACAATAGACAACATCCTCCTTGGAATTGTCGGATTTTTCGCTTCGTAATCACTACTAGAACTTGTTGAAGCATAGCCATCTTTGGTGAGAAGCACTCTTCGTTGATTTGGGCAATCACGCATCATATGACCCTTCCTTGCACTTGAAACGCTCAATTTCTCTAGCACAAGCATTAGAAGGCAAACTAGAATCAGTTTTAGTTGCTTCTTTACCTCTGTTGCTTGCCTCCTTTGAAAGAGCACCATTTGAACGACTTTATGCCGCCACTGTGGAGTGTGAACCCACATCATCGCCTTGCTGTAATGAACGCCTCCATGACTTTGTTTGAGTGTTAGCATGTCCACCCTTGGCTTGTTTGCGCTTCAATTGTTGTTCAGCACGTTCAGCTTGATGCACCAAGTCTTGAATGTTGTAGTAATGGACCATCTCCACCCTATCTTGCACATCCTCATTCAACCCATGAAAGAAACGTGCCATAGTAGCCTCATCATGCTCCTCTGTCCCTGTACGGATCATCAACATCTCCATCTCTTTATAATACTCATCAACACTAGAATTACCTTGACGTAGTTGTTGTAGCCGGTTGTACAAGGTCCTCGTGTAGTGTGCTGGGACAAAACGCCGCCTCAAAATATTCTTCAGTTGTGTCCAAGTATCTGGACGAGCTTCTACGCGACACAATTGGTTCCACCAAACAAGAGCATATCCAAGTGAACTCAATTGTCGCCAAACGGATCTTCTTATCCTCGGATAGTGATGGGTGTCAAAATTTGTTCGACACGCATCTCCCAATCCAAGTAGTCCTCCGGTTCAGCTTTACCATTAAATGATGGGATAGAAATTTTTATCCGCCCAATTCCATCATCCACGGCAACACGCTGAGCAAACCCAACACCATCATGCATACCTCCACCATGGGCAGCACCTTTGCCACGCATGTCCCTACCATGGTCAGCACCATGGTAGTCCCGAGCTTGGCGCGGTTATGGAGCAAAGCCCGCTGCACCATCAAAGACCTCCTCATGTTCGTTGTCTTCATATGGTCCACGTCGATCGAGATATTGAGGTCTCCGTTCAGCATGCTGAAATTGTGGTGGCTGGTTGCGTAGTGCCTCCGTCAAAGCATC